>CM059576.1:14458682-15102223 GCA_030386875.1 Morinoia aosen | reverse complement strand
AACAAAAAAATAGGTACGAAACACAATAATTCTTTCGTGCACATTTGCCGTCTCGGCCACGTGGGAAGTGAACAAAAACTGAAACTGAGAGGTTTGACATTACCAAAAATTGATCAAAACAAACGTAATTTCTTTGGTTGCTTGAAGCCTAAAAGTTCAGGATTTGCCATGCTCTGAACGGTCAGAAGACGGGAGGCAGGTGTACGGGAAAGGGGGGGGGGGTGTGGGCTCGGAAAGGGGGGGGGGTGCGGGCTCGGTGAGGGGAGACTGAGGGAACAAGGCCCCTTCACACCTCACTCAGGCCTATCGTTCGAGACCGGGCTGAGCACACCATTTCACACCCCTTGTCGCAAATCCAGCCATTGCTCGTTACTTAAGTCCTGCAAGTTACCCAACATCTTGCATAATAAGGGACTAAGGCTTTGTTACCTTAAAATAAGCCTTAATAGTAAAACGCTGCTAATTTATGACAAAGCGGGGCAATGGTGGGAGTGCTTCACTTTTCCTGACGACTAACATCGTGAACATAAATAATTTGTTCATCTTATCTTCTTGTCGAATCCGAACCCCTATCGACGGATTTGCGCAAGATGACGTGAGAGCTGCGCCTGGCTCGCCACGTCAGATCTCTATCAGACTCGGTCGTGAGCGCATGTGCTTATGCGCGGTCTGCCTGACCGGTTCCGACCCCTGCTTCCGGGGGCATTTTGCCCTAAGACAGCCGGCTATATTGAAGAAGGTTTCGCCTGAAACATTTTCTTCGAAAGCTCTTCAGGTGAGCCTCCTGTTTTTTGTTCACTTTGTCATAAAAAGCGTTTACTTGCAGTGTTCCCTGACCTTCTTAAGGCCAGTCGGCAAGAGTATGTCATTTGGAGCTAGCTAATTCTAGAAGTTGCGCCGTTTGGTCGGACGGCGGGACACCCTTGCCAGCACTGCTCTGCTGGCTTTTCATTTAAAGTGCACTGATTTAAGCAGAAATAAGACAAAAAGTTTTTTTTTCCCTTTCGCAGTTCCACAAGTAGCAAACACATTCACTGATAGTATAATTTTTACGCATGGCTAGGTTATTTCCCCCTTGCATTTTCAACAATTACCGCACCATTTCCCCGCACGTCCGACCGCGACCGAGTCCGAGTCCGAGCGTACGTACTTCAGGCCACATTACGACTGTGTGTGGCACTGTGATGAGCGTCCGACGTTCATCGAATGTAAACAAACCGAAGTACGTACGCGATATGGATGAGCAGGAGGTGCGAATGTTACTTACTTAGTTACTTAGTTGGTCTTCAGACTCCTCACCAATTAAAGGTATTAGTGCCTGATATTTGAGCTTTTAGGTTGTGGGGCATTTCAAATTTTATTTGCAAGCTGGCTGTCATTGAGGAAGTTGAGCAGCAGCTTTGTATCAAACTTGTCACTAAGAAGCATTTCCAAGTTGAAAGTTACATTGTTATTATTAGCCCATTTTTTGAGTGACACCCTTTGTTCTTCATGCATTGGACAATCTACCAGCACATGCCTTATGCTGGTCTGACATCTACACAACTGGCACTGAGGATGTGGAAGTTTCAAGAAGAGATGCTTATGCGTCAACTGAGTGGTAAGTAACCGAAGTCGTGAAAGGATTATTTGATGTCTTCTGGGTAGTGTAGTATTTACTGTTGGTTTTAATGTAGGTTTTATGCCATGATATTCTGTTGAGTTTAGGTCCCACTCTTGTTGCCATTTGTAATTGGAGTGTTTCTTGATAATAGGTTTGAGGTCTGGGTGAGCTAAGAAATTAGAGCTAACCGTCTTAAGTTTACATGCTGCGTTGGCCAACTCATCTGCTTCTTTATTTCCTGGTATCCCTACATGACTTGGTACCCATTCTATTATTAGCTTGTTGGATGGTAATTTATGCAATAGCTTCTTTATTTCATATCTTAGGTAGTGGTTAGAGGGTAATAGCTGGTTCAAGGCCTGGATAAAACTGCAGGAGTCGGTGAACAGAATAAATTCTCCTTGTTTGTCTTCTATAAACTTGATAGCATAAAAAATTGCAGTAAGTTCAGCTGTGAAGATTGAAGTGCCATTTGATAACCTTGCCAAGATGCTGTTATTCGCAGAAAAGATGCCAATTCCAACTTTATTGTCTAAAAATGAGCCATCTGTATAGATTTCTCTTTTATTGGGATAGGACTCCTGCAGTAGCCGAAATAGGAGTGCCCAATGGCTATGAGACAACGTGTCTTTTTGTTGCAGTTTCAGGCTGTGTTGGCAGTGTATCTCAGACATGTCATATTTGTCTTTTGTTGCTATGCATGATATGTTCTTCGTTTCTATGCTAAGTTCTTTTAGTAGATGGTATATACGTCCAGAAATAGGAAGTGGGTCAGGACTATTTTCTATTACAAAAAAAGGATAATAATCGTGTATAAGAGTTCTCACCGGGTGTTCTGGAATGCTTAATATTCTCATGGCATATTGGCACAGTTTGTTTTTTCGAGAGTACTTGAGAGGCATTAGCTTTGACTCTACTTCAAGATTGCTTACTCTGGTATATCTCAGAGCCCCCAGCATCATCCTGGCAGCTGCGTACTGCACCCTATCAAGCAGCTTGAGATGTGTTCCACATGCTGTGTCTAATAAGAAGCTGGCATACTCTAGCTTTGGCAAAATAAGTGCGGTATAAATTTTCTTTAGAATTGCTTACATTGCTGACCATTTAGTGTTTGCGAGCATACGAAGAAGTCTGATGTCTTTTTGACATTTGTTTCCAACTTCTTTTATGTGTGGTCCCCACCTCAGTTGCACATCCAGTATGACTCCCAGGAACTTAGGTTTCTTTACTTGTTCAATTTTTGAGCTCATATATCTTAAAGGGTGTGGGGGTTTGATACGTTTTCTAGTGAAGATCATGTATTTTGTTTTTTCTCCCGATATTTGGAATCCCCAGCGTTGCGACCAGCCAAGTATAATATCTAATGCCTCCTGCATAATATCATATGCCTGGTGTATATCAGTGTGTTCAAGCCAAAGTGCCCCATCATCTGCATATAGGGATGTTTGTATTTGTGGGTTCAGATCTTGAAAGATGTCATTAATCATAATATTGAACAGGGTAGGACTAATTACTGATCCCTGAGGTACTCCTGCCTCTAACTTGACTGGCTCGGATAGCATAGAGTTGACTCGGACTTTGATGTTACGATTGCTGATGAACGATTTTACCATTCCAGGTAGGTTCCCTTCAAGTCCCAGTAATTCAAGTTTTTTTATGAGCCCGTGATGCCATACAGAGTCAAATGCTTGCTTGATGTCTATAAAGATGGCAATGCAGAAATCCCGAGTGATGAGTGATTTCCGTATTGAGTTTTCTAGTCGGGAGAGTGCATCCAATGTTGAATGTCCTGCTCTGAATCCACTTTGTGTTTTACTGATGAGTTTTTTTGTTTTCAAGGTATGCAAGAAGTCTCCAGTTGACAATTTTTTCAAAGACTGCATAATACATTGGTGAGAGCAACAGGCCTATATGACTTTGGTTCAGTTGGAGTTTTTCCAGGCTTCAGTATGGGGCGTATGATAGCTTCTTTCCATTGATTTGGTATCGTGGATGTCCAGATTTTGTTATAAAAGTTCAGTATGTTTGTCTTCTGAGTGTTATTCATGTTTTTAATGAAATCCAGTGAAATCCTGTCTGGACCAGGAGTTTTAGTTTTTGAACTGTCTACAGCTCTGTTGAATTCTGTAAAAGTGAGTGGGCGATTGTAGTACTGTAAAGTTAAGCTTTCAAAGGAGGTGTTGGTAGCTTCGCAGATTTGCCTGTGATCATTAAATATTGGGTCATTAGATTCATTTTGACTATTCTGAGCATATTGCTGAACTAAAGTGTCAGCAATTTCTTTGGTACATGTAATGATTTGATCGTGAGAATCTTTAAAAATAATTTGACTTTTATTTCTGCTTCCTTTCATAGCTCTGATCTTTTGCCATACAACGTTGGTGGGACTTTTGTCATTTAGGCTCATTACAAACTCTCTCCAGTAATTTGCTTTTCCTCCAGCACCGTTTTTCTAAAAACTGCTCGGGCACTTTTAAAGGCTATCCACTTTTCTATATTTCCCCTATGGTTTTTATATCTGTTGCATTCTTTGCGGTAATTATTGTGGGCCACTTTACATTTCTCGTTCCACCAGCAGTTGCTTTTTCTTTGTGTAGTGCCACTGGAGCTCATTTTGACTGTCTCTTTTGTTGCGTTTATTACTGCTTCAGTAATGATGCTGCAAGCCTCTTGAACTGTTTTATCAGACCAGTCAGGAAATTTTAGCGCTGCTTCAAATTTCGGCCAATTTGCAGATTTCAGCAACCATCGCTTGGGAACCTCTACTTTAGGGACTTCAATGTTTGTTCCAATCCATAATGGAAAATGGTCACTAGTGGCAGTATCTGGGTGGGTTTTCCATGTTAGTATGGGGTATAGATCCTCTGAAACAATTGTCAAGTCTATATGAGTGTATGTTCCTGTTGAAGATAAGAAAGTTGGGGAGGAATTATTGAGCAACACGAGGGGATTGTCCGTTACCCAAGACTCAATCGCTTGTCCCCTCTTAGCAGTGAAATCTGAGCCCCATGAATAGCTATGTGCATTTGAGTCCATAAGAATGATGCAGGAACCTGTTATTAGGTTGTTAATCTCTTCTAGGTTATGTTGCTGCAAAGTCTGATCAAGATTAGGAGGGAAATATGCATTTATTATGGTAATAGGTTTCTTATTAACAAAAACTTTACATGCAACTATTTCCGGTAGACTTCCTGAAATTACATGGATGGATGGAATGCTGTTGTAAACAAAGGCTAGTACCCCACCCCCTCGGCCTTCTGTGCGTTCTTTTCTGTATGGGACATTTTATTCTCTTAATTTAACTTGGCTATTTTGTTTTAGATGAGTTTCCTGGAGACATATAATTCCGGGCTGCTGTTCATCTGCCATTACCTGTAAAAAAGGAAGTTTTGGATAAAATCCTCTGAGGTTCCACTGTAATATAGTAAAGTTCATTGTGTATTGATTAGAGAGGTGAAATTCAGCTTTGTAAGTGTTTCCGTGATTATTTCCTCAGCATTTAGTATATTCCCAAGCTCAGTCAGGCACTCAATTTTCTCTGTAATAGAATTTGCAACTAATAGTTTAATGATGACTGGGAGTAACTGTAGGATAGATTTTCTGAAGAGAAGCTCCATACTCACATTTGGTATGTCTGTGCTATTTCCACCAATTTTTTTTACCTTGATCAGGATTTTGCATAAGTATTTGATTTTGAGCAGTACCTTGCGAGGCTGGATTTGTAGGAGCATTTGAGCTACTTCTTAGGATACTATGGCTGTATCCTGTACAGTCTGAGTTCTGTGCATGATGATTTGCTTTTATTGCACAAGCGTTTTCCATGTGCTGCTCTTGGTTTACATTTTTCTTTTTGGCCACTGAATTTCCTTTATCTACAGGCTGTATGGTTTTTCTTGGTGAATAAGTGGCTGCAGCATTTGAAACCACAGGTGTTCCTCTGGTGTTAACAGGAGTGTTGGTTTGTGCTAATGATGGGAAGGTATACTGGGATTGTATATCTAGAAAATTTCCTCAAAAATCTCTTGTGCTGGATTAGCTTGTTCCTGTGAGTACACAATTCTACGGGCTTCATTGAACGAGATACGATCACTAGCTCGGAGTTTGCACACTTCATGCTCTTTGATGTAGATGGGACATTCTTTTGAAGTTGCTGTATGATTTCCTTTACAGTTTGGGCAGTGATAGTGCTTTGAGCTACAGTTTGGTTCTTCATGCTCAAAGGAGGAGCACTTTCTGCAAATTTTCTAGTTGCGGCAAACAGAAGCTGTGTGTCCCCACCTCCAGCATTTTATGCAGCGTATTGGGCTTGGATAATAAGGGTCTACCTTATAGTTACAGTACCCTGCCTGGATTTCTACTGGACATGTCGGTCCTAGAAATGTCAAAACAAAAATTGGCGAGTGTGCTCGTTTAGGACCCATGTACATTTTCCTTATTCCAACAACCCCAGAAGCAGCAAGTTGGTCAAGCAAGTCATCCAATGAATCATAGAGAAATTCTGGAGCATAAATTTTGCCACATGATGTGGATGCTCCCCAGGCAATCTGGGTTTTAATAGGTATATTGCCAAATGTTTGAGTGTTCAGCAGAGTTTTGATTTGTTCCAGAGTTTTGGTTTTGATGATTAGGCTTCCTGTTCTTTTGTAATCTACTTTCTCCACAGGTCCACAAATCTTGTTTAATAACTCCTGTATCTTGAATGGGTTGAGTTTTGTGAGGTTAATGTGTTCATCAGTTGACGAGATTATAATGTGCCTTGTGGATTGTGGCATCTTTTTAGCATTTTCTGAAAGATTCAGATTGATTTTGGCTGATTTCCTTTCAACAGCGGGCTTTTTTGTCATCTGCTGCAGTTCTTCTTGATTATTAGGAATTTCGTCTCTACTTGCATTGAAGGAATTTTCATTTCATAGAACTCCTGAGGGATTTGATATCATTGATAGGGATAGTTCCTCAATGGAAGTGTTTGATATGTCATGAGTATTTCTTTTTTTATTGCTGTCGATTTCGAGGGTAGCGTCTGGACTTTTATCGAGTGTCCTCTTGACTTCATTTGAAGCTGCTGTTTGCATTTGATTTTCCTGCAATTTTTTTGGAGGGTAGGAATCCTCTGTCTCAGCTAGAGCTGGTTGGGACACAGTTATTGGGGTTGAGCTCCTAACCTTAGGATTTTTTTGGTAGAGGCTGTACCTCCATGTATTCCTCTGACAGGTTGCGTGTGTGAGTGGAATTTTTCTCTCTCTTTTTTTGGGGAGCCTCCAGCTGCTTTGGATTTTTTTCCATTGGTTGGCATTGCACTTTCTAGTCTGTACAGTACCTTCTTCAAAGTTTTGGATATATTTTCTATTTGAGACACTTCTAGGGGATTTTGAATGAAGAAACAGAGTTCAAGTTGTTATCCAACAAGGAGCGCACGAGGTGACGTTTAAAGATGATGAATTCTAAGATACCCAGAACTTGCCCGAGCTTTGGGGCAAAGGCCCCAGCAGGTTAGTCAATTGCCCTCAACCACTGACACAGTATTCGGTTATCAATCATAAATAATAATAATTTCGTAAATGTAGTTACTAGCCAGTTTCAAGCCATTAATTATCGTATTAAGCCACCACGTCCTGTCCGCTCAAACATCCGACCTCTCGCAACAATCGTGAAAATTTAACGTGTGCGAATGTGTGTGAGCTCTAGAAATTTGCTGTCGAAGGTACTTTTGTGACCGCAACTTTTTATGAAAGTACAAAAACAGCGACACCTAAAAAAAGATGTTGGGTAAAACCATGGCAAAATAGAGCTAACAATCCGAATCGATTGAGAGAATATCTGCTTGCTGAGGTAAAGATTGCAGTTAAGTGAGATTGTTCCTACGGAGAAAATTATTATTTTTGAACGTTTCTTTTAGACGGATTATAAAACATTTTATTTAATCGGAGTGTAAAATTTTGAATTTACCGCTGGCAATAGCTTGGTAACATGGCTGATTTGAGCAATGCTCTTTACTACAAGAATGAAAAGTAGATCGAAGAATGTTACCAGTTTGATGATTTTTGCCGATGTGCTCAGCAACACCCAGAGCGAGCGACTGAGGAGGGGGGAGGCATTGAAGTCATTAAACTGTCAAAGTTTCTTCATTTATGTTTTGCATTATTGTCTATTTTCATCTGTTGAAATTGTGCAAGTTTCCCTTGTTGAAAATGAGCTTAGGGCATGAAACGTTAAAAAATTGATTCAAGATAAGTCTTCTCCATCGCCTTCGTTGAGAATAATATAATGGTTTCTCCGATATGTAATTTTGGTGTTAGTCATTTTCACGTGTTAATCCTAACAAGAATTATGCAAAAGTTTTCTTATTCGTTGCAGAAGGTATAAGACATACTGGGCAAAGTTGGCTGGGTAATCTGCAAGCAAGACACCAAGTTCCAGAAATGCTTCCCTGGTTGTGATCGACTCTGAATTACCCTCTGAAACCTCGCTAAAATTGATCGAGTATCATGAAGCAGGAGTGTTCAATAACTCATCCTTTAGAAAATCATTCGATTCTAACAGCTTGAACATGCCCCATACTCGTGAACTTCCTAAGACCAACTTTCTTTCTCCACATGTCATAGCAGCAGATGATGCGCTCCCATTGCCAACTCGTTTCATGAAGCTTTATCCTTGTACGAACCTTTCTCACGACCAAAGAGTTTTCACCTGGTCTTTCTAGAGCACGGAAAACAGAGACAAACGCATTCGGCTTACTGTCAAGTACGTTCAGAGTTTTCCGTACTGATGCAAACATCACAATAGAGAGAATCCAGTCTACCACTCTAGCAACTTGCGCTCTTTATTATTACCTAAATGATTATAAAGACTTCCGTTACATCAACCCGCTTGCTCTTGAAAAAAGGACATTATCACTGGATCGTGCACATCCTGCAGTTGGGCTGGAAAACACTGGGCATCATTCGGTTCCTTGTGTGGAGGCGGTCGAAGGCTGTGGCAGCCACAGCCATCAGAGACCAGCTGAAGAACTACTTCATGAGCGGAGGAGCTGTATGCTTGCTGGATAAAGTATTGGGACTCCATGCACTAACACTACTGTGGAAATGCGGCCTAAAAGTGTTAGAAATATCTGAGAAATAATAGTTCCTCATTATTTTCTGGTATTACTTGTTGGAATGTATGTATTAGGTCAGTCAACAAAATAAATTGTTTCAATAACATCATGTATTTCATTCCAGCTTTTCATCGTTGAATAAAACATTGACAAATCATTATTTGACTTAGGAAGGCTAACTAAAGATCTACATCAACAGGATTTAGGAAATGTAATTACTGCAAACTAGATTACGTGTTAAGGTTAGGAACATCCATATTCTGAATTCACAATCCCGCATTGTCGCAAAATCCATGTGCAGAGTTTCAACAACTATAAAAAATCCGATTTTTAATAACAAACAACGTAAACCAATGTTACCAAATGAACAGTTTTGTCCACACTCATATCTAGCTTATAAACCTGCCACTATATGAAATAGTTTCATCCATTTACTCGTTTGCCCTACCATCATGCAGATATGGTGCATAGCTATAGTTCGCATCCTCACAAGTTAAATTGAATAGTTTCTTTGTTCACCTTAGATTAAGTAATATTACAACTCAACAGCGTATTGAAAAATTTATGCATATATGTTCTTACAGATGATTACGTGCGCATAGTAACGGCGAATAATAGATTAGATTAGTCGTTAGTTGTAGCCTCCCTACCCAGCAACAAATGCGATCCAAAGAGAGGAAGGAGGAAGGCACCATTTAGTATGGATATAAGGAAACGCAGAATCTACGCAGAAAGGCATAGAAACAGTAAATTGTGAAAGAAGATTACGAAACAAGACCAAAGTTGAAGAGGAAAGTAGTAGGTGCTGAAAAAACAGGACAGCAGTGACCCGAAAAAAGGTGATCCTTAACATAACAAAAACATTTTATTTCAACAAAAAAGAAGGCCTACCTAACTCACAGCTCAGGCCCTCACATTGAACCCCTACGGCGGATAATAAAAATAATTACTAGTTACTATTATAATTATTTAGGTTAGTTTAAATCATCTTAGTCACGACAACGACGTGATCAAGAAAGGAATAGTGAAGGGACCATCTAGTATGGACACGTACACCGGAAATCTAAGCACAATATGTGTCTCACACAGGCCATCCTTGTGTGATAAAACGAGTGTCATGCCACACAGGATACAATGCGCATTGAAACAGGAAGTCGGGAAGAAAATTCAAATGAAATAAACATGCAAGAATGAAGTAGTAGGTGCTGAAGAAAAAGATGGCAATGGGCCGAAAAAACATGATCACTAAAACAAAACCAGAAACACTATTTTAAAAAGCTCGTGCCCTACCATTCTTCTCCTTGAAACGTTACTTCCCTTAGATACAATAGTTTTTTCTCGTGATAGAGAAACAGAAAGTCGGGAGATTTATGAAGTCAGATGAAGGGTAAGGGTGAAGTATTTGGGGTGGAAAAATAAGTCAAAGAGGAGCAAAAATAATAAGATGGTCCGTAACATATTATAGAATAGCTTTGTACTGTCCGTAGACATGCTATTTTAACACATAAAGTATAACTTAATTGATCCTATCATACATTGAGATAAAAGAAAGGTTTCACAGTCAGGCAGGGAAGCAATTTATAGGTAAGTTCATGAATATTATTAAAGAGGCCGGTAAATGACATCTAACACTTGTCAATTCTTAGAACAGAGTTTAGCAAGTTTCAACATGAACTTCATTTGTTCTTCACCTGCAAGGCCTGAGGCTAGTTCAAACGTGGGGTTTCGTTTGGAACTGCCTACGAAATAAGTGTTCGTGCCACGACTAGTAAAGGGATAAAGACTAGTCGAAAAGATAAACATTTATTATGGCCCACGGTATTATTCAAGAGTGGGAGACTGGGGAACTTCACCACGTACTATAATCCGAATAGTAAGGGGAATATCCGAATTGGCGTAGGATTCTAAGTACGCATTATCACGTAAAATTCCAATAAAGATTATCGTGTAGTCAAAAATGGGGTAAAGGGAGGGGAGGTAGCTTTGTTTTGTAGGTCCAGGTTGATCAGAGCACTTGTTTACACTACGAGATTTAGCGGAGGAATGGGCTGCTGAGCAGCGAACCATGCTTGAAGAGCGTGAATGTTGCCATAAAGGTTCACTCAACTCGTCTCGTAAGACGGTGTAGATTTTATCTATTTTAATATTTATTTATCTTTTAAATAAAAGACTTTTAAAGGTACAAAATTACTTTTAATATTAAATTCTAAATTTGCATTAATTATTCAGTAATTTTTCCAGGCACCACAGCACTACCCCGGCCAGACGCGGAGCGCCCTCAGACACCAAAATAGTGGTAGTCCGCTGAGGGTTTGAAACGAACGGTACGACCCGATCTAGTGCGAGGAGGAGGTAGCGAGGGTGCTGAAATGACCTCAGGACACCGCTGAGAAGGCTGAGGAGGAGGAGGTTCAGGAGTAGTCGGAGATGAGGGTGTAGAAGAGGGTTTAGAAGAGGTAGGGGTACGACTATAGGCGGGTTTCAAACGATCAATCGATACGTTTGAATCACCTTGAAGAAGTTTAAGCTTCAAAAATTTTGGGTTACGTTCTAGGACTTCGTAAGGACCTGAATAAGGGGCTTCTAAGCTCCTCTTTATCCGGTCGACTCGCAACCAAACTTTTCCGCAATTCTGCAAGTCAACGGGCACGTAAACAGGTGGTGAATCATGGCACGAGCCTTCGGAAAGGCGTCGGAAATCGAACTTGTGCATTTCGTTGACAAATGTTTGGATAACGTCCGAAGAAAATGTTCTAGGCCTTGTATCGGCCACTAAAGGCTGAGGACAAAGCATATAGGCGCCAATCACGGCGGTGAAAGGAGAAAAACCAGAAGAATTTGGAGTCATGTGCAAGCCTAGCAGAACGATAGGAAGGAAGAAATACCAATTTTCTCTACGGGCCATAATGGCAGCTTTAGGAGTTCGGTGCAATCTTTCAACTAGGCCATTGGACTGCGGCCTGTAGCTGCACGTGCGAACATGGTGAAAACCTAGGAGGTTCGCTAATTCACTGAAAAGTTCTCCCTCAAACTGTGCACCTCTGTCGGTCACCACTTCCAACGGGACACCAAAGCGTGATATCCATCCGGATACGAAGGCAATGGCGACCGAGGAAGCAGTGGTATCAACCAGAAGAACAGCTTCGCACCATCTAGTAGCGCGATCAATGCAAGTCAATAGGTACTTGAAGGGTAAAGAAGTTGTAGAAGTAGGTAAGGAAGCAGGAGGAAGAGGGCCCACAATGTCGATATGGACAGTGTGGAAACGATCAGATTGCGGAGCGATAGGGCTAACAGGAGATTTGGTGTGTTTATGCACCTTTGCCTGCTGACAATTTTCACAATATCGGACGAAACGATGGACATCTTTGTCCATATTTGGCCAGAAAAACCGGGCTTTGACATTTTCGGCAGTATTTTTATAGCCCGGATGTGCGAGATTGTGCAAGAACGCCATGATCTGCTCGCGACAAGCGAGGGGAACATAGGGTCGAGGACAATCGGTAGAGGAATCGCACCATAGTTTAAGATCAGGGGCAATATCGAAGAGTGTCAGCCTTTCTTTCAAAACACTCGTTTCAGGGTCGTCAGCTTGGGCTATAGCCAGCTTTTTGAGATCGAATATGTCCACTGATGTCACGCAAACGGGGCGCGACAAGCAGTCTGCTACTACGTTCAGATCTCCTTTAATATACTCTATTGATGTCACGTATTCCGACAGGAAAGACAATTGTCTTTGCTGCCTATCTGATTTAGCAAGAGTTTTGGAGTAAAAAGCCGACACGAGTGGTTTGTGGTCAGTGAACAATGTCACTGAGTGACCGTCAACGAGTGATTTGAAATGCAGCACCGCTAGGAATGCGGCAAGTAGCTCACGATCGTACGTCGAGTACGTCTTTTGAACATCGGAAAGTTTCTTAGAAAAGAAAGCGACAGGTGCAGGTTGGGAGTCAATCAGTTGGTACAGTGCTGCTCCAACAGCGAAGTTAGAACTATCGGAAACAAGATGATATTCAGAAGCATCAGGAGAAGGAAAATGAAGAGTTGGACAGTTGGCGAGAGCCTGTTTTAGGTCACTAAAAGATTGCTCTGCTGCCTCAGTCCAAGGCACTTGTTTAGTTGACGGATAGTTACGCAAGAGTTCGGTTAGACCGAGAGCTTTGGTGGCAAAAGAAGGGATCATGGGGCGAAAAAAATTAAGCATGCCCATAAAACGTCGTAAGTCTCGAGAACATTGAGGACGGGCGCAGTCGGCAATCGCAGCCACTCTGTCAGCGGGAGGTCGTATGCCGTCCGCGCTCACCTCATAGCCAAGGAAGGTCAGTTTAGATTGGAAGAAACTGCACTTGTCAATCGACAGTCGCAATTTATGTTGAGCGAGAAGGGAAAGAACAGTGGACACACCATTTAAGTGCTCTTCCTCGGTTTCGGAGGTAATGAGAATATCATCCAAATGGACGATGACGTTTTTTACGTTAACGAATAGGGCATCTATGTACCTCTGAAACGTCGGTCCGGCATTCTTTGATCCAAAAGGCATGTACAAGAATTCATACAACCCAAATGGAGTCGTTACAGCAGTTTTAGGGATAGATTCAGGAGCAACAGGAATTTGAAGGTAGGCGCGCTCTAGATCGAGCTTAGAAAAGATTTTTTTTGAGTGCAAGGACATTGTCAGAGAGCGAAGGTGAGGAATAGGGTATCTATCACATACAGTGAGAGAGTTAAGTACACGGTAATCTCCACAAGGTCTCCATTTACCAGGTTCCTTCTTTGGAATGAGGTGCAACGGCGATGCCCAAGGAGAATTGGACCTTCTAATGATGCCTGCATTCAACAGAAATTCAAATTCTTTTCGAGCGGCTTCAAGTTTAGAACCCGTTAACGGTCGTGGCTTGAAGTGAACGGGGGAGCAAGAACCAGTATCAATTGAGTGCTGCACGGGGCAGTCGGTTGATGCATCGTTCGACCCGAGTCGTAAGGGAGAGGTCAAAATCGGGTGGTCGGCCAAGATTTTGCGTACACGGGGATCTATTTGGGTCAAATCAGCGGAGTACGCGGTTAAAGAATCCTTCGAAAAATGAAGGGGAATTTTCCTACCTGTCAAGGGATCTATTAGATTACTGTTCTGGCAGTCAACAAGTATCGAGTGCGCGGCCAAGAAATCAATTCCTAGAATCGGTTGAACTACCTCCGAAATGACGAATGTCCATTGCAAAGATCTTCCCAGCCCTTTAATGTCCACTACAAGATCGGCCTCGCCTCTGCACTTAATTCTTTCCCCTGACGCTGTAGAGAGTGTTACTGCAGTGGGACGTAGGTATCCTACCTCACAGGAGGGTGGTAAAATGCTAATCCCCGCCCCTGTATCGATGAGCAGATTAACCTCACTGGGACCTATACGTGCGCTTACTGAAAGCGGTCGTCCGACGGTCACAGCTTGAACAGACGACCGATCTAGTTTTCCGACCTACGGAACGGGCTAGCAGGTCTAGCGGGGGAGGAAGCTCTACTTGAGGGTCGAGAGACCGGCAAACCGGGTTTGTAATTAGAGCACCAGCGCCGGCATGATCTAGCTTCATCCCCATAGTAAAGGTGTGCTCTACAGACCCTAGGACGCTGGTTTGAACGAAAAGCTCTGACACCTATTGGTATGTTAGGGCTATTGTATTGCCCCGCTCTCTCCTCGTTTGCGTTCCGGGCGTTACTTCGGTAATTCGTGTGTGCTCCCTCGTCAGGTGCCCTTTCTCTAAAAATTGGGTCCAAAGCAGCTATCTGATGTTTCGGCAAATATTCCATATAGGTTTCTGCAATGGACGCCATAGTGTCCAAGTCGTGCTCCTGGCGCGCGGCTATCCAGGGGCGTATGGCTTCAGGCAAACTGCTCACGAACTTGAGTCGGAGGAAATCCTCCGACAGGCCTAAGTTGCTTTCAGCGGCTAAAGTGCGTAGCTTTGATAGAAATTCCCTAGGTCTGTCATGGCAATACAACCCCTTCTGTGAAAGGAGCTCATCAAAGAGTTCCTTTTCGGATCGGGAGTACCGTGCGCGCACAAACTCTTTTAACCCCTCATAATCAGCTGCCTCTATGAGCGTTTGTGGTATATGACGAGCTATGCGGCTACTCAACGCGCCTAATGCGTGGTGGAACTTTAACGATGAGCGACGCACCCCGGCGAAAATAAACTGGCTTTCGAGTATGTTGAAAAACATTTGAGGATAAGCCTCATCAAAGTCGGGGGGACGTACCAACGCCACGTTTGTGGGAATGTGCGACTCATTGTCGTCTACTGTTTCTTGACCGTTACTGTTTGGTGGTGAGGGCTCCATTTCTTTGCTCCCCCAATGAAAATAGGAAAAGGAGAAATATATATATATATAGCGAAAGAATTTGGAAAATTTGAAATAAATGCGATGCGTAAATACAGAAAACGTCGAAAATAGGATACGTTCGCGGAAAAGAAAAAAAAATAATGTGAAATATAATAGTTACAGCGATAGAAGTTGGAGGAAAATGTAGTGCGGGAAATAGAGAAAACGTCGCAATAGGGGAAACTCGTTGGAAAAAGCAATAAATAAAAAAACAAGGAATGGGAAATATAGAAAATAGCTCGCTGGCGAAATATACTACGGTGCACCGGAATGGACTCTACTTATGCAATGAAAAAGCAAATCAATAAAACACAAAATATTCCAAATAAAAAATATGTGCTCGATCACTGGTGAGTTCGCTACTCACGATAGTTTTGCAGTCTTCGGCTTTTGTATGCCACTGCGGTCTTCTTTCTTGGTTCTTGGTGTCGGCGTCCAACCGGCGGCTTCAGCGGCTGGAGTTTGCTACCTCCCCTGAACCATTATTGTGTGCTTCCTTTGTTTAGTATGGATGATGTGTAATTGTAAAGAAGGAGGGTGTATTTATATTTATCACGATTGGGTCACCAATGAGGCTAGTTCAAACGTGGGGTTTCGTTTGGAACTGCCTACGAGATAAGTATTCGTGCCACGACTAGTAAAGGGATAAGGACTAGTCGAAAAGATAAACATTTATTATGGCCCACGGTATTATTCAAGAGTGGGAGACTGGGGAACTTCACAACGTACTATAATCCGAATAGTAAGGGGAATATCCGAATTGGCGTAGGATTCTAAGTACGCATTATCACGTAAAATTCCAATAAAGATTATCGTGTAGTCAAAAATGGGGTAAAGGTAGGGGAGGTAGCTTTGTTTTGTAGATCCAGGTTGATCAGAGCACTTGTTTACACTACGAGGTTTAGCGGAGGAATGGGCTGCTGAGCAGCGAACCATGCTTGAAGAGCGTGAATGTTGCCATAAAGGTTCACTCAACTCGTCTCGTAAGACGGTGTAGATTTTATCTATTTTAATATTTATTTATCTTTTAAATAAAAGACTTTTAAAGGTACAAAATTACTTTTAATATTAAATTCTAAATTTGCATTAATTATTCAGTAATTTTTCCGGGCACCACAGGCCATTCACTTTATCAGGCACAAGTTCACTGCAAGTTTGGTAATGTAATCATCATTTCCAGCACTCCTTTTTCATGCTAATGAGCTCTCAACATTAAAAAAATTTTCATGAAATAACTCTACCGTACTAAATTAAAATGCTCTAATCTTTCTTACTCCTTTTACACTTACAAAATCCCCCACTGCCCATGACATCAATACATGGATCTGCTGCTGGGAAAGGCTTGGTGCAGGCGAGACAATTTTGAGGCTTGGATCCACTACTTACATGAACGATATCGTTATCATTTTCGGCTGAAATGCCCATTAACCGAGTTTCTACAGTATTTTCAAGTTCTTCTTGAAACTAATCTGTCGACCAACACAACAATACTCTGCATAGGGTTCCTTGATTATTTGCCTTCCACTTGAAATGTGGGTAACAAAATCCCCACTTAAACTATTATTCATGCTGCTCATGCTACAGTCTGGGGGCCCATAATCCGAAAAAAAGCCATAACGTTAGTGTGCATCCAAGGCTTGCTCTCCACAGCTCCAGACCCTGATGGTTTCATCCTTTCAGAAGCGAGGAGCCGCAAGAAATAGAAGCATGGGAGGGATGTCCTCTTCTTTAGGAGATCTGAAAAAATAATATCAATTAGAATTATTCTTACACCATTGATATAATAGTCCTATACATAGTTTCTAGTAATATTAATTCTTGCAATAGTGTTTGTGACAGACTTGATTATTCAAGTGCATAGAACATATTTGTTTGCTCCAGTACATGAGCTTTATTGCAAATGAACATGTTTTGTTAGGGAATATCACAAGAAGTAGAGATATGTGTAGTGAAATGTTTGAAAATTGTATGTTGAAAGAAATATCATTAGGTATTGCTAGAATAATGTTTAGAGTACGCAGTCACACAATACGGTACTGACTTTCATCCAACACTGAAAATTATTAGCTAATGATGGAAAAGTTTTCCATGAGTTTCATTGAGAACTAAAATGAGGAACAATAAAAGCCTCCACTTTATGTTACATGAGGGTCACACACGACTACAAAGATTCATCTAGGTCATAATGATAGTTTTCATACAACCTCAACTGTATGATCTAAATTAGAAATTGCCCTCCTAGCAAAATGTTCACGTTGTTAAGAAAAAAATGCTATCAAGCTATTTTTACATCACTTCTAAAACTGTCAGTAACAAGTGCACACTTTTCCACAGGCTTCTCGCCTAAAGTCAGAATAATTTGCAGAGAACCTCACCCATTTTCAGAATTCTAACTTTTCTGCCAAATACTTTAAAACAAATGTATCAAACTTAATGCCCAAATTCCACTGTCATGCAAAATGGCAATAAGACATCTATGCTAATTTTCACATTTGCAAAAAGGTACAAATTTAAGAGTACAACAACATAGAGCAGACTAATTTCATCATTGCTGATCAGCACCAGATAAATAGAATATTTACAATTCAATAGATAAAACAACTAATTCAAAATTAAGAGCAAAATTTCAGGATCTAATGCGATACAAATAACTGACAGTTTAAACAGTTCACCACTAAAATTTATACTACTTGTTGTACTCCACAAAACAACAACACCATCACAAACATTATCTAAACTCATAACCTAATGTCAATAATGTTTGTCTATCAACACTGGCAGGTAATAATGGCCCTACATATCATAACTGTTGTGTTCAACATTGACATGCTCATGCTCATTGTACAGAACTTAAAAGTTAAAAATAATTATCTAACACCATTTGCTTAACATAAGATTTTTCAGTAATCCTGAGGGGAAATATATGACTAATGGTAATCACAAAAAAAGAGGATTTTTACCTGATCAAGTCATTGCTAGTTGTAACGGTCAATTTTTATTTTAATGCTGTCAATGATTTTCATAATTTTATTGCCATAGATAGGTAATATAGTTGATTTTAAGACGTTTTACATGAATGACAATGTGCTAGCAAATGCTTAGTTTTCGAGTTATTTAAGTTTGAAGTTATACAAGCGGCTAGTGATGCAAAAAACGGTTTTATTTGATGGCGGTTTTTTTTTGCAAAAAAACGTGTTTT
The DNA here is from genome assembly GCA_030386875.1 of Morinoia aosen. Lineage (NCBI taxonomy): Eukaryota > Metazoa > Arthropoda > Malacostraca > Amphipoda > Talitridae > Morinoia > Morinoia aosen. Next base: position 15,083,956 of record CM059576.1, on the reverse strand, counting down.
TCATGTGTTTTTTTTTTGCACACACCCAAATTTTGTGAGGTATATGTCTGTTTAATATTGGTCACATAAAATACATTAATATCCATGTTCTTTAGTCATGATTTTTTGAAATAAAAGCATCAAAAAGAAAGAAACCATACCATAAAACTGTGGCAGATGACTCACAATTATATAGAAAAGTCTAAGAGGAACAGCAGGAGAAACACAACTCACATTGATGAAGTCAAAAACCCACAATTACCAAGAGGAGTAGAGGAACAGCAGGAGACACAGAACTTATATATATTGATGAAGTCAAAATTCAGAGCTTAGTATCTCTACTATGTTGTTATTTTTGTGTTACCAAAAGATCTGACATAGTAGAGATAGTAAGCTCTGAATTTTGACTCCATCTATATAAGATTTGTGGCTCCTGCTGTTCCTCTTAAGACTCCTCATGGTAATTGTGGGTTATCTGCCATCACTTTCTCTTTATGGTTTCCTTCTGATGTTTTTATTAAAAAAATCACAACTAAAGAACATTGATATTAATGTGTTATGTGGCCAAAAAAACTTAATGCTGTCTTTTCTAAAAACATGTGTTTTCTACTAAAAACCATGACTAAGAAACTGGATATGAAAACATTTTATGTGACCTAAAATTTAAAATTAGAAATCAAGTTTTAAAAAAAAATCATTTGTAAAACAACATGAATATTAATATATTTTATGTGACCATAAAACCATGCTGATTTTTTTCACATTTTTTAGTCAATATGCATTAATGGGCCCACGGAAATTAATAATTCCATTCTGAAGGATCTCTAAAGGAACACGTTTAAAACCCTTTTACATGAATGCCATTCTGGTTGCTGATGAATTATTTTTGAGTTATTTAACTTCAAAATTTTGTCTTCCATAGCAGTCAGTTTCAGTCAGTTGCGCGCTTGAGCTGGAGCTGGTAAAGTACGTTTGGGTACTTTTAATTTATTATTAGACGACCCAGCGGAGCCTGAACCCACTTCTAGGATGTTTTAGTTAATAACACAATAAACATTATCACCCAAAAATATTAGCGGGGCTGGGGAAGTGAATACTTGAATGTACAGTATTCACTCCTACGCTTTTGCTAATGTTCTACAGTGGCTGCCATATTTTAACTGATGTCAACTGCATCTTGATTTTAGTATTCACTACCCCAGTCCCACTAATATTATTGGGGTGATAACCTGTATTGTGTTATTAACTAAAACATCCTAGAAGTAGGTTCAGGCTCCGCAAGGTCGGCCGATAATAAATTACAAAGTCCCCAAGCGTACTCTAACAGCTCAAGCGTGCAACGGACTGCTATGGAAGACGAAAATTCAAAACTTGAATAACTTAAAAATAATGCATCTGCAAGCAGAATATTCTTGTAAAACATTTTTAAATGTGTTCCTAGTGATTCTTCGGTTTGGAATTTTTAATTTCCGTGAGCGCATTAAACTGCATATTGACCATTTTTTTTTACAAAAAAGCATGTCTAAAAAATATGGATATTAATATATTTAATTTGACCAAAAAAATCATCTTGTTTCATACATGTTTTTTTACAAGTCATTAACATTCATTTTTTACTCATGACTTCTGTGAAGAAAATGGATATTAATATGTTTTATGTGACCAAAAAACCATGCTTTTTAAAAAAACATGTTTTTTTACAAAAAATCATTAATATTCATTTCTTGTCATTTTTTTTGTATAACGCATTTTTTTACTAAAAGCATGGTTTTTGGTCATATGAAAAACATAAATATACACATTTTTAGTCATGATTTTTCTGTAAAAACAATGTTTTTTTTAAAAACAGCATGGTTCTATTTGGTCAAATAAAACATATTGACATCCATGATTTTTAGCAATGATTTTTCTGAAAAAACGGTTTTCAAAAAAGCAGCATTGGGTTTTTTGATCACAGAAAATATATTAATATCTACATTTTTTAGTTATGATTTTATTTGAAAATATATTTTTTGAAAAAAACAAGCACGTTTTTTTGGTCACCTAAAAGATAATAGAACCCATGTTTTTTTCAGTCATGAATTTTTTGTAGAAAAACATGTTTAAAAAAACAACATGGTTATGTGGTCCCATAAAATATATTAATATCCATGTTTTTAATTCATGATTTTTCTGTAAAAAAAACAGCATTGGTTTTCTTTGTCACATAAAATATATTAATATCCATATTTTTTAGCCATGTTTTTTTTTGTATAAATAACATGTTTAAAAAAACAGGATGTTTTTTTGGTTATATCTCTATCAATGGCCATAAGTAAAGATATATTATAACAACACACTACTTGGGAAGTTGAAAGTGATTCACATGCATTGTAAAATAAATGAAATATCAAAACATGAAACCACAGATAATAAAAAATTAAATTAAACCATAGAAAACCATGAATTGAGAAGTAAGCTGTTTTGTCTTATAATCTGACATGAAAATAAATAATGTAAAGTGGCTCTTTTCCTTGCTGAGTTGTTTTCAAACAAGGTACTTAAAAAAAACAAAATATTTACTTTTTTTGGCCATGTTTTTTTTTGTAAAAAAACATGTTTTTTTTTACAAACAGCACGGTTTTTTTTACCTGCATCACTACAAGAGGCGCTTCTGAATGGCCTTTTTTGAGCAATTTCAGACCTGAAACGGAAGCTAACCCCCTATTACAAACATAAAGAGGTTAAGTCATGAGGGGGAGCCACAGTTCTTCTAGTGAAAATTATAAATGAAGGTTTCTAATGACGTCCGTTAACAACTGCTCTAAGATGGCGGCCGCCATCTTGGGTACCGGGTGTCCATCATTGGAGATGATATAAATGGACGTAACTAGAAACCTTTATTTTTAATTTTCACTAGAAGAATTGTGGCTATCCCCACGACCCAACCTCTTTACATTTGTTATAGGGGGTTAGCTTCCGTTTTTAATTAAATTCTACTTGGCACGCTCACTTCCCTGGCGCGCACTAGCCAACTTCAAAGTTTTACAATTAAAAAATAACACATTAGCGAGAAGAATGTCATTCGTGTAAAACGTTTTTAAATGTGTTCCATTATTGATTATTGGCAACAAAATTATGAAAATCGTTGACAACATTAACGTAAAAATTAACCCTTGTAATTTCCACTTAAAGAAAAGTACAACATGAATCAAAAATACTTCAAGATATTTTTTGCTAGCATCCACATTTTCAATTACATTGTTCTTTTCATTATCTATCCCTATTTGATTTCAGCTAATGTTTAACCCTGCATTCTCAAAATGACCTATTTCAATGTTGAATGAAATAACTGCTCATTTAGAATATTTACATAATTAACTCACTTTTAACACCTGCAAAAAAAATGAACTCTTGAGGCATTCATGCACACCATTACACTTCCCTAGAAGTGTAAAGCTGATTGGTAGTCCCCAAAAAACTGAATACACTCACGATGTTTATCATTCACGATTGTTTTTTAAAGGTCTACATAATTAATGCAAGTTTTAAGCTATATCTAAATTCTGGTTGTCTAGGATCTGTAAATAGATTAGATTATAAGTTAGTTTAAGCCTCCCTAACCGCTACAAAAATAGAGCGTATCGAAGAGAGGAAGAAGGAAGGCACCATTTAGTATGGAGATAAGAGAATGAGGAATCTATGCAGAAAGGGCATAGAAACATTAAGATGAGAAAGAAGTTCATGAAACAAGATAAAAGTTGAAGAAGAAAGTCAGAGGGGCTGAAAAACAGGACAGTAGTGAACCGAAAAAAGGTGGTCCTTAACATAAGAAAAAACATTTTATTTAAACAAAAAGAAGGCCTACCTAACTCTCAGCTCAGGCGGTAAATCTGGAGGATATGTCAGTTATCGAATTTGTAAATTTCGATGCCTTAGCATAGTTAATTAGATTAAAATAAACAAGTTTTCTTATGTGCACTTTCCGTCTCAAATGAGTATTTTATTAGTTATAGCGGTAAATGACTTACCGCAACTCCAGTGTTTGAAGCGGCAAGTAATTCGACGAGCACGTCGGACAGCAACTCGGCAATGCGCACTCGCTTTCAGCGCGATCGTCATCAAAGACGAAACCAAACCTACTGCTATACCTCGTTAAATACTCATTTGACGAAAAAAGTGTATAGAAGAAAAGTTGTTTATTTCGATGTTATAAAGGCCCCCACACACTACACGCGCCACGAGCCGAGCCGCGAGCCGGGCCTCAGGCTCGAGCGAGCCTGAGGCTCGGCTCGAGCTTTCTGCCTCCCCACACATTACACGAGCCGAGCATTAGTTTGCAAGTGTTTTCTCTAGAGATAACATGGACTTTTCCGATTCAGATGACCTATATATATTAGAGATTGCAATTTGCTTAATGCTAAACAACCTCGAAAAAGGTCTAAAATGTGCAAGTCTTGGCTATTGAAGAGGGGAGAACTGTCTCATGGCGAGTTAATTCAGGAATTGAGACTACTCTAATTACTTGGGAATGGATGAATCAACGTACTTGCAATTGCTATCAATGGTGACCCCATTTAATAAAAGGAATAAAAGGTCTACATTTACAAACCAAAACACCATACGCTTCTTTTTTTTACTCTGTTTGAATAGTCTTGACTTTTCACTTCCCACAGACCAGGATAACTCTGATGATAAAGTTCAATAAATTCTACAAGAAATTTTTTCTCATCCACATCCACTTTTATTCATTATACTTTTACCACACTTGAAATTCTATAGTGCCTCATATATCAAACACTTTCTGAAAAGAATAATTCGTCAACATTATGCACTCAGCTGACCGCAGGCTCGGCTCGTGCTATTTTACCACCACACACTACCCGAGCCGAGCCGCAAGCAAGGCCAAATATCTGGAAGTGACAGATCAGCTCGAGCCGAGCCACGAGCCTGAATGCGCGGCTCGTGGCTCGGCTTGAACAGCCCACACACTACACGAACTGGCTCGGGGCTCGGCTTGTTTGCTAAGGCTCGGCTCGTGGCGCGTGTAGTGTGTGGGGGCCTTTACCATGATTCAAGCAACAAAAATTCGAAAATCGAGGAGTAGCTGTTTATTCGAGCGCATTCGTCATCAAAGACGAAACTTAACTAACCGCTATAAATCGTAAAATACTAATTTGAGACAGAAAGTGCATTGGTGAAAACTTGTTTATTTTGATTCAATTAATTAGGTTCAGGCCCCAAAAAGTGGAAAATCGATAACTGACATATCCTTCAGATTTACCCAGGCCCTCACATTTTTCCCTTGGGAGCGCTAATTCGCATAGATACAATAGTTGTATCCCCCTGAGGGGGGATCTGTAAATAAGAAGACATTAAAATTAAATGGATCTTTTTTCATACAACTCATTAAATAAATTTAACACTTCAACATGAAATACAATTCTATTCAATTATATTGCAACTTTCATAATTTAAGAAATAAATAAATTTTAGTAAACTGAAAGGAACTGCAATAAAAACGCCTGCAAAACAAGTTGTTTGACACATTTTTCAGTGAATAGCGTTCATGAGCTATGCTGAAAAATTACAAAACCAACAGTTTTTCATTTACCACATAACCATCTATGTAAAACATGTCGACACTGTTGGAAATGAATGCTAAATTTGATTGGTAACAGGCTACTTCCTTTTTCACTAAACTGCATAACCTAGCACTGAATTTCATTGCTTTACATTTTGATACCACCACGAAAACAGCTAAAAACCATATCTTATATATATCTCCGGCCAAAATTGGCCACAATCATCATTTAAAGTCAACATAACAGCTGCGAAACTTGTCAACACTGTCCGCCACCATTGTTCTTCGTAGTTCATTTGGTGGCTGAAAACCTCCGACGACCTTTCACGAAATGACGAGCATCCATTCATCAAATGATAATCGAACGGGCCTTCCAGCGTTCATTTGACATACGGAGTTCATTTGACGAACGAACGTTAGACTAGTGTGGCCCCGGCATTATGTTGACTTTAAATGATGATTGTGGCCAATTTTGGCAGGAGATATATATAAGATATAGTTTTTAGCTGTTTTCGTGGTGGTATCAAAATGTAACGCAATGAAATTCAGTGCTAGGTCTTGCAGTTTAGTGAAAAAGCAAGTAGCCTGTTACCAATCAAATTTAGCATTCATTTCCATCAATGTCGACATGTTTTACATGGATGATAATGTGGTAAATGAAAAACTTTTAATTTTGTAATTTTTTAGCATTGCTCATGAATGCTATTCACAGAAAAATGTGTCAAACAACTTGTTTTGCAGGCGTTTTTATTGCAGTTCCTCTCATTTTATTTAAAATTTATTTATTGTTTCATAAATTATAAAAGTTTCAATATAATTGAATGGAATTATATTTCATGGTAAAGTGTTAAATTTATTTAATGTGTTCTATAAAAAAAAGATCCACCTAATTTTAATGTCTTTTGATTTACAGATCCTAGACAACCAGAAGGTAGATATAGCTTAAAATTTGCATCAATTATGTAGACCTTTAAAAAACAATCGTGATTAATAAACTTCGTGAGTGTATTCAGGTTTTTGGGAAACACCAATCAGCTTTATACTTCTAGGTAAGTGAATGGTGTGCAAGAATGCCTCAAGAGTTCATTTATTTTTTTTGCAGGTGGTAAAAGTGAGTTAATTATGTAAATATTCTAAATGAGCAGTTATTTCATTCGACAATGAAATAGGTCATTTTGAGAATGCAGGGTTAAACATTAGCTGAAATGAAATAGAGATTGATAATGAGAAGAACAATGTAATTGAAAATGTAAAGTATTTTTGATTCATGTTACGCTTTTTCTTTAAGTGGAAATTACAACGATCAATTTTTGCTATAATGTTGTCAATGATTTTCATAATTTTGTTACCAATAATCAATAATGGAACACATTTAAAAACGTTTTACATGAATGACATTCTGCTCACTGATGCGTTATTTTCAAATTATTCAATTTTGAAGTTGGCTAGTGCGTGCCAGGGAAGCAAGCGTGCCAAGCATAATTTAATTAAAAACGGAAGCTAACCCCCTTTTACAAAAGTAAAAAGGTTGGGTCGTGAGGGGTAGCCACAATTCTTCTAGTGAAAATTATAAATTTAAAAATGAAGGTTTCTAGTGATGTCCATTTACATCATCTCCAATGACGGCCACCCGGTACCCAAGATGGCGGCCGCCATCTTGGAGCGGATGTAAACGGACGTAACTAGAAACCTTCATTTATAATTTTCACTAGAAGAACTGTGGCTACCCTTCATGACTTAACCTCTTTATGTTTGTAATAAGGGGTTAGCTTCTGTTTCAACTCTGAAATTGCGCAATGAAGGCCATTCAGGAGCGCCGCTCGTATAACTTCAAACTTAAATAACTCGATAACTAAGCATTTGCGAGCACATTGTCATTCATGTAAAACGTCTTAAAATTGACTATATTACTTATCTATGGTAACAAAATTATGAAAATCGTTGACAACAATAAAGTAAAAATTGACCGTAACGACTGACAATGACTTGATCAGTTTAAAAATCCACTGTTTTTTGTGATTACCATTAGTCATATATTCCCCTTCAGGATTACTGCATAATCTTATGTTTTAGCAAATGGTGTTAGATAATTATTTTTTAACTTTCAAGTTCTGTACAATGAGCATGAGCATGTCAATGTTGAACACAACAATAATGATTAGTAGGGCCATTATTACCTACCAGAGTTGATAGACAAACATTATTGACATTAGGTTATGAGTATAGATAATGTTTGTAATGGTATTGTTGTTCTGTGGAGTACAACAAGTAGTATAAATGTTAGTGGTGACCTATTTAAATTGCCAGTTATTTGTATCACATTAGATCCTGAAATTTTGCTCCTAATTTTGAATTTGTTGTTTTATCTATTGAATTGTAAATATTCTATTTATCTGAAGCTGCTGATCACCTATGATGAAATTAGTCTGCTCGATGTTGCTGTACTCTTAAATTTGTACCTTTTTGCAAATGTGAAAATTAGTACAGATGTTTTATTGCCATTCTGAATGTCAGTGGAATTTGGGCATCAAGTTTGATACATTTGTTATAAAGTATTTGGCAGAAAAGTTAGAATTCTGAAAATGGATGAGATTCTCTGCAAATTATTCTGAATTTAGGCTAGAAGCTTGTGGAAAATGTGCACTTGTTACTGACAGTTTTAGAAGCGAAGTAAACATAGCTTGATAGTATTTTTTTCTTAACAACGTGAATATTTTGCTAGGAGGGCAATTTCTAATTTAGATCATACAGTTGAGGTTTTATGAAAACTATCGTTATGACACAGGTGAATCTTTGTAGTCATGTGTGACCCTCATGTAACATAAAGTGGAGGTTTTTATTGTTCCTCATATGAGTTCTCAATGAAACTCATGGAAAACTTTTCCTTCATTAGCAAATAATTTTCAGTGTTGAATGAAAGTCAGTACCAAATTGTGTGACTCTGAACATTATTTTAGCAATACCTAATGATATTTCTTTCAACATATAATTTTCAAATATTTCACTACACATATCTCTACTTCTTGTGTTATTCCCTAACAACATGTTTATTTTCAATAAAGCTCATGTACTGGAGCAAACAAATATGTTCTATGCCCTTAAATAATCAAGCCTGTCACAAACACTATTGCAAGAATTAATATTACTAGTAACTATGTAGAGGACTATTATATCAATGGTGTAAGAATAATTCTAATTGATATTATTTTTTTCAGATCTCCTAAAGAAGAGGACATCCCTCCCATGCTTCTATTTCTTGCGGCTCCTCGCTTCTGAAAGGATGAAAATATCAGGGTCTGGAGCTGTGGATAGCAAGGCTTGGATGCGCACTAACCTTATGGCCTTTTTTTTCTGATTATGGGCCCCTAGACTGTAGCATGAGCAGCATGAATATTAATTCAAGTGATGATTTTGTTACCCACATTTCAAATGAAAGGCAAATAATCAAAGAACCCTATACAGAGTATTGTTGTGTTGGTCGACAGATTGGTTTCAGGGAGAACTTAAAAATACTGTAGAAACTCAGTTAATGGCACATCAGCCGAAATTGATAACGATATCGTTCATGTAAGTAGTGGATCCAAGCCCCAAAATTGTCTCGCCTGCACCAAGCCTTCCCCGGCAGCAGATACATGTACTGATGTCATGGGCAGTGGGGGATTTTGTAAGTGTAAAAAGCATTTTAATTTAGTACGGTAGAGTTATTTCATGAAAATTTTTTCATGTTGAGGTCTCATTAGCATGAAAAAGGAGTGCTGGAAATGATAATTACATTACCAAACTTGCTGTGAACTTGTGCTTGATAAACTGAATGGCCTTGCGGGTGAAGAACAAATGAAGTTCATGTCGAAACTTGCTTAACTCTGTTCTAAGAATTGACAAGTGTTAGATGTCATTTATGGGCCTCTTTAATAATAAACATGAACTTATCTATCAATTGCTTCCCTGGCTGACTGTGAAATTGTTCCTTTCTTTTATCTCAATGTATGATAGGATCAATTAAGTTATACATTATGTGGTAAAATAGCATATCTAGGGTCAGTACAATGCTATTCTATAATATGTTACGGACCATCCTATTATTTTTGCTCCTCTTTGACTTATTTTTCCACTCCAAATACTTCACCCTTAACCTTCATCTGACTTCATAAATTTCCCGATTTTCTGTTTCTCTATCACGAGAAAAAACTATTTTATCTAAGGGAAGTAACACTTTCAGGAGAAGAATGGTGGGGCACGAGCTTGTTAAAATAGTGTTTCTGGTTTTGTTTTAGTGATCATGTTTTTTCGGCTCATTGCCATCTTTTTCTTCAGCACCTACTACTACCTTCTTGCATATTTATTTTATTTAATTTTCTTCCCAACTTCCTGTTTAAATACGCATTGTATCCTGTGTGGCAAGACACTCGTTTTACCACACAAGGATGGCCTGTGTGAGACACACATTGTGCTTAGATTTCCGGTGTACGTGTCCGTACTCGATGGTCGCTTCACTATTCCTCTCTTGATCACGTCGTTGTCGTGACTAAGATGATCTAAACTAACCTAAATAATTATAATAGTAACTAGTAATTATTCCCCTCAGGAGGATACAATTATTGTATCTATGGGAACTAGCGCTCTCAGGGGGACAATGTGAGGGCCCGAGCTGAGAGTTAGGTAGGCCTTTTTTTTTGTTGAAATAAAATGTTCTTTTGGTATGTTAAGGACCACCTTTTTTCGGTTCACTGCTGTCCTTTTCTTCTACACCTACTACTTTCTTCTTCAACTTTGATCTTTTTTCATGACCTTCTTTCACAACTTACTGTCTCTATGCCTTTCTGCGTAGATTCCGCGTTTCCTTAACTCCATACTAAACGGTACGTTCCTCCTTCCTCTCTTTGGATCGCATTTGTTGCTGGGCAGGGGGGCTAAAACTAACGACTAATCTAATTTATTATCCGCAGTTACTATGCTCACGTAATCATCTGTAAGAACACATATGCATAAATTTTTCAATACGCTGTTGAGTTGTAATATAATTTAATCTAAGGTGAACAAGGAAACTATTCAATTTGACTTGTGAGGATGCGAACTATAGCTATGCACCATATCTGCATTATGGTAGGGCATACGAGTAAATGAATGAAACTATTTCAGTTAGTGGCAGATTTATAAACTAGATATGAGTGTGGACAAAACTGTTTATTTGGTAACATTGGTTTACGTTGTTTGTTATTAAAAATCGGATTTTTATACTTGTTGAAACTCTTCACATGGATTTTGCGACAATGCGTGATTGTGAATTCAGATTATGGATGTTCCTAACCTTAACACGTAATCTAGTTTGCAGTAATTACATTTCCTAAATCCTGTTGATGTAGATCTTTAGTTAGCCTTCTTAAGTCAAATAATGATTTGTCAATGTTTTATTTAACGAGGAAAAGCTGGAATAAAATACATGATATTATTGAAACAATTTATTTTGTTGATTGACCTAATACATTCATTCCAACAAGTAATACCAGAAAATAATGAGGAACTATTATTTCTCAGATATTTCTAACACTTTTAGGATGCATTTCCACAGTAATGTTAGTGCATGGAGTCCCAACACTTTATCCAGCAAGCATACAGCTCCTCCGCTTGTGAAGTAGTTTTTCAGCTGGTCTCTGATGACTGTAGCTGCCACAGCCGATCGACCGCCTCAACACAACGAACCGAATGATGTCCAGTGTTTTCCCACCTACTGCGGGTTGTGCACGATCCAGTGATAATGTCCTTTTTTCAAGAGCAAGCGGGTTGATGTAACGGAAGTCTTCATGATCATTTAGGTAATAACAAAGAGCGCAAGTTGCTAGAGAGGTAGACTGGATTCTCTTGGCTGTGATGTTTGTATCAGTACGGAAAACTCTGAACGTACTTGACAGTAAGCCGAATGCGTTTGTCTCTGTTTTTCGTGCTCTAGAAAGACCAGCTGAAAACTCTTTGGTCGTGAGAAAGGTTCGTACAAGGATAAAGCTTCATGAAACGAGTTGACAATGGGAACGCATCATCTGCCGCTATGGCGTGTGGAAAAAGGAAGTTGGTCACAAGAAGTTCACGAGTATGAGGCATGTTCAAGCAGTTAGAATCGAATGATTTTCTAAAGGATGAGTTATTGAACACTCCTGCGTCATGATACTCGATCAATTGTAGCGAGGTATCAGAGGGTAATTCCGAGTCGATCAAAAGCAGGGAAGCATTTCTGGAACTTGGTGTCTTGCTTGCAGATTACCGAACCAACTTTGCCTAGTATTTCTTATACCTTCCGCAAAGAATAAGAAAACTTTTGCATAATTCTTGTGTATTAACACGTGTAAATGACGAACACCAAAATTATATATCGGAGAAAGCATTATATTATTTTCAACGAAGGCGATGTAGAAGACTTATCTTGAATCAATTTTTTTAACGTTTCATGCCCTAAGCTCATTTTCAACAAGGAAAACTTGCACAATTTTAACAGATAACAATGGACAAACATGCAAAACATAAATGGAGAAACCTTGACAGTTTAATGACTTCAATCCCTCCCCATTCGCTCTATCTGAGGGCTGCTGAGCACACCTGCAAAAATCATCAAACTGGTAACATTCCTGGATCCCCCTTTCATTCTTGTATTAGAGAGCATTGCTCAACTCAGCCATATTACCAAGCTATTTTCAGCGGTAAATTCTAAATTTTACTCTCCAATTAAATAAAATCATTTATGATCCGTTTAAAAGAAACGTTCAGAAGTAATTTTCTCCGTAGGAACAATCTCACCTAACTGCAATCGTTTACATCAGCAAGCAGATCTTCTCTCAATCGATTCGGATTGTTAGCTCTATTTCGCCATGGTTTTACCCAACATCTTCTTTTAGGTTTCGCTTTTTTTGTACTTTCATAAAAAGTTGCGGTCACATAAGTTCCTTCGACATCAAATTTCTAGAGCTCACACACATTCGCACGTCCTGCTCATCCATATCGCTTACCTACTTCGGTTTGTTCACATTCGATGAACGTCGGACGCTCATCACAGAGCTGAGTCAGAGCCTCACACAGTCATAATGTGGCCTGACTTGCTTAACGGCCGTTTGACATGACGAGTGTCCGTCATTCATTTGACGAACGAAAAATTGTAGTGTGGCCCCGGCATAACAGCTGCGACACATGTCAACACTGTCCGCCATCTTTGTTCTTCGTAGTTCATTTGGTGACTGAAAACCTCCGACGACCTTTCACGAAATGACGAGCATGCATTCATCAAATGATGATCGAACGGGCCTTCCAGCGTTCATTTGACATACGGAGTTCATTTGACGAACGGACGTTAGACTAGTGTGGCCCCGGCATTAGATGGCGGGAATGAGCTCGACCATTCGAGCGCATCCAAAAGTCCATTGCAGTGTTGCCATATGACGTGCTAGATGAATTACTTCCTGCTTCAAACACTAAAGTTGCGGTAAGTCATTTACTGCCATAACTCATGAAATGTTTATTTCCGACGGAAAGTGCGGAGAAGAAAACTTGTTTATTTTTGATAAAATTAACTATGAATAGGCACCGAAAAGTTAAAAGTCGATTACTGAAAAATTCTACGCATTTACCCTCCCTTCCGACTTGCTCAAATGGTCGAGCGCATTACAGCCATCAAAGACAAAAATTAACATACCACTATAACTCGTTATTTGTGGGTCAAATCTGTGTTATTAATTAAAAAATCCTTGGGTCAAGATGCAGTTTAACCCATTGTAGTGGGAGGAACTATACGCTCACGGCACTTACTGTACTATACAGTCCTACACCGCTCCACGTATATTATGGCCGGATCGTACAGGGGATTTACATCGCGTGCCGCGGGTCAATATCATTGTGTGAACCGGTTTCTCTAATGCTTATTACTTTATATACAATGAACGTGAAAATGATACTAATCTATGATTCGACGACTAACACTGTTTTTTTCTTTATTTTTGTAGAAATACCATCCGAAAGGATTACACACTTAGATGGCCTATCTGTTACACTTTCTTTCCATTACTTAATTAACTTTGCTTGCAAGCCTAACACAATTTCGAACCTATGTTGAAAGCATGTGACCAGGCAACAATACAGAAATTAATGGTTACAAGATTACACACACCACAGACACACGACTTAGCTGTGAACGAGGTAGTTGTCGCGGAAGGAATACGTATCACAGCAGTGACTAGGCCACTTTTAACTATAAATACTCTTTGAACATTAGGACACAGGTACGACAATACACCAATCCCAGGACCCCGCGATGGACTCCAGGCAAGAGTTCTATTCCTGAAATCTTTTGAGGTCTATGCCTGCCCACAGGCTCTGGACGCCAGATGTAGATCGGCGGTGCTCTTTGATCTGAGTCCTCGTGACTTGATCAGGGCGATAGGCAGCCGCCCCCAAGGCTTTCAACCGGCCAAGCCCCTGCGTCCAGGTGACGCACGAGATGACTTCAATAGCCGCCGATCAGTTGTGATGATGGCACCTACCCGGCCGATGGCACGCCACGCAGGTAGCGGCCCTCGGATCAGCCGACTGAGCTGGACCAATTGGCGCACTGCAGTGGGAGGCCTTCCCCTTTGGAGCTTGAACTCGAAAGATGCAGCCGTGATACGGGTCTCGCCGTTTAGAGCTTATAAGTAGATATTTATACTTTTTCTTAAGGGAATTTTCTGGAATTCTATCACCAACCGTTATTTCTTTTTACTCGACTTATTATACATTTACTGTTTTTCTGAAAGAATTAAAACAATCCATTAACGTTATTACACTTATGATCATGCCTAGCTATTGAACATTTTTCTCAGAAACAAAACATAACTTAGGTTAACTTTACATTAATTAGTAGTGGTCTTGCCCCTACATACCCCCTCACCAAGTACAACCTTAGTTTTACCTAAATTAACTTAAGTATTATCCATAATTCATTCAGCTCAATAGAGTTCGGTTATCGCATGTGGCTGCTCCTCTCAAGTTCAAGCTTTACAAAACCTACCGCATTTTCATTCACTTAGTATGTAAACCTTACAGACAGGTTCCGTAGTACAAACGAGAATACGACTTAACGATATACACAATTACATAAAAATTACACATCACATGTTAAATATTCTCGTAATTGATTTTTAACAATAGACTATTACTCTTCGTATGAACAATACAGTTTCTCCTTAATGTACAAAGCAACTATTTCAAAACGCTGACCGCCCTCCTGCGGTTATCTTGAAGACTGGAGACCATGTTCAAGCATACCCACAGACACACCAAATTTAGTTTATTTTATTTTTTTCTTCTTTTTTCATAATTGGGTGAAAACCACCCACCTTCCGGATGTCTCTCAGCACCGAAACTCTAACATTAAGTGACAAGTCTCAATGGAAGTCGAAACTTGTCAGCAGTATATTTACACATAGATACAAAATCTATATTTTTAAACAATATGATGGTTGTATCACGCAGGCTTGAACATTTAAGGGATCCTATATACATAGAACATACGGCACGTTACACGTTTATAAGCAAACCCACACATATGTACACATTTTTTTTACAATTTTTTTTTCAACTTAGAACAAACACAATGGTAGGTTTTACTCTTCTTACGCTAGTTCTTATTCTTATACTCTAAAGTCTTAGCCTGTACATTTGGCATGTTGAGGGCAGGCTCTCTTGCTCTGGTGACTCGTTGGTAGTTCACATCCCCATAACTCCTAGGAGTGCTCTCCAAACTACGCATTTCGGGGTCCCTAATATTCACACCTACCCCAGTCTGTGAACCTAAATATCGCTGCTGCCATACTTCTCTAAGAAACCCACTATTGGATCGTCTGCATTGGTCTGCTCTGTTTTCACCCTGTAAAGCAAGTTCCTTCAACCTCCTCAATGCTTCTAATTTATGTACAAACTGTGAAGGTACACTTCCCTCGTCAAATCCTACAAAGTTTGGTTCCTCAAACCCAGAAAATTGCTTACTTTCTGGACTTTGTGCATTTTCCTCAGTCCCGATACTTACCTTTTCACTTACTTCAACTCCCTGTTCTTCCTCCATATTTCTCTGCTCACCTTCAATTTGATCTATTACCTCTTGGGCTAAGCTTGCCTGCCAACTCCAAGCTCTCCCAGACCACAGCATAAAATTCATTAGGGTTGCCGGGTGACCCCCAGTCCCAAAAATCTACAGAATTCTTACTACTAAATTCATGACCCTGTTCTTAATCTCTACTGGGTTTACTCCCCTATACAACTGGTGTAGAAGTCTTTACATTATCATGATGTAAATTTGGCTCCTGAAAACTTTCTCTAGTACTTACCATATCAATATTTACATCTTGAGCACTAGCTTCACTACATCTAAACTGCCTTAAATCTACAATCTCACCACTTACCACTGGCTCTCCAACTCTGCTAATTCTCCTTCGTCTTCATCCTAGACTTGGTCAATCCCGGTACTCTGGCTACTCTCCCTCCATAACTACTGTTTTTATCATAGTGACAACTCTTACCTCTACCAATTCCTTGGCTATTAGCACCAGAGATACTCCCAGCATCACTGCTGTCAGTATCACCTAGACTAGCACTACTGGCATATACTACTTGTTCATCATTATTTTCTGAACTTTCGGCCCTACCATAGAATTTCCTTTTTGTAAGGCTGGGCTCTAGAGCCTCATCCCAATGTGCATACGGGGTCAAGTAAGCAGGAAGCTGCTTCCAAGGTTTCAATTGTTTGTAGTGTTCTCTGATGATGACATCCTCTCTTGAATTGAGAGCTTTCAATTCATATGTTAGGGTGTTAGACTGTACTTTAGTAATCTTAAAAGGGCCCTCATAGAGCTTAGACATTTTGTGCTTTACACGGTTGCCTATCTTTTGTACTTTCTTCAAGACCAATTGGTTCTCTTGAAAAGGTGAAAATGCTGGATGCAGGGCTTCCACCAGTGGGAAAATTCCTACCCTAAAACTTTGTTTAAGATTACCCTAAAAATGCATACATTACCCTATATATCAAAAAAGTTCATTGCTGGTACTACATGGAAATATTCAATGTTTTTATGTTTATATATTTAGAAATTACACAACATCAGGTTCATGCGAATATAAGGAAATGAAATTCTCTGACTTTGCAGAGTCATATGTGTCACGATGCGTGCAACATTTTATATTGCTTTCTCCATAGTTTATCTTCTTTGTATGGTTACCTAGTAATAAGCTCTGTTCAATGAGCGTAAAGTATGAGGCCAGGTGATCTATTCCTGACTAGCAGAGAGAGGCAACGACATAGTAGGAGGAAATGAACGACAAAGTAATACTCGAAACACTTATTTATGGAACACGACAGAAACACAGTTTATCAATTTTGCACAAAAAATTAGAAGAATTTAAATGTGAAATATGTTCATATACACCCCGATTCTCGGGGAGCAAAGAATGTAATGCACTGAATGAAGAATTATGACTTTCCCAAAATTTTCGCGATCAGTACACTCAATTAATTCGAATTTAACTGCGTATAGAGATAATTTACGTTGAGTAAAGCGAAGCAGATGTTGCTCAAGGCTCAACGTTAACTCCATTGAGTTACAAATATGAGCCTCGTTACAATTAAGAACCTCGGCCAATGGCTGGATTATTATTCGACTGAAGCCTACATGTCAAAAAAGCCAAAAACCTACAGTCATATACTTGTAGCTCCTCCAAGAATCGGAATTTCACGTTAGTAAGCCCTAGTGCCAAGAATAATGGAAGAAGAACCTCGATTTCCATTTTACAAGCTTTTTTATTTACTCCCATATCTACATTTCCACCAAACCAACATTTCTTCTATGTAGTCGAAAATTCTTTTTTTTTAACGAAGAAGCCACAGAATGTTTGGATCCCATCATAACTTCAGTCGTGTCAGAACAGAATCCTACAATGTCGCTCAATTCAATATTTTTTTCACTAAAACCATTTTTGTGTAGTAAACAATACAGTGGCTGTGTTATCCTCTTTTTCAATAAGATCAACAGATGAGCTCTTAATTGCACTCTCACTCCAGTATTGGACGATGACTCCAAGCTGTTTAGCTTTACTGCGATCAGTTGTTTCATCAGTATTTGTTATTACATATTATAAACTTCATTAAGGAATACGACAAGATCATTTAGTAGGTGTTTACCCAAACATTGTCTAATAATGTTTGAAGCTTTTTGTTTCCCTAAGCTTACTTTCTTTAAAAAACATTTGTTTCAGTTGTAACGATGTTAGGATTCTTTGGCGAAAATAAGGTAGTTACAAAATACCTCTGACATCTAAAGGTAAATCCCTCGGTCTGTGTCACCTTAGTTCGTAGCCGAGCGGCGTGTGACGGTCACTCTGTTTGTGCCTGTGACGTCCATGCTGCTGGTAAGCATTACCCTATGTGATTATTTCTTTATTTTGTGCTTCTATATAAATTTGTGAAAATTTGTGTGATCAGTATATGAAGTGTTAACGTTTAATTTGTGTTGATAGTGTTCAGTGCGAGAGTTAGCGTTCCGGTTGTAAATGTATTTCTTTTTTTGTTCTAGGTATCGTTACTCGCACGACTCCTCCTCACCCTTACCTGTAACTCTGTGACCATACGGCCCAATTTAATGTTAATTATTTATTTAATCTCAAACGTTTTTGCAATTTCAATCCTTAGACCTGACAAGTCTAACCTTGCGCATTCCATTGACGTACTGTTTTGTAAACCCAAGCTTCTTTAATATTTAATTCTTGTATCTTTTTCAACTTATTCTCCTTGCTAGAGGCTAGAATCCTCCCAACGAACGTAAGACGGGGAAAGTTTTAACAAACGAAATAGGCTAATCATGCTCAGAAATATTTGCACATATTGACAATTCAATTTTTTATACTTGACTTGTCAATTGGATCGTGTGATAAAATGAACAAAGTTATAGTTTGTGTTCGTAGCCGTGATCGTAGCCGTGAGACTAGCGACCTTGCCTCCGTCCAGGCAGACCCTGGTTCGAGTCCTGGCGCTGGTGGCGATTTTCTCTGTTGGGTATAGGGGAAAAATTCCAAGCACAATACCCCATTCTACCCAGGTGTCTGAAATGGGTACCGATCTTGACCGGGGGAAAGCGTAATGGCGTCCTGGCGTTAGTTATAAGGCATTTGAAATTCCAATGTATAAGGTGATATGTATCAGGCTTGAAATTGGAAATAAAGCATCCGTAGATGCCTTCATTATTTTCCTTCTCTGCACTGAGAGATTTTTATGGCATTGAGTGTTTGCATGAAGGATAATCTCAGATTTACCAAACGTAATGATAGTTGAGTATATGGTACAGTATGCCATATTCTTAGTTGAGGTATAAGACTGAGACTTTTCTAACCAGCATAGAAACAGTTGTTCGCTTCTCTACCCTTTCTTCCCTTTTCGTGAATAAGGTTTAACAGACGATAAAATTTAGCTTTCCTTTATTGGTGGTGTAGCAGCTTCATCGTGCACAGAAACTATTTAATAACAATTTTACTGAGACGCAAGTAACCAAGTATTTGGTCACAATGCAATATTGCACGTGACAGCACCTGACACAGTTAATTGCACTCGACTGAAACAAAAATACCTACCCTCAGCTCGGGCAGTGCCGTTTTTTACCCGTTATGTAGCTGTTCAAGCCCAGTAAACGACGATGACCGATGTATTGGTGTGAATCTTGATACATTTACGAGTTTGTTGTGTACGGCCAGAAAACATAAAATTCCAAAACATTGTATCAAGTTGCACATCACTTTCATTATTGTCATTACTTTTAATTAACCAATGTATTATTTATGCAGCAAATCTGGCAACATTATACTGCAGAGAGATCTGAGTTCTGAGAGATCAGCAGCGATGTGCGCAGCAATTTTCCCCTTATCGTAGTGCGCAATAAAGACTAAATTAATAGCGAGTTCAGGCAAGTTTGTTCCAAATGTGACTCTTATTGAACACTTTCATAAATGCTTCGGTGGTGTACTTCCACAATGTACCTTACAAAAATATATCGTTTTACTTGAAAGCAAACTTGATATTGGCAATGAAAACAGGCAATTACCCTACAATTTTGCTGCGCTACCCCGACAAAAGTCGAATTACCCTAAAAATCATGGAATTTTGCTTCACCCTAAACTCTACCCTAGACCACCCCTGATTACCCTAAAATGGGGTATTTTACCCTAAAGGGGAAGCACTGGCTGGATGGCCTTCTCTCCAGATAGAAACAGCACCACGATCTATTGGAAGACTTCTGTTGGTGTCATGAGAATTTTGTAGCAAACACTGTGACGGGATCATTCCTAACTGAGTGTGAAGTGTATGATTGTAAGTTGTGAGTAGTTTGGGAAGACAATCATCCCATGATCTGGGATTATCATTGATTAACCCCTTGAGCAACTGGATAACAGTTCTGTTGCATCTCTCCACACACCCGTTGGAAGAAGCTTTGTAAGGTGTAGAATATGCGTGTCTTATGTTAAATGAGTCCAAGAGACTATTAAATTCTTCTGATTTGAACTCAACACCATTATCAGTTAAAACCCTAGTTGGTAGTTGCGCTAATGTAGGGAGGATATCATTCTTGAACACTGTAGTGACTGTATGAGCTGTCTTATTTCGAATAGGTTTGACCGCTAACCACTTGGAGAAATGGTCCACTGCAACAAGAACTGCCACATTCCCACGACTTGATTTTGGCAAGAGCATGAGGTCAATTGCAATCAGTTCACATGGATATGAGGTCTCAATTTTTAGAGACGGAGAACTGATGTGTTGTCTACTAGTTTTAAAATATTGACAATGAGGACAAGCTGCACAGATATCCCGAGTTACTTTGTCTAGTGCGGGATACCAAAAGCTCTGTTGAATCAGGTCAATTAACTTATGCCTACCTATATGCGCCATTTGTGTGTGAACTTGGAAAACGATTTCTACGATTAATGCAAAGGGAACGATGACCAAAGAGTACCTCCCTTTATCTCTAAATAGAAGGTCTAGGCTAACCCTCAAGTCTTGTCGGTATCATTTAAATTGGTTCAAGGCTCCTGGCCATGCTGATGCATCTAAATTTTCGGTGATACTTTTTTAAAATTACAAATAGCAAAGTCATTATTTTGAATGTTCCTTAATTCCCCTTCAGACACAGTGTAAGTAACTTTAGGGCACAAAGATTCAATCTCTGATTCAGAGTCACTTCTGATTGAATGGGAGCCACCATTGTTATAGTCAGTAATGGGATATATGTTCCCCAAGAATTCCCCTAATCCGAGCAAACAAGATTCTGTACTCCTTTGCAAGGGATATAGTTTGACCGAGTCATCCTAGTCTTTCACTACAATTGTTGATGCTGCATAATTGAAAACGATTTTATTTTTCTTAATGAAATTAAGTCCTAGAATACAACAGGGCATTGCGTCCTCACTAATTACCGCAAAAGGAACTGTTTCTTTTACTTCAGTTCACAATATGCTTGGTTTCAAGTTAACAATTCCCATGATGGCTGTAGAATTATTCCCTATTCCCCACAGTGATTTACTTTCTTCATCAGAAAGTGAGTACTCTCCCTCATCCTTCACTGTATCCCAAACTTTCTTTGCAATTGCACTAACCTGAGCACCAGTATCTATGATGCAACAAAAATGATGTGATCCTATGGAGATGATGTATTTCCCTTTCTTTGATTCATGCTTACAGGTACTTATCACAGGACACATTGACAATTGTGGACCATCTGCATTTGAGTCCCCATTGCTATTGTTGAAACTTTCCTTACTAGAGCTGCTATGCCCATCAACCAAATTAATATTCTTATCAGAGATTGTTGCTTTCATTGATTGGGTACTAAAATAAGACCTTGATGAAAGTGGATTGAAATGAATACCCGCAAGGCACTGCAAATGAATTACTGGGGATTCCTTTGTCAACTCCCCAGCCCTGTAGACAATGGGGAACTTCATGCCATGATGAACCCAAACCTCAACTTTGTACACTTCACTAACAGCTAACAAAATTTCCTCCCAAGGCAACTCCCCTGGATTCTTCATTAGCTGCAGTTGTTTTCTTTTGAACTTATCTAACTGAATATTGAATTTCTTGGCATTATCTATTACGTACTCGACTAATTGCCTTCGTAACGCTACGTGGTTATCAGGAAGCTCACATTGGTGCCCATCTGCTTCTAAGTCAGAAAGCAATACAAATAGGGATTCAAACATAGAATCGCCTCCTCCTTCCATTTTCTCACTCACCCTCAACCCTTTGGGCAAGTAAAACTGAGGCCTATCTCCATCCTCAACGTTTGACCCTTGAGAGTGTATCGGCTGCTTGATTTTGCTCTCCTGGCTGATATTTAATGACAAAATCATACTCGGCTAGCTCATTAATGGTTCTTATTAACCTAGAATTCTCACGAGACATATTATGCAAGTACAGTAAAGGCTTATGGTCTGTATACAAATTAAATCTGACATCGTACAAAAATGCTCTAAATGTTTTTACTCCCCACCGTACAGCAACTAATTCCCTTTCAGTTGTGGAGTACCTACGCTGTGTGTCAGTGAAGGCGGTAGATGAGTACCCAATGGTTTTATACTCCCCTCTTGTTTTTGCATCAGACAAGCTCCAGCACCGACTCCTGAGGCATCAACATATAGTTCTAACTCCTCAGCAGTCTCTGAGTAATCTGGGAATGCTAATGTCACGTCTTCTGCCAGCTTGGTTTTAAGTAAGTCAAAGGCTACACTCATTTCAGATGTCCAATTTATTGGTTTCCTTTTAGGCCCTCCAGTAAGTTGGGTCAATGGTTTATCTATTTCAGAACATTTATCTATGAATTTACGTTGGAAGTTGATTACACCTAAAAACTGACACAGTTGTCTAACATTGGTGGGTTTGGGGAAGTTTAGAACTTTTCTACATATTCAGGAGATTTTTGAATGCCTTTATTGCTAATTTGGTGTCCCAGGAATGTAACCTGAGTCTTAAAGAACTCACATTTGGGGACTTTTACTTTTATTCCATGTCTACCAAGGGTAGAGAGCACCTTTTCAACTAACACTAAATGTTCTTCAAATGTCTTGCTCATAATTAGAATGTCATCAATGTAAACAATGATATTCTTGAAACAAAATTCTGAGACTATTTCTTGCATGTTCCTTTGGAATTGTATCCCACTGTTCTTTAACCCAAAACTTAACCTCTTAAATTGGTATTGATTATGAACAGTGCTGAAGGCAGTGAGAGGTCTGCTCTCCTCATCAATTGGTATTTGGTAGTATCCCCTGACCAGATCTAACTTAATGAAAATTTTAACACCATGGGCACTATAAACAGAATCAACTAAGTTGGGCATGGGAAATTTCTCTGGTTTGGTTACGCTATTAAGTTTACGGTAATCTACGCAAAGTTTAAGTTGATCATCAGGTTTTCGGATAAGTACAACCGGAGAAGACCAAGGAGATTGGCTGTGCTCTATTATATCAAGTGACTTAAGTTCTTCACACTGTTTCTCTATTTCTTCATTTATGGGTTCTGGGAAACGGCGAGGCTTTTGCCAAACCGGGGTGTAATTAGTTAATTCAATTCGTTGCGGTGTAACCATTGCAGTCCTTATATCAGAATCACCCTTACTGAGAGCCGAGTCAACTCCAGCTAACATAGAGTAGATTTGATGTTTCTTAGTTTTGTCTAAATCAGTTCCTACATCAAGTTCAGCGGCCATTCGCTCAGTGGTCCACTTACTGGCTTCCTGCTGGTCTTCCATCTCCATCACTGTACTTATCCTCCCCACTAACTCTCCTTTTTTAATTTTTGTAATTTTGGACTGTTCTTCTGTTTTAGTACACACCAAGACCTGAGGTACCTCCCCTGTCGAAGATTAAATTCCATCTAATCCTCTGATCTGTTCATGTTTAAGATGGCCATCATATTCATAGATTTTACTGCTGCACATACTACATATACAGAAGTTTACCGTAAGAGGAACAGTTACTGGTTGACCAGAACAAGGGACATCCTCAGCAGCAAACACTGGCAAATTCTCGTACATGATATCCTCAAGCTTACCCTCAGTTCCAACATATAGGTCAACTCTGGCATTGTACTGATCGAGCTTTGAAATTTTCTTCACACTGGTATCTAAAATTACTTTATTTTTCTTTAGAAAATGAACTCCCAAAATAATCGGGTAGCCAATTACGTCCTCAGACACAACATGGAAATTAATAGTCTTCATAGGAATATGAAAAGAGATAATTCTAGTGGAAGTGTTCCTAGTGTTTTGATGTTAACCATGCCTATCCCACAAAGGGTTGAGGACTGGGCGCTATTGAACTCCAATCCCAATTGTTGTACGACGAACAATTTAATTAAGTTGTCAGCAGCTCCTGTATCGATGAGAGCCTTCACATGGTGTTTTTCCGATTCCACCTCTACAAAAAGGAAGGGTTCTGGCTGCAGAGAAGCTAAATTTGCTACTAAGCACTGATCTTCTGAAGTACTCCTTTGAGAAATATCTGCTACTTTCTGTTTCTGTGCCTCCTCAATACCAGAGGATTCTTTATCTTTAGTTGTTAACTTTGCCGTTTTTACACTGGATATTTGGTTTGAGTGTCCATTAACAGCGTCCATGCTATCTGCTGTAAGATGAGAACTGATCGGTTGGACTCCCTCATCATCATCAACAGTCCCTTCTTCTCCTTCATCCTCTATTTCTAAGCCCTCAAATCGGTTCCTTGTTTCGACCGGACTAAATAACTTATAGGGGTACTTATAGGCTACTGGCTTACCCCAGCTTCCACCAGAGCCTACTGGTTTGACGGGTTTAAACGCTGGTCCCCTTTGAAATGAGTAGGCCTCGAACTCTTACATCCCTGCTGATGATGTCCTGGTTCCTCAAAATTTCTGCAATACAGGTCATTATTTCTGGTAGCATTTTCACCCTGTGGGTTCAGACCATATCCCACTTGTGGAGTACGGGGAGCATGAACCGATTGAGACCTTTGGGGCCCCTGGTTTTGTTGATGACAGTCTCTGTAAAAATTTCCATGCTTGCCACATATGTAGCATGCTTTGGCCAGGGTTCTACACTCAGATCTGGAGTGGCCAAACCTCTTGCAGTAATTGCACACAACATTCCTCTGAGCCAATGGTTTGTCAGGTCTCATTTCTTCCATTCTTCTTCTAGCTGGTTCTCCTCTCTGTGCATATTGAGGCCTGTAAGATGTTGAACTTGGCAACTCATAAGAGGAGAATCTTGACTCCCGTTCTTCAAAATTTGGAGAGTGATAGATTCTTGTCTGCTTTGGGTAGGCCCCATACTTACCTTTATAGTCATTGCTGACCAAAACAGACGGGGAAAAACTGGTTGGGTTCTGTGTGGAAGCATCCCGGGTGTTCCTCTTTTGTCCCAAGTTAATTATAATTTCCTGGGGCTCATTCCCATTGGACCGGGTACTTACCTCACTATCCGAATACTCACCTTCCTCCTACACATCCTTGAAACGAGCACATTTTTGGATACCTGACCATTTGATCTTCTTATTACTCAATTTGTCACTAATCATCTGGTTGGAAAAAATCCTCTTCATGTCCCGCGGAATAGATTTTAAGAACTTCTTCCTAAAAATATGTCTAGTTTGCACGTTGTGCTTTGGGTAAGCTATTTTGACAAGTCTCTTAAGCCTACTGCTGAAGAGATTAGGAGACTCTCCCTTCTGATACCTTACCTTATTGAAATAAAGCATCCGTAGATTTTTTCATTATTACGGCTGACAATGAGTTAGTGACGTGTATTTCAAACGGCCCTTCTACTCGGTTATATTTCATTCAAATCACTTTGAAATATTTCACAGGAATTGGAATGACACATAAGCAAAATTTCATTTGTACAGCATAAGTTGCCGATAAAATAAAACAGTTTTTAGGACTTATTTTCACTGTGGTCCTCAGAACGCTACTGCGCAATAATTTAACTACCTGGCCATCCTAAGATTTTGTTGGAAGTAATGTGGGTTACAATTTAGCTCGATTCAATGAATAATACGAAATACTTATTATTTTTATCCATTAAGTTCCAATTACAGTTATACTAAATCTTCTACCATTGTTAAAATACTCCAAATGAGTACATTTTAACATGTCGCTGCCGAGTTGGGAATTTCTCCGGCACGGCGGACGTACGCTTGGCTAAGTCTTGAAGTTGATGATCGCTGTCTGAGTGTGGGCATAAAAGTATGAAAGATCTTAAAAATTAGAGACCAATTGCCCTGGGTGATACTGTATGTAAGATATTTTGTGGTATGTTGAATGATAGAATGAAACCTTTAGTAGAAGAACTAGGAGTCCTAGGTGAAGAACAGAATGGGCTTAGGCAAGATAGACGTGGGAAGGATAATCTGTTTGTAGTGAATGAAATAATTGAGCGAATGAAGAAGGATGATAAGGTATATTTAGCATTCCTGGATATTGAGAAAGCGTATGACAGAGGGGATCGGGTTAGGCTGTTTGACATTTTGAGAAAAGTCAGATTTAGCAAAGAGATAGTGATCATTGTACAAAGTCTGAAACTTGAAACTTGAAATTGAGGGCCGACAGCGTCGGGGCCTTTGTAACGGCCAATTCCCTCCACTATTTCACACCAAGAGTTCAGTGCCTGTGTCAGGCCGCACAGGGGTTGTCGAGCCATTTTGTGTTAGTTACCCATAATCCTAAGTATTTTCTTCATGTGTCCAGCTCTCTGAACGCCGACTTATCTATTTCGCCGCGCTGATGTTGCGTTTGTGCATTTACTTTTGTTAGCCCTTAAATATCATTTGTATTACATGTCGATATTCCAATGTTTTTTGTGTTATCTAGCTAAATACGACTAATATTTTAAATGCAATTTTGAGTGTTGTACCCTGTTATGCAGTAGCTCACGTGTGTACGCACTATTTTTGCAATAGAAAATAAATCACTGTCTTTGTTAAAATATATCAGTGTATATGATAGGGACTTCAAAGAGATTCAGCATTAAACGAGTCACACCCTGAGGTGAAAAGAGTTTCCTTTCCCCTTGTTGACACAGGCTTTAGTCTAATACGACACTTCGCCTAATAAGGGGTTTAAGGAGCCACCTCGGAAGGACGAACTATTTCGCATATTGTCGATAGGAAGACGCTGTTGCAGTTCGGCACTAACAGAATTCCCTTCTGTTGCCCTAGCGGTCTCATACGGCGCAGACTGTTGCTCGTCTTCCTAACGGTACCACCGTAGTTCGGCACTAACAGAATTTACTTCTGTTGCCCTAGCGGACTGATTACGGCGTAGGCGGTACCCACACGAACCTCGGGAAGGGCAGCTTCGAAGAAAAGGTAGCTGTACAGAAGACAGCCCCTTTTCCACGAACCCTCACGTCGACCGCACGACGGTATCGACAGCCTGGTACCAGACTTGTCCACTAAATTACTCAGGATCTACCAATCCTTGTAACGGACGTCACTTGTGGACTGACGTCACTTGTTCTCTCCGTGGTACAGTGGTTAAGGGATCGGGCTCGTATGCTGGAGTCGCGGGTTCGTATCCCGGTGCTGGCGCGGAGATTTTCCCCGTTGGGTATAAGGGCAAGCTCAAGCACAATACCCCACTCAACCCAGGTGTCGGAAATGGGTACCGGCTTTACGGGGGAACCGTCATGGTGTCCTATATATAGGGTTAGTTATAAGACATTTGAAAAACCAATGCTAAGATCATATGTATCAGGCTTGATTGGAAATGAAGCATCCCAAAGACGCCGATGTTAACCTATCCTTTTGTCACAAGCTGCCATTGGACGGCATCACTGGGATAACCAGTGTGTCAAAACACCATCCCCAGGCATATTGGGTCATTTCTGACCCCTCTACCTGACTCTACCTACACCACTCTGTATGCAAACACAAGTGCTATCTAGCAGGGTGTAATTTGAAGATTGAAGGGCCCAAATTAGAAAAAAAGGGTAAATGTGTAGTGATGGTCAGTAATCTATTTTCCACTTACTGACCAATGACGGCCATTATTTTCCAATGACGGCCACCCGGTACCCAAGATGGCGGCCACCATTTTGGAGCCGATGTAAACGGACGTTACTAGAAACCTTTATTTATAATTTTCACTAGAAGAACTGTGGCTACCCCTCACGACCCAATCTCATTACGTTTGTAATAGGGGGTTAGCTTCCGTTTAAACTCTGAAACAGCGCAAAAAACGCCATTCAGGAGCGCCGCTCGTATAACTTCAACCTTAAATAACTCGATAACTAAGCATTTGCGAGCACATTGTCATTCATGTAAAACGTCTTAAAATCGACTATATTACCTATCTATGAAAACGAAATTATGAAAATCGTTGACAACATTAGAGTAAAATTTGACCCAAAAATCTTCTCCTCCTACAGTTTTTAAGCTCCAGTTATGGTTTTGGTATCATTGGATGCAAGAAGACACGGGCTTTTATGGAAGCTAAATTTCATTCCAAAATTATTAATTCTTCATAAGTTATGACGTCATAGAGCTGCACATTTTCGAAACAGGATTTTTTTCCAATTTTTACACTTTTTCATATTGTAAATGGAAGTTTGAGGAAACAAATTTTAGCTTCCATGAAAGCCCGTGTCTTTCCGCATCCAATGATACCAAAAGCATCACTGTAGCTCAAAAACTGTAGGAGGAGAAGCATTTTGAAACCCCAAAAACCTTTGTTTACATTATGAGCAAAACAAAAAAACATAAAAAATTCAAATAAAAAATTTTGTAAAATTTTTGGTTCAAGTTAGACCCCTGAAATCATTTTAGAGTAATCCAGAGACATAGGAGATGACATAGCAATTTCGCGCCGTGAAGAAAGTGCCATGGGGGAGGTGTAACATGATAAAATACCACTTCCCCCTCCCCTCCCCCCCATTCTTCAAACCCCCGTAGCGTGCGAACGAGTGAATGTACGAGTCTCATTTTTTCACAGGATGTACCTGACCTCTTACACTGCTTATAGCGGCAAAAATCCCAGTTTCGCAAGAAATCTCAAAAACATGAGGGTCATAAGGGAGACGCTCTCTCTAATATTTATGAGTGTTGAGCAAATTACCAAAAAAAACAAAACAAAACAAAACCGTTTATTTCCAAGTTGTCACATGAGATACATATGCCAACATATTGGCTTTTAAAAGTTCCTTAATATAAGACGTCCTAAAACAGAAGATCCATACGAGGAGTATTAATTGACAAACCATCCGAGGTGTAAAAATAGATAAGCCATACGAGGCATAATAATCGACAAACTATATGAGGTGTGCTAATAGATAAACTATCAGAGGTGTACAAATAGATAGACCATACGAGGCATATTAATAGACATAATATACGAGGCGTACTATAATAGACAAACCACACGTGGTGTGCTAATAGTCTAACAAAGTTCCATACGAGGAATACTAATTGACAAACCATACGAGGTGTACAAATAGGTAAGCCGTACGAGGCATAATAATAGACAAACTATACGAGATGTAATATTAGACAATACTATCATAGGTGTAGAGATAGATAGACCATACGGAGCATATTAATAGAAAAAATATACGAGGCGCACTAACAGACAAACCATACGGGTCGTGCTAATAGTTTAACTCTGTCAAGGGTAGTTGAATGAGAAATGAGAAATATTATCTCTTGGATATTTTATATTCCAAGAGATTCCGGTACAGCGCTTCTTGCCTTTTTCCTACTTCGATAATTTCAACTAAGAACTTGGCAGTTTCGAAGAATTCTTTAGTATTTTTCGAATTATTTATAAGATCATCGAAGTAGGAAAAATACAAAAAAAAACGCTACACCGAACTAGATTGAAACAACACCGTAAATGACAATCAAGTATTGAGAAAAAGATAGTCTCGAAATAATTCGTAAAGAACATCGCGCAACACAGCACGAACATCTAGGAATGCGTAAACAAACTTACACTCAAAATTGAAATGCATGGCTTGTTCGGCATACAAATATAGAGATAATTTTTGCACGAGTGCTTTATTTCCTTTGTCTGTTTATACTTTTTAATTTCTTCTGTTCACAGAAATGCCCTTCGGGGTCGTGATAGATCGATTTATAAATCATAAAGCAAGCGCAATCAATTTGTTTATTTCTGAAATTTGGTGCAGTGTTAACTGATCGCAGAGCTTTAGGTAAAATGTAATGCGCCTTGAGGTTTTGCTTTTTTATGCAAAAAGTAGAAATAGAAACCGATATATGTACATGTGCGCATATATGTGTGCGAAACGTGTGCATGTTTACACTGATACATAAACATTTATGCTTGCGTGCGCACACGTACATGCTCACGCACACACCAACACACATATTCATTTATATACGTATTGAAAACGAATATAAGAAGAATGCTAATAGACATGAAAAATAATCTTACTCTTTCAATATTTAAAATGACAGCCCAAGCTCTGATGAATCGTAAGAAATAACCTGAGGAAAAATAAGGAATAGAAAAAGACTTCGAAAAACGTATAAATGGAATGGTTTTTTAATTTCCTAAAGGAAATTTTAAGAAAACTCAAGTTACCGCTGAGGAACAACAAAAAAAGAAAAAAAAAAATCTATCTTCAATATATCATATCATATATCATATCTTCTCCATTTTCTCTGCAACATCATGCGGACATGTGTACATGGGATAAAATGGAGATACAGTGTAGGCCAGTTACCACTCATGATTGACAAATATCTACAAAATTTTGGCAGAAATGCGCAAACAAACATATACTCAACATCAAAATTTGCTTGTACAACATACGGACAGAAAGATAATTTTACTACGATTCATACGCTCAAATTACGATAATTTCATTAATTGTATTTGTCATTAATCCGATTCACAGAGACGTCCTCTGGAGTAAGTGGGAGATCTATTTTTGAATCATTTCGCTAGTGCAATAAAATTTATTAACCGGATGGTTTTTGTGTAAAGAAATGAAATAGAAACATGTATATCTATTTATGTACATATATATATACCTATATACGTACACACACATATTAATATATGTACTTATTGAGAATGAAATATAAGAAAAAAATACAAATATAAAATAAGAGGATAGAAACAACCTACCATCTATTACACCGATAATGACAGTTGAGCTCATTGTAATCCTAAGAAATTATTCGAAAAAAAAATAACTAAAAGGAAAAGATGACTTCGGAAAACGTAAAATGAACTGGTTTTTAGTTTCTTCATAGAAATTTTTAAGAAAACTCAGGTTACAGTCAAGAAACAACACAACTCTTCAGTATTATACGGACATGTGTACATGGGATAAAATGGAGTAACATTGTGGCCGGATATCACATTAGAGTGGAGAATATTTACAAAATTTGGCACATATAGGTAGGTTAAGCAATGGTCCAAAGTGATAATTTTGATAACACAAATTAACAGTTTTTTTCGATTTTAAAGTTTAGTGCTGGTGTGCACTGAACGCACGGAAAAATGTTAAAAGACTAAATGAAAATGCTTAAATTAACCCCTCCCCCCAGCTCAGCCGAAATCGATTGAAAACATCTTCGAGAATGATTTTGAAATAGCGAGACAACGTTAGCCAAAATTTAATTCATTATAAACTTTGCACAATCCTCACATTTATAAACCTGTATATTGGTGTACGCACAAAATGTATTTCAGAGTATGTTTTCCATACGGATGTTAAATATTAACACAGAGAAGAAAAAATAACAAAATAAAAATGAGGAAATACTCCTAATTATGGAAAAAACGTTCATTCTGCTGTATTGAACTCACGGCTGGGGTGCTCATTATTGTTGACAGAAATAGTTAAGATGAATGCACGGATGGCTTAGCAAACGTAAAATGAAATAGTTTCTAATTTTCTAACAGAAATTTCAGGAAAATTAAAATTTCTGGTAAATGGGAAATTCACACCGAAATGCTGCAGGTCTATAGAGATGCAAAATGACGTGACACATTTACTCTAAATTCTTTTACAGTTTTAGAGTTTTTGATATGCTGGGGAAGCTTGTTCCACAAAAAAGCTCCAGAAACTGAGAGAGCTTTTTGAATGAAGAGAGCCAAATGAAGCAATGAATTTGAACAGCTTGCATGATTGATTTATAGGTGCAAAACTTATGTTTTACATTTCTAATTATTTCTAAGTAATACAATAACCTGTAAAAAACGCGCATTTCAGAAGAAAAGTGCACAAAAAATACAATATTTCTCTCATAGTCTTGCATCTAACTCAATTTTATGCATGCATGTTATTTGGAGTAGTTAGCTATAGTGTTCTTAGCATTTTGCATACACTTTAATTTCATGAAAAAAATATAGACATCCCTTTTCGCTAAGGCCGAGTAGCTAAAATATTATTTTCCTCAGGTACAGGTGACAGTACTAATGAGTGTAAAAAAAAGTTGTATAACGTCACTGTTTGAAGTATATTGAAAATGATGGCATCATTGTAATAGAAATAGACATTTTCGTGGGCACACAAACGATCTAGAAGAGTAAATTCAAAAGGTGGTGCGTCCTGTGTTGCAGGTAGTTATTACATACTCATAACCAAAACATGATTGTTCAGAAAGATATGCTATTTGATTATATTTTCCACCAATTAAAATTTCTACGTGCTCAGTCAAACTATTCGAGCATCATTTGCCTTCAGTTTTGATGGACTCTGCACATAAATCTTCAATTATTTCTGTAATGTCACAGAAGTTTTTGAACCTGATTTAGTTGGACAAACGTGTAACGTATGCTAAAAAGTAACACGCTTTCAACATGAATTTTCATTTATTCATATGTATACCAAATGAAATTGGAAAGCGTCATTTGAAAAAGTTATTTCCGATCTTAAAATACAGGCCAAGAAAATGTTATTTACAGGCTATTACTTGCAAGGCACTCTTCTATTTTTGCAACTTGTGAATATAATGGAAGACAGAAAAATAATTCTGAGCAGTTTGTTTCCAAAAAATTGTACAAAACGATCATTTGTTTTTAAAATATCATGCAATAAAGATACTTAGTAGATAAGCATGTTTGGTATCTTAATACTTATTTCAATTGTTGAAACAAATTATTGAGAGAAAAGAATAAAAAAAGCTTTAGCTCTCATGCAGTAGTCGAGGTTTCATAATTCGTATAAATACAAATTAAAATAATATAATACCAGTGACGATGTATTGTTGACAACATTTTTATTAGTGCGCACTTACGTCAAAATATGAGCTTACGAACTTGCGATATCAGGGATTAATATTACAAATAAAATATAGATTGAAAAATTCATTGTTTATGAGTATGAGGTCGTAGTTCGACGTCTTTTACTCCTACGTATCAAATATGCATATAAACGATTTGGATGCTTGAAATAGCCTACCTACAGATTTTTCGTGGAAGTTTGTCAAGTGGCTTTGAATAAATTATGTTTGTCAAATCAAATAATTTATATTTTATGGCAAATCAAGATTTTTTTAATGTAAGGTTAGGTTAGGTTAGGTTAGGTTAACATCGGCATCTTTGGGATGCTTTATTTCCAATCAAGCCTGATACATATGATCTAAGCATTGGTTTTTCAAATGTCTTATAACTAACCCTATATATAGGACACCATGACGGTTCCCCCGTAAAGCCGGTACCCATTTCCGACGCCTGGGTCGAGTGGGGTATTGTGCATGAGCTTTCCCTTATACCCAACGGGGAAAATCTCCGCGCCAGCGCTGGGAACGAACCCGCGACTTCCAGCATACAAGTCCGATCCCTTAACCGCTGTGCCACGGAGAGCACTGACGTAAAACATCATGTGAACTTATTCTTTTATAGTTAATGAATAAACATCTACCAAAAATTTTCTAATAGGTAGTCGTATTTATTACGAAATAATTATTTCACTTTATTAGACTTCATCTCAAGTGGATGAAGTAGCCCATGTGATATATAGCATCAATGACATAATTGTTTGGTTTTGTGCTCTTGTCATGGTTCTTGTCACTAGAAAATTAGAGTATTTTATTCACAAATGTAAGTACAGGAATTGAATGATTCTTAATTTGGTTTAGAGATTTTTTTAGAAATTATAGATGAATGAGTCACGAATCGAACTAATTACATTTTTATTCCCGATGAATAATGTTAAAACAAAGTCATTTATTTGGCTGAAAAATCTTGATTATCAATGAATTGATAAAAGGAATTTTTATTCATAAATAAAAATTCTCAATCTAAGCACTTCAATGGAAACAAATATATTATGTGATTTTACGAACAATATAAGGGAAAAACTAGATTTACAT
Source organism: Morinoia aosen (assembly GCA_030386875.1). Classification (NCBI taxonomy): domain Eukaryota; kingdom Metazoa; phylum Arthropoda; class Malacostraca; order Amphipoda; family Talitridae; genus Morinoia; species Morinoia aosen. The sequence goes on along the minus strand of CM059576.1, from coordinate 15,050,049 downwards.
TTCAACTATTTCGCACCAGGTTCATGTGATTAAAAGTTTATATATCTCATTACATTGCAATACATCATTATATCCTTAATTTAACATCAGTACATTACACCGCATACACACTGTCAAATTGTTGCTGCAGGATAGAAACATAGGAATGATGTCAAATGAACTTCTCCGCACTCCGTAGTTCATTTACATTCAGCAAGTGTTTTTTATGCCAGGACCTAGATTGAGGCTAATTTCTTCATTTGAAAAGACTGGAGTTTATTCTGTCTGCTACGGTGTGTGGGGAACAATAACAAATAAAAGTACCTATAAATATTTTCTTCCCATAAAAAATTATCTCTTCGTAAAGCTGAAAGTTTTTTCTTTCCAATGACATTAGCATACGTCCAAATACTGAAAGAATTTTGGTGTAAAATTATATTTTAAAACAATATGTAATCATTTGAACAAGCGTAAGTTCCTTTTAGGTTCCTTCTGACAGTTACGGCGGCCGGCGATTCAGTTCGTGGATTCGTTCCTAGCAGGGCTGCCACACCTTGGGAATTTTCCCCAGATCTTGGGAATTCGGTCATGGCCTGGGGATTTAGGGAATTCGAAACGAAAACGGGAAATATTTTGGGAATTTGGGGTGTTTCACAATAGATTGTATGCAAAAACTAAAATTGCTTCAATAATATTTGCTTATAACAAGGAACAATAAAATAACTAAAATACAATCTAGAAATTGATCAAATTATCAGTATAAGAGGCCTGAGTCATCTTCTTGAACGCATCATGGTTGAACAATACAAGTTTTTACGAGATTTGAACGAAGCGCGCAGTGGCGCAATTACAGCGCCTGTTGCAGCGCGAGGCTCAGTCACTCGTTACTACTAACTACTGCTGAGGTGCTAAATGTCTTTTATAGTGTATGCCTGTGGTACTAGCGCTACCGGTAGCGGTGTTTTGTCGTTATTGCTTTATCTGCTTGTAGTTAAACACCATAGAATCACCTAACAAATTTGTACAGTTAAATATTCAGAGATGATTGGTTGAACGATTCCGAATTCAAAGATTGGTTACTGAAAGGTAAGGATCGAAACCGTGCCAGTCGTAAGTGCTGATATAGTATGTTGAAAAGTGTGAACAAGTCTGCCCTGCTGAAACAGTAGGAATCCGAAAAATATAAAAAGTTATGGGCTTATGAAGTCGAAAGTTGACATCGCTCAATTTTTTAAGCCGGAAACGCGTAATGATAACCAATAAATTAAGTGGCACTTCCTTCGCTTGTTGATGAAGCTCATATCAATAAGGTAGACAGCGTGTGGAGGTTTTCGCCTAATTGCAGCTGACCTATCAGTAAGGGAATGCCGAATTAATTCCCCAGCATTGGAAAACATTAGGTGAAAAGAAAGATGGCTTGGGTAACCCTAATTTGGCATCCTTTCATATTTAATGCTTTGTCTCAATTGCGCTTTCGTCTCCATTTGTTAAAAAGTATTTTCTCAACTTATACTGAATAAAAACACTAACAATTCCTTCAGACCAGAAACTGCCGAGCACCTCATTTTTGCTAAGCAATAATTGGCAAGAAATAATGCAAAGTATGCCAAGTGGAGTCCTCAACAAAGTTTAATCACTGACCTTAGAATTTAAGGGGAGCTGTCAATCAAAGAGACCAAGATTGACTGAAAAGGTTGAAAAAATTAAGATCTCTTGACTTTTGTGCTGGCATTGATGATAAAAATTGTGTATAAACCTGAAAATGTATTTTAGATAAACATAAATATCATATTTATCATTTTTGGTAATACCTGGGGAATTTTATCCCGATCTGGGGAAATTTCAGGGGTCAGTCTGGGGATTTTGGAAAAAGTTGACTGGCAGCCCTGGTTCCTAGCTCCATGATTCAGTTACCTCCAAAATGTCGTCTGAGTAGCATGTCGGTGCTCTGTCTTCTCATAGTTCATTCCTATACTTTACAAGGGAAAGCTACATGAAATTAGCGTTTTCGTGATTTGTTCCGTATTATAACATGTTAATAACCTTTTGTGGTCACTATTGAGCAAAAATAGGGTGCTAATTAAAATTTTGAGGTAAGATAGAAATAGTTTACAAAAATTTGTTTGACTGCTACTCATAGTTCCGAAATGTCATTGTGTCGGGTAATAATAAAGTTCCCTGATATTCTACCTTGCCTGAGTATCTAGAGATTAGGAAACTTGGAAACAGTGCAAGTGAGGAGTGTTAGAGGAGTGAAACAGGGCTGTACTCTGTCCCCCCTATTGTTTAGAGTGTACACAGAAGAATTAGCAATTTGACTGAGAATGAGTGGCCTAAAGGTAAAAGGTTAACATCGGCATCTTTGGGATGCTTTATTTCCAATCAAGTCTGATACATATGATCTTAGCATTGGTTTTTCAAATGTCTTAAAACTAACCCTATATATAGGACACCATGACGGTTCCCCCGTAAAGCCGGTACCCGTTTCCGACACCTGGGTTGAGTGGGGTATTGTGCTTGAGCTTTCCCTTATACCCAACGGGGAAAATCTCCGCGCCAGCGCTGGGAACGAACCCGCGACTTCCAGCATACAAGTCCGATCCCTTAACCGCTGTGCCACGGAGAGCACTGAAAGTTGGTAATGAGGGACTGAGCTGTTTGTTGTATGCTGATGTGGTTGTGGTTAGTGAATGTGGACATGAATTGCAAAGGATGCTTGAAAGAAAAAAAGAAAAGAAAGAAAAAATGTTTATTTCCAAATTGTCACATGAGATACATGCCAACATATTGGCTTTTAAAAGTTTCTTAAATATAGGGCATCCTAAAACAAATGTTCCATACGAGGAGTACTAATTGACAAACCATCCGAGGTGTACAAGTAGATGAGCCATACGAGGCATAATAATAGACAAACTATACGAGGTGTACTAATAGACAAACTGTCAGAGGTGTACAAGTAGATAGAGCATACGAGGCATATTAATTGACAAAATATACGAGGCGTACTAATAGACAGACCATTCGTGGTGTGCTAGTAGTCTAACAAAAGTTCTATACAAGGAGTACTAATTGACAAACCATCCGAGGTGTACAAATAGATAAGCCATACGAGGCATAATAATAATAGGCAAACTATACGAGGTGTACTAATAGACAAGCTATCAGAGGTGTACAAAATAGATAGACCATACGAGGCATATTAATAGACAAAATATACGAGGCGTACTAATAGACAAACCACACGTGGCTTGCCAATAGTCTATCTCTGTCAAGGGTAGTTGAATGAGAAATGAAAAATATGCCCTAAAAAATATGCAAAGCCCTATCACCACCAAAAACATCTTTCGTATCTTCTCGATATTCACCACATCATGCGGACATGGGTACATGGGATAAAATAGAGATACAGTGTAAGCCGGTTACCACTCATGATTGACAAATATCTACAAAATATTGGTAGAAATGGGTAAACAAACGTATATTCAATATCAAAATTCATTGCTTGTACAACATACGGACAGAAAGATAATTTTACTACGATTCATATGCTCAAATTGCACTTTATTTCATTAATTATATATGACATTAATCCGATTCACAGAAACGCCCTCTGGGGAAGTGCTAGATCTATTTTTGGATCATTTCGCAATTGCAATAAAATTTATTAACCGAATGGTTTTTGCGTAAAGAAATGAAATAGAAACATGTATATCTATTTATGTAGATACATATATATACCTACACACGTACACACACATATTAATTTATATACTTATTGAAAATAAAATATTAGAAAAAAAAAAAAAAAAAAAAAAAAATTACATATATAACATAAAAGATGGAAGCAACCTACCATCTACTACACAGAAAATGACAGCTGAGCTCACTGTAATCCTAAGAAATTTTTCGCAAAAAAAATAACTAACAGGAAGAGAAGACTTCGAAAAACATAAAAATGAGCTGTTTTTTAATTTCTTCACAGAAATTTTTAAGAAAAATCAGATTATAGTCAAGAAGCAACACAACTCTTCAGCATTATAGGGACATGTGTACGTGGGATAAAATGGAGTAACATTGTGGCCGGATATCACATCTGAGTGGAGAATATTCACAAAATTGGCACATATAGGAAGATTAGGCCTTGATCCAAAATGATAATTTTGATTACAGAAATTTAGAGTTTTTTCCGATTTGAAAGTTCAGTGCTAGTGTGCGCTGAACGCACGAAAAGAAAAAAAAAAGAAAAAGACTAAATGCAATGCTTAAATTACCCCTTTCCCTCCAGCTCAGCCGAAAATCGATTGAAAACATCTTCGAGAATGATTTTGAAATAGCGAGACAACGTTAGCCAAAAATTTAATTCATTATAAACTTTGCACAACCCTCACGTCTATAAACCTGTTTATTGGTGTACACACAAAATGTATTTCATGGTATATTTGTCATACGGACGTTAAATATTAATACAGAAAAGAGAAAGAGATAACAAAATAAAGATGAGGAAATACTCCTAATTATGGAAAGAACGTTCGTTCTGCTGCACTGAACTGACGGCTGTGGTGCTCATTGTTGTCGACAGAAATAAGTAAGATGAATATACGAATCGCTTAGCAAACGTAAAATGAAATAGGTTCTAAATTTCTAACAGAAATTTCAGGAAAAATTAAAATTTCTGATAGATGGGAAGTTCACACCGAGATGCTGCAGGCCCTATGACAGAGATGTAAAATGACGTGACACATTTACTCTAAATTCTTTTCCAGTTTTAGAGTTTTTGATATGCTGGGGAAGCTTGTTCCACAAAAAAGCTCCAGAAACTGAGAGAGCTTTTTGTCCCACGTTAGATGAACGGTAACTGACTAAAACATCGTTCCTCCGGTTTGGTCTTTCGTTTGGGATATTAGATGGAAAAAATTTTACCACCTCTGCATTACTTTGGGGGAGGTACAGAGAGGAGAATACTCGTCGAGCTTTCTGGATCATGAATCTGTTCGGTATTGGGATCCAGTCGAGTTTTCTTAAAAGAGGGGTGACATGATCGTATTTATTAAAATTTCCTTTGCATACCACCTTGGCGGCGAAGTTTACACATTTTTGCAACTCTTCCTGACGACATTTAGGTAAGTCTCCCCACACAAGACTGCAGTAGTCCAGACGCGATAAAACTAAAGACTGAATCACTAATAATCTAGATTTTTCGTCAAGTGTGTTCTTTATACGATGAAAGAACATTAAGGTTCCGTTAATTTTGTTGCACATTGTTTCGACGTGTGAATTGAAAGTCATATTTTTGTCAAACCAAACACCCAGATTTTTAACCTTATCGACTGGTTTAATTGTATCGTCTCCAAATGTTAGCTGGAATGGTGGTAAATTTTCAGTCGCATTCTGTGATCCAAAAATAATGCATTGCGTTTTACTTGCGTTAAGTTTGAGGCCATTATGGTCATACCACAATTTCAGATTTCTCAGAAGGTTTTCAGCGTTGGCTTGTGTTTCTGTTAAATCCGCTGTTGAGCTTGTCATGGCAATTTGTACGTCATCAGCATACATTGAGATTTTTGTGTTTGCCGGCATGGTGGGGAAATCGTTGATGAAAATTGAAAATAGGAGTGGGCCGATGATTGAACCTTGAGGAACGCCAAAGTTATTTGGTATGAATGATGACATTTTGTTATTCAAGCACACTGCATGAGAGCGGTTTCGTAGGTAGCTTTCAAACCACTGAGTGTCTATTCTGAGGTTTGAAATTTTTTTTAGAAGTTTCTTATGCTCAACACTGTCGAAAGCTTTGGAGAGATCAAGCAATAGTAAGAGAGTTAATTTTTTTTGGTCAATATCTTTGTAAATTTTTTCTGTTATGTTTAACAGGGCGTCCTGAGTACTGGTATTCCTCCTGTAAGCATATTGATTGCGATGCAGTAGATGTGACTCGTCTATGTGAGACGAGAGCTGGTTTGTTATTACTTTTTCTAATATTTTGGACATAACAGGCAGGAGACTGATTGGTCTGTAGTTTGACGCTATGTCGATATCACCAGATTTATGTAATGGCTTAATTATGGATAGTTTCCATTGATCGGGAAACTTGTTTGTGACTATAGATGTATTTATTATCAAGCGAATAAAGGGTGCTGTGACAGGGAAGCTGTCTTTAATATGTTGGAGGCTTATGCCATCATGTCCAGTCGCTTTAGTATTCTTTAGTGAGTATAAGATTTTTCGTATCTCTATGACGCTAACTGGCTTTGGTCTCCACTTGTTGCTACTATTTGGGGATGAAACATCGCTCAGATTTGCCTCTGTAGATGTGTCTGAAACTGTCCTGGATACTTCATTGAAAACATTTTCGCCAACTTTTGAGAAGAAAGTGTTAAAGTCATTCGCCATTTCTGAGGGGTTGTCAAAAGTGCTTTTGCAGTCTGAATTTTTATACTGAGCAGCTTCTCTAATGATTTCCCAAGTTCTTTTAGGGTTTTGTTTTGCCGCCAAGAGTTCTTTGTGGAAGTAGTCCCGTTTTGCTTCCTTAACTTTTCTTCGTAGGATCTTCTCATGATCTTTATATAATTTTCGACGCGTACTGTCTGATTTATTCAGTTTGTATTCACGCTGCAAATTTCTTTTAGCTCTGCTCAAATGTTTTATCTCATCTGTTATCCATTTAGAAATTCTTGGCTTAACTTTCTTCGTAGTGAAAGGTGCGCATTCGTTAAGAGCTGATACGAAATTTTCGTTGAAAAGCGAAACTTGTAGATTGACATCATCGGTGTTTTCCATGCCTTGAAATTCACTCCATCTGTCTAATAGCTTTTCTTGAAATATTTCAGGGGAGTAGTGGTTTTTCATGCGATATGTAATGTAACTAGATTTCTGTTTCTCTTTTGCAATATTGATTTGGCATTCTACCGAATGGTGATCAGAAAAGGACGGTAAGATTTCTGTGCGGAGTACTGCTTGGGGATTGTTGGTAATTGCTAGGTCAAGAAGAGTTTTAGAAGTGTTGGTAATTCGCGTTGGTTCTTGGACCATTTGAGAAAGATTAAGTCTGTGCAGCATCTTGCTTAGCTGATTGTTTTTATTTGTCAGATCCACGTTAAAATCTCCGAAAACATAGAAAGACTTTTTGGCTGCAGAGATTGATCTAAGCGTATTTTCAATGAAATCTAATGTTGGACGAAGAGATGCTGACGGATGTCTGTAAAGACTGCCGATAATGAAAGACTTGTGTTTGTTTACTTGAACATTGAGCCAAACCATTTCTATGTCTTCGCATTTTTCTTTTATCGGAACTAAGGATGTAGAGTAGACATCTTTGATGAAAATGCATGAACCGCTACCTCTCTTACTCTTGACTCCGTCATAACGGTACAATTTGTACCCGGCAATGCTGAGATATGAGCTTTCGACTCGTGAATCGAACCATGTTTCAGATACGCATAAAATATCGATATCGTTAGTGATCAACATTACTCGTACGTCATCCATTTTACCATTGAGGCTGCGAGCATTTATGTGCAATATTTTGATATTATTTACCTCAATAGGCAGATCTTTAGTGGAGTTATTGCATTTTTTAGGTCTAGCAGGGCATTTAGTATTCGTCTCTAGGTCTTTATTGCCGCGTTCATTGTTTGTGATTTCAGCTTCATATTCAATTTGATCACTGTTATTTAGTCACAAAATGGGGGAGGGAGCAACACGATTTTCATCACGCATTTTCAAGAGGGCGCTATAGTGGTCCTGTTTCCGGTGTATGTTTACCGGAGGACAGTTTATCAGAGCATTTGATGTAGGGGAGATTGTCGTCTTCCAAATCCCATTGTCTCTTTCATCAAATACGTGAATTGGTGTTCTCGTTACATTAGAAAGTATTTGGGGTATGAGGTCTCCAACTGCGTGATCGAAGACTTTTCTATCGATGTATTTATCGATGAGTTGTTCGAAACTGCCACTGTTCTTGTCAACGAATTTTGCATACTGGTCCTTGTTTCTGGAGCTCTCAGTTTTGATGGCTTTTTTCAGAGATATATAATTCCATTTCGATTGTTGTTGTGAAGCAAGCTGCGTCGTTACGGCGTGGAGGAGACAGTGTCCGTCACCTACAGTGTAAGCAGGCTCCAATTTGAGCGATCGTTTTAAGTCGTCCAGTGTGTGTGCAACGCGTGTGCAGATTTGATTCACTGTTGGTTTTTCGGTAGCAGTATTAGTTTGGTCGTTCGACGGAGGCCCGGCAGAGGCATCAGATTTTTTTCGAATAATTTGATTTTCTTTGGAATAGTTTTGAATATCGGTATTTGCTTGACTTTCCTTGGTTCCTGCGTACTCACTGGAAAGTTGAGAATTGGTTGAAAAGGAGGGCATGTCGCAATCACTATTTGTGTCGGAAGCAAGTAACGCAAATTTATTTTTCGTACTGACATTATATTTGTCTGAGATCGAATCAGGGAAAGGCTCAGGCTTATTTACGTTCCTCATGCAGTGGGTGAGTGAGTTACTCAGACCTCTGCTTGATGTCGCAATCAATTTTGAAGGATTTGGTGTACCATGTGCAGTGATATGCATAGGCTTATATTCTTTTTGAAAGTCTAATGTGAGACTATTTGTCTCATTCCGTGAATTTTTCGATTCATTGGAATGACCTACAATTCCATTTATTGCTTGACATTTGTTGAAACGAGGACAATATGGCACGGTGATTCGCAATGTTGATTTCATTGCAAGTTGTTGAAGAAAACAGAAGTTCTCTTCCTGGGTCCGAGGCCATTGAAAGTTATTGAGTGCGTCACCATTTTCATTTTCTGGGTAAGTTTGAAATTGAATCAAGTGTAAACCCAGGTTTTTGCAAAAATGCCTCGCTTTGTTGAATTCGTTTGCACTGCAAGCATTGGCAATATAAATGCGAGAAAGTGCGTACTTTCTTACAATTTGTTGTTTGATTCGAGCAAGGTCTGAGGGTGAGTGGCAGAGACCATCAAAACTTAGTATATAATTTTTAAATCTAGGCATGCAATTTACAGTATGGAGAAGGTCATCGAAGCGCCCTGATGGAACAGTTTTGATCCAGCACGAGCGATCGATGTCCTTTCTTCTGATCGTGCTTAGGATATTATCACCTAGCAGCAAAGTGTCGTAAGGTTCTCGACAATTGGAGTCGATTTCACAAGAGATACTAGCAGGTACCACAGGTGCAAGGTCTTGAGAACTTATATGTGAATTTAAAGCAAAAAGCTGTTCGGTTAGGTTCTGAATGTTTGATACTGTAGAGAAAATCGACGACGGGCTAGGAGGCTCACGTTGTCTTAGGGATTTATTGAAAAACGCTCTTGTTAGAGACAAATTGTGAATAATTTCATGAATTTTTTGAGAGCTTGTTATTTGAAGCGGGTGCAAGTAGCCATTAAATGAAGCAACAGTGTTATTTTTATTGCTCTGTACTGGAAATTTTATTTTGTTTTCACAGCTTGCGCTCTGGGGTGATTTACTGCCAGTATCGGTTTGTGCGCGAAAATTATCGAACATATTATCTGGAGAATGAGAAAAGTCTACCACGCTTGAAATGTCCTTATTAGTAAAAACTATTTTTTCTTGTACCACTGATGAGGATGGTGTTTGTGTCCCCGCCGCTGGCGGACAGTTCGGAGCGTTGTTGTTGACGCAGAGCTGGGGAGCTGGCACGCTGTTTTGCTTGTTCAGATGAGGAGCAGGTGGTTGTGGTGCTGCGGCTGAGACTTCACTGCTTCGAACCTTCAAATGATTGCTGGAGGTTTGGCAGACATGTTTTCCCTCATCCGGCGATATTGATTGCATAGTCTTCACTGACGTTGCTTCGGAAGGTGACACACATTCTTTGACGGGGTTACTGGCAGCTGTTAACAAGTCTCCCGTCTTTTGAGCATTAGAATTTTGTGCGTGAGAGGATGTAGGTCCCCTACTTGCAGGCACTTTGCTTGGTAAAGTCGTATTTTTGCCCCTGAGAGAACCATTTTTTCGGGATGTTGTGTAGGGCAACATTTGTGCAGAGAACGGCACTTTCCGGCCTGCGAGGCGAGTCTCGTAGTGATGCATCATCGTGCGTTGTAATTGTATAGCTATGATGTTTTAAACTATTCGGTGTCAGTAGGGAAACGGAGGTACGAAACACAATAATTCTTCCGTGCACATTTTTCGTCTTGGCCACGTAGGAAGTGAACAAAAACTTCACTGAGATGTTAGACATTACCAAAAATTTATCAAATCAAACGTAATTTCTCTGGTTGCTTGGAGCGCAAAAGTTCATCAGGATTTGCCATGCTCTAAACAGTCGGAGAGACGGGAGGCAGGGGTACGGGAAGAGGGGGGGGGTAGTGAACGGGTTCGGTGAGGGGTGATTGAGGGGACAAGGACACTTCAGACAGACAGGCCCATAGGTCGAGACTGGGCTGAGCACACCATTTCCTTCGTGTTGGTAGCACTGCTTTGTTAGCTTCGTATTTAAATTGCACTGTTTTAAGCAGAAATAAGACAAAAGTTTTTTTTTTTCTTTTTGCAGTTCCACAGGTAGCGTCATATACACTCAACATGATGTTTTTTTTTGCAATAAGAGATGAGAGAAACCGAAGATGAAAAAGTTTTTTATCCTTCTCAGGTTTTACGTCACTAGTTAACCAACATTTTCCATAAAAAAAAAAACAAGACAATAATGTAAGCCAATTTGGTGAATCAGAACTTGATTGTGTGCGTTAGAGATTTTTCAACATTCATGCTCTATTGTAACATAGAAATAGTTCACGAATGATGGTCACTGTTATTTTCCCAAAAGATGCGAAATTACCAGAGTACACTTTCTTTTTTTTTCTATTTTTTTAACATGGCAAATTATTTCCGAAAGTTGCTGGATCAAGTTTTTTCAATTTTTGAATTTAAAAGTTCCTTCAGAGAAAAAGTTTTTTCCCTTCTCACATTTAACGTCACTAGTTAACCAAAATTGTCCATCAAAAGAACATGATAATAATGTAAGCTAATTTGGTGAATCAATAATTGATTGTGTGCATTAGAAATTTTTCAACATCCATGTTCTATGGTAACAAACGAAACACAATAATTCTTTCGTGCACATTTGCCGTCTCGGCCACGTAGGAAGTGAACAAAAAATTAAACTGAGAGGTTTGACATTGCCAAAAATTGATCAAAACAAACGTAATTTCTTTGGTTGCTTGAAGCGGAAAAAGTTCAGGATTTGCCATGCTATGCTCTGAACGGTCAGAAGACGGGAAGCAGGTGTACGGGAAAGGGGGGGGGGAGGTGCGGGCTCGGAAAGGGGGGGGGGGTGCGGGCTCGGCGAGGGAAGCCTGAGGGAACAAGGCCACTTCACACTTCACTCAGGCCTATCGTTCGAGACCCGGCTGAACACACCATTTCACAACCCTTGCCAGCACTGCTTTGTTGGCTTTTCATTTAAAGTGCACTGATTTAAGCAGAAATAAGACAAAAGTTATTTTTTCCCTTTCGCAGTTCCACAGGTAACAAACACATTCACTGATAGTATAATTTTTACGCATGGCTAGGTTATTTCCCCCTTGCATTTTCAACAATTACCGCCCCATTTCCCCGCACGTCCGACCGCGACCGAGTCTGCCAGGCAAGAGCCCATTGTGAATGTTTATAGTACAGATTTCAAGATGAACTTTTGTGACGATAGAAGTAAGGTTATGGTTATAAATAGTGATGAGACTGATAGAGACAGACTATGGAATATTGGAGAAACCAGAATAGGTAGAACAAAAGAATACAAATATCTAGGTTGTATGATAAGTGGAGATGGATGAACTAGAATTCGTCATAGCCGTGTGTCTATAGGCCCTGCCCGCCTGGCGCTGGTGGCAATTTTCTCTTTCGGGTATAGGGGAAAAATTCAAAGCACAATATCCCACTTTACCCAGGTGTCTGAAATGGGTACCTGCTTGACGGGGAAAACCATCCTGGCATTATAAGGCATATGAAAATCCAATATACAAGGTGATATGTATCAGGCTTGAAATTGGAAATAAAGCACCCGTAGATGCCTTCATTATTTTTATAATTATTATTATTAGTGTTATTATTTGAACTAAGGGTGAGGAAGTGGCAAAAGCAATGCAGTGGAGTGGGCAGATAAGTAGTGTGGCCAGATACAGAGCAAACAAGTATGAATGTGTAAGAGGAATGTGGAAGTATGTTGCTGTACCTAGTGTCATGTATGGTATGAGCGCTCTTGCCTGGAATGGAAGTGATCTTGAAAAGCTGGATGTAATACAAAATAAGGTAGGACGGTTAGCATTGGGTGCTCCGAAATGGGCAGCTACAGAAGCCATTAGAGGTGACCTAGGTTGGAGCCTATTTTCAGAAAGAATGATAAACGCAGTGCTAAATTATAAGGTGAGAATTGAAAGAATGCAGAATAGCAGGTGGGTAAAGCAAATTTTTGAATGGAATCTGAGTGTAAGCTGGGAGAAAGTGTGTTGGGGGCATGCAAGAAAACCTAAGTATGCAAAAGTTTATTCATGGTAGAATTGGGAGACCTGTAGATGACTGGAGGTTAATAAATGTTGGAAGTGTAGGGCCTGGGTGGGACTGCAAGAGGTGGAAAAATGAGATTGAGAGGCAAACAATAGAGTATGGATTGAATAAGTGAAAGCTTAGCATGATGCAGAAGCCCACACTTAACTGGTATATGAAAAAGGAATCACCTAAGTTTGAGATGTTCTATGATGGTAGTTTGGGATGTCAACTCTTGTATGCTGTGAGAAGTAAGTCATTGAGTGTGAACAGACGTACATGGATGTGGAATCTATACCACAGTACAGAGAAGAGAAGTAACTTCATATCCAAAACCGGCTATTGTGACGTCATAACAACTGTGACGTCACAGCGACAATCATCCACTCAGAGCACGGATGTGAATGACGTGACCTTCTGTATGAATCGTGAGGGCTTCCGCCACAGTTGTTTAACAACAATCGTGATGGCTACATTTGTGATACATTTGTGCTAAGCACTTCCACCTGTCTGATTTCGCAGAACATTATCACCTTTAAAGGCTAAGAGTTGGCTGAATGAAGGTGCAATACCACAAAAATTTGTTGACATTCTTAAGTCTGATGAAGGTAAGTGTTTATTTGGGTACATTAGCCTGACCTAAGAAAGTTTGTTACCGTTATGGTCATACTGAAATCTTCTCATTTTTAATTTATTGTATTTTGAAATTCGTCTACATTTTGGTGGGTTTTACTTATTCTTTTTGTAGATTATTTGTTGGCTTTCATAACATATCAGTCACTCCATAGTACAGTTTCATGCTTATTTCCCAATGAGTTGCACTTTTATAACACTTTTATTTATAGTTTACATTCCTTTGATACACTCCAAAGTTTTTAATGTATGTGCTAATGTATTGGTCACCACGAAAGTGTTAAGTAGTTGGTTTTCAGTTCTTATCAATTGAAAATAAAAATTTATTCCATTTAGAAAGAGTACACTACTTTACTATTATAAGTTCTGGAAATTTCAGTTCTCAAATATTACACTTCTTAATCAATGAAGAAGGACAGTTCAAGATCTTGAGTTTGATTCTTGATTTTAGTGTAGAAAGTCCAACATTGTTGGTGAACCTTGGTTTCCTTGCACTTACATTTGTATAATAAATGTACTTCTGCCTGAAATTTTGCTGATACTTAGATTTAACATTTTATTCTGATAATATGTGTTCTTGAATATCCTGCTATTTTTTGAAAACAGCCATGAATTTATTAATTTTCTGTGCAACTACCAATTTTGTAGATATTGACCTCAGAAATACCTATACCTAGCTATGATTCTTAAATCAAGGGTCATTGAAGTAAAAATCACAAGTGCTAATATAACATAAAGAAATGTAAACCCATTGTTAGCTGTATTTCATGTTTAATTTCATAGAAACAAAGTTCATTTTTCAATAAGGAGGATGAGACTTTGTCAGATATATAAACTAACACACAGTTGCTATAGTTGGTCAAAGCTTTGGGTTTTTGTCCAAACCTCACACTTGTGCCCAAAAAAATATAGTCCAAAAACTGTAAACTTTTTTGAGCTTATATCAAGGACAAGGTCAGTATTAAAAACTCACAAGACAGAGTTAACGAATGAAAATAACCTTTTGAACTTTATCCTAGATCTGAACTCATACCTTTGCAACCAATAAAGTAATATAACCATGTAAATACATGCCATTGTGGCTTCAAATAGGCTGTGGACAAATATTTACTCAATCACAAATTTGCATTTTGTTCAGTGATATATGAGAAGAAGAATAATACCCCTAAATGAATTTTGAAAACAGTTATTTCTTGAACAACAAAAGTTATGATAAATATGCAATATGAGCTTACATTATTGTATTAGTTCATTTTTCATCATTTTCCCTTATTTTGTAAAATATAACTGAGTTGCTCAACATGTGAGGATGACTAATTACCTAATGGTTCTTTTAGTATAAAAGGAAAGGGATATGAGAAGCTAAAAATATTCTAGCTCTGTTTTTATTATCTGCACTCATATATGTTTGTACTAAAGTAGCAGTATATATATACAACTGTCATATTGGTTACAATGTTTTGAAAAGTTTTCATGTTAGCTATGCTTAGAAGGCACTGTGTAACAGTGATGGATGTGTTTTGTTCTTGAAGTATTCAGGCTCAAATTTGTTACCCTGATTCCTTACAAATCCAATTTAATGATAAAATTGCAAATATTTATATATTAATTGTCAGTCCTGGAAGAAAAAATGGGAATAATTCCCAACGAATAAAATACTGAAATGAAATAAAAACCACTCGAAGAAATAAATATTACTGGAAAAACATGATAACCTCTAAATGAAATTGGATTTTAAAAATAATAAATTTTGGCCAACCTGATTGACAGAGTTGTGTATATCATTTAGTTCTCATTGATTATTTTTTAAATATACTCGTTGTTCATACATTTTAATTCTGAACAATGGGGTATTTAGGTTTTAATTTTGCCAAACAATATTCAATTAGGGCAAAAGAGATTTTGGCCAACCCTGTGACAACCTCTCAGGTTTTAAAGAAGGGGAATGATTTTGCTGCAAAGAGCTAACTATGGGTTCTTTCTTCCTCACAGCTAATGCTCAACTCATGTTCCCTGCAAAGAGAGTTTCTCCGTCAACCTCTGACGAGTCTCCGTTAAAAAAAATGAGGACTACAATCGGAACACCTCCCAGAGCCCCAACAAGAACGCCTGTTAGAAACCTTATCAGAAGCCTGCCCCACAACCCAAATCAGCTTCCAATCAGCACCCCTAGACTCCCAGCCAGCACTTCAGGAGCAGTTCCTGTGATTACCCCAACAAAGATTTCAGTTAGAAGTCCCATGAGGACTCCCATCAGAATCCCCCTCAGATCTTCTGTGGCAACCCAAGTCAAAGCCAGAGTCACAAGTCCTGCCACAGTTTTGTCAAAGGCCTCCATCAATGCTGTAAGTAGTAGCACTCCAGTGATGGTTGTTGGTGTCAAGAGTGGTAATTAACCTTGCTTAATAACTTAAGTGAGCCTTTAGTGAAGGAGTATGTATTTATGTATCCGAATTGTTTTATTATTTAAATTTTTAAAGTGGTCTTAAACTTTTGATCAGCAGTGTATATGTTTCCAATGAAGTTTAAAAAGATTGTAGTTCGAATAATGACTGACCAAGGTGAATTCTAACAATTGTGTTGCATTTGAAAGTTTTTTATGCTCGGATTGCTTTTTGTCTTAATAGTAGCTCAAACTTGTTCATAACATAAAATCAGGACCTTTGTTTTTCATAATGATTTATTCTTCATGTGCTGAGCCTTCAACAACTGTTGTGTAGTTTGTGTGATCATGATTGGTGATGTGTTCTAGCATTCTGGAGGTGACAATATAATTGAATCACAGAAGATGTGAGGAAAAAAGGTTGTTGGGTCTCATAATGTGTAACGTATGAGACTTACGAGGTATGCCAATTATCAGCTCTACTTATATATTCTGTATTACATTTTGTTCCTGTTAAAATAAAAGTACACCGCTGTAAGCTTCTTCATGGGCATTACGTTTTTTAGAAAGTTCTTTGTTGCTTAAGCTCAGCAGGCACCAGGGTCCTACTGGAATGTTGAGTGTTCGTGAAGTATTTATGCTCTGTGTATATATATGCCTTAAAGCATGGTTTTATCTTATAATTTAGGATCCAAACATCTATGTGTAAAGGATCTTACATATAACTAGTCATTTAGCTGATTTTCAGCTCAAGGAATAAAGAGGTCTAATAAAACTCAAGAAATACCTAGGACAGCTGGTTATTGTTATTTTTGAATTACTCCCTTGGTTTCTAATTATTAAATTATTCTATGAAGATTCTGTTTCAAAGTAGATTCCATAACTAATGAATTTCGCAATACACATTTATTCCTGTGCATGTGATTTAATAGAGTGTGTATGTTTCATTTCAGGTCCCTAAACCCAACTTGTGTATCACAGACTCAACAAATTGCTACTCCTTCAAATTTGGGTTCAACCGAGAGAGTTGAAAAAGATTCCTTCAACTGGACAGTGAGTGTTGCTTGTTTTATACTGTCTTTATTGCCATTTAAATTTTTTATATTCATATAGAACATTTATTAAAATCACACATTAACTTTCCTCATTCTCCATTCTCTCTTCCTTCTCTTTCCCTCTCTTTTATTCCTAACTCACCTTGCCATTCTCCTCCACTTTCCCATTCCTCTCGCTCAGGGATGGAAAAAAACATGTTTTTTTTAAAACCCACATGGGATTTTTTGGGTTACATTTTTTGGGGGGTTTTATTGTTTTTTTGGGCTTTATTGTTTTTTTTTTGTAATACCTGTTTTTGTTTAAAAGAGTTATTCACACAGCTCCAGTTGCCTCTTTTCCATATATATATATATACATATATACACTTTTTGAGTAAATATTGTTATTTGATTATTTTATTTCCAACATTATATTACATTATTATATGAATTATTACATATATGAACAATATATGAATTAAGTTTGTCCATCATAATTACAATTTACCAATTACCATATGCATAGGGACATAGCTCTGCAGTCTGTAAAGATATAAGATGCGCAAAGAGAATTGCTGTGCTTGTCAATTCATAGTGAGTTGTTTTAGCAGCAGACAGACGCAAGTCATGTGAGAGGGTAGCACCATGCAGATCATAAGTAACCACCACAAGCAACTTGAAGCAAGACAGCTGCACATCACTTAACAGGCATGCTGTTAACAACTTAACATGTGTATTGTGTGAGCTGGAGTGTTGAGCAACGCAATCCAAGTCAATCAACCACACTGTTACATGTTACAACATGTAGTGACATGCCAAATTTTTTTTGCCCAAAAAATCACTTTTTGCAGTTCAGGATAGCAACAAACCCTAAAATGATAAAAAATAAATGCTCTAACAGATTCCATCGTCAAGTTTGCTCCAGTGCAGCTTGAATGCTTACCATAGGCCAGTCGTTTCTTTACTTTCTTACCCCATGATGGCTGCGGTCGTGTCTTACCCCATCTGACTATAATTGTTAAGACTTATTTCAGGCACAGCTCTCACAGGAGACAGATTTTGAAGATTGGTTGGCTGAATACAATCCGGAGTTCATCAGCGTTCTTTATTTGTATAAATTGAAGGGCTCAAACATCTTCCCAAAACACTTATTCAACAAGAATATCACTAAGACAATGACTCCTCGTTGATGGTGGGATATTCAAGACATGAAACGGCAGAAAGTGCAGATTCCTGAAAAAACACTGACAGCGAGTTTCTGCAAGTTTATAAGCAATCTTCATTCTTGCCCGCAAGTTCAGGATCCATTGAGAGAATTTTCTCAACATTTGGAATTGTGTGGAATAAATTGATAAATAGATTAGGATCGGAACGTGCACAGAAATTGGTCTCATTATATCGCCACCTCACAAATGATCATGATGTGGATGACTATGATGAAATGGCAGTGGATGTAGAAAAAGAAACACAGTAGTACTGTAGTAGCAGTTTTGTCTAGAAGACAGGAAGAATTCAGAAGTTTCTATACTCTCAAATAGTCTAACTGCATTTGTTTCTTAGTTTTTGTTTTTTACCTTGGAAATGGAACTCGTGGAAGTATACTAGTCCCTCGATTTTTGTTCCGTGATTCGGGTTTTTCTTTTTTTATTTTTATAGTGGTGTTTTTTGTTTTTCAATATTTATTGTCATGGTCATGCAAATGCCTTGGACAAATTTTTGACAATATAAATATTTAGCTCATTTTTATTTTATAAGCTTGAAAACAAGTGAAATTTAAATTGCACTAATAAAACCCAAAAAAAGCTAAAAAAAACATTATCTAGTGTTTTTTTAAGTGTTTTTTGCCATTTTTGGGTGTTTTTTTTGTTGTTTTTTTTTATGTGTCAACCCTGCTCTCGCTCCACCTCCATTTGATTTGTGTATTTTCAAATTATCAAGCCCCTAATATTTCTTCTTCCCTTCATATTCCTACAGCCCTACTTTCCTTCCCTGTCGTGTACAAATAACGTATCACATTCTTCGTTACTTATTTTTGTTAGCGCTCAACCTCTTTTCATCTGAATTTTCCCTCCATTGCCTTTTTGTTTATTTGTTCGTTTCTTCCAGGAAAAGGCCTGTATGACGAAAGATGAAGCAACTCTGACCTGTAAGAAGAAATTGTTTGATCAGCCTTCTGCACTAGTAACGACCAATCGTTCGTCTACATTATTAAAACCCAAAAGCAAGGGGGCTTCTCTCATGAGAAAGAGAGTTAGGGGACCTATCATCAATCGTCGGTATAACCTGCAGAACGTAGTACAAAAGTTTCATCCATCATTTGGTCCGTACATCACGGAATTTGTCAAATTTAAACTGAAAGGAAAGCGACGCTACACATCGTTTCATGAGTGGATGGCAGTTAACATGCTAGTGAGTTGCAGCATATCCGGGTACAACTTGTTGAGGAGAATGCTACCACTACCATCGCCTTCTACAATTCTTCGTGTCCTGAAGGCCCACAAAATGAACCCCGGTTGCAATGAGCAGAACATATCAATGTTAAGACTCAAAGTTAATCCCCAAAGTGAACACGAAAAGGTAATTTTCATCCTTATGGATGAAATGTCATTTACAAGAGGCCTGTTGTACAGTCCCGACAAGAAGAAAATATTTGGGTACGCAGACGATGGTCTTAAGAGAAAAAAGAACTTGGTGTCATCAGCATTGTGCGTTATGGCGTGTGGGGTGAAGAAACACTGGCAATTTCCAATTGGATATTATTTAACATCGGGTGCTGTTCAATCTACCAGTCTTATTGAAATTCTTCAGACCGTCATAAAATCCCTTGAAACTGAGGGCTTTGTAGTGCTTGGAATAACTTCTGACCAAGGTTCAAATTTTGAAAAAGCTTTCAAATCCCTGGGTTGCTCACATACAAACCCAACTATTGAGCTAGGAACGAAGTCCTACTTTGTCTACAAAGACCCTCCCCATTTACTGAAAAACTCTAGAAATCTCTTGCTCAGAAGTGACGTTCCTGTGCCAGGATTTAAGCACGCTGAAAGCTGGGATCACATCGTCACACTGTTTGAAAAAGAGAAAATGCACAGCTTGAAAATGGTTCCAAAGCTGTCTGATAGGCATGTGCACAGTTTGAGGTTTTCATCAAAAATGAAAGTGAAACTTGCTGCTCAGGTGTTGTCGAATTCCACTGCTGCAGCTCCCACCACCACCACCACCACTCCCACTCCCACCACCACTCCCACTCCCACCACCACTCCCACTCACACCACCACTCCCACTCCCACCACCACTCCTACCACTTTTTACTATTTAAATATGGAAGTCGGCATGTGTAAATATTAAACTGTTTTCCTCCTCTGATTCAGCGACCAGAAGATGAGGATTTGTCTCCGCCGCCGGTTGTACTCAACGACGAAGACATGACTACCGCGAAGCACTTCGATGACAACGAATCGGTTGGAGCTCTGTTTGAGTCGGCCGAGGTCAACAATGCAGCAGCTTACTTGAGTGGGTATGTTGCTATGAAAGTTGATAGATATCACCGAAGTAAGAAAGGTTCAATGTTAAAAGACTGTTCTGCGTGTTAGTTAATTCTTGCGCCTGAAGACCTAAACACGCACCTCTTCGTGTCATTCAAAGAATATGTACAAAACAATGATCCGCAACGAAGCCTCCATTACTGCAGCAAATCTTTCATTCAAACAATCATGACCTACGAGAGAGTATTTTTGTTCTGTTTTGATAAGTTCAGTCATGTTCAAGGTTTCTGTGAACTAGCTCAGAAGGTCATTGATGAAGCGTGCTCTCCGCCTGTATTGTGCGCTGCTGATGTGAAGGAGTTCTTCATCAAATTTTATGTGACTTGCAGGACTTATCAAACCATTAAGCACATCAATAAAGCCTTAGAGAGCAGTAAACCTAGTGATAAAATAAAGAAAATTACACATCAATGAAATGTTACAATAAGACTTGGATTTGGAAAAATATAGCTTCATTTCTTTTCGTTGCTCGTTATTTATTTCTTTGTAATGAACAGCATTGGTGCACGATTGTATACATGTTCGTATTGCTCTTTCTTAAGAATTGTGTATTAAATTTCTCTTAATTTGTCAGCAAATTCCGTAATTCCTTTTCGCTTTACTTTCGTTCTGCCGTATTGTATGGAATTGAGCGCAGCGATATTCATGTTACAAAGTATATGCGGTCGTGTAAATGCCTGTCAATTTGTTGCATGTGATGCTGAATAGTGTCAATGATAAGATTGTCACGCATGAATGGAAGGAAGAAACTCAATCAGAATTAAATACAAGTATGTAAATTTCCTTAGAGGAAGGACGGAATAATTTACCGCACACTTGTGGTATTTCTCATAATTGAGAAGTCTGATTGACTAAGAAAGAAACAAGCAGGTTAACATTGAAATTATTGCTGGTGTTATTAATAGTTCTTTCTATTATTGGCAGTTTATTTATTCTTAATCTATTCGCTGACTTATTACAATTCTCGTGCAATGTCTGTGTTTGAACAAATAGTAATTTCATATTAGTGATCATAATATATATTTTTGATTCATTATTTACGATCTGCTGAACATATTATCGTTGTATATGTTGCCCCAGAATTAACCGATCCTTTTAATTTGCCGATAAAAAAATACTATGAATGCTAGGATTTTGAAACTAATTTTCTTCTAAGGATAAACAACATGGTTTATGAAAGCTACGTTTTGAAAACAGGACTCTTTAAGTGATAGCCATGGCCGTTTTTACAATTTGAGCTTTATTCTTTATCGTTTCAATAACGCTCCATCGCGCATTACACGAGAGTTAAGCTATTTCATGAAAAGTTCATTGAGTTATTGTACATTTGTTGATTTTGTTACATAACTCGTGACGAGTCCCTCAAGAAAACCTCGCTTAGGGAACAAATTTGGAGAACGAGGGGTCAAGTGAATCATGATAAATTGTGGGTTTGAAACCGAAGCCAAGCGAGAGTAGCTTTTTAGTTGATGAGTTAATTAAGTGCCACGTTATATGTAAGCATGAACATATTTTTTAGTCGAATAAATAAGTATTAACATCATAGTGTTCATAGCTCTACTTTCATCAACCAATTAAAAGGTCAATTAATTATGGGCTGCCCTCATTTTACTTTCTCTCGCTATGGACAATGTTTCATTTAATTTTCAGGTGTCAATTTTCGTCACAGAATCCCCGTTAGCTCTCATCGATAACCAGCGCCTTTATTTCCTGGTGTAAGTAGCCAACTATTGAATCTGTAGGAATTAGCTCTGACATAGGGATAGATGTAAATATATGTTTGATTTTGTTACGGACCATCTTTTTTCGGTTCACTAGTGTCTTTTTTCAGCATCTGTTACTTTCTTTGTCCACTTTTATCATATTTCAATAACATTCTTGAATCTTGCTGTTTCTGTGCGTGATGTGTGTGGACGTATCTCGTCCTTTGATTCCCCATTCCCTTAATTGCACACTAAATGGCTTCTTCTGCTGTCCTTTCTTGAGACCAACTTTCACGTGGTACGAGAGGCTTAAACTAACTCAGTGTGTAATCGTCGCTGTGTAATATATTACTCACTCTTCAAAGATGCGTATTATATGAGAATTATGTTGACTACTCATGTTACATGGAGATGTTTGTTTACTTCTGTCTAGTTTTACTATTTGTTTTCGATGAGTTGCGGAACGTAGCTTGTTATAGGAAATAATAAGTACTAACTGTTGAGTACTTTGTTTTAGGAGCAATCAACTAAGTTAAACTGGTGTTCTTCCATTAGAGAAAGAATAGTATTTATTAGTAAACTAAGCTTGAATTATGTCCATGTATTTAGTTTCTTGATAAAGCGTTACTGCCATCCATTAGTAGAAAATATAGAGTGCACTTTTACCATCCTAAACGCAAATATTTCATTTAATCTGCGTCTGAATTTTGTTACCGAAAATATGTGTCATGTCGATGACCCTAACTCACCAGTCTCTTATTCACCAAAGCTCGTGTTGACGAATATTGTTGGTTTGGAATCATGGACATTAATTCGCGAATTTGTGCATCAAAACATTGAAATAATATACCCTCAAACAACACGTAAATGATAGCTTATGTAAATTATGCAGGTACGGGTGTAAAAATGTCTTTTTGAATGCTCGTTAAAATATGATCCAGAGCAAACTAACTTATTACGATGAAGTATTCATTGAATAAATAATACAGCCTCAGCGTTTTAGTTTTACTTACATTTCTATTCCAATCGTATTTGACTAGGTAAAAGTTAAGAGCAAACAAAGAACAGCTGGGAACGCCAGAAGCAACGCAGTCAAGGTATTGTACGTCTGGCAGAAAGTGTACACGAAATAGACCAATCAGCGGCCGGCTATTGTGACGTCACGCTTAGCCAAAGCATGACGTCACACGCTGCCAAAAGCGGTCGTGCCAACCCCGCTATTTGAAACTACTTCTCTTCTCTGTACTGTGTCTATACCATAATAAGAGCCGCGTGCGTCCGTCGGTCTGTCCGAAGCCAGCCTGCAGTGTGTGATGAGCGTATCTTTGATGCCAGCTCCAGCACTGTATATTTTGATGGGCCGTGTTCACGCGGCCTCATCAACTCTCGAGAGATTGTATTTTTTCATTTCTAACGGCCTTCCTCTCATTTCGCCTTTTTTCTCATTTCAAATAAAGGGAAGGGGGGGGGGGGGGTGGACTAGTGAGAATAATAACAGATTATGTCGGCAGTGTAATAGTGGAGTGGAAAAACAATTGAGCATTTTGTGCTGGAATGTAGTAAGTATGAGCAAGAGAGAGAGAGAGAGTCTCATGATTGTGGTGTTTGAACAGTATGGAGAGAATGAATGGTATGACTGATGGGAAAAGGTGTAAGAAAGGTCAGTAATTGATTTTCAACTTTTTGGTGTCTAAACATAGTTAATGAGATCGAAATAAACAAGGTTTCTTCTATGCACTTTTTGTCTAAAATGAATATTTGAGGAGTTATACTGGTATGTTACTTATTGCAATTCTATTGTAAGTGTAGGAAAAACAAAGGGCAAGACCCAAAATGGACTCAACAACATTAGAGGAAGACCCCAAACTGACTTTGCTGTTAACGGTCTAATAATGGTGTTGTTTAACTATCTCATTGTTGTGTTAAAATTTTAACTAACCTGCGGCTGTAGTGAGAAGAAATTAGTTTTCGTCTGAAGATTCAGGTTCGTGATGTACTGCGATGGAATGTTGCTTTTCAGATAACATTGGATACAGTTTAGCATCTTCGACGAAAAAATGATGTTATAGAGACGTGTTTGTGGGCGGTGATGAATAAATACCAAGACAAATATTGAATTAAAAATTCTGTTCCCATTCCGGTTCGTTTCACCCAGTCATTCTGTTGTTTAAGTGTGGATTGATGGATTTGTGTTATCAACAAAATTTGTGCTGTGTTTAATGGTGTGGTGCGTGTACCCCTGCTCGTGAAGGCAATCAAATGCTTTCCATTTATTGTGGTATTTGATTGATCCACATAATAGGTATTTCTGAATAATAGGAATAAATGTTGCTCTGTCTCTCTTCTTCCCTAATTCTCCTGTCAGAGGTATCACAAATCGTTTCTTTAAGACACTCAATTCCTTCAAAAACCAAACCTGACTCAACACTCTACCCTTTTTGTATTTTCTGCGCATAAGTAGTGTTTTGTTAATTTTGACCTCTATTTTGTCTCCACTGATAGGCTTTTGATTTGTAAACCAATTTTCAGTTACTTCACTGCAAAATGAACGTCAATTGATTAATTATCGTATGTCTGTTTAAATCTAAGCACTTTTCAATTGTTCCTATATCCCAAATACGACTAAGAAAATGATTTACTAGTAGAATTATTTTCCAAGGCTTAATTTTTGTGCCTGATAAAAAAGATCCCTTGTAGTTCAAAACCGTGTAGCGACAAAATCTTTTCTTCGTTCCTAAAATGAAGTGTGAACCATTACACTGCCACAAATGTTTCTTTTTTTGATACCAACACAGCTTATTACATGTTGGACAAATCACTGCCTTCAGTTAGACACCGTGATCTTTCAAGAATGCAAGTGCTTCATCCTTATTTTCTATGAATTTTCCGATTGTTCTAAAATAATCAGACTGACACGAAACACATGTAGACATCACCGTAGCTGCGACGTAACTGGCCGCATTGCAGTTTCAGCCATGGTCTACTCTAACATCGATGTCAAGGGCTGAACTTGAATTATTAGCAGTTTTTTGAAGCGTAATAATACCGTACGTCGACCGCTATAGTTCCTAAAACACTCATTTAAGACGGTAAGTGGATAGAAGAAAACTTGTTTATTTTGATCTAATTAACTATGTTTAAGCACCGAAAAGTTACAATTCGATTACTGACTTTTCCTACACATTTACCGCCAGATATGCTGAAGATGATTGTGGTATGCGCTGCATTGTTGGATTGGATCAGGAATGTAATTTGAGTATCATTGAAGCAATGAAAGTATTTTTTGTACATGCCTGGAGCAAAAGACAGTGACTGGTATGAGCCAGTCATGTAAAGTGGGCTGTAATGACCTACCATGCCTGGGGTTGGTGTCTTGACATACTGGCTATCTCAGTGATGCCGTCTAAGGGCAGTTTGTGACAACGATGAATGGATCCTGAGTAGTTTATTGAACAAGTTGGGTACAGAGGCGCGGAACCCTTAGTGTGAATATTGTGAATATTGTTGAGTTAATTGTAGGCCATTACAAAGGCCCTGACGTTGTTGGCCCTCAATTTCAAGTTCTTGTGTCGTGATTCTACCCACGACACATATGAAAAATTTTGATCGTTCGAAACGAGGGACGCCTCAACATATTTGAAATGATCCAAAGCAGCCAGAGAGAGACGCCGTGTGCCACAGGAACGGTTATCGGATTCTGCGAGTCGTGCTAAGTAGTTATTCTTCCCTCCTTCTATATCTACTCTACGTCGACTCCAAGATCGCGGGGGAAGCAAGGACGTCAACTGACCTAAGGGGCTGCCGAATACCAACACAAAAGAGATTCTTCACTCTCACTTTCTGTCATTATTCAATAGCCCATGTTAATTAGGTCATTTGTACGAATAGCGAGAATAAATGTTTCCCTTTGCTTATAAAATTCAATACGCTAGAATCATACATAACCGCTTGGTTGAGGAATAATCTATATTGAGATTGCAATGTAAGCTATCGCTCTGAGTAGGGCGTGAGAGCAGACGACCGCTAGGGTAAGTGCTCAGTGCAGGGGAACGGTCAGTACGCCCGAGACCGCCTTGAGAGAGACAGCGCTTTGTCACGTCTTGAACGCCTGCCTTTCGGGGCTGGGCATTGTTTCTCCTTTGAAATGTGCATACCAAGTGGTTCCGTATACCTGTTAAATTAAAGTAATTAATAAATTTCTCGGCGCATACACACGATATAGTTATCTTCCGGAATCCAAATTAAGATAAGTCCATCACGCCTTAAGCATTCTTAAGTTGTCACGCCTTAAGCATTCACTTGTGAACGTTTTGCCTTCAGCATATATCTAAAATGTTAATTGAAATGTAACTTAGTGCGTTAGGTCTACTTGTATTTGAGAACGTTAATTTCATGTAACGAGAATAGGTAATAAATATCGATGTGTCATTTCGTATAATTACCTGCTAATTAGAAAGGTGAATTATCATTATCTGTGGAGAGGTAGTCCACGCTACCATTCATATTGATTTGCCACTTGCTCACTAATTAAATTTGTGGACATTGAAAGGTTCCAGTTGATCGTCAATAACTAAAATAAAAAAATGTGATCTTCAATCATGACCATCAAAAGAGAGCTAAAAGGACGAAAAGAAAATAATGAATGACGTCAGAAAAAGAGCTCCATAACAAATGGTGGCAGCGGTGGGATTTTGATTTCTATTTTCATAATAAGAGTTAAAATTCCCTTACCCTATTCCTCCGAAAAGCTCGTGCCTACATAAAATAAATTGAATAAACCTCCAGCAGATCTTGATAACTTCATCTCCACGTTAGGATGTTTGTGTAATCTATCTAATATTTCATGTATAATTTACCGTGCATTTACAGTTTACCATTTACGTGTGAACCTTATTTGATGACTAATCAAAATTTATTTCATGTATCAACCATTAACAGGCATGCATTGATCATTACGTATCAATTTTTTTAATATGTCAAACCGTTTGATTATGAGGAATATGATAATATGAATTTACCTTCTGATCTAAAATCATTCAATTACTAAAGACCAATTTGACAACGTGAATCATTCAATTAATTATAATGTGGGATAACCGCACTCCAATGATTTACATGAAAATTATGATATACCATATAAATTTCTTCAATTTACCATATAATTCACTCTAGACGGACGCTATTTTGCCATTTTGTTTTGATTTGTACTGAACAAGTTAACGTGCTATTCATTTTAATCTCTGAATCTCCGTATCGCAAAAATTACACTTATAAAATAAACAATAAATTGAAAGTTTCCTTTAAATTCGACTTATAAATGAAATTCAATAAGTCATCTACCTAAAATTCGATCATATTTATACGCAAAAGAAAATTCATTTTGGAAGTAAACTCCATTTAGTCAGAAAATATTTACACGATTAAAATTCACCTTCACATAATTATCGTAGATGTTATAGATAATGCTAAATCTATGGCAACCTTTTCATTCAGATGTCCGTGTGTAAATTACAATTTCAATGCATTATCTTGATCATGTAATTTTGCCACGTAATAATCATGAAATTTGCTTGAAATATACGCGTTGAGATGGAGAAGAATGTACGAGACTGGCTAGCTGTGGTGTGTGTGGTACTTGGGAGCGAGAGCTCAATCTGTTTCGTAAACAAACCTCTACATCCCCCTCCATTTCTCTCAAGCGGCCAGCACAGGCTAGCTCTCCCTCCTTCTTCAGTCATTCATTCTCTCAATTTCGCTCTGCTCTTTCGTATCTCAACGGTGTCATGAATTCTACCTTGCTCGACAGTTTTTCTCCCGACAATTATATTGCGTCGCACTGAGTAACTTAGAGGATAAACTTTGAACTTAGTATTGATAAATGTTTAGTGTTTCGTTAATGTTGTAGGTGTGGTGATGTAACATTTATCATTCTGCCACGCAACCAAATCTAGTGAAATATATATGATAATTTGAAAAAATTTTCCTTAAGTCTGACCTTATGAATGATAAAAATTAAATTCATCAAATTATCTTTTGAAATTCAACCATGTTCTACTCTAAAAGAAATTCATCTAGAAGTGATTTTCATTCAATTAAAATAACGTTTTCGCGCTACTAACATCTTACTCCGACATGCAATTTCACACGCTCATATATCTCGTATATGGTAGAAGTGATTATGCTGAGAACATTTATTCTATTCATTCTGATGTTCGTGTCTAATTTTAATTCCAATGTATTGTTTTAACCATGTAATTGTAATGAACGTTTGCCTGGATGTTTTGGAGTGAGGGAATGTGTGTTGAGGTGAGACTGCGTGAAAGGAGTCGCGATGTGACAGGGTGCGCTCAAGGTATACAGGCCAACACAACATCCCTGTTGTTTCAAAACACCCTACCTTCACCCCCCCCCCTTCTAGCTCCAATCCTCGGACCCTCGGCTTGCTCTCTCCTTCGGTTTCGTACACACGCCGTTTTTTCTAACACTACTTGCATAAGCAATTCTATTACACTGAATGACTCGATAATTTGGAACTTAGGATAAACTATTTAATGATTTAATTTTGATGTAGTATTATAAACATGTGATAAAAAATAGCGTGAGTGTGTAATAATTTCATTCATTTAAAAATTTGAATTTACTTGTCATGTGAAAAATTTTCGTTAACAAATCACGACCTAAAGGTATTGAGTCATGCTTTATGCACATAAAAATACTTCTCTTAAATCGGATGATAGTACAAATATCAGCGTCATGTGATTTAAATGATGAATTATCTCATCATCTGGATATTGGAATTTGTAACAAATTTAAAATTCGATCATTATAAAGACACCCTTGATATTAATCTAATCGCAGGAGTACTTTGTCATTTGACGTACTCAACGTGAATGTAATACTAGAGAAATTCTGTTTCTCTCTCTACGAAATGTATTGGAGTATAGCGTCATAAGCTAACAGTGGAAATAGGTTTAAGCTCAATGTCCTCTATGTAAGCACAGAAGGGTGGAATGAGACGAGATGCTTGGGTATATGTCTGTATGTGATGGAAACTTGTCTGGGAATGAATGAAATTCACAAGAACGATAAATAACAACATCGGTAATTTCAGCTGATGATGGGGGCTCTACGAGCGATCGTGGTGGACTGCTGCGTCTTCACTATCGACGTACCGCCACACCATCAACTTCATTCCTCACCACATCTGGCGCGTTCACCACCCTCACCACCACGGAAGAGGGCAGGGCACAGCAACGACGACGCGGGTGGACGTGCGTGCGTGCGTGCGTATGCTGCGTACTCCTCGAGCTCGCTGAGCACAACACAGGCCCGGCAACAGGACGCTACACCGCCACGCTTCAGCAACGAGAGCAGCCTGGGCGCAACGCACAAACGTGAAGAAAACGTCGTAGAAAACTACCCGCCAGAACACTACTCAGCAACACTTCAGCAACAAGAATAGTCTGAGCTCGACGCACGAACTCGAGGAAAACGAGAGAGAAAACGGTCCGCCAGCTGACTGGGTCAACTACTTTAAAATTTTCTACGAAGCTACTTGGAATCACGGAACCTGAGTATAGATAACATCGGCAAGAAGAGGGAGGAAACTCGACTACAACGAAGCTCCGGAATATACTAGCGCATGGACAACGAAAGGAACTACAACTACAAAGACTGATAATCTTCTTGCGACAATTCTGCGTGACCTCATGGCTGTTTAAAAGAAGTTTTCAGGACTCAAAAATCAAACCCCATCATGAAGAAAAACGTGTATGCTAAGGCGCGATTAAAATGGCTTTCTTGAACACAGGTATTGTGAGGATTTATCCTTCCAAATAATTGGATGCTGCTGAAGTATGATCACGGTGACCGAGACTTTAATTGTCCCGTGTCCTTTAATGAGATTTTTATTTCATTGAATATCTTCTAGAGGTATTCTGCGAGCTGGAGAAGCCTTCACCATTTTCTGCGGGGATCATCGTTTGCCAAAAACGTACGGAGGACTTGGTCGTGTTTGGAGACTTGGTATCAGAGTTCGTCGCATGAACAAATCCAGTTAGTCGCAGCCGTAAAATCATCACAGTTGGACTGCGTGGATATAAAAAAATAAAGGATTTGACTTATCAACGATGTCCATTGATTCCGCACGCAAAAGCTGTAGAGAAAGTCAGCGATCAGGAGATCGTCTTCTTCGCCAACGAAGGGGGATATTGTCGTGATTCTACCCACGACACATAAAAAATTTTGATTGTTCGAAACGAGGGACGCCTCAACATATTCGAAATGATCCAAAGCAGCCAGAGAGAGACGCCGTGTGCCAGAGGAACGGTTATCGGATTCTGCGAGTCGTGCTAAGTAGTTATTCTTCCCTCCTTCTATATCTACTCTACGTCGACTCCAAGATCGCGGGGGAAGCAAGGACGTCAACTGACCTAAGGGGCTGCCGAATGCCAACACAAAAGAGATTCTTCACTGTCATTTCTGTCATTATTCAATAGCCCATGTTAATTAGGTCATTTGTACGATTAGCGAGAATTAATGTTTCCCTTTGCTTATAAAATTCAATACGCTAGAGTCATACATAACCGCTTGGCTGAGGAATAACCTATATTGAGATTGCAATGTAAGCTATCGTTCTGAGTAGGGCGTGAGAGCAGACGACCGCTAGGGTAAGTACTCAGCGCAGGGGAACGGTCAGTACGCCCGAGACCGCCTTGAGAGAGAGAGGGCTTTGTCACGTCTTGAACGCTGCCTTTCGGGGCTGGGCATTGTTTCTCATTTGAAATGTGCATACCAAGTGATTCCGTATACCTGTTAAATTGAAGTAAATAATAAATGTCTCGGCGCATACACACGATATAGTTATTTTTCGGAATCCAAATTAAGATAAGCCCATCGTGACATGTACCCTATAAGAGTATCCTCATGTCCTCCTCTATGCGTAGGGTTATCGTTGTCACGCCTTAAGCATTCACTTGTATTTGAGAACGTTAATTTCATGTAACAAGAATAGGTAATAAATATCGATGTGTCATTTCGTATAATTACCTGCTAATTAGAAAGGTGAATTATTATCTGTGGAGAGGTAGTCCACGCTACCATTCATATTGATTTGCCACTTGCTCACTAATTAAATTTGTGGACATTGAAAGGTTCCAGTCGATCGTCAATAACTAAAATAAAAAAAACGTGATCTTCAATCACGACTATCAAAAGAGAGCTAAAAGGACGAAAAAAAATAATGAATGACGTCAGAAAAAGAGCTCCATAACTCTTGTTTACTGCTTGAAAATATTCCTAAACCCTTCTTTTATCACATAGAAATGTCATTTGTTCCTTGTTGGCAACCCAAATCCCCATAATCACCCCACCCCCCAAAATATCCCTTTCCCAAGTAGATATACTCCACAGTAAAATGAATAGAAGTATAGTAATTACAGTCAAATTAAAGGGAGATGTGCATCATTGACGTCATCACACCGTCGGACCAATCACCGAACGACTGGATGCTGCCAGATAAAAGTTTGAAATATTTTTGATGCAGTTTCATCATGGCGTCGTACGCGAGAACCAAGCGTTGCAATTTTCGTGATTGTATGAATACTTCAGAAAACGGTAACGTGATATTTCACCGATTTCCAAGAGGCAATCATAAAGAATGGATAGTTTTGTGTGAAAACCAAAAGTTATTGGACGTGAAATTAGAAACACTTTAACGCATCATTTTGTGTGCGAAGATCATTTTCGAAGGGATCAATATCGACGTATTTTGTCACCTTTCAGACGATTTTTAAAACGAGGAGAAGTACCTAATACTAAAAAAGAACTTTCTCAACCTGCTGGTAAGGTATTGCTAAAAAAAACTGTAAAATAAGTGCAATTAGAAGCTAGTACCCTGGATTCATGATTAGCAAAGAAATGTTAGTTTTTTTTAGAGTATTGCTAGGTAGTTAGGTTATCTTTGCATTTAAACATCTAATGTCACATTTATTTTTATAAACTTCAGCTTCTGACACAAAACTGGATCTAGTTAGGCCTTTACTCAGTATTAACTTTGTCATTTGCTATGCTTAGCCAACACATGATTGGTAGCAGTATGTCTAACTAGTTATGCTTTCCTTGGGTTTGTGGTGTTAGATTAGGCTTAAATTTGCCTAATCCTATTTTGGTTAAATATGTTTTTTGTTCTGATCTCATAAGAAGATTCAATCAAATGTGAAACATATTTTTCTAGTTTTAGTTACTTAGAATGCATCATTTGAGTGAGGGTTATTAGGACCCTCAGGCAATATATAATGCCATGACCCTCTCAAAAGTACCGAAAATCTTGAGATTTTCCAATGGCAGGATTTTTCTTATTGTTTTCCTACTGAATACTTGCAATGGTTGAAGTTTCAACATGTCAGTTTTTCAATTCAGAGTTTGTTGACCATTATAGGCAAAAAGCTTCACAGGCATGATGAGCACAGCTAATGATAGTATGGTTGTATTGGGGGAAAAAGACAGTAAGGAGGGGGGACAAGTAAGAATTTAGGAAAAGTGAATACCACTTGCTGGGATCTGCTCATCATAAATTCTACTAGTTATTGATGGACCTTTCCTAGATTTCAAAATGAGTTGACCTTCATCAGCTTGCTGTGAATGACAGAATGGAAAACTTCCATGTATGTAAATGCCTAAACAGATCAAACCTTGTTCAAAATTTGATTACAGGAATTATTTTATTGCCTTCACTTAAATTAACATCAATGGTGAATCAGGGCCTATGGGTGATACATAATTACAATGCAGAGTCTTGACAGTGTCAGAGTTTAAGACAAGCTCAATGCTCCAGAGTTTATTAGATGTCTTGCAAATTTTGGCTATTTTCTCTGAGGTATGCTTCTTATGTAGTAGTGTGAGGCTTTGAAACTGTTACATTCTAATAAACCAGTGTCCTGAAAAACTTTCTACAGAACTCATTTTCTTTAGAAATCCTTATGCCTTTGGTTATTTCAAATGCATCATTTTCTGACATGAAATGAAAAAATTTTTGAATAATATTTCCAATAAAAACTGTAATAAATATATCACACTATTAGTCTCCAAAAGCGGTATTCAACAATTCAGGGGCTTTCATGTGTGTTATGATTGATGACTTTTTTAAATATTTTTAATTTTTCTTGAGCAGTTATCTTGATAATAAGCAAAAATTTGTCTGTATTTAAAATATGTATTATACATAGAGTCCCTACCCCGGATGCCAACTTTGGCAGGGTACTATATGAGTTCACGTCAAGTGCATAGGTCCATTGGTGATGTCCAATGTTATTTGTTACACATACTAAATATGTATTTAAAGCTATTGCAAATATTATTGGATTTCAGGTAGGTAGATCAATTTATGTTATTCATATTGTGTTGATATTATAAATTTACAGTCCTTTTTGATGACACTGATCCA
This sequence comes from Morinoia aosen, assembly GCA_030386875.1. Classification (NCBI taxonomy): domain Eukaryota; kingdom Metazoa; phylum Arthropoda; class Malacostraca; order Amphipoda; family Talitridae; genus Morinoia; species Morinoia aosen. The sequence continues at coordinate 15,016,819 of CM059576.1, read as the reverse complement.
CTACTCTTCTTTCATAATGTTCACCATGTATTTTTTTATTTGAAAGATTCGGAGACTTGTATACTCAACTCCATATCCTGAATACTGACCTATTCAAGGAATTGCTTATCAAAAGTTTCATAACATATATGGAGCATAAAAATTGAAATATTTTTACTTGAAATTATGATAATGTTTATATATACCTTGATTTATATTAAAATTCTTCAGGTCAGAATGAAATATAATTCTGTATAGAAATTTGTCAACATTTGAAGAATTGTATTCAAATGAACAAAAATGTGAAAACTAAGAATGCGAGCCCTTCATAGGGCATGGATGGGCAAAAGGGTTAGGTTTGATTAGATAGATTACCTATCTTGTGCCATAAGAGGGTGGTGACCATACTCTGTATATAGAAATCCTTTTTCTTCAATGGAACTTGGGGTCTTCTCTCATTCCTACTTTGCTCTCTGCTTCTGGCTTTGCTGTGCCTTGCACCTACCTAAATTTTGTTTTGCATCAGCCTCACTGATCTATTTCTGAGTTGTGCTTCCTCTGACTTTTATACAATATCCCAGCTATTTCAGTTACCGAGCTTTCTTTCTTGTCATTTTATTTGGTTTATCCTGTGTTATTGGTTGAGTCACTATTTTGTTCTGTTAAAAACTGTGTGATTTATGGTTTACGGACTTTGTTTTCACATCATCCATTTATCTCATTTGCCATCAACTGTGTACTATTGGGTGTTAACCAACTAATAATTTATTTTATCATTTTTATTATTTTGTTAGAAATACAGTATTTTTTTATTTATATTTTCGTTCGGTTCTTCTTCTTGATTTGACCATTTGACAGATTGGACCTTTAGTGTCTGAGTGTACCCATAGGGTTGTGCCCTTACAGCACAAACACATGCTGATAACTTACCATCACTGTAAGAGGCTCGAAAACAAAGATGCTCCAACACAAAACAATAATAATATTTTTCCAATATGATCAGCTGCTCCTATCTTTGAGCTGAGAGTGGGACTGGATCACACTCTGGTGAACCTGAGCATAAGCTAATGAACCTAGAGGGAAATGGCATGCAGCTTGCTTTAGTGCTGAAATAATGGTAAACAAATGGGCATTGTACTTCATTCAATTCTGTTTCATGATATACATATTGTATGATTGTAAAAACTTAACGACCTTTAGTAAAAACAATGATATAAACGTCTGAAAGTGAGTCGCATAGACGGTCTTGGTGCCCCCGCATGCCACTATGATGGGGCCGGGGTAAACCAGCAGTAGCTATTGGGCCTGGATGCTGAAACAATTGCCCGGAACGCAAAGTTGTGTGTTTGTGAGTGGACTGGGAAATTTATGAAGAATGAAATGTATATTTCTTTTTTCTCTCTTTTCTTTTTCCTTCTTGTTCCTGTTTTGTAAACTTTACTCTTTCTGTGCTTGTTGTAGCTTCTCTTCCTTTTTGGAGGGAGGAAGGTTTTTCATATGCATACATACATATTAGTTCATATTATCAAAGATATACAAATGAGTGCAAAATATTAACGGTCACTTGAATGAATTTTTATCAATTCAAACAATCTGCACATTATACTTGCCTATTCTTAAAATTGTCATGAAAGATTCAATGGTAGGTAAGACTGTATGACTTTGCCACAATCAAAGTATCCTGATGAAGAAATATTTTCTTCAACAATGATAGAAATATATAAGTATATTTTCCAAATAGTTTGAATTTCTTCGAAGAAGTTGATTGAAAATATTAATTACTGTGGTTATATGTTTATTGCAATGAGGACTTTGATGATTTTTATAACTTGAATACCTATATCTATCATTCACTAGTTCATCTGTGACAGAAAATTTTACTCAACATGGAATGTATAGGCAAAATTATTTTGCCCCCACAAGGGAGGGGTAGCTACAACAAACACAGAAATTTGCAGGTAGAGCATCACTCTCCACCTTTTCTTTATGCTTGTTGGTTTGTAGGAAGGTAATACAAGAAGAGGGGATTTTCATTCCTCTTGGCTTGTGAATTTTCATCGCCTGTAACGATTCACAGGGAGTACGGTGGAAGTATTCTTTTCCCCTCTTCCCACAGGGGAAAATAACTCAATTTAATCAATATACATAATGAAAAAATCTCATTTGCTGTGTTCCTGAAGTAAATACATTAATTGGGCTTGACTGTTTTTTTATTACAATTGTTTTACATTATTTCAATTTTGCAGCATGAATTTTTGAAGATGTATATCTATAAAATCGTTCTGCTGTTTCCATGTGTCATCTTCATACTTGATAATCATTGTCAATTATTTTGCCTATACACAGATTATTGAAATATAATTTACCCCTGGGGGCATAAAAAGCAGTAAGGTTAGGATAGTTAGATTTGCCTCTCTTATGCTAAGTGGAATGACTATCCCAAGAATTATTTCTTGGAACCCATAGCCTTAGATATGTCTTCAGGACTTCTCTCTTCCATGCCAACTGGGATTACATCTTTCTTTGTATCATGTTAAACTTCCTCATCTTACTCTTCTCCTTTTATGTGCTGTTTTCCTGTGTAAGGAAGGCAGCAATACTGCCTTAGCCTTGGATCTTTTTTTTTTGTCTAGTCCATACTACTCGTAGATGGTTTTGTCTCATTAATCTGTGTAGAATGTCACTTGCTGCTGGAACTATGTAGGCAGTGTGATACGTCTGTGTGATATTCAATTTCTGTTCACATGCTGATTATGTAGAGCATGATTAAAAGCTCTTATTTAGATTTTGAATTCTGGAGAAATGGTGATAGTTTATAGGTTTTCTCCAGCATAGCATCCTAGATGCACTCTTAGTGATCTTTGAATGACCCCGTGCCTGAAGAAGCATGAAAATATCAGATAATAATAATTATAATTTTAATGTTATTCAAACAAATATTGCTGGTTATTATGGAATACTTCAACTTCTGCTGTGGTGAAGAATTGTTTCATATATATGCATGGGTAACCTTTCAGGTCACAACATTGGCGATAAAGTTGTTATATTTGTGTTGTGGGAAGTGGCAACCTGAGGAAGAATTGCCAGGGATCCCAGCCTTATTCAAGCCTCTGGGACATCTATCTTTGGTGCCCATTTTGCTTTTTTTAACTTTGAGCCTTCTTTGCTCAGTTTTCCTTGTCGTTTTGTCTTCTTTCTCCATTTTTTTTTGTTTTGATGCACTCTAAATGTGTGTACATTGCCTTTGCATGTGATTCACATTAGTCCTTCTCATTCAATCCACTTTTACAATGGTGTAACTGCTCTGGCTAAAGAGGCTTCAACTCGTCTATTCAATTCATATACCTATAGAACATCTTTACTGATAAATTACACATGTGTGGTGGTAAATATTGTATTTTAGAACTCTTCCATGTCATTGATATATGTAGTTAAAATTTATGGGATATGAGATGGAGAAATGTAGTATACAGCTTGCTGTTTTTGATGTCTTGGGAGAGTGTTTTTCATGAAAATTTAGGTGTAAGCTTTTTCTGTAGCCATAAACTAGATCTTTGTATGTATGTCCGTACATTTGTATGGATTGTTCAAGTTGGAGAACCATGCCTGTTTCTTTAGAGAAATAATACCATGTATTTCCCTGTAATTCCTTTTCTCAATTATATCCACATTATCTAACATAACTTGAATATTACAGTTGCAGGGTCCTTTGTTGATGAGTCTCCACCTAACGATGAGCTGGTTCATGTGGGAAGCTCCGCATCAGTAGCATCTCATTCCCAATGTACTGCAACCTCTGTTGATGAAGCTCCAATCATTACAGGAAGCTCATCCGGTTTTCTTTCATCATCACGAAAAAGAAGCGCAAAGGTCTGTTTAACCTAATTCACCCATAATAATTACTGAGTTATCCACAATCCATAGTTTAAAGCAGAAAATATAATTGTGCATATACATGACCAATCTGTTTTATTGCTGTGTGTATATATATAAGCATAGAATTGTAGCAATTTGAGCAGTAGGTATATGTCTTTTTAGTATTGTTGGCAGAATGCATGCAATATAAGTGAACAAAAATCCCATGGAATGAATTGAGACTACAATAACAGAGGAATAGTGTGGTTTAATTTATTTTCTGACAAAATATAACTTTATACTAAAATATTTTCCTATTTTTACCCATATACCTGTATATCAATATATCTGTAAAATAGTATGTATGTACATATGTTAGTATAAGCATGTGTATCTATATTTTAAATGCATATGTATATGGCTATACCTCCACAAAAAGAAAAGATAGGTAGTAAGTTTGGGTTAGTTAAATTTGCATATCTTGTGTTATAAAGAGTATGTATATTCAGCAGAATATCTATCAAACCTGACGATTCCGTATCTTTCCCACTGATTCTTCACTTCTTCCATTGCCATCCGTTATTCATTCCATCAACCTAGCAACTGTATATTTCTCTTTTCCACAGTACTTGTGATAATCACAGCTTAGTTATCTGCTATGACATTTTTAAAAATATAATTTAAATTCTGCCCATTGCCTCTTTGCAACCCCATTTTCAGGCAATAATATATTTCGTTTTTCAACATTCAGTTTGTGATCTTTTCTTTCATTAGTTGTCTGTAACCTTTTCCTCTTTTCAGAATACTTTTCATTTTACTTGAAAGTCAACTTCAAGATTTTTCTTGCCGCCAATCGGCAGCAAGCAGCACTCTTTTTGCAAGTCAGGTTTCTCTTTTCTGCCCTTCTTTTCTCCTTGTAATGGTCATGGAACTTAGAATCACTTTTTTACAACTATTCCTCATACATCATTCTTTTATCAGTTGCCATTTGCAGCTTTTTACTCCTACACTTCCGACTTTCATTCCATATCTTTCTTCTTTTTCATCTTGAGTCATATGTACACTGGAGTCTTTTTCATGATAGTTTCGCCTTGCAACGTAGACAATTATCTTCTTCGAGCACTTTATTTTCAAAATCCGTCAAGCATGGATAATTGAATATTAGATAATTACTACTTTATTGCTTTCATACCTCGAAGTTGATAAATTAGTTTTATAGTTTTGTTTTTTCATGATATTTTCAATATGGATGTTAAGCCTTGTATTTAAATAGTCAATCATAGTATGATATATCAGTTTTTGTTTTAACCTATTCACCAGAATTGCACAACCCTTTAAATTAACTGAAGAGTAAACAATAACACTAATTATAGCTTTTGAACATTTTAGTTTGAAAGGATATGAATTTGGTGTTTAATGTACTGAATCGTGAGAGAATACATTCAGCGTGGCTGACCATATTGTGTACCTTATTTCTTAAGAGTGTTGCATACTTTTCATAATTATGGTACTGTGGGCTCTGAAATAATATTTCTGTAACCCCTTTTGCAGAAATACAACCAATACATACATCGTACATGATTGCTCCGTGAGCTCTAAAAATGTTTATCTTTGTGTTGTTTTTACATTTTGATAACCTGATTGATAACCTTCAGGGATGTATTGTAATACGTTTGACAGTATTTGGTATAAAGGGCACTATTGTTATAGGGTCTCAAGTATACATGTTTTTGCAGGCAAACGTCAAGACAGTTGAAACTGCTACTCTGCAGACCCGACACTCAGCAGCTCAACTGGCCATAAGTCGTCTGGAGAAGGAGAAAGAGCAAGCCAACTCTCTCATGGCGGGTGACAAGACTGATCTTACTACGTTCAAGGTCTGGTCTTCTTTACTTTACTTTCATGTCACAGCTAGGTTTTCAAAGATGTTTTGTGTATTCACACATGATTTAGATTATGAGGTATGTATGATAGGTATTTGATTATAAGGAGTGCTAGAAGAAGACTAAAGTTAGGATGGAAAAACGGAGTGTTGAGAGCTTTGAATGCCAGAGGTATGTCGATGGAAGAGGCATCTGTGTGTGCGCAGAATAGAGAGGAGTGGGGGCAATTGTGAATGTTTGACTTTGACGCAGCATGAAGGGCATCGCGCGGAGGTGCCCGTTCAGTAATCATGAAAATTGAGTCTGCAACTACTGGTGAGTCAACAGCATTAAGAAAAATTATGGCCTCCAGTAGCACACGTTACAGTCAGAGTGTTAAGAGTGTGACAGAGGGACGGACCAATCAAAAAAGCAACACCCGTGCATCCATGTAGAAACTCTGCCGATTGTAATAACATAAGGAATATTATAAAAAACATAGAAATTTATTTCAATAGGCACCTGCAGTATTAAAGTTAATTTATTTATAAAGTTAATTTATTTTCTTTTACATTTCATGATATCATTAACAGCAGGTCCTACCCTCAAACCAGTTGTCATTGATCTGATTACCATTTTAGTTTATTTCCACACGAGAAAGGCTTAGTTTTCTGCTTTAATATAAACTGTCTTTGTCTCATACTCAGACCAGAGCTAAGTCTCACCTTCCGTCATGTTCTCCGCTGCAACTTCTTGCTTGATGAAGTCCTGCCTGCAGCACGGTGTCTCTACTTCAGCATCCGTCAGCTTGTGCACCATAACCACTGCACACTCCATGCTGGGTGCTTAGGTACTTGAGCTATGGTATGCTTGTTTGCTTGAATATTTTATGAAACCAAAGTTATAACATGAAAAAATTAAAAACAACAAAGATTTTCCATCATTACAGAAAATAACAAGTGGCCACTCATTTCAATAATACAGTATAACCATAAATAAAGTGGATCAGGCAATTTAAAATCATTTAATAAAAGAATAGAGTAATACAATTTTCATCTTTGTGTTATAAGATGAACCACTCAAAGCTTTCTTAGTGAAAAAAAGTGTGCAGTCAAAATAATTATTTCATTGAAGTGAAATTTGTTTTTTAAATCCTTTGGTTTTTTAAATGAAACACGCACAATCAAATTGCTTTGCGAGTTAATTCTTTAGTTTATTTGTGGTCTGGTTGCTGTAACAATCAGCTAGCACAAGATGGGTATATTTATTTTTGGATCTCATATGAGCAATCAATAATGAATAGTTAACAGAAATCAAAGGTTCATATATCAACTTGAACAGCAAATTGTAGAAGTTACTGTCTTCATTAAGGTCTCCCATTGCTGGGACATCATCAAGGCAGAAATAGTTGTCTAAATTAAGTTTCAGAATGTTATCCGTCTGTTACAAATTAGGGTTCACAAAATGGTTGCAATTACATATCATTAGTACTTATGCCATGAGAATAAGAAAGTTAGGAAAGTTACTTTTCTTGAGCCGAATGATCATTAGGAATTTAAAAACGAAGAATGCACAACGTTTTGAAATCCTGTTTAATAAAGATTTCACATGAACTATAAATTTAACATTAAGTCATTTCTATAAAACGTTTCAGAGACCAGCTCCATCTTCAGTTAACAGTCTGCAAAGATAAAATAAAGAACAAAATCAGTCTTTCTATACAAAATGCATGGGCATATAAAATCTACAAGTAAATTTGCAATGGGTGAGAACTATTAGCGCTATTGAGTTCTGGCTTTTCTTTAGAGATAAAGAGATTCTAAAATACGTAAATCTAAATTATTTGATGCTGTGCGTAAAATAAAAAAAAATTCTCAACCGTGTTTCAGAAGAATGATGTATCAGCGCTAAAAAAATTGGGCCGTAACGATAAAATTGTTACATGTAAACCTGATAAAGGTAGAGGTGCTGTAATTTTTGATAAGTCCGTGTACAAAACTAAAATGGAAACTTTCATTTCTGATGTATCGAAATTTAAATTGATTACAGAGTCATGGGAAATAACTATTCTCCAAATTGAAGGCAAGATCAATAACTTTTGCGGAAGCTAAAAAATTTACAGGTTTTGTCAAATGAAATATACTCAAAGTTGTACGTGTCTGGGTCATGTCCGGGAGTTTTGTACGGTTTACCTAAAGTGCACAAGCCAGACTTTTCATCCATGTTTCAGTTCCGACCTATTTTTGCTGAATGTAACACGCCTAGTTTCACTTTAGCACAATTCCTGGTACCTTTGTTAAGTCCTTTAACTAAGAATTATACATTAGAAAATTTTTCTCAGTTTGTTAGGCAGATAACATCTTTTTGGAATGCAGATTGAGTGACAATGGCTTCGTTTGATGTGTAAAATTTATTTACTAATATTCCATTAGCAGAAACTATCAACATAATTATAAATGCCCTTTTTGTTACGTCAACAGATGCGGTTTTAGGTCTAGGAAAAACTCATTTTAAAACCCTCCTTGAACTTTCCATGTTGAATTCTGTGTTTATTTTGCAGGAAAGATGTATAAGCAAGTTTAGGGTCTCGGTATGGGTCTTCCTCTGGGGCTTACGTTTGCCAATATTTTCATGTGTCATGGGAAGAAAATTGGTTGGCAGATTGTCCTACAGAGTTTAAACCTGGATTCTATCGTAGATAGATTGATGATACTTTTTTTTGTTTAGAGACCCTAGCCATGCACCTTTGTTCAGGGATTACTTAAACTCAAAGCACCCGTCTATAAAATTCACAATTGAAATAGAGACCAATAATGGTGTAATATAGCGAGTAGTGTAAGTTCTAGTTAGAGAGACCAAAAGTTGGCAACGCTCGAGAGAGCAACACTCGCAGCCAGATTTTCTAGTGGTCTCGGGCTGAACAACAAGTAAATGTTGGCCGAGTGTGTATATAATTACCTACTGTGGTTAGTATCTAACTTCTTAATTTCTAAACTAATGTACTAATTCTATTCTACTCTATTCTGTATATTCCCGCCTATCTCCGCTCTACTCTCGCTAACCACATTCTGGTATCGGAGTATCTATGTTGTAAGGTATCCAAGAGGTGAGTGGACTATTTACCTAAATTGCTGTCATTGCATTTGTCTATTGATGTGTTATTTGTGTCTATGTGGAGCCTATACTGTGCTCTAGTGTAGGGTTACTAGAGCTACAACACTGGCGACGAGGATTTTTTGTAGAACTATTGGGAGAGGCTAGACTAATGAAGGAATTCAGAATTATTCAGTGACTAGAGTATTGATGCTGTAAATTTCTGATTTTTTTTAATAAGGTGTATTATTACAGTCTCTTGAATTGGCTACTCTTGCAACTGATATTGTTGCTACTACTATTTCAGGTAGATATCTGACAATTAGCTGTAAAGCTGGGTAAAAATGCCAATGCTAGGCTCAGTGGGAGAATTCAATCCTTTGGAGGAAGAATTCCCAGAATATGAAGTCAGGCTAAACTGCTTCCTGAGTATTAATAAAGTGGAAGATTCAAATAAAGCTAAAACATTTATTGCTCTGGTGGGTCCTAAAATTGTTAGGTTAGCAAAGGACCTACTCTCTCCTAAAAGACTTTTAGATGCTACCTATGAGGAGATCATGGAAGCGTTAAGACGGCATTTTAAGCCGACACGCAACCAGATCTTTGAAAGGTTCCATAAGCGGAACCAGAAACTAGGGGAGAGCATTGCTGATTTTGTGGCTAGCTTAAAGGCCCTTTCAGACACCTGTAATTTCAAACAGGAAGTTCTAGAAGAAACACTGCTAGACAGGTTCATACTGGGTGTGGCCAGTAATGATGTTCAAAATTGTTTGCTGAATGAAGCTGACCTCACATGGAAAAAAGCCGTGGATATGGCAACTGCCAAAGAAACACAACTGAGGGAGACGGTTGTGTTAAGGCAACCTAATTCCATACTAAATGTTGGCCAGCATAAATTAAAGCAAACTGCTATTAAGCCTCAGGGCAAAACTCAGGCTCAAGCTAGCCCCAAATCAGCATGCAGCGGCTGTGTTAATCTGCACTGGCGTAGAGATTGCCCCTATAAAGACAGTGTTTGTCATGGTTGTGGCCAAAAAGGCCATCTTAAGAAATGTTGCTTTAAATTGAAAAATCGAAATTCTGCTAAATGCAACAAAAATAATTTTGTGCATGCTATGCATGAGAAAAGGGGGAGGGAACACCACCCTAACCCTAATAGAACTAACAATGCAACCTGTGCAGACTATCCAGTTGCTAATCTAGGCTGTTATGGGGAGATTTTCTCAATAGCCGAAGAAATGAATCCCCCCATTAAAATGAAAATATTACTAAACAATACCCCACTGGAAATGAAGGTAGACACGGGTGCTGCCAGGTCTATCCTATCAAAAGCTGCTTATTGTAAACTACCAACAAAAACAAGGCCCGAGTTGAGACCTTCTGATGTTAAGCTTAGGACTTATGGTGGAACCACACTAGTGGTTTGCGGAGAGATTAGGGCTAACATCCAGCGTTAAGCTAGTGGTAGGGCTCCTCAGCTAGCCACTATTGTAGTGGTAGACAGGGGAGGTCCAGCTTTGCTGGGTAGGGACCTGATTGATTCCCTTGGGCTAACTATAGTAGCAAATGAGGTCAACAAATTGACTACCTGCCCTGAAGAGTTAGCAAATAAATTCCCCGACCTTTTTCAACCAGGTCTAGGTTGCTTTAAGGGAAGGAAATTCAAAATAGAAGTGGATCCATCCGTACCACCAAAACCAAAGTTGTGTAAGGCCAGGAAAGTGCCTTACACACTTAGACCAAAGGTGGAGGCAGAACTTGATAGACTGGTGCAGGAAGGTATCCTCACCCCTGTACAATACTCGAGATGGGCAGCGGCTATCGTCCCTGTGCTCAAGGCGGATCAAAGCATCCGAATCTGTGGCGACTACAAATTAACTGTCAACAGAGCCACTAGGCTTGACACCTACCCTATACCCAGAGTGGAAGATTTATTTAGTGGGTTAGCAGGAGGAGTTATATACTCAAAGCTAGATATGTCTGAGGCATACGACCAACTACCCATGGATGAAAACTCCAAGGAACTCACGGTAATAAATACCCACAGAGGTTTATTTGCCTACAACCGTCTCAGCTTTGGAATTGCGTCCGCACCTGGAATCTTTCAGCGTGCCATGGAAGGACTATTGCAGGGCCTCCCAGGAGTGTTCTGTTATCTGGATGACGTCCTGGTGAGTGCCACTAATGAGCAAGAGCACAACAAGCGTCTCCATCAAGTCTTATCTAAACTACAGGAGGCAGGGCTAAAACTGAAAATGGCTAAATGCCAAATTGGAGTGCCACAGGTATCCTACTTTGGATACCAAATCGACAAGGATGGATTGCACCCCACTGCAGAGAAGGTAGCTGCAATCCAGAATGCACCAGCTCCTACTAATGTAACTCAACTGAGAGCCTACCTTGGGCTGCTTAACTTCTATAGGAAATTTCTAAAATCATCTGCAACTATGCTGGAGCCCCTAAACACCTTACTGAGGGATAAAACCCCGTGTAAATGGGATGCAAGTCAGGAGAGGGCATTCCAGAAGTCTAAACAAGCCCTCCTGGACTCCCAGACTCTAGTCCACTTTGACCCTCAGAAACCCATAGTGGTAGTGGCTGACAGTAGTGCGTATGGTGTGGGAGCGGTGCTGTGTCACCTTATTGATGGAATTGAACGCCCCGCCTATTTTGCCTCCCAAACTCTAACAGCAACTGAACGCAACTACTCCCAGACTGAGAAAGAAGCTCTGGCTGTGGTGTTTGCAGTCAGGAAATTCCATTGCTACCTGTGGGGACAGGACTTCACTGTGGTTACTGACCACAAACCTTTGTTAGGGCTATTTGATCCGGGTAGAAGCATTCCTCTGATGGCATCCGGACGCATTCAAAGGTGGGCTCTACTGCTACAATCCTACAAGTTCACCTTGCGTCACCGGTCTGGCGTGCTGTTGGGCACGGCTGATGCTCTCAGCCGTCTACCTTTGACAACTCCCGATGAAGCCACGCCCATCCCAGCGGAATGGACGTCCCTAGTAAACTTCCTCGAGTCAGCTCCGGTCACCAGCACCCACATTCGTGACGGCACCCTAAGGGACCCAGTACTTTCGAAGGTATACAAATACTGCCAGGTAGGCTGGCCTTCGACGGTAATTGGGGATCCCGATCTCGCTCCGTACACTAGGAGGAGAGACGAATTGTCCACACAAAATGGCTGTGTGCTCTGGGGAGCAAGAATAATTGTGCCTCAAGCCCTCCGACAAGCTATTGTGGACGAACTGCACTCTGGCCATGCTGGATCATCCAGGATGAAGAAGTTAGCTCGCAGCTATGTATGGTTGCCGCTGCTGGACAAAGATCTAGAAGAAACGACCAAGTCATGCAGCGAGTGCCTGAGCACTCGAGCTGCACAAACGAAAGCTGAACTCCATCCGTGGGAATGGCCTGCAAAGCCTTGGCATCGTATACACATTGACTACGCGGGCCCAATGGATGGAAAATACTATCTAGTGATCGTGGATGCACACTCTAAGTGGGTTGAAATTTTTCCCACATCTACTACAACCTCTAGCGAAACGATCTCGTGCCTGAAACACACTTTTGTGACATTTGGATTTCCAGTAACAATTGTTTCGGACAATGCAACGTGTTTCACATCGGTTGAATTCCAAAAATTTGTGAAGGCATGTGGTATGCGACATATTACGAGCGCACAATACCACCCTTCAACTAATGGACTGGCAGAGCGCATGGTACAAACTTTCAAGAAGAATATACGAAAGTCAACGGAACCCCTACGCCTAGCACTAGACAGGTTCCTGTTCAACTATCGGCTAACACCCCACACGACAACAGGTGTTACGCCCGCCGAACTGATGTTAGGCAGAAAAGTTCGCTCTCGTCTTTATCTGCTTTGGCCGTCAGAAGCAGTCGCGTCCAAAGTTGCTCAACGCCAGGACGCTCAGAAAAGATACCACCCAGGGTCTCGCGCGGTTGACATTCCGCCGGAGTCACCTGTGATGGTCCGTCAATACACGCCGGGTTCCCAAAATGGACCCCTGCTACAACCGTTGAGAAAACAGGCCCGGTATCCTACAAGTGCCAACTGGAGGGGGAGAGGTCGTTCGTCGACACCAGGACCAAGTTATTACCTGCTCGAACACCATCCCTGAACCCTTGGAACAACCTACGGAGAAAACCGTTTTGTTTCCACAACCTGCTCAAAATTCATACCCACCACCTCCGACCAATGAACCTGGCTCTGAAACACCTGATTACCCGATTCCCACCCATGAGGCTAGGATGCACGAGCCTCCAAGTGCTAGCATCTCACGCAGGTCTACCCGAGCTCGGAAGCCTGTGGTGAGAATGGACCTTTAGGATTGACTGTATTGAATAAGGGGACTGGGGATACCAGGGGGGTTTCTAATTAAGGAGGGAGGGGTGTAATATAGCGAGTAGTGTAAGTTCTAGTTAGAGAGACCAAAAGTTGGTAACGCTCGAGAGAGCAACACTCGCAGCCAGTTTTTCTAGTGATCTCGGGCTGAACAACAAGTAAATGTTGGCCGAGTGTGTATATAATTACCTACTGTGGTTAGTATCTAACTTCTCAATTTCTAAACTAATGTACTAATTCTATTCTACTCTATTCTATATATTCCCGCCTATCTCCGCTCTACTCTCGCTAACCACATTCTGGTATCGGAGTATCTATGTTGTAAGGTATCCAAGAGGTGAGTGGAATATTTACCTAAATTGCTGTGTCATTGCATTTGTCTGTTGATGTGTTATTTGTGTCTATGTGGAGCCTATACTGTGCTCTAGTGTAGGGTTACTAGAGCTACAACAAATGGTTTATCTTTTTTAGATTCCAAAATTACTAGAAGCGGTCATACGTTTAATTCATCTGTCTTTCGAAAAACGACATTTTCTGGTTTGGGTTTGAGCTTTTTTTAGTTTCTGTAACTATAGATTCAAAATTAATACCATCAAGACCTTATTAAATTGTGCTTTCAATATCTGTTTGAATTACGTAGATCTTCATATGGAGTTTTTTCTTACAAAATTTTCTACGAAAAAATGGGTACCCTACTTCTATTGTCAATATGCATATTAAAAAATATGTGGCTAAGAAATACTCCGTAACCAACGCCGTGATAGAACTACTGCAACGTCTCTATTGCGTTTTTCCTTATTTTGGAGATTATACTGACAAAATGTCTCGAGATTTAGAAATTCTTTTCAACGGAATTTTCCCGCTGTAAAACTGTGCATTGTGTCTGTTAATTCATTAAATATTGGCTCCTTCTTTTGGTACAAGGACGTGATTCCTAAACGGATGCGGGCATCCATTGTGTATAAGTTTATTTGTGTACAATGTACATCTGGCTATGTCGGCATGACGACTTTGCCATTCTATATTAGGATTGCCCAACACCGTGGGGTCAGCTACCGTAGCAGAAGACCTCTGACCCAACCGCCTCATTCATCTATCCGCCTTCACAGCGAGCAGTGTTGTGACCAAATGGCAGAAGAAAATTTTTTGACTTTGCGCACAGCATCAAATAATTTAGATTTACGTATTTTAAAATCTCTTTTTATTTCTAAAGAAAAGCCAAAACTCAATAGCGTAAATAGTTATTACCCATTGCAAGTTTACTTGTAGATTTTATATGCCCATGCATTTTGTATAGAAAGACTGATTTTGTTCTTTATTTTATCTTTGCAGACTGTTAACTGAAGATGGAGCTGGTCTCCAAAACGTTTTATAGAAATGACTTGGTGTTAAATTTATAGTTCGAGTGAAATCTTTATTAAACATGATTTCACTACGTTGTGCATTCTTCGTTTTTAAATTCCTAATTAGAAAGTTAAGATGGATGTAATCATTCTGTCATAATTTAAACTAGGCCTTGAGTACTGGCATAGTAAATTCAAACGTAGCCATGATCAAGGAACAATGCTACACAAAAATCGGCCATTTACATATATGCTTGTGGACATTTCAAGTTCAACTAAGATCATTTCTGAAATGAAAACTAAATTCCAACAGTTACCATTTTTTCTTCATACAATATACAATTCATATACACAGTGGGTTAGTAAACTCATGGTACAAACTTCGGCCGCATTGTCACGTCGTACAAGACGTGAGAACATTTGAAGAATTTTGATAATTTTAATTTCGGCAACATTCTGCGGATCCGCGCTGGTCCGCAAGAATGACGCCAACGTTTTGTTTGTTTGAAGTGCGTGGGAGGAACAGGTTCCCGGATAATCTTAAGTTTATGTGTCCTTAAAAGTTAATTTGTGTAGGAAACTCATTTTATTCACGTGTCACCTCGCTAGCTATAGTTTCTGGGTGTCTTCACACGACTCGTGTTCGATAGTGGTGAACGGCCGACTTCTAGAGCATTCGAGGATGCTTCTGGCGGCCGGCAAACCCACCTACATTGAGTCAGAGTAGCCGCTACAGTGCCGTAGGGCCTGGTGTTTTCTTTCGGTGTAGTCGGTAAGCTGCAGTGTAATGCTGGGAATTAGTCAGGTTCTGGTTTAACGGTATTTTAGCTGAACACTGTGATTTTACTAATGAACTTTCCTATCTCTGTTTCACTGCCCCAAGTGATTTTGTGTTAATGTCCAAATGTTTTTTTGCTCAGCAACATTTGCATAATAGCCAAGCCATGTAAGCTATGTTGTCATATATAATATTGTAAACAGTGTCATGGGCAGTAAATGCAACATGGAGAGACTGACATTTCAACGCTTTTTAGTTTGACACAGGATTATTTGAAGTTTATTGCATTTCATGGATTAACACAAGATAGCACAATTCTATATTTATTTGATGATACAAACCAACCACTGCTTCACTATTGAAAGATTTGTATACTGAAAATAAAACCTATGGTGATTCTTCCATGGATTAGACATCAGTTGTTGATATTGAAAAATTCATGGCACGTCGTGCTGGACTTGTACCAACTTGGGAACATGATTTTTCTTGTCTTTGTATTATTTCTTGTCTATGTATTATTTATAACCATCATGAATAGAAGAATGGGAAACAAAGTAAAATAAATTTAGTCGATTGGCTTCTTACCTATGAGCTGTGCTGGGCAAGTTGCGCCGGTCAGTAAGGTGGAAGCCTAAAGTTACGGCATTCAGTAGACTGAGAATAGGCGCAGAAATTTGAGACCACTAGCTCATATGATTTGTGTTTTCAAAGCGACGTTGACAAACGTGTACTTGCCTCTCTCATTTTTTTTTATAATAGAATTTATTGATGATGGTTGATTTGATAACCTGAGTGACTTGCCCCTGCTTTAGAGACCTAATTTTTGCTGTCTCTTTTCCACAGATAGGGTAAAGAAAGACAGAGCAATCAATTATTTTATGTCCTAGAATAAGCTGCTCCAGGTCTAAAGTGAGGGACCTTTCCCCATCGTCTGTAAGTATTTTAGAGTATCCTCTTTCAACTTGTGATGTTACCTAACTCGTCATCTCTTTATATTGTGAAGCATTAATGTGAAAACTATAAACTTGTTGTGCGATCGTCCACTCTTTGCTCACATAAAGTGCTTATCAACTAGTAGCCGCTGTGTTAAAACTGTTAGATACGGATGTGTATTCATGTATATATCCTTTTATGCTTCCTTAAAAAGACACTTTGAACATTGGGCGAAACAAGCGATTTATGTATCATTGCCTAGCGTTAGTGACACGAGTTTTACAATATTCGTGTGCGTATCATAAATGTGTTCTTTCTAAATGTGTGTATAGCTGTGTGTCTTTGGCAGGGTGTTCTTGATAATGGGTTCCTCGACTAGGTACTTATTTCCTTCCCTGCCAACGCAACGGAAACCTTTCTTGTTTCGTGAACTTATTTCCTAGCTTGCTGTTCCTGTGCACCTTGTGCGCAAATTCCGCGTTCCTCCAACTCCACACTAAATGGTGCCTTCTTCTTTCCTCTCTTGGAACATCTTTGTCGTAGTTGGGGGAGGATAAAACTTTCCTGTATAATGATAATAATTGAGTCATGGAATATCATTGTGCTATGTTGTTCTGAGGACTATGCCTCGTGACCACTCTTATCGCCCTCCCGTCATTGAAATATCATGCCTAGCGTTAGCACTACTCGATTGCCTCTTATGTCTCGGGTATGAATTTTCTTTCTTGTCGTGCGGTGATATATAAATGGTGCCTTCCTCCTTCCTATCTCAGAACATTTTTGTCGTGGTTAAGGGAAGCTAAACCCCTCTTGTGTAACAACGAATACTGGGTTATGAATTCCGTCACTAGGCTATCATACCTAGTTCTAACCTTATTTAGCTGTTATCTGTGTTTTGCTCAAGAAGTAGGATGCTCCTTTCTCGTTATGCAGCACCGTATAAATTAATCGTTCATTCGACTATAACCTTAAATTGGGATTTTTGTCACGTAATTCCTAGCCCGAATCTGAATCATACTTGTCTGGGCAGATTTACGGAACCACGGGATAAGAAATAAAAAACCTGAAGAGACCTCGTTTCCCTTTGGGCGCCCTACTGAGTTCCGTTCAATGGCGTGCCGAAGTGAAGATAGAAATTCCACTAGCGCACGACATTACACGCAGGTAGAAAAATTGAAAATAACTTTTTGATGAACTAAGTGTCTGGAAAGCTGTCATTTACAGCAATCAAATGAGAAATTTCACAACTCCTGCATCTGGCAACATTTGTTTGTGTTTGGTCGTGAAGTAGTTCAACGCCATGAATTGCTACCCAAATTCCAAAAAAAGCATATATGCACATGGCATATGGCTTGGCAAATGGCAATGCAAGATTGACAGCTAGACTGTATACAGAGCAGGGCTGCCACTGAGGTTTTTCTTTTTCCTCCAAACCTGCCTGTCACGGTCACTGTCTGTCTTTTCATTACTTTTACAGAGCAAACTGTTGACACTTAGCTCAGTGAGCTGTGAAAATCATGGAAAACTACAAAATGGTGACATGGGTAATTTGTTAGCAACCCAAAAGGCTGTGCAAGAGAAGAGTCATGAATTTCTATCAACACTAGAAATCAAAGCACAAAATTAAGTCAATAAAAAGTAGTAAGTTGAATTATTGACTCTTGCATAAATTCAAGATAGCTAAACAAAAAATTTAGGATTCAATTAACATTCTATGAATAAAATTTAGGAACTGAGAAAAACTCATAGGTCTTAAATGATGTTACACATTCAATCAAATCTTAAAAACAGTTATATAAAAACTGAGGACAATTCAAAACTGAACAAAACTTAAACTTTAGGAACAAATAACTAAAAAAAACAGAGTCAGAGGATTTGAAAGGCATCAATGAAGTAGAGCAGGCCATGAAGGCTCACCTCTCAGACTCCAGAAGTCAATCAGTGCCCCAACACTGCCAGGCACTCCAGCCAGCACCAACTCGCTGGTCTCCACCTGACCCTCGCTGCTCTGAAGGTAAACAATGACAAACAATCATAACCTTCAAGTTTGCAGTATGGCATCAACTCATCCTACTGTACAACTGCAATAGCAATACAAGAGGTCACTCATAAATGTTTTTCCAAATTGAGGAGAAAATTTGACAAATAGTTTAACCCTGCAATACATGAGAACTATAGTAATTAAAGACTATTATCATAATCTGTCTTTGAATATGTGGGACTGTCCTACGTTGCGACAGTTGTCGTACCATGATGCAACCGCCACGCGTCGCAGCCGCCCGCTCGGCAGTGTTCTAATGGCAGTGACGGACGGTAGACGCGCGTGTGTTTTCGCTCTTCGGTTCGCATCGTCTTCGGCGCGTTTTCTTTACCTGTGCAAAGCAAGGCAGGTGCCTTGCTTTCGTTCTTCTGGGCCAACGAGGAAGGCCAAACAGCTGCGGCAGCTGCTTGGCAGTTTTGCTGGCGGTGACGGCACCGGGCAAAATTTGAGGTAAGCCAACAGAATAAAAGATGAATGACTTACCTAATGAGAGTCCCAATCACACAGGAAATTCCTTCCACAGGAAGGCAGATTTTTTGAGTTTATTTAGGTATTATATTTATTGATTAAACTTGAATTAAGTTACTTTTTCTTTACTGTAGAAGGAAGCTGAAGAAAATTAAATGCTTCCCTTTTTTAGTCCCTTGCAAGCTAATTAATATCTTGCATAATCGGGGACTAGGTCGTTATTTGACATCAAACCGGCCGAAAATATAAAAACGCTAATTATATATGACAAGCGGGCAATGGTTGGAGTGCTTCACCTTCCTGGCGACATAAAATAATGTTGAACAACCATAAAGTGTTCGTTTGTTTGTTACGAGCGAATCCGAAGCCTCTGCTGCGGATGCAAATCGTCCTTGAAGAGGCAGCCCTTGCGGGTTGCAGCTTCAGTGAGAGACCTACCTTGTCGTCGTACGCACGTGTGCCTTGCGTGTGTCGACCTCTACCGGCCCTGCTTCCGTGGTGCCTAATCCTGGACAACCGGCTTCTAGTGAAGTTTGTTCCCTGAACAAATTCTTCGAATTTTCAGGTGAGCACTCTGATGGCATCCGGACGCATTCAAAGGTGGGCTCTACTGCTACAATCCTACAAGTTCACCTTGCGTCACCGGTCTGGCGTGCTGTTGGGCACGGCTGATGCTCTCAGCCGTCTACCTTTGACAACTCCCGATGAAGCCACGCCCATCCCAGCGGAATGGACGTCCCTAGTAAACTTCCTCGAGTCAGCTCCGGTCACCAGCACCCACATTCGTGACGGCACCCTAAGGGACCTTGCTAATATTTTTAAAAACTTGCAAGCTAATTAATATCTTGCATAATCGGGGACTAGGTCGTTATTTGACATCAAACCGGCCGAAAATATAAAAACGCTAATTATATATGACAAGCGGGCAATGGTTGGAGTGCTTCACCTTCCTGGCGACATAAAATAATGTTGAACAACCATAAAGTGTTCGTTTGTTTGTTACGAGCGAATCCGAAGCCTCTGCTGCGGATGCAAATCGTCCTTGAAGAGGCAGCCCTTGCGGGTTGCAGCTTCAGTGAGAGACCTACCTTGTCGTCGTACGCACGTGTGCCTTGCGTGTGTCGACCTCTACCGGCCCTGCTTCCGTGGTGCCTAATCCTGGACAACCGGCTTCTAGTGAAGTTTGTTCCCTGAACAAATTCTTCGAATTTTCAGGTGAGCACTCTTTAATTATTGTCTGTCTTGTCTAGCTTAGTTGCAGCGTTTCAGAAGAGACTATGTTTTGTGCCAGTTAAATCTGGAAGTGTTCGCTTTTTGCCGGTAAGCGAGACAGTATCTCTATTTTATCCCATGTACCCATGTCCGCATGATGTGGTGAATATCCAGAAGATATGAAATATGTTTTTGGTGGTGATAGGGCTTTGCGTATTTTTAGGGCATATTTTTCATTTCTCATTCAACTACCCTTGACAGAGATAGACTATTGGCAAGCCACGTGTGGTTTGTCTATTAGTACGCCTCGTATATTTTGTCTATTAATATGCCTCGTATGGTCTATCTATTTTGTACACCTCTGATAGCTTGTCTATTAGTACACCTCGTATAGTTTGCCTATTATTATTATGCCTCGTATGGCTCATCTATTTGTACACCTCGGATGGTATGTCAATTACTACTCCTAGTATAGAACTTTTGTTAGACTACTAGCACACCACGAATGGTTTGTCTATTAGTACGCCTCGAATATTTTGTCAATTAATATGCCTCGTATGGTCTATCTACTTGTACACCTCTGACAGTTTGTCTATTAGTACACCTCGTATAGTTTGTCTATTATTATGCCTCGTATGGCTCATCTACTTGTACACTTCGGATGGTTTGTCAATTAGTACTCCTCGTAGGGAACATTTGTTTTAGGATGCCCTATATTTTAAAAACTTTTAAAAGCCAATATGTTGGCATGTATCTCATGTGACAATTTGGAAATAAACATTTTTCTTTTTCTTTTCTTTTTATGCAATTTGTACGATATTACTTATGTGACGTTAGAACCTCTGATTCAAGAAGAACGCATGATTTATTGTAGACTCTACGCCAAATGAAGGCACCACCGAATATGATGCATAGAAAATTCCTAGTCAAAAGGTGTCTGTTGGTTATTTTGATTAATTCTTACGTAAAAAAATGTTTTTTTATCCCTGTGTGTTTATATCCTTCTTTGTTAAACAATCGTCATTTGTAAGCAAAGACTATTAATTTACCCAAAAATTATGTAGCAAGATTATACCGCGTATACATGTTGATCAGGTGAAAATACTTCAGTTACCCTTGCTTTAATTTTCTACTGTTGAAAAAAGAGAATACTTTAGTTGCCCTTGCATACATTTTTGACTGTTAAGAAAAGAAAATTTGTGCAATTTCGAACGTCATCGAATTCTCGAGCCCTGGTTGGTTCACGAGTGCAGCGTATGTACGCTTTCAAGTTGTCGTACTTCCTTTCATTGTACTGTCAATGATGCTCTTGCTCTTATGTACCAATCTATATCTCATTCTCTATATAATAGGATGTATTGTGTATCTGTGTATCTTGATATAGAAAGTGCCTATGATTGTGTTTGGCATGCAGGATTGCTGTTTAAATTGTTACATTTGGGATGGTGCCTTCACCGCCAGCAGAGCCGTCAAGCAGCTGCCACAGCTAGTTGACCTTCCTCGTAGAACTAGAGGAACACCGGAAGCAAGACACCCGCCAAGCTTTACAAACGCAACGCAAGAGACACACCGGCACACGACGCAGATCCGAAGAGCGGAAACACACGCGCGACTACTCTCCACAACTGCCATATTCACACTGCCGACCGGGCAGCTGCGATGGCGGGGCGTTGCGTCATGGTACGACAACTGTCGCATCGTACGACAGTCCCACATCTCCCCCAGTTTCTCTGGAAACTAGTGTGGCGGGGTGCCTAGCACTCGTACTCGCTTAGGTACGAGGGACGCCGTCGCTCACGGCGTGACCGCCTCAATTGCGCCGGCTCCCCCTGGGGCTGCTCCGCCTCTACGTGGATCACGGCAGGCTCCTCGCCCTCTTCCTCAGGAGAGTCTTCACTCGACGCGCTATCCGCCGCCGGCACCATTGGCGCCGCGTTTAGCGCGTCAACAATCACCCTCTCGGGCAACGCGAGAGGAACTGCACCGCCGCCGCCCCCTCCTCCGAAGCTAACTGCTCCGGGCTCCGCAGCGCCATTAACGCCCCTATGATTTTCGGGAACACGGCCCCGGTCACCACCAATACGCCGTCTCCTGACGTCGCGCACATGCCTGGGCATGCCGTCCACGCAGACTACGTGCTTTGACACGACGCTGGTGACCTCACCAGACGTCCACTGCTTCGTGCATGAAGGCAGTGGGGGTTTCACCCACACCTCATCGCCGACAGCAAAGCTGTTGTTCGCACAGCCATCAATCGCCCGAAGATTGACGTCGAACGGCACTCGCCAGCGATACCGAAAAATACCGCTCGAAGGGACTGAGCCCACCTCAGTGTCCTTCCGGGGCGTCACATTATACCAAAATGTAGCCTCCTCAGGAGTGATACCTCCCCTGGCGGCGATCCTCTTGAACGTCCGATGATTTCTCTCCACGATCCCGTTGCCGCTCGGGGCGTAGGCGGCACGGAATCGCAGCGAAATCCCCCACGCATCAGCGAACTGCTCCACAGTCGCTGACCGAAACGCCGTCGAATTGTCCAGTAGCAACTCGTCACACGGCCCTTGCTCAATTACGACCTCACGTAAGTGAGCGAAAATGCTCGCTGCTGACTCATTCAGCAGCCGCCGCCAGATGGCGAACCGCGAGGGACCACAGTCAACCAATGACAGGTAGAGCTTATTGCCATAGTGGGTTACGTCAATCGCAACCCGGCGCCAACTCTCCTCCACAGACAGATCCCCCTGCTCCACGAGATTTTCCCCCCGCAGCGCAGGATCGATCCGCTGGCAGGCCTCGCATCCAGCCAGCTCACGCTTCACCTGTTCGCGCGACAGATCACTACGGATCTGACGCGCCAAGTAGAACGTCCGATCGATGCCCAAATGATGCGGCAAATGAGCCGCCCAAATGGCATCCTCGAGACTCTCCCCAGTGGCAAGCACGGCAGACACCTCTGCGACGGCTTCACCACCATCGCGGTAACTAAGCCACCTCTTAGGTACCCTGGTCAGCTGGTCGGCCTTGTTCTCGATCGTCGAGACGAAGCGAACAGTCACGACCAGACCATGCTCAGCGATCGTCTCACGGATCACCCCAAGACGTCGCTTCACGAGCATCTCCGCCGCACCCTTCGTGCGAACACGACTGCGTCCATCGACAGTGTTGTCCATCCATGTGACGACTGTCCGGGAATCGCTGGCGACCGTGAAGGTCTCAAAACCCCACGCAATCGCCAAATTGATACCCCGCGCCACCGCTTCCAACTCGGCCACATTGATATGAAGGTGGTCCGACTCATTTCGGAGCCAAGACGCATCCTCCACAATGCGGCCATCGACCTCAAGGGCCACACCAACTCCGAGGGAGCTGGCGTCGGCCCACACGGTAACCGTGCCATGCGAGTCGACACCCCACACGCCCCCCACAGGGTCGTCCCGACGAGTCCGCGCCAACAGCTCCGCAGCCAACGAGCTGACAGAACCGTCAACCGGGTCGTCCCAAGAGCCGCTGCACCCCAGCCGTTTCAAGAAACTGCAACAAGGACGCAGCCACCCCGCCACGGGGTAATGGCCGACTAACCGACCGCACAAGGAAAACAGCCCTCTCTTCGTCAGGCCGACATTCACCGAGCCAAACTCGGAGAGAGCAGTCCCCCGCGACATTCGAAGATGTCCGTTGGCATCTTTCCGCAAAGAAATGCCCAACAGCCGGCCTCCATCCAGGCACTCAGGCTCCTTCGACACAAGTCCATACCGTGCCAAATGCTCCCGGAGCTCCTGCGCGCTGAGAATGGACTCACAAACCACTACATCATCGATGTAGTGGTCCGTCCCTCGACGAACGCGATCGGTCAGCGACAGAACCTTGCCGAGAATCACCGTCATGATTCGAGGCGCACACGAGAGGCCGAAGCCTAATCGCGTCAAAGCGTAAGGCACACCCTTAAACTTCACGATCTGGTACCGCCACAGATCCTCGGAAACGTGGATCTGCAGGTACGCGGACTTAAGGTCGACGACCTTAAGCTCGCCCTGCAGCTGCCGCCACTTCCGAATCTTGTCGCCACACACCGCGACCATGTCATCACCAGTATGACATTCGACAAAGCCGTTCAATTCACGATAATCCATGACCGGACGGACTTTGTCCTTCGTTGGTTGCACGACGGCCAGCAACGGAATGACGCCCGGGATGGGGCCATGCCATCGCCTCAACCAACCCTTTGAGATCCAACTCTGAATCTCCGCCTCATAGCGCTCCCGCACGTGAGGCGCCTGAGTACACCCGTACTCCGCGACCCGAGTCTGCAACCCCTCGGGCGGCTTCTCGGACCACCGCCAACTGACGGTCCACCGACCGTCAGCGAACCTAGCAACAAAGTCAGGGTCGACGATCTCGATCGGTGCTGGCGCACCTCTCGACTCCACCGACCCCGCCCCTGTCACCAGGCCGGCTCCCAGCTTGGCACGGGCGCGTCCATTGCTGGACCCCCCACAGCATCCAGCTGACCGGGATCTCCCCCATTCAACAGCATACTTCGAGTCAGGACCTCTTCTAACGGTGACGCCCCCCATGTGATCGATAACATCACTCCCGAGGAGACAGTCCACGCCAAGATTCCCCAACTCCGGCATGACGAGCGCAGTGACACCGAAGCAATGCCCCTGCAACCCGACTACCACACGACAGTGCTTCCCCACATGGGAAGTTCTGCCGTCCGCCGTCAGCAACGGCCGCCCCGGCCGGGGGCATTGGCCCACCACCACCCGCGGACAAACCACCGTCCGCTCGCTCCCGGAGTCTACCAGACACCAAGAACAATGCCCATTCAAGATGGCACGAACGACTGGCAACCGACGCCCCGTCGTAACGCCAGTCGCTCCGAGCGATTCTAGATCGCCCCGACCCAGCGACACACCCGTGCCGCTCAAGGTCCCTCTCTCCGAGGGGGCGCCGTCACCTCCCTCGGGGGGAGGAGACCTCCGGTAAGCTTGGCTTACGCGGATTCCATTGAGGAGGACGCGTCGCCCCGACTGGCGTCCTCCGCAGCGAAACCCGACCCACCAACCGCAGGCCTACCTACTGCCGGGCAGTCGCAGGCAAAATGCCCGACCTCCCCACATGCAAAGCATGCAAACTTCCTTTTTGCGGGAGCCTTCATGGCCCCCCTACCAGCAGGCGCCGCCGCGCCTGGCTTCTGCGGGCAAACCCGCACGCGGTGTGCGCCGCCGCAGCGGTAACAAGCACCCTTGCCACCACTGCCCTGCTTCCCCGCAGCAGCAAGGTCTGCTCCGCGCCTGGCCTCCTGGCCACGCCCGGCAGCAGCCCTCTGTGCGGCCATCCTCTCCCGCACTCTCGACACCACATCGTCGAACTGCGCAGTATACGCGTCCCCCCGCGAAACTGCCCACGTATACAGAGTAGTGGGGAGACCCTCATAGAATTTGACCCTAAAAATCAAATCCTTCTTGGTCGACCCCACCCTCCCACCCAGACGCGCCAGGTCATCCAGGTACACGTCCACCGACTCCCCGGCCCCAAAGCCGACGGTCGGTGAACCGCCTATACGCTTCCTGCATAGGCAAAGCAAATTGCGAGGCCAGCACAGCCCTAACTGCCTGCCACTGTCCCGCATCACCGACAGTCATCGAGCGAAACACTCGAGCGGCGTTGCCATCGAGCATGAACCCGATGATGTCGGTCGGAGCTACCCGCTCCAGCTGGCAGAGCCTCTCCAAGCTCTCCAGCCACTCAAGCGCGTCGACCGACCCATCGCCCGTCAGCTTAGGCAACTGCCTAGACAGCCGGTCGAGGATCGGCCCCCGCGCCTGAGTCAGGATGTTCGCCAGCAGGCTAGCATCCACAAGCACACCACCCGACATGCTCCCCGCCGGCGGCGCTGGCGATGCCGCATCGCCAGCTCCGGCTGCCGCAGCCTTTCCAGCTGCGTCAGCCACCTCAGCCGACGCAGCCGTTCCAGCCGCCGCCATCTTGATGCCCACAAGAAGGCTACCGCCGCCAAAAGCCTAGATAGCTTGTTGGCTTACCGTCAAATTCTGCTTTGGTGCCTTCACCGCCAGCAGAGCCGTCAAGCAGCTGCCACAGCTAGTTGACCTTCCTCGTAGAACTAGAGGAACACCGGAAGCAAGACACCCGCCAAGCTTTACAAACGCAACGCAAGAGACACACCGGCACACGACGCAGATCCGAAGAGCGGAAACACACGCGCGACTACTCTCCACAACTGCCATATTCACACTGCCGACCGGGCAGCTGCGATGGCGGGGCGTTGCGTCATGGTACGACAACTGTCGCATCGTACGACAGTCCCACACAATCACTAAAGGAACCCATTTAAGAACGTTTTTCAGGAACGACATTCTGCTCTCTGATGCGTTATTTTCGAATTATTGAACTTTGAAGTTGGCCGTCGCGCCCAAGGAAGCGAGCGTAATTTAATTAAAAACGGAAGCTAACCCCCTATTACAAACGTAAAGAGGTTGGGTCGTGAGAGGTAGCCACAGTTTTTTTTAGTGAAAAGTATAAATAAAGCTTCTAAACCACCCATTAGGGTGACGACCGCACGACGGCCAACTAACATGGCGACCACCATGGGCGCCGCCATTTTGGACCCGATGTCAACAAGGTTGCGGTCGTCACCCTAATGGGTGGGTTAGAAGCTTTATTTATCATTTTCACTAGAAGAACTGTGCCTCCCCCTCACGACCCAACCTCCTTACGTTTGTAATAGGGGGTTAGCTTCCGTTTTTAATTAAATTACGCTCGCTTCCTTGGGCGCGCGACGGCCAACTTCAAAGTTCAATAATTCGAAAATAACGCATCAGAGAGCAGAATGTCATTCATGTAAAACGTTCTGAAATGTGTTCCTTTAGTGATTCCTGGGATCGGCATTATTATTTTCCGTGATTGCATGAAACTTCACATCGACCCGTAGCGTGAGGGTTCGTGTTAACAATGAATATTCATCGGATAAAAGTTTGGAGTGTGGCTTGAAGTTAGATAGATCGGAGTGCGGATGTTGTGGCGCTAGAACGTGGTGGCTTGTCAGACGTAACTTTCTGAAAAATTTACCTGTTATTGGCAAGTGATTCAATTAAAAACTTGTTTGTCAGTGGAAAATTGATCCAAATCTAACAGTTTTACCTCCTTTTTTGGTAAACCGCTACTGGGGCCTTAGGCTCCCAGTAAACCCAAATTAGTACTTCTGTTTTGCCGTAAGTTTGATAATACTGATATTTTGTAAAGGACATTTTCTTACGAATAGCACAAAACAACAAAAATCAATAAACAACAATTCAACAATATTTTTGTGAGTATAGTAGTACTCAGAAACAAATCACCACCAAGCAATAGATACTATTAAGGGGAAACTCTTAAAAGTTATCAAAAGACTTGATAATTCAATGCCTCCTAAAAGCAAGCTTCCGGATGATCCTGGGGGAGGTAAAAATAGTGTCAAGGGAAAATTTACCCACACTTACACTCAACCTATCTCAGAGTCGGAGAAAAAAGAGTTCAACAAGGCCAGGAAACCCAACAAAAATAACCCTACGACCACCTCAACTCCAAAGAGTAAATCACAGCCAGCTACAAGACCAGAAACCCAAACAGCAAATCCTAACAATGGGAGCCCAAAACAAAAGAGTAAAGGATCCTGTAACAACACATCCAAAAGAACACTGGAAAGTAGCCAAGAGTTCTTGGACTTGCAGAGCAAAAAAAAGAGAGAAACTCATAATGTCTCGGACTCAGAAATGTCCCAGCACAATCTATCATTCCGCAGCGAGTCAGAACTATCAGGAGTCCTTTCCAGCAATGTATCACTATCTGAATCAACTTCAGTAATCCCAAATAATCAAGAAGAGCTAAATCAAAACCTCAACTACACTGCAGGAAGGAAATCTGCTAAAATAGATCTTAATTTATCAGAAAATGCTGACAAAATTCCAAATACAGTTAGGCATGTACTAATAAGTGCACAAAATGATAGCCAGAACTTGACAAAACTGAACCCATTTAAAGTACAAGCTACAATAAATCAAATTTGTGGGGAAGTAGAAAAAGTGGAGTATAAAAAATCAGGCAACCTCATTATAAAAGCTAAAACAGAAAGCCAAGTAAAAACATTAATGAACCTAAACAAGTTTGGTGAAATACCAGTTAAGACTCAAATAGTATGGGGGGCTTATACCTCCTATGGAAAGATTTATGCCCCAGAATTTTTGTCAGATTCATTGGAAGATTTGTTGCAACAACTTGCCTCTTCTGGTGTTGTCGGTATACGTAAGATGGACATGGACCCAAAGCGTGCCAATTCACCCTTGTTTGTACTCACCTTCCTTGGAACTTGCCCAACAGAGCTGAAAGCAGGCTATTCAAATTACAAAGTGGATCCTTACTACAACAATCCCATTCGATGTACCAAATGCTGGCGATGGGGGCATACTACCTCAGCCTGCCGAAACCAAAAAGTCTGCAAAAATTGCTCATCTTGAGAACATGATGAGAAAGACTGCACCGCTGAAAATCCAGTATGTACAAACTGCAAAGGAAACCACACATCTGCCTCAAAAGAATGTCCTATTTACGAGTATGTACAAGAACACAATGTCAGTAAACTCCAAGCAAGTCAAAATATCTCATTTGTAGATGCAAGGAAAATAATTCAAAACCAAACCCTAGCCCACCAGCAGCAAGATACTCCTCCAAATTTAGAATCAAGACACTCCTTCCCCCCACTTGTACCATCAGGAACCCAAACAGAATCTCAAAATTTGAAACCAAAAACATATGCAAATGTAATCAATTCAGAAAACTTGCATCATAGTTGTGGCATATCAACACAGAATCCTGGCACCCTTATGAATGCTCATAAAAGGCCAGAATTGCAACAGTCTACACAAAAAAAATCAAAGGAAAACAAAACTATAGAATTTAGTCAACTTGTGAACCATAATACACCAACCTTACAGAACACAGAAGAAACTTGCAACATAATGGCTACTAATAGTGACATAGCAAATTCTCAGTTTAATAAAAGGAACCACCCTGCCTCTAAAATCCAGCAAAGCAATAAAAGTATCTCAGAAAAGGAAATTGAAATATCTCTCAAAACTATAATATCTAAGCTTCTCCCAACAATTGTCAAAATGCTAATCTCCAATTCAATCACTGAGCGTATTGAACTACTAACAGAACTTGGTAACATCCTGAATGCAGAAGACCTTGTAACGGAAGTGCTAACTAAACTAAATGTCACCTCTTTAATAAGCCCGTAATGAACCTATCATTATTGCAATGGAATATGAGAGGTTATTTCTCTAAACTTCCCTTCCTACAGCTACTTATTAATCAATATGAACCAAAAATTATTTGCCTACAAGAAACCCACCTACAAAATCACAATCAAACTAAACTAAATAACTATGTTTCATCCTACAGGAAAGATAGAGATAATAGAGGAGGTGGGGTAATGACTTATGTACATAATACTATACCTTGTATACCCATCCAAAACAACATTCCTTTAGAAGTTGTAACATGTAGAGTGTATATTAATAAGAAACCAGTCAATATTATCAATATGTATTTGTCACCCACACTTGATAATGATATAATAGGTCATAATCTAGCAGAGATAAGCAACTTGAATAGGGGATCCAGCATCATTCTGATGGATTCAAATGCCCACAGCTATTCATGGGGCTCAGACTTTATAGATAGAAGAGGCAGAATTATAGAGAACTGGATTACCAACACAAATCTGATTGTGTTGAACAACACCGCCCCTACTTTTTTATCCTCAAATGGAAACTACACTCATATTGACTTGACACTAGTAACAGAAGATTTGCACTCCCTCCTAACGTGGGAAACTCATCCAGACACCATGATGTCAGACCACTTTCCAGTGTACATGGACTCAAATATAGAATTAGTGCAGGGGAATTTTCCAGATAGGTGGCTCCTTAAATCAGCCAACTGGCCCAAATTTAGAGAAGCAATGATCTTCCCCAATCTTAGTAACTTAACATGTGATGAAGCTTGCAGAGCGGTGACACAGTCAATTGTTAATGCAACAGAGGGCAGTGTAAAAAAGAGTAGCATGGGCCCAGCTACACGGAAGGTGAATTGTTGGTGGAATGGAAAATGTAAAGAAAGTCACAGGGAATATCGTAGGGCATACAATCAATATAAAAATCACCGTGGAAACCTACAAAAATGGATTGCATATAAGAGGGCTCGAGCTATTTTTAGAAAGGCGGTGCTCGAAGCAAAAACGGAAAGTTGGAAAAGTTATGTAGCCAGTCTAAACGATAGAAGCTCATCAACAGAGGTATGGAGAAAAATTAGAGCAATAAATGGGAAACAAAACAGAAGTCGAATAACATTGAAAATCCGGAATGAGGTGGTTAAATGTCCAAAAGATGTGGCTGATATTCTAGTAGAACAATATAAATCCTATAGCACAGGTGAGACTCATGATCCTCTATTTTTTGAACACAAGGTTATCAGTGAAAATTTGCCTATACATTTCACTCCTGCTCCTCATCATCAATATAACCGACCAATTACCTATGCTGAACTTGAAAGAGCACTGAACAGCTCCAAGGCCAAAACGCCAGGCCCTGATACGATCCCTATAGACTTCATAAAAAATATGGATGAAAGTCAAAAAAATACAGTTTTACAGCTATTTAACATAGTTTGGAACTCAGAAATTCCCATGCCTTGGAAAGAGGCAGTAATTTGTCCAGTTTTGAAACCTGGCAAAGATCCTACAGACCCAAAGTCATATAGGCCAGTTGCCCTCACAAATACATTATGCAAAATTTTTGAAAAAATCATTAATTGGAGGCTTCTCATTTATCTGGAGAGTAATAATTTAATTGATAAAAACCAAAGTGGCTTCAGAGCCAGTCACTCTACTCTAGACGGATTGTCACGCCTAGAAAATTCAATTCGTAAAGCTCTCATGCTCCAGGACTATTGCATTGTCATATTTATTGATATAACGCGCGCTTTCGATACGGTATGGCATCATGGGCTACTAAAAAAGTTGGAAATTATGGGTCTTCAGGGAAATCTGCCTAAAACAATTGCATCCTTTATAAAAAATCGCAACATCAGGGTGAGGACAAATAATGTCTTATCTAGAGTATGCACATTAAATACTGGTGTTCCTCAAGGATCAGTCATTAGCCCTACTCTATTCAACATTATGAATAATGATATATTTCAGGATTTTCCTTCGGTGCTAGAAACATCTCTTTATGCAGATGATGGAGCATTCTGGATAACTTATACAAATTTAGCTCAGGCTCTCAGTATCTTGCAGGAAGCTCTGGACATTCTTCTAAGTTGGTCGCAGTGCTGGGGCTTTCAAATATCTGCTGAAAAAACCAAGTGCATGGTGTTTACTCATAAACATACAAAACCTTCCTTCCAACTAAAATACAACAACACAAATATAGAATTTGTAAAGAAGTTCAAATACCTAGGACTCAACCTCGACTCACAACTGAGATGGGGTCCGCACATCAAAGAAGTCACACAAAAGTGCCAAAAAGACCTAAGGCTTCTACGCATTTTATCCAATCTGAAATGGTCAGCAGAATACAAAATACTAAAAATTATCTACCATACCATTATATTGCCAAAACTTGAATATGGAAGTTTTCTGTTTGACACTGCCTGTGAAACCCACCTGTTGTCCTTGGACAGAGTCCAGTATGCTGCTGCACGCTTGATGTTGGGTGCATTAAGATGCACAAAAGTTAGTAATGTGGAAGCAGAAGCAAATTTACTACCACTTAAATATGCAAGGAAAATCCAATTGTGTCAATATGCATTGAGGATACTTAGTGTTCCTAACCATCCAGTTCGAGCAATATGTTTAGACTATTACCCATACCAGCTATTCCAAAACAGTAAAAAACCTCTCCCAGTCACTGGCCGCATATATAACCTCTTTCAAGAGATACAAGTTAAAATGGAAGACATAGGCCTCATCCCAAACAAATATAAATACCAAACTATCAGTGGAAATTGTCAAGTCAGTCTGGGGTGCTATCAAAAAAATTGCATATCAGAAAGAAACTGGAAACAGCTTTACAACCAACTGCATGAAGAATACAAAGATAGAACAGCATTGTTCACTGACGGGTCAGTTCAAGGTCCTAAAGCTGGAGCAGGAGTTTGGTCCCAACAAGTTAATATGCTGGCTAGGGTCCCAGATAGGTCTACAATTCTCACAGCAGAGCTTACTGCAATTTACTATGCATTGAAATTTGCAGATACCCAAAAAGAAGACTTCATTCTGTACACAGACTCACTCAGTGCTATTCAGGCTATAAATCAACTTCATCCATCTAAACACCATCTAGTTGCCAAAATTTAACATTTGCTTCAACACCTTCCTCCTAGAAAACTAATCATAGAATGGATCCCAAGCCATGTAGGAATAATGGGAAATGACAAGGCAGATCAGTTGGCAAGAACAGCTTGTCTTCTTAATACCAATAGTTCTAATCTAATTCAATACACAGATCTGGGAGTATACATACACTTGTACTGTAAAGAACAATGGGATAGGGAACAATCCCTGTATCACAAAATTAAACCTATATTAAAACCCACCGTGAACACTGATGTATCAAGGAAGGATCAGGTGATACTAACCAGGCTCAGGCTTCTTACTACTCAACTAACACATAAACACTTATTTACCAAAGAAATGAAACCCAAATGCAGCCACTGTAGGTGTAACTTGAACATTTGTCATATATTGATTGATTGCCCTGTGTTTGAACGTCAGCGTAAAACAATAAGAGAACTGGCCAGAGACCAAAAAGCAACCTTTGATACAAGTAGCGTGCTTGGTGAAGGATTCAGTGCTGAGCTGATCCTTGAATTCATTGCCAATATCGGGATGATAAACCAAATCTAAATGCCCCACGTTCTAGTTGCTGTGATATCTGGCACTCTTACCTGTGACTGGTGATGTGCCTAATTGGACCAAAGTAACCAAAATAAGTAAGTGTGGCTTGCCGTTGCCGCAGGGAGCAGTATTGAGCCCTACCCTGTTTAACGTGATGCTGTGTGACATCCCCCAATCTAGTGGAGAGTTATTTCATATGCAGATGACATAACATTATTGTCTTGTGGATCATCACTTGCTCAAGTACAGGGAAAACTCCAAAAATATCTAAATGTGTTATCTTTGTGGCTGTCAATTAACCCTTGTAAATGTTCATACCAAGTCTTTACTTCCAAGAGACTTATACCACATGTTAGTCTAAAATTGCTAAACCACCAGCTGAAGAGTACTAACCAACAAAGAGTATTAGGAGTGATCTTTGATGCACCCAAATTAACACTGCAACCACATATAAAGCACACTAAAGCAGAATGTATGCGTAGGGTACAAATTATGAAAGCTCTGGCAGGTGTTTCTTGGGGATCATCTCGTAAAGTTTTGCGAAATTTATATGTGTCATTTATTCGTAGCAAGTTAGTATATGGCCATGTGGTGTTTCCTGAATTTCCAGAGTCTCATATGAAATCATTTAATGTTATACAAAACGCGGCTTTGAGGTATATGCTAGGAGCACGCAGGACAACTCCTGTCAGTTCTATGGAGGTGGAAGCCTTTATGATGCCATTAAGGCTGTATCTTCAGTTCTTATATATGAAATGGTGCTTGCGTGTTGTTGGAGGTCCTGTAGATGCAAAAGAGTTAAATTCAACCTTGGCGCTCACAAGTAACAGGCCATCTGAAACTTATTCATACAGATATTCAAACCTATGGCGAGCCTTAAATCTCCAACATTTGCATTTGTCACGGAGTCCATATATCCCTTTAGTATGGCCAAATGTTGACATATCTCATTTAATATCATTGTGCTGTCCTAGTTTTAAGTACCCTTCTGTTGTAACTGTTGATGATCTGTTTACCGATTTTCTTGGTTGTAAATATCCTGGTTTCAATGTCATATATACAGATGGGTCCAAAACAGATGGTTCTGTTGCAGCAGCTATGTACCTACCTGTTCAGAACAAGGCAACTGCTTGGCTAATGAATCCTAATCACTCTGTAGTTGGAGCAGAGCTATTTGCTATACTACAAGCTTTGCATTATGTTAGGCTGAATAGACAATGGTTGGGGAAAACTGTTATTCTAAGTGACTCTTTTTCAGCGTTGAGTATAATATGTAATGTGTTAACGCCGTCTTATAGGAAATTTTGCCTTGAAATACAAAAGTTAATAAATGACCTTCAAGGCCAGGTTAGATTACAGTGGATCCCAGCACATTGTGGAATTCATGGTAATGAGGTCGCAAATCAAACGGCAAAAATGGGCCACAATAATGAAAAATCAGTCTGGACTTCCATCCATTATGAAGAGGCACTATCTGTTCTGAAGAGGAAATTTCTGGAATGCTGGACAATTCAAAGGAAGTCTAATGTGCAGAGAACTGGCAAAGGGAAATTTTTGTCAGATATGCTGAATAAACCTATTAGCAGACCTTGGTTCATGCTCCCTTCTTGCCGGCTTGAATGTGTCGTTAGTCGACTAAGAATGGGGCACGTTGGAGTCCTGGCACATCTGCATAGATTCAAGATGAGTCCTACCCCATTGTGCACAACTTGCAACTGCCCCGAGTCAGTTTTTCATTTCTTGTTTGAGTGCCAGAAATATATAGTTCCTCGTAAAAAGTTTAAGGACCTGTGTAATGGCCTGAATGTTGCATTTGACATAGGAAATGTTTTGGGATGTGGAGAAAATCCTGTTTATATTGAAAGGAGAGTCATGTACGCATTAGCACGCTTTTTATGTTCAACTGGTCGATTGCAAACCCTATAGAACATAGAATATTATAAAACAATTTAATCTGAGTGACTAGATTCAATGTGATAACATTGTAAGTATAGCTTCTGTCTAAAGATGAGACTCTGATGAGCAATGAAGTCTGTGAATCTTCACTATTGAATCTGAAATGTTTTCCTTCCAATGTACCAAAGTGTGTATGTGTATGTCAGAAACTTGCTGCTGCCTTCTGCCAGTGTCAATTCTCAACTGTGCAAGACTGTCACTGCCATTGGACTAGCTTCATCCAAAGGTTCTCAGGTCCAACGGTCTTCCAGCAATGAAGATCTGAGACTTTAAGAGGCCTTAACAAGGCCTCACCCCGACCAAGAAGAAGAAGAAGAAGAATTGTACTGTGTATACTCAGACAGACCAGATGTGGCTCTGCTTGGTTGCTCCAAGTTTTTTTCTTTGTTTTTACACAACTGTCTAGTGTTTATTCTTTAGAAAGGTTAAGTGGTATTTTGATCTTTTTGGTGAGTGGTTTTGTACCTGTGTGTTCTGTGAAATGCCTAGAATATCAAACGTAGCAGTCTTCTCTGGCCAAAGTCACTTTTTTCAAGTTTGAACATTGTGGGGAAATTCCATCTACAGTTTTTCACCCAGTAATTCATCTTTAAAATGCCAATTTTTGCAATGTAAAGATAAATTTGAAAGGTGGTTTTTTGATAAGTTGATTGAAAATTTGGTTAATGTGAAAAAGATGCAGCTAATCAAATTTTGAAATTTTCTTGCCTGCATCATGGTAATTACACCAAAATAAACAACTTTTTATCTATGCACTTTTTGGGGCAAATGAGTTAAACGAGCTATAGCGGTAAATTACTGACTGCAATTCCAGTGTTTGAAGCGGTGAGTAATTCAAGCATCGCATCGGATAGCTTCACTGCAATGCCATCTTGCTTCTAGCGCGCTTGTCACCAAAGACAAAACCAAACCTACTGCTATACCTTGTTAAATACTCAAGTGTATAGAAGAAAAGTTGTTTTTTTCAATGTTATTACCATGATTCAAGCAACAAACATTTGAAAATCGATGAGTAGCTGTTTATTCGAGTGCATTTGTCATCAAAAACAAAAATTAACATACCGCTATAACTCTTTAAAAACTCATTTTCCTCAAAAAGTCAATGAAAGAAAAGTTGTTCATTTTTGTGTAATTGATATGTTTTCTGCAAAACATTTTAAAATTCGATTAGTTGCATCTCCTTCACATTAACCAAAAATTTTGGTTAATGTTAAGGGGATGGTTCGGGGTAAAAAAAAGTCTGTAAGTTCTCGGTGGATTTTTCTGAGATATCTACCGTCGATGTAAATTGTTATTAATAACTTTTTCGATTTGTGCGAATTTTTCGTAACCATACGTGAAAAAGATTTAAAAAAAAAAACATGAAAAAACATGTGTTGCGGAAAATCCTACTTCTCCTACAATTTTCAACTCACAGAACTCAAAAAATATTCTCTAGATAGCAAATTGTCTTGTCTAGAGATCTGGTGCAAAAGTTTTTCGATTATTTGATTGTTTGAATTTTGAGAACTTTTTTCCCCAAAAATGACCCCTTTTTCCACTTTTTTGAATAATTTGCTTCTAATTTTCAATGTGAATTGAAATTTAAAAAAACTTTTGCACCAAATCTATTTCTCTTTTCAATCGCTATTGATTGGTATGCTCGCCATCTCTGTACCTTCAAAACTGTTGGAAAAGTAGGTTTTCAAAAATCAAGAAGGTGAGTATTCAGAAAAGCCATTTTTCCAAAAAAAAAATTTTTTCGTTCTGTACTAATTTTTTAATTGAGTCTTATCAGTGATTCTGTACCTTCTTATGTACCTTCAAAACATTGGGTAAGGATCCATATCAAAAGTCAATATATATAAATTTCAGAACAGGGTCAATTTTTTAACAAATTTTTTTTTTCAATGCTGACTAAATTTTTTTTCAAAAACCTGTATTGCTTAGTAGCTCTTTTCAAGCCCTTTCGATTGATATAATTGCCATTCCTGTAGCTTTAAAACTCCGGGAGGCGTTTATGTTTACATAGCGAGCTAATTAGCTGATGACTCAGCAGCCAAACTCAAAACAAACACTCAATTACACCATCATAATTTATCACTGAGTGATAGGATGTTTCATTAGAGTACAAAAGCATTTCAAGTTAGGCCATGAATGAACTCTCTTGCTATTCCAGTAGAGAAACACTCAATACTGGCTCGTAATGTGAGGGGAAGAGGGAGGTCACCCATCCATTAGCGCACCTCAAGGTCACACTAGTGCGCGTCGTTTACCCCGTCCAGAAGACTAACCAATTGACGTACATGAAAGCCAATTATTTCATTGGATGCGCAAGAAAAATCTCTATAAGAGGAGTTTATAAACTGAAAAATGACCATAATCTGAAAATAGACCCGAACCGTGCCCTTAAGGAGATGCAACTAATTGATTTTCGAAATTTTGTTGCCTGTATCATGGTAATTACAATGAAATAAACAACTTTTTATCCACGCACTTTTTGGGGCAAATGAGTATTCAACGAGTTATAGCGGTAAATTACTGATCGCAACTCTAGTGTTTGAAGCGGCAAGTAATTCATCAAGAGTGTCGAATGCTAACACTACAATGGACTCTCCCTTCTGACGCGCTCAAATGATCAAGCGCATTTCCACCATCTAAGATGAAAATGAACATACTGCTATAGTTCATTATTTTTGGGTGATAATTTCTGTTGTGTTATTAACTAAAATATCCTAGAAGTGGGTTCAGGCTCCGCAGGGCTGGCAAATAATAAATTCCAAAGTACCCAAACATATTCTACCCAAACTAAACCTACTGCTATAACTGGTAAAATCCTCATTTGCCCCAAAAAGTGTATAGAAAAAAGTTGCTTATTTTGATGTATTTAACATGATACAGGCAACAAAATTTTGAAAATCGATTAGTTGTATCTTCTTAACATTGATCAAAATTTGTTTATTGCAAAAAAAATTGGGTTTGGAGTTGTAAAAATTTTCTGATTTAGTCAGAAGCGATATAAAACTGTCTCTCACTTCTGTAGGTATGTTCATTGTGAATCGAAAAAAAATAACAATCATCGCTATATACAGTATTGGCTGAGAAATTGAAATTTCAAGCAATTTTTCTTGGGGTAAGTGGGAGGGTATATGGGTAAATTCCAAAAACTTCATACTTTATTGGCTATAAATTTTAATTCAAATGTTATAAAAATGCTCTGAATATCTCAGAGCTTATTTCACTCCAAAAGTATTTTTTGAAATTCGTGAATATTTCATAAGGAACAACCGTTCAGATCCCTTTACAGTTTGCAGCACGTTTTAGTGACTTATTAGTGGTAGTGACTTAATACAACTATAATAGACTTTTTTTTGAATGTTTTAGACTTATCAGTGGTATATTTGTTTGCAGGTTTTGATGAAAAACATTGGTGTGAAACAGGATGTTGTATGCGCTTTGGTGCTTGGTAACTTGGAATGATATTTTATTCAAAATACTTTTCAACTTAGCTGCTTTATTTTTTTTATAGTTTTGAATGTAAAGAGAAAATATTTTTTGCATTGTGAAGATTAAGGCAAGTACTATAAAATTAATGTGTAGCTTTTTGATAACATGATTAGGAATTTTTTATTAATTTTTTATTATAACAAGGAAAAATGTTTTAAAAATTCTAAAATTTACTACAACTTTTTCTGAAGCAATAAAAAAAATTGAGTCTTAATTTTTCAACTATGTTCATTGTTAATCTAACATGAAAATGAAACATGCATCTCTATATACAATATTGGCTGAGAAATAGCAATTCAAAGAAATTTTCTTTAGCGGGTAGAGAGAGGTGTGGGTAAAATTCCACAAACTTCATGGCTATAAATGTCTATTCGAATGTTGCAAACATGTTGTGAATACCTCGGAGCTTATTACACTCATAAGTATTTTTTTATAAAGTTTTGAACATTTTAAAGGGCCGAGCTGTTCGATTCCCTTGAGACCATGAGCTATTATGGTGAAAGCAGAGTATGTGTGAAAACTGAAAGTATAGTGAATGAATAGTGTGAAGTCCTTGTGGGTTTGCATCAGTTTTGTGTAATGCTATGTTTGTTAAATATGTATACAGATGGAATTTTGTGTCAGATGAAGGCAAGAATTTTGTGTCAGGTGAAGGCAAGAATTTTGTGTCAGGTGAAGGCAAGAATTTTGTGTCAGGTGAAGGCAAGAATTTTGTGTCATATGAAGGCAAGGTTTGGAAATGTTGGCTGCAGAGCACAGTCATCAATACATTGCAGCTACTCTGTGCTGATATTTTAGCATTATTGGCTATGATGAAGATAAACTAGACTGGTTAAAGTGTTTATAAAGATATCTTATGGAAAGACTCCAGGTGGTTGTAAGTAAGAATTGTTTATCAAAAGTTGTTTATAGTATTTGGGAGTGCTTGGGGCTGCTGATACTGAATTAGAAAAGGTGAAAACTTGAAGATGGTTACAAGCATGGGAAAGTTTGTAAGAAAAGTTACCTGATTAAAAATATTCAAAAAATTTTACTGTGAGGAAAAAAGGCATTTTGTTGTTTCATTAGCTTAATGTACTTATTTCTTCTTTGTATTTAAATTTCATTCTGTTGTATTCAGTTCTGTTCCTTTACTAAATGCTCATTTAATTTTCTTCAGCTTCCTTCTACAGTAAAGAAAAAGTAACTTAATTAATTCAAGTTTATTCAATAAATATAATACCTAAATAAACTCAAAAAATCTGCCTTCCTGTGGAAGGAATATCCTGTGTGATTGGGACTCTCATTAGGTAAGTCATTCATCTTTTATTCAAAGACAGATTATGATACCAGTCTTTAATTACTATAGTTCTCATGTATTGCAGGGTTAAACTATTTGTCAAATTTTCTCCTCAATTTGGAAAAACATTTATGAGTGACCTCTTGTATTGCTATTGCAGTTGTACAGTAGGATGAGTTGATGCCATACTGCAAACTTGAAGGTTATGATTGTTTGTCATTGTTTACCTTCAGAGCAGCGAGGGTCAGGTGGAGACCAGCGAGTTGGTGCTGGCTGGAGTGCCTGGCAGTGTTGGGGCACTGATTGACTTCTGGAGTCTGAGAGGTGAGCCTTCATGGCCTGCTCTACTTCATTGATGCCTTTCAAATCCTCTGACTCTGTTTTTTTTTAGTTATTTGTTCCTAAAGTTTAAGTTTTGTTCAGTTTTGAATTGTCCTCAGTTTTTATATAACGGTTTTCAAGATTTGATTGAATGTGTAACATCATTTAAGACCTATGAGTTTTTCTCAGTTCCTAAATTTTATTCATAGAATGTTAATTGAATCCTCAATTTTTTGTTTAGCTATCATGAATTTATGCAGGAGTCAATAATTCAACTTACTACTTTTTATTGACTTGATTTTGTGCTTTGATTTCTAGTGTTGATAGGAATTCATGACTCTTCTCTTGCACAGCCTTTGGGGTTGCTAACAAATTACCCATGTCACCATTTTGTAGTTTTCCATGATTTTCACAGCTCACTGAGCTAAGTGTCAACAGTTTGCTCTGTAAAAGTAATGAAAAGACAGACAGTGACCGTGACAGGCAGGTTTGGAGGAAAAAGAAAAACCTCAGTGGCAGCCCTGCTCTGTATACAGTCTAGCTGTCAATCTTGCATTGCCATTTGCCAAGCCATATGCCATGTGCATATATGCTTTTTTTTGGAATTTGGGTAGCAATTCATAGCGTTGAACTACTTCACGACCAAACACAAACAAATGTTGCCAGATGCAGGAGTTGTGAAACTTCTCATTTGATTGCTGTAAATGACAGCTTTCCAGACACTTGGTTCATCAAAAAGTTATTTTCAATTTTTCTACCTGCGGCCGAAGTTTGTACCATGAGTTTACTAACCCACTGTGTGTATGATTTGTATATTGTATGAAGAAAAAATGGTAACTGTTGGAATTTAGTTTTCATTTCAGAAATGATCTTAGTTGAACTTGAAATGTCCACAAGCATATATGTAAATGGGCGATTTTTGTGTAGCATTGTTCCTTGATCATGGCTACGTTTGAATTTACTATGCCAGTACTCAAGGCCTAGTTTAAATTATGACAGAATGATTACATCCATCTTAACTTTCTAATTAGGAATTTAAAAACAAAGAATGCACAACGTATTGAAATCATGTTTAATAAAGATTTCACTCTAACTATAAATTTAACACTAAGTCATTTCTATAAAACGTTTTGGAGACCAGCTCCATCTTCAGTTAACAGTCTGCAAAGATAAAATAAAGAACAAAATCAGTCTTTCTATACAAAATGCATGGGCATATAAAATCTACAAGTAAACTTGCAATGGGTAATAACTATTTACGCTATTGAGTTTTGGCTTTTCTTTAGAAATAAAAAGAGATTTTAAAATACGTAAATCTAAATTATTTGATGCTGTGCGCAAAATCAAAAAATTTTCTTCTGCCATTCGGTCACAACACTGCTCGCTGTGAAGGCGGATAGATGAATGAGGCGGTTGGGTCAGAGGTCTTCTGCTACGGTAGCTGACTCCACGGTGTTGAGCAATCCTAATATAGAATGGCAAAGTCGTCATGCCGACATAGCCAGATGTACATTGTACACAACTAAACTTATACACAATGGATGCCCGCATCCGTTTAGGAATCACGTCCTTGTACCAAAAGAAGGAGCCAATGTTTAATGAATTAACAGACACAATGCACAGTTTTACAGCGGGAAAATTCCGTTTAAAAAGAATTTCTAAATCTCGTGACATTTTGTCAGTATAATCTCCAAAATAGGGAAAAACGCAATAGAGACGTTGCAGTGGTTCTATCACGGCATTGGTTACGGAGTATTTCTTAGCCAAAAATTTTTTAATATGTATATTGACAATAGAAGTAGGGTACCCATTTTTTCGTAGAAAATTTTGTAAGAAAAAACTCCATATGAAGATCTACGTAATTCAAACAGATATTGAAAGCACAATTTAATAAGGTCTTGATGGTATTAATTTTGAATCTATAGTTACAGAAACTAAAAAAAGCTCAAACCCAAACCAGAGAATGTCGTTTTTCGAAAGACAGATGAATTAAACGTATGACCGCTTCTAGTAATTTTAGAATCTAAAAAAGATAAACCGTAATTGGTCTCTATTTCAATTGTGAATTTCATAGACGGGTGCTTTGAGTTTACGTAATCCCTGAACAAAAGTGCATGGCTAGGGTCTCTAAACAAAAAAAAAGTATCATCAATATATCTACGATAGAATTCAGGTTTAAACTCTGTAGGACAATCTGCCAACCAATTTTCTTCCCATGACACATGAAAATATTGGCAAACGTAAGCCCCAGAGGAAGACCCATACCGAGACCCTAAACTTGCTTATACATCTTTCCTGCAAAATAAACACAGAATTCAACATGGA
This sequence comes from Morinoia aosen, assembly GCA_030386875.1. Taxonomy (NCBI): domain Eukaryota; kingdom Metazoa; phylum Arthropoda; class Malacostraca; order Amphipoda; family Talitridae; genus Morinoia; species Morinoia aosen. Next base: position 14,974,552 of record CM059576.1, on the reverse strand, counting down.
AAGTTCAAGGAGGGTTTAAAAATGAGTTTTTCCTAGACCTAAAACCGCATCTGTTGACGTAACAAAAAGGGCATTTATAATTATGTTGATAGTTTCTGCTAATGGAATATTAGTAAATAAATTTTACACATCAAACAAAGCCATTGTCACTCAGTCTGCATTCCAAAAAGATGTTATCTCCCTAACAAACTGAGAAAAATTTTCTAATGTATAATTCTTAGTTAAAGGACTTAACAAAGGTACTAGGAATTGTGCTAAAGTGAAACTAGGCGTGTTACAGGCAGCAAAAATAGGTCGGAACTGAAACATGGATGAAAAGTCTGGCTTGTGCACTTTAGGTAAACCGTACAAAACTCCCGGACATGACCCAGACACGTACAACTTTGAGTATATTTCATTTGACAAAACCTGTAAATTTTTTAGCTTCCGCAAAAGTTATTGATCTTGCCTTCAATTTGGAGAATAGTTATTTCCCATGACTCTGTAATCAATTTAAATTTCGATACATCAGAAATGAAAGCTTCCATTTTAGTTGTGTACACGCACTTATCAAGAATTACAGCACCTCTACCTTTGTCAGGTTTACATGTAACAATTTTATCGTTGTGGCCCAATTTTTTAGCGCAGATACATCATTCGTCTGAAACACGGTTGAGAAAATTTTTTTTGATTTTACGCACAGCATCAAATAATTTAGATTTACGTATTTTAGAATCTCTTTATCTCTAAAGAAAAGCCAGAACTCAATAGCGCTAATAGTTCTCACCCATTGCAAATTTACTTGTAGATTTTATATGCCCATGCATTTTGTATAGAAAGACTGATTTTGTTCTTTATTTGATCTTTGCAGACTGTTAAGGGAATCGTCTAGTCAGAATCAAGAAAATGGCCGTCCCGTTTTTTGTATGGTATCTAGATCTATGAAATTTTGCATATGTAGGTATTTTAGAAAATGAATAAGGGTGTTATTGGGCACTTTTCCAGTTTTCGCCATAATTACGGAAATAACTAAAAAAATGGAATGAAAAAATGGGGGTATATTCAAGCCACTTCTTCTCAAAAATTAGTCATCGTAGAGAAATGATTTAGGTATCATTGAATGCGGAAAAAGCTGCTGTATAAAGAGTCAGAGGATTATATTGAAACTCTCAATAATTTGTTTGTTATGGAATTTAAAAAAAAAAATTTAAAGTCATTCATTTTTCCGTTGATTTTTTAATGTAACTAAAAATCTTCTGTGAATTTCAATATAATCCTCTGACTCTTTATGCAGCAACTCTTTGCGCATCTAATGATACCAAAATCATTGCTCTACGAAAACAACTTTTTGAGAAGAAGAAGAAGCTTGAATATTGACATTTGTATTGCTCAGAAAACGCGTTTCAGTGCCGAGACAGTTTTTTTTTTTTGCAAGCTACATTTCTTGGAGAAATTGGTAGTGTTAACATTTTGAATATCATTTTTGGAAGTTATTGTGGTTCCTTGAATGAACCAGTACCACAAGTGGTACCAATAATGTCTAAAACGCACCAGGAGCATAAGCTGGGGGTCCTTGGCATCCTTGTAGGCTCCTCTTATAGGATATGGAAGCGCCACGCAGAGCCAAACGCTTATATCACTACATTAGTACCGAGCAATCAACGTCAAATCCAGAAAAATCCTGATCTGCTATCGAAAAAAAGCCATCTAAATCTGAATAAATCGTCGGTCTGCAACAACTAGATCAGCTAATGTGACGTATCTACGCAAGCAGATCGGGCGAGCTACCAATCACCCTCTTTCTCCTCGAGGGAGGAAGGGGTGGAGGTACCGAGAACTCAGCTTGCCAAATCCCAAAAATTTTGATCTGCTAGCAGATAAATGCTTACCTAATTATGAACAAACCTACAGTCAGAGGCAACCGGCCAAGCTCGTGTGGCACATCTGGGCTAGCTGGCCGGACGAGCTTCCCTCCACCCTCTTTCTTACTCCCGAGGGAGGGAGGGGTTGAGGTACCGAGAATTCAACCTGCCAAATCTCAAAAGTCTTGACTTGCAAGCAGATAGATGGATACCTAATCATGAACAAACCGACACTCAGCCCCAACCAGCTGAGCTGACGTGGCATATCTGCACAAGCTGGCCGAGCGAGCTACCCTCCACCCTCCTTTCAAACCCCCATTTGACCTACTCTGGTGAGACGGATCGTTCTGGAATGAAGTTTAGGACTTTCTCAATCTAATAGAGCAATAAAAAAATAATATGATGGATTTTGGATTTTCGACTAGTCGGTGCCCTTAACTGAAGATGGAGCTGGTCTCTGAAACGTTTTATAGAAATGACTTAATGTTAAATTTATAGTTCATGTGAAATCTTTATTAAACATGATTTCAAAACGTTGTGCATTCTTCGTTTTTAAATTCCGAATGATCATTCGCCTTAAGAAAAGTAACTTTCCTAACTTTCTTATTCTCATGGCATAAGTACTAATGATATGTAATTGCAACCATTTTGTGAACCCTAATTTGTAACAGACGGATAACATTCTGAAACTTAATTTAGACAACTATTTCTGCCTTGATGATGTCCCAGCAATGGGAGACCTTAATGAAGACAGTAACTTCTACAATTTGCTCTTCAAGTTGATATATGAACCTTTGATTTCTGTTAACTATTCATTATTGATTGATCATTTGAGATCCAAAAATAAATATACCCATCTTGTGCTAGCTGATTGTTACAGCAACCAGACCACAAATAAACTAAAGAATTAACTCGCAAAGCAATTTGATTGTGCGTGTTTCATTTGAAAAACCAAAGGATTTAAAAAACAAATTTCACTTCAATGAAATAATTATTTTGACTGCACACTTTTTTTCACTAAGAAAGCTTTGAGTGGTTCATCTTATAACACAAAGATGAAAATTGTATTACTCTATTCTTTTATTAAATGATTTTAAATTGCCTGATCCACTTTATTTATGGTTATACTGCATTATTGAAATGAGTGGCCACTGCTTATTTTCTGTAATGATGGAAAAACTTTGTTGTTTTTAATTTTTTCATGTTATAACTTTGGTTTCATAAAATATTCAAGCAAACAAGCATACCATTGCTCAGGTACCTAAGCACCCAGCATGGAGTGTGCAGTGGTTATGGTGCACAAGCTGACGGATGCTGAAGTAGAGACACCGTGCTGCAGGCAGGACTTCATCAAGCAAGAAGTTGCAGCGGAGAACATGACGGAAGGTGAGACTTAGGTCTGGTCTGAGTATGAGACAAAGACAGTTTATATTAAAGCAGAAAACTAAGCCTTTCTCGTGTGGAAATAAACTAAAATGGTAATCAGATCAATGACAACTGGTTTGAGGGTAGGACCTGCTGTTAATGATATCATGAAATGTAAAAGAAAATAAATTGACTTTATAAATAAATTAACTTTAATACTGCAGGTGCCTATTGAAATAAATTTCTATGTTTTTTATAATATTCCTTATGTTATTACAATCGGCAGAGTTTCTACATGGATGCACGGGTGTTGCTTTTTTGATTGGTCCGTCCCTCTGTCACACTCTTAACACTCTGACTGTAACGTGTGCTACTGGAGGCCATAATTTTTCTTAATGCTGTTGACTTACCAGTAGTTGCAGACTCAATTTTCATGATTACTTAGGTAAAGCTAGATGAGGGTATGATTCAGTTAATGATTGCTAGTTTCAAAATTGCCTAAAACTATTGACTTTGAATTTGAGTTGAATATTGAGCTTCAGTAGTACCAATTGCAGTCAAAGTGTTATGGATACTTAATGACCATATTTGGATACGAAGAATATTTTAATAACTGGTACTATTAGGATGGATTAGTGATGCAAAAAAAAAACGGTTTTATTTGATGGCTTTTTCTGCAAAAAAAAACATGTTTGTTATGTGTTTTTTTTTTGTTTTTTTTTTGTTTTTTTTTGCACACACCTAAATTTTGTTGGGTATATGTCTTTTTTTTTTAATTGAATATTGAACTGAAGTTTAACCCATCACACCATCACAGTTAATGTGTTAAAAACTGCATGGGGTTTTTAGGTCATATAAAATATATTGTGTTTTTTAGTAATGATTTTTTTGTAAAAAACAGCATTGTTATATATGGTACCAGAAAATATATTAATATCTATATATTTTCTGGTACCAAAATAACCATGCTGTTTTTAAAAAAAATCATAATTTCACGTGTCAGAATTTTTTGTAAAAAAAAAACATTTCCTAAAAAAACAGCATGTTTTTTGGTCATCTAAAATATATTAATATCCATGTTTTTTAGTCATTTTTTTGTTATAAAAACATCAAAAAAAAACATGCAGTAAAAGTGGTGGCAGATAACCCACAATTACCTAGAGGCGTCTAAGAGGAACAGCAGGAGCCACAGAACTTATATTGATGGAGTCAAAATTCAGAGCTTTCTATCTCTACTATGTCTGATTTTATTTTTATGTGACCAAAAAAACCAGACATAGCAGAGATAATAAGCTCTGAATTTTGATTCCATCAATATAAGTTCTGTGATAAGTTATGTGGCTCCTGCTGTTCCTCTTAGACTCCTAGGTAATTGTGGGTTATCTGCCACCACTTTTACTGTATGGTTTCTATTTTATGTTTTCATTCCAAAAAAATGACTCAAAAAAATAGATATTAATATATTTTCTGGTACCATATATAACCATGCTGTTTTTTACAAAAAAATCATTACTAAAAACACAATAAATTTTATATGACCTAAAAACCCCATGCAGTTTTTAACATATTAACTGTGATGGGTTAAACTTCAGTTCAATATTCAATTCAAATTTAAGGAGATCATCCGGGTTTGAGACCTTTTTTCATCCGATTTGTTTGAAAATTGGCCAGTATATGTCTTTTGTGAAAGTAAACCTTTTATACGCATGTCATTTTTTCGATTTAGGCCTTAGTTTTTTTTTTGACAAAAAATGTGTTGGTATATTTTTCGGATTGGAACTCCTCCTTCAGTTTTGATGCTAGAACAAAAACAAAGACAGTTTTAGAACCCTTGGAACATTTCAAACAAATTCACAATCAGTTTTTTATTCAAATTCAAATTTTTTCTATTTTTTCCAAATTTTTGGAAATTTCAAAAACCAGCAACAATTTTTTGGGTTTAGAGCTATATATTTCTTCAAAGAATTCAAATTTGAAAAAAAAGCCGAATGTACGTTTGTTAGAAATGTTCCAAGGATTTTAAAACTGTCTTTGGATTTGTTCTAGCATCAAAACTCGAGAACTAGTCCCAGGATGAATGTTGAAAATTAGAAGTGTTGGGTATAAGCAAAAAAAAGTTATGTGTTGAAGTGTAATATAATGAACAATTGATGTTTTTGAATGCAGTTTTAATTTTTATTTTGATACTTTCCATTTATAACTTAATATTCAAACTGTGAATTGTGATTTAAAAAAAAATTTTAAAAATTATTTCTTTATCAAAAAAATAATTTTTTTTTTCAGTTTGATTCTTATGAAATTTTACTATATGTAACCTTTGAAAAGAAACACAATTGATCTCATTCATGTTTTTGATTCAGGCCTTAGATTTTGCAAAAATTTGACATATTGGTTTTTAGGTATTGATATTTCACTAATATTGATATTTCAAAATGGGACTCCTTCAGTTTTGATGCTAGAACAAAAAAAAATGCAGTTTTAGAATCCTTGAAACATTTCTAACACACTCACATTTGGCTTTTTTCCATTTCTCCCATTTGTTCTCTTTATATATGGGGTCAAAATCTGGAAAATTAAAGGTTTTGCTCACTTCACCACCCCCCCTCTCCCCAGGAGGGGGGAATTATTGTCATAGCGCCATAAAATTTTAGGAACGAATAGTCCACCAACTAAGGGTCCTTCTACAACAAAAACATACAAAATGACCATTACATCGCAAGGGCCCCGGATGATCTCCTTAAAGTCAATTGCGTTAATCAACTTTGAAAATGGTAAACATTAAGTGGATCTTGCCTATATTAAGCTTTTATTAAGTATTAATAAACAATAAGTTAGTGACTGCAGGTGAGTCAACAGCACTACGAATATACCCTAATTGACCACCGGTGGGTCCCTTCGCAAGGAATGTGTTAAAAAAACATTTTTTTACTGAAAAATCATGACTGAAAAAACATGAATAACATATTTATTAGACCAAAAAAATGTTTTATTTTACTACAAAATCATGACTAAAAATATATGAATATCTTATGAGACCTAAAAAAACCCATGCTGATTTTTTAAAAAAATGTGTTTTTTCACTAACAATGATGTGTAAGAAAACCTGGATATAAATATAATTTATGTGACCAAGAAAACCATGCTGTTTAATTTCACATGTTTTCCATAAAAATCGTGTCTTAAAATCGTGGACTTTAATATATTTTGTTACCAAAAAATTCATTGTTTTATTTAAAAACATGTTTTTTTTATTAAAAAGTTATTTATTATTCATTGTTTGGTCAGGACTTCATTGTAAAAAAACATGAATAATAATTTATTTTATGTGACCAAAAATCATGATTTTTTAAAAAAAAATTTTTTACAAAAATTCATGACTAAAAAAACACGAGTAATATTAAATTTTACTGGCCAAAAAAAACCATGACATTTTTAAAAACCATCGTTTTTTCACAAAAAGTCATTAATATCCATGCTTTTTAGGTTAGTGATGATTTTATTTGGTAAAGAAACATGATTTAAAAAACAAGCATGTTTTTTTTGGCATATAGAATATATTAATATCCATGTTTTTTTAGTCATGATTTTTCTGTAAAAAAGATGTTAAAAAAAACAGCATGGTTGCTTATGGTCAAATGACGATTAATACCCGTGTTTTTTTAGTCTAGACATATATGTAACATAAACATATTCAAAAAACAGCATGGATTTTTTGGTCACATAAAATACATCAATATCCATTAGAAACGTACCAGGTCTTAGAATAAAATATCTACCAAGGATCTATTCACTCTATGAAACCTTTCGGAGACTAGCTCCATCCTCAGTAAGTCATTCAGCAAAATGTTTTTTAAAGGAACAGTGAAAATTCATTGTCCATTTTACCACATTTTACTGAATGACTTACTGAGGATGGAGCTGGACTCCAAAAGGTTTTGTGGAGTGAATAGATTCTTTGTAGATATTTTATTCTAAGACCTAGTACAGTTCTAATAAATATGATTTCAATATTAACAGCGTTCTTTGTTCAAAAGTTTGTCTGCTTAAAGAAAATAACGTTTCTGATATTTACATCCGTGTTTTTTGGTCGCATTTTTTTATGTTTTTTAAAAAAAATTTTTTTGGTCCCATATAATATAATAATAGTCATTTTTTTAGTCATGATTTTTCTGGTAAAAAACAATGTTTAAAAAAACAGCATTGGTTTTTTTAGATCACGTAAAATATTTCAATATCCATGTTTTTCAGTCCTAATTTTCGTATAAATAACATGCTTGAAAAAAAACAATGATTTTTTAGTCACATCTCTATCAATGACCATAAGTGAAGATATATTATAACACACCATTTTGGGAGTTGAAGGTCATTCACATGTATTGGTAAATAAATGAAATATCAAAACATGGAACCGCAGAAAAAGAAAAATCTCATAAAACCATAGAAAACCAATTAAGAAGTATGCTGTTTTATTTTGTAATCTGACATGAAAACAAATAATGTAAAGTGGTTCTTTTCCTTGCTGAGTTATTTACAGACAAAGTATTTGAAAAAACCAAAATATCCACGTTTTTTGGCCATGGTTTTTTGTAAAAAGAACGTGTTTTTTTTTTTTTAAAAACGGCACAGTTTTTTTTGAGTCACATCTCTAGGATGGATATAGTTTGTTGTTTACGTCTCAGAGATTTATGGACGAAAAATAGCATATCACCTTGTTTTTGATGGATCATGTACACTAACAGGTTATAATATTAGAAAAATTTTATTCAAAAATAACACCAAATTGCACATTAAATATTTCTCTCTAACATTTTTGACATGGTCTGTGTAGCCAATTCTGGTTTGAATAGAATTTCTTGCACCATACAGAAAGTGAAATAAAGTTCGAACATAATGCAATTGGTACATACATTTTGTGATTATCAGGAGCATATATAAATTGAAAGTACCCAAAGCTGGGCATTATCGCGATAAATTATCACGATTACGATTTCGGGTTATCGGTTATCCGATAATTTTATTCCCGAGTAATCAATTTATCGGTATCGCCGATACTTTTGGTTCCAAACTATCGATAATCGATAATTTCAGTTTTTCTCGCTGGGATTCGACGCGACTGGGTTCGACATGACGAGTTCGGGACCAGAACTATACGTGTAGGATGTACATGTTATGGTGTAATAAGGTTGGCCTCTTTTGTGTCCTTTTTGATCAAAAGTGTGGCCTCATGTGGACTGGGACATCTGGCAACCCTGTGGGTGAGACCGTGACGACACGTATTCAATTCGTATTTAGCTCCTCTGATTGTTGGAGATGCATTTAAGTCCGTCTTGTTTCTGGTCAAACTTGCATTATATTAATTATTTGATAATATGAGTGATGTAAAAAACTTAGTGACAGTTTAGTTATTTTACTTTATACCACAGTTTTTTTAGTGGACAGGATAAACATTTATTATTTTTTCAAAAGTTTTCATATACTTCTATTTTTTTCTAAGATTGCTTTGTTTTTTAAAATAAAGATATAAAAACATTTCGATTTGTGTTTTTATTTAAAATACCAATATCGTTATCGCTGGTATCGGAATTTTTGATTTATCGATTTATCGGTTATCGATTATATAATTATCGGCGATAAATTTTTCGCCAATTATCGATTTTCAGTTATTGCCGATAAGGTTTTCATTATCGATTTACCGGTTATCGCGATAACGTTTTTTCGTTATTGTGCCCACCACTGAAAGTACCATGCTGTGAGTGGAGATGTGGCAACATAAGACACAAAGTTCTAGTGTTCTCAACATTATCTGCAACTTATTGTTTTTGGGTTTATGCTGTCATTTTGCATTAATTTTGGTGTACACAGCCATGTGTGTAGATGACGTGTGAATATTTGGGACTGCGATACTGCATGTAAATCTCTGTTTAAAGTAGATCGTTGGAGTACCATCTATATCAAGGAGCTTTAATGGAATGGAGGCAGCATCAGCGCTCTAAAGTGAAGCCAATTTTTGGTAGCTGTAGGGTATAGGGGCACACACACGGAGATGGGGCTCAGTGCGTGTCAGGCACTCAGCGTGACAGGGCGCCGCTTATCCACGCTGCGGTCAAGGATGAGGTTTTTCAAAATGAGTTTCTCTATCATTCAGCAAGCACGCAATTGAAATATATGCCTAAGAAAAAAATGTATTGCACAGAGTAGTGCAAATCTGCCATTTAACAGGGCGGGCTTCAGTCGCTGATGATGGAGGTAGTGCCACCCCTCCACTGCAACACCACCTCCACACTGGGACCCAATGCCGGGTGGGCGGGGCTTGGATCGGCAAAATTGGCTTCACTCGCTTGACTAGCAAAAGATAGCGATGTCACCTCCATTCCATTAAAGCTCCTTGATCTATATAATATTCTGCTTGTTCTTTCCTTAGTTAGTCCGTCCGTTACGCTCTCATCCGAGTTAGCGGCATCAGGGATACCGAATTATTGAGTGTTGCATTAAATTACAGGGGTCTCCAAACTTTCAAGCCCAAGGGCCATACCGATTACTCCAGTAAGTTGTTAGGGCCCAAACTATTTTAATTTTCTGTCATCGTTTTTCATTTCTAGAGAAGTCTCTGTGTATGCGCTCACAACAAGCGTTCGCTTGCAAAATTCGCAAGTCCAATTACTATTGTGAATTGTCATTCGGGCAGATTTGGCTTGCGGGCCGTAGTTTGAAGACCACTGTATTAACCCTTTGCGGCCGGGACTATGTGTTTGTGCCGGGAAAATTTTTTCACACTGTTATCTTGATGTTTCGGACAGTTGTGAATTTGACTCTAGTCATTAAATTCTAAAAAGTATATAACTCATGAATTTACTTATACTGAACTAATTCGTTCAGTTAGGGCTGCAAATGAGTATTTTGCTATCATGGAAAAATCTGAACATACACTTACATGGTTAAAAAAATTGTAATAATTGGGGACAATTCATTATAAAAAAGCCCTTAAATATTCCAAAAAATACCATACAGCTAAAGATTAAAAATTATTAATTTCTATTTTATATGTGTTTTTTCATTTATAATTTGAAAATTCACAAACTAGAACTAGTGAATAATGACCACAGCAAAAGGTTTTGTAATTGGTTTCAAATTGCTTATTGCTTATGAATATAGCAATTCCTTTCACCAAAATAAATATGTTGAAATAAACTGTATTGTAATCTAAGACAGTAAAAATGTATAAAAGCCAAAAAATATTTACCAAGTAAATCTGATGCATGTATGTCAATTTAATTTTTTTCTGTAAAATCAGTGCACGCTACATTTTAGCTATAGTATGGCTTCAATTTTCTAATCCTTTAGTACAGGAAATTCACACAGAGCTTGCAGAGAATGATAATTGGCAAAATGTTACTCTTTCCATTGAAACACAGATGCACGTTGCATTTACGACACATTTGTTGGCCCAGTGCATCCATCAAGTCGGCAAATGCATCGAGTTTCAGCCACACTTGTCCAATAGCCTTTCTGATACCTTACATGTTTCAGGTTGACCTGAAGTGGCAGGGAATCTTTTCTTTTTGTGAGCTGAATTTTTAACACTTCAATTGTATATGGATAATCATTAGGCACACCTTACTGAACCTGACTTCAGTCATGGGGGAGATAATATCCACAAATTGTAGGTTTAACTTCATTTCAATCCATCTAACTGCTCATGCCCTGCAGGCATCTCTCAAAGATTGGGCAATTGCGTGCTTCAATGCATCCTAACAATATTACTTTGATCCAAGAAAAGTAATAAATTAGGCCAATCCATTGCTCAATTTCTTTGCAATCAGTATTGCGAATTTTTTTTATCTGAGTATTAGTTACTTTGGTTCACTAGGAGATCCATAAAATATTCAGACAAAGATTCTTTTACATAGGTGATAGGACTGGAAACACTAAGATCCTGGTAGCTTTTACCAGTACTGAATACGGGAGCTTGTGTTGAATCAGCCAAATCCCTCAGAACCCTGAATTGGTTGTCTTCCTTTCCAGAGCTCGCTGGTCTCTAGAATCAGTTGATATAAGTATTATTATTATTAATTTCAATGACAACATGATTGCCCCAAAGTTGAGTTTTTTCACCGGAAAGAATTTCTACATTGATGTTTTAGGGCCCTGCGACTGCGTCTGAAATGAAGAAAAGCAGTGAAATAATTATATAAAAGCCACAAAATAATAAACCAGAAATCTACCATATGTATCCCTATTTTTGTAACCTATGATTTTACCCTCCCAATAAAAATGGATTTCTTCTGGAACATATGTAGGGTCTAGAACACTATTATCACTGTCATATTCTTCTTCCATATCGCTGTTGACAGCTGCCAAAAACGGACTAATGGGCACTGCTGAGCTGATTAGTACAGATTCGTTGCTATTCCTGTAAATTAAGAACAAATATGAATGAATTATTACTTCTCAGCTGACAATAGCCGAACTGAACTATTTCGTACAGCGCACATCAGAAAGCCCATAAACCTAACTGAACGAATTAGTTTACTGAACTTATCATGGTTTAGTAAATGCGTATTATGACATATGGACGAAAACATTGTCCATGCCATTATTGAAGATGCATATTCATTGTAAATGTCTTTTATTTCAGTGCTACTCACCTTTTCATGATCCATGAGTGTATTAAAGTAAAGTGTCGGGGAAGTTCACAACACCGACCGCAGTTAGCAACAAACAGCGCCGCACTGACTAGTCCCCGCGCGTAATTACCATCTTGCAACATTCGGCGTGCAGATCGGAGCTGTACAAATGCGTCTAGTTAGGCCATAAAACAACTAGCATCAAATTTCTCTCGTATTACTTTCATATATTCCACTGTACGAATTCGCTCACGTAGGCCGTGAAGGGTTAAAAGATCACCTATACATGCATTGATAAATCAGGATAAGATATGTCAGGATAGGATAAATTAGGATAGGTTAAGTTAGTTTGGGATTACATAGGTTAGGTAAGGTTAGCATGGTTTAGGCAACAATGTAATTTTTCACAGGTCCATGTATGTTAACAAAGACATTGGTTGAGTTTGGTTAGGATATGTTAGGTAATATTGTGGGAATTTTTTCACCAGTCCTTGTTTTTTTATGTTTTGACATATCAGGATAGCTTTTGTTAGGATAGGAGAGGTTAGTGTATGTTAAGATAGGTTAGGATAGGTTTGGTTAAAATGTTACGTTAGAATTTGTAAGGTAGTGTCGACCGAATTTTTTCAAGGGTCCACCTAGCCTAAGGATGACATTGGTTAAATTGTGTTAGGTTAGGATAGGTTATCGTAGGTTAGGCAATGTTAACAAAGTTCTTCACAGGTCTACGATTTTTCATGCTTGTTCTATTATCAGGATAGATTTGGTTAACACAAGTTAGGACATGATAGGTGAGGATATGTTGGAATGTTTTGTTAGAATTTGTAAAGGTAGTGTTGACTGACTTTTCATGGGTCCACCTAGCTCATTGTTGACAGTGTCCATGGAATTTCCATGGGTCCTGCTAGTATTTATTATTCCTATACGGTACACAATTTTTAGTGTTTGCCACCTAGCGATGTGACTTGACTAAACAATGACTAAACAACAAACATTATAAAAATGTGGATATTTTTTTTAACATTTTGTTTCAAAATTACTCATCATGGAAAGGAACCACATTTCAATAAATGTTCTCATGTCAGATTATGAAGTAAAACAGCATATCCCTTAATTCATGGATTTCTAGGGTTATTGGACATTTTTCATTTAATGTGTTAGGTTAGGATTGCTTAGGTTAGAAAATGTTATGTTACAATTTGTTAGATAATTTTGATATTTTTTCACAGAATCATGGTTTTGTTATGTTTGACATATTTTCAGGATAGGTTCAGTTAGGGTAGGATAGGTTAAGTAATGTTGGAATTTTTTCATTGGTCTACAGTTTTTTATGTTTGAAATATTACCAGGATCAGTTTAATTAGGATAGTATATTTTATGTTAAAATGTTATTTTGGAATTAGCGAGGGAATGTTGACTGATTTTTTTTTCATAAGTCTGCCCAGCATAATAAAAGCATTGTCTGTGGAATTTCCATAGGTCCTGTTAGTTTCATTTATTTTACAATGCACGTGCACCACCTTAAACTCCGCTAATGATGTTTTGATAATTTATCTTTACTGGTGGTCATAGAGAAGGGTTTTTGTCAATTTGTTGTAGAGTCTACAATTCACATTAGAAGACATTTGGCAAAACTGTGAGTGACTGAAATCTGGCAACACTAAGCTAATTGTTATTCTCAGGAAAACTCGTCAACTTATATTGTTTTGAAATGTTGGAAAATTATATAAAAAATTAATACATCCCATTTTCTTAAAAATTAATGCAAAAATTGAAATAGCTACGCAAGCAAAATGTGTTTTTTTGAAATACATTTATTGTGCAAATTTCATACCAAGTGGTCAAAAAATTAAAAATTGCTGGGCTGTCCCCCTTAGCACAACCTTAACATCAAAAGGAAACCCTACACTAAAAGTGGTGGGAGATAACCCACAATAACCTAGAGGAGTCTCAGAGGAACAGCAGGACCCACAGAACTTAGATTGATAGTCAGAATTAAGGCTAACTGTCTACTATGGCTGATTGTTATATACATATCAAATTTGATTGTGTGCAAAAAAATGAAAAAACATGAAAAACGTGTTTTTGAAAAAAACTGCGATGTCATTAATGGTTTTTGTGCGTCACTTCGGCCTCCTGCACATTCACACCATGGATTTTTTATTAGAATTACTCTTAGAGTAAACCTTATCTCACTGATATTCATTTTATCTGCTGAACCATGCTATGAGTGTAATGTTGTGTATTTAGGAACTGTCACCCCCTCATGGGAATACAGCCATTGTTTGTATGGGAACAAGCACTCCCAGGGGAAACATGTGAGGTGTTGCACTTAAGTAGGTAGGCTTCTTTTTTTAAATAGAACCCTTTTTTTCTTTTGTTATGGACAACTTTTTGTGGCTTGCTGCTGTCTGGTTTTTTAGCATTCATTACTTACTGTGTCAAGTTTCATATTGTCAAATGAACTACTTTCCCGACTTACTGTTTCTATGTACCTTGTACATAGATTCCCCATTTCCTCAATACCATACTAAATGGTGCCTTCCTCCTTTATATCTTTAAAACACCTGAGTTGTGGATAAGTAGGCCTAAGCTTGCATCTAATCCAAGTTGAAAACATTCAAAAAGCTGTGATATAGCTCTGGTAAAGATGAGGACTTCCGTGATATAAGGAGTTGTGTTGAGTTTTGGTCTTCGTCTTCAGTGTGAAACTTCCTCCCACAAGGTTGAGAAATGGTGTCTTAATTGAGAAAAGTTGTCACTTACTGGATTTCATTCTATTCTAATTGTCTCATGAATAATTTAAAAATTGGTTTACACTAATTTTTAATTCAAACTTGCTTGATGTCCTTCAGAAATATAGTGAAATGCAAAGTACATTTTTTAATGCAAATTTTTAGTAGAATTGCTTGTTTATTATGGATGTTAACTACTATTTATTGTGAAAATTTGGTATCTTGCCTAATTTTGTGATTTAAATTTGCTGGTGTAACCTAAAATATGATTAGGCTCATTTTACCTCCAAGGCTTTTTGAGTATTAACTATTTAGTTGGAAGGGTTGCATTGTGTTGCCTGCTATAATTATTACTAGATTTTTTTTCAAATTTTCTAGATTGTTCTAGTTTTCATGTATTAAAATAAAATACTAACCAAATTAATGACATTGTCAAAATCGTGATATTAGGTTTGTATTTAAACACATATAAAGCTGTTGCTAGATTTGTTATTTCGATGCAATATCTCTCAATGAGCTTGTGTCACTTGCAGGTGATGGGCCGAGCTCTGGGAGCCATCTAGAAGAAATTTACATCAAAAGTGAAGTGCCTGACGCTGAGCTGGAGGCCGTTACTGTAAAGGACGAGCCCATTGACTGGGATCAGAAACCCCAGGTGCTGCAATTGGCTGATTGCTCACTCTTCTCATAAATGATTCCAATTGATTACCCACTTTTTCTTGAATGCTTCCATTTGATATCAGTGGAGTTTTTATCATTGCATGAAAATTTGAATTTGATTCATATGTAGACTGTTTTTACCTGTTCTTGGCCACTATTTTGTGACGTTTCAATCAATGTTACTGCTTTCACCTCTTCTTGTTTTGCGTATTTCTGACATAAGTAACAAAATTTGTCATTTAGCGGATTTAATTCTTTTCCAATTGCTTTATGAATGATTTAAAGCATCTAGATTAGCTGAATTTATTGCTAAACCATTTCATTAACTGCTGAGCAATGTTTTACTCTGGTTCAAGAAAATAGTCTCACTGCACACTCCATTATTCTCGAGTTTCAATTCTGTTGAATTGAGATTTATTGTCTATTTGATTGCTTATTGGTGGTTAGTGTAATACATCTAATTTTCAAAAATTGTTGTGGCTGTCGTAGAGTGATGGTATCCTTGACTGCTGGTATTGAGTCTTGTTTTGTAATTCTCTATGTGGTCCACTTTATTCTCGTTCCCCAACCACAGCCAGTGTTGAGTAGAGATGTGACTCTAAAAAAACCGTGCCGTTTTTAAAAAAAAAAACACGTTTTTTTACAAAAAAAACATGGCCAAAAAAACGTGGATATATTTTTTTTAAATATTTTGTCTGTAAATAACTCAGCAAGGAAAAGAACCACTTTACATTATTTGTTATCATGTCAGATTACAAAATAAAACAGCATACTTCTTAATTGATGGTTTTCTAGGGTTTTATGAGATTTTTCATTTTCTGCGGTTCCATGTTTTGATATTTCATTCATTTTACTATACATGTGAATGACCTTAAACTCCCGAAATGGTGTGTTATAATAACATATCTTTACTTATGGTCATTGATAGAGATGTGACTAAAAAATCATTGTTTTTTTTCTAGCATGTTATTTATACAAAAATTATGACTAAAAAACATGGATATTAACATATTTTATGTGATCTAAAAAATCCAATGCTGTTTTTTTTAAACATTGTTTTTTAACAGAAAAATCATGACTAAATAAAACATGACTTTTTATATTATATGGGACCAAAAAACTTTTTTTTAAAATATAAAAAAAATCACGATCAAAAAACACGGATGTAAATATCAGGAAAGTTATTTTCTTTAAGCAAACAAACTTATAAACAAAGAACGCTGTTTTTATTGAAATCATATTTATTAGAACTGTTCTAGGTCTTAGAATAAAATATCTACAAAGAATCTATTCACTCTACAAAACCTTTTGGAGTCCAGCTCCATCCTCAATAAGTCATTCAGTAAAATGTGGTAAAATGGACAATGAATTTTCACTGTTCCTTTAAAAAACATTTTGCTGAATGACTTACTGAGGATGGAGCTAGTCTCCGAACGGTTTCATAGAGTGAATAGATTCCTTGTTGATATTTTATTCTGACCTGGTACATTTCTAATGGGTATTAATATATTTTATGTGACCAAAAAATCCATGCTGTTTTTTGAATATGTTTTTGTTACAAATAAGTCGAGACTAAAAAACACGGAATTTAATCTTCATATGACCATAAGCAACCATGCTGTTTTTTTTTTGAACATCTTTTTTTACAGAAAAATCATGACTAAAAAAACATGGATATTAATATATTCTATATGCCAAAACAAACCATGCTGGTTTTTTAAATCATGTTTCTTTACCAAATGAAATCATCACTAAAAAAACATGGATATTAATGACTTTTTGTGAAAAAACCATGGTTTTTAAAAATGTCATTGTTTTTTTTGGTCAGATAAAATTTAATAATACTTATGTTTTTTTAGTCATGAATTTTTCTAAAAAAAAAACTTTTTTCAAAAAGCTTGATTTTTGGTCACATAAAATAAATTAATATTCATGTTTATTTTACAATGAAGTCCTGACCAAAAAATGAATAATAAATAACTTCCTAATAAAAAACATGTTTTCAAAAAAAAACATATATGAAAAAAAATTAATTTTTTGGTGACAAAATATATTAAAGTCCATGGTCTTAAGACACGATTTTATGGAAAACACGTGAAATGAAACAGCATGGTTTTCTTGGTCACATAAAATATATTCATATCCAGGTTTTCTTACACATCATTGTTAGTAAAAAACACATTTTTTAAGAAAACAGCATAGGTTTTTTAAGGTCTCATAAGATATTCATGTTTTTTTAGTCATGATTTTGTAGTAATAAAAAAACATTTTTTTGGTCTAATAAATATGTTATTCATGTTTTTTCAGTCATGATATGATTTTTTAGTAAAAACCTATTTTTTTAACACATTCCCTGCAAAGAGACCCACCGGTGGTCACTTAAGTGATTTTCATAGTGCTGTTGACCCACCTGCAGCAGGGATGGAAAAAACCCTGGGCTTAAAAAAAAACAGCCCACATGGGTTTTTTTGGATTGAATTGTTTTTTTTGGGGGTTTTATTGTTTTTTTTGGGCTTTATTGGGTTTTTTGTAATACCTTTTTTTGTTTATAAGAGTTATTCACATAGCTCCAGTTGAGTCTTTCCCAGGTTTATATACACTTATTGAGTAAATATTCTTATTTGATTACTTTATTTCCAACATTATATTACATCATTCTATGAACAATATATGAATTAAGTTTGTCCGTCACAATTACCACTTACCAATTACCATAGGCATAGGGACATAGCTGTGCAGTCTGTACAGATATAAGATGTGCAAAGAGAATCGCTATGCTTGTCAATTCATAGTAAGTTGTTTTAGCAGAAGACAGACGCAAGTCATGTGAGAGGGAAACACCATGCAGATCATAAGTAACCACCACAAGCAACTTGAAGCAAGACAGCTGCACATCACTCTACAGTCATGCTGTTAACTTAACATGTGTATTGTGTGAGCTGGAGGGCTTAGCAGTGCAAGCCAAGTCAGTCAACCACACTGTTACACAAGTTACAACTGTACAACATGTAGTGACATGTCAAAGAAATTTTTAAAAATTTGTCAAAAAAATCATTTTTTGCAGTTCAGGATAGCAACAAACACTAAAACGATTATAAATAAATGCTCTAACAGATTCCATTGTCAAATTCGTTCCAGTGCAGCTTGAATGCTCACCATAGGCCAGTCGTTTATTTACTTTCTTACCCCATGATGGCTGCGGTCGTGTCTTGCCCCATCTGACTATATTTGTTAGACTTATTTCTGGCAAAGCTCTCAAAGGAGACAGGCATTGAGGAGTGGTTGGCTGAGTACAACCCGGAGTCGATCGGTGCGATTTATTTGTATAAATTGAAGGACTCCAACATCTTCCCAAAACACATGTTCAACAAGAATATCACTAAGACAACGACTCCTCGTTGATGGTGGGATATTCAAGACATGAAACAGCAGAAAATGCAGATTCTTGAAAAAACACTGGCAGAGGGTTTCTGCAAGTTTATAAGCAATCTTCATTCTTGCTTCGCAAGTTCAGGATTCGTTGATAAAATTTTCTAACATTTGGAATTGTGCAGAATAAATTGAGGAATAGATTAGGATTGGAACGCGTACAGAAATTGGTCTCATTATATTGCCACCTTACAAATGATCATGATGTGGATGACAACGATAAAATGGCAGTGGATGTAGAAAGAGAAATAAAGTAGTACTATGGTAGCGGTCTAGTCTAGAAGACAGAGGAAGAATTCAGAAGTCTCTTTACTCTCAAATAGCCAAACTGCATTTGTTTCTTAGTTTTTGTTTTTTACTTTGGAAATGGAACTCATGGAAATATACTAGCCCCTCGATTTTTTTTGTGATTAGGGTTTTTTCTTATTTCATTTTTATAGTGGTATTTCTTTTTCAATATTTATTGTCATAGTCATGCAAATGCCTCGGACAAACTTTTGACAACATAAATATTTAGCTCATTTTGATTCTATAAGCTTGAAAACAAGTGAAATTCAAATAGCACCAATAAAACCCTAAAAAGCCCCAAAAAAAACACCATTTAGTGGTTTTTTTAATGTGATTTTTTTGGGGCTTTTTTGGGTGGGTTTTTTATGTGCCAACCCTGGCCTGCAGTCACTAACTTATTGTTTATTAATACTTAATAAAAGCTTAATATAGGCAATATCCACTTAATGTTTGCCATTTTCAAAGTTGATTACCGCAATAGACTTTGAGGATATCATCCGTGGCCCTTGCGATGTCATGGTCATTTTGCATGCTTTTGTTGTAGAAGGACCCTTAGTTGGTAGACTATTCGTTCCTAAAATTTTATGGCGCTGCGACAATAATTCCCCCCCTCCCGGGGGGGGGGGGGGTGTGAAGGGACCAAAATCTTTCCATTTTCCTAATTTTGACCCCATATAAAAAGAGAACAAATGGGAAATGGGAAAAAAGCCGAATGTCAGTGTTGTAAATGTTTCAAGAATTCTAAAACTGCATTTGTTTTTGTTCTAGCATCAAAACTGAAGGAGTCCCATTTTGAAATATCATTATTAGTGAAATATCAATGCCTAAAAACCAATATGTCAAATTTTTGCAAAATCTAAGGCCTGAATCAAAAAAATGAATGGACTCAATTGTGTTTCTTTTCAAAGGTTACATATCATAGTCAAATTTGATAAGAATCAGACTGAAAAAAAAATTTTTGAAAAAAAAAATTTTGAAAATGTTTTTTTTAAACCACAATTCTCAGTTTGAATATGAAGTTATGTATGGAAAGTATCGAAATAAAAATTAAAACTGCATTCAATTACGTCAATCATTTATTATATTACACTTCAACACAATTTTTTTTTTTTTGCTTATACCCAACACTTCTAATTTTCAATATTCATCCTGGGACTAGTTCTCGAGTATTGATGCTAAAACAAATCCAAAGACAGTTTTAGAATCCTTGGAACATTTCTAACACACGTATATTCAGCTTTTTCAAATTTGAGTTCTTTGAAGAAATATATAGCTCTAAACCCAAAAATTGTTGCTGATTTTTGAAATTTCCAAAAATTTTGAAAAAATGGAAAAAAATTTGAATTTGAAAAAAACTCAATGTGCGTTTGTTAGAAATGTTCCAAGGGTTCTTAAACTGTCTTTGTTTTTGTTCTAGCATCAAAACTGAAGGAGGAGTTCCAATCTGAAAAAACATACCAAAAACACTTTTCGTCAAAAAAAACTAAGGATTAATCGAAAAAATGACATGAGTTAAAAAGGTTTACTTTCACATAAGACGTATACTGGCCAATTTTCAAATGAATCTGACGAAAAAAGGTCTCATACCCGGATGATCTCCTTAAATTTGAATTTAATATTGAACTGAAGTTAAACCCATCGCAGTTAACATGTTAAAAACTGCATGGGGTTTTTAAGTCATATAAAATATATTGTGTTTTTTAGTAATGATTTTTTTTTTTGTAAAAAAACAGCATGGTTATATTTGGTACCAGAAAATATATTAATATTAATATATTTTCTGGTACTAAATATAACCATGCTGTTTTTTTTACAAAAAAAAATCGTAATTTCATGTGTCAGAATTTTTTGTAAAAAAAAACATGTTTAAAAAAACAGCATGTATTTTGGTCGTCTAAAATATATTAATATCTATGTTTTTGAGTAATTTTTTTGGAATGAAAACATAAAATAGAAACCATACAGTAAAAGTGGTGGCAGATAACCCACAATTACCTAGGAGTCTAAGAGGAACAGCAGGAGCCACATAACTTACCACAGAACTCATATTAATGGAATCAAAATTCAGAGCTCATCTCTGCTATGTCTGATTTTTTTGGTCACATAAAAATAAAATCAGACATAGTAGAGATAGAAAGCTCTGAATTTTGACTCCATCAATATAAGTTCTGTGGCTCCTGCTGTTCCTCTTAGACGCCTCTAGGTAATTGTGGGTTATCCGCCACCACTCTCACTGTATGGTTTCTTTTTGATGTTTTTATAACAAAAATATGACTAAAAACCATGGATATTAATATATTTTAGGTGTTCATAAAAAATCAGACATATACCCAACAAAATTTAGGTGTGCAAAAAAAACACGTTTATTTTGCAAAAAAAACTACTATCAAATAAAACCGTTATTTTGCATCACTAGTGTTGAGTAAGTTATGGTGCCTTGATTAATAGCATTAAAGCTATTTTCAACATGCTTCTTGTATCCCCAGTATCTTGAAGCCCTTTCTTAATTGCGCTGTACCTCAATGAGTCGACTTGCACGACGCATTATAACTGGTTTCAAGATGTTTTGAAGTTTTCTTCTGCCCTCTCAACTTCTTTAAGCATTGGCTGTCAAATTTGTGATTTGAAGAAGTCTTTGTATAACTCTTGTCACTCGTCAAACCATATTAATTAACTAAGGAGCCAGATTTTTGGCTTTTATGTGTGTTTCTTGCGTTGTGTGTGAGACTAATGAATGAATAATTTTTGATTGTTTTGCCTGTGTAAGAAGTCACTTCAGCCACTCTTAGTTATTCAGAGACAATATTTCTAATACAATTGTTATTGCTTTTAATTTTAAGAAGAATAATCAAGTTAGTTGTGTGTGTTTGAAGAGAAAAATGTTAACAGTGAAATTTTGTGCAGGAACCGTTATTCAAAACAATGTAGTCATGACAAGCGTTATTGCATGTTGAAGATTTTGCATGAATACTTTGTTAAATTTTTGCTCTGTATTGAAGTATTAACCTCCTATGAAGAGAGAATGCGCTTTTCAAATGTCTCTTGTGCCATCGTTATTCTTTGCTTCCTGTTTTATTTTTCACATATTTTTGTTGTATTTTTTTTTTTTGAACATTTGAACAGCTGTCATATGCTTAAGATTAAAATAAGAATGGATGCACAAGTGCGCAACTCAGTCTCATAAGTACATGGTTAAAAGTACATAGATACTTTTAATTGCAATATGCGTATAATACATTTTTTTCCTGAGAATCTCCCCTCAGGGGGATACAACTATTGTATCTATGGGAATTAGCGCTCCCAGGGGGACAATGGGCGGGCCCGAGCTAAATGTTAGGTAGGTTTTCTTTTTTTTAAATAAAATATGTTTTGGTTTTGTTACGGACCATCTTTTTTCGGTTCACTGCTGTTCTGTTTTTTCGGCACCTACTACTACCTTCTTCAACTTTGATCTTGTTTCATGAACTTCTTTCTCATCTTACTGTTCCTATGACCTTTCTGCATAGATTCCCCATTCTCTGATCTCCATACTAAATGGTGCCTTCCTCTCTTTGATACGCTCTTTTTTTGTAGCGGTTAGGGAGGCTTCAACTAACTTATAATCTAATCTTTCCTGAGAACCTTGGCCAGTAATAATAGGGAAATTTTTCCTCACAGGCCAGTTCAAGTTCAGGCTCTCCTACAGTTACTTTCAAGAGAGAAGTAGACAATGACAGCACTGAGGCACGTTCAGGGTTCGCAGAAGCAGAGCATGAGTTGAGAGAAGGCAGCTCTGGTGCGTGCAACACAAGTACTGTTCAACAGGGACCAGCTGGAGCATCTCAAAGAAGCGCTGACTCGCTACCATCAGATGTGTCGGATAGCGGCAGAGGTGTTGAGGCCGCATTTCCTGACAGACTCATGTCATGGCCCTTACTGTGTGAACATTGTGATTACTCCACTGGTAGGAGGAACCTTATGGAGCTGCACCTTCGTGTCAGGCACAATTTGGGATGTTACTACGATTGTGGGTTTTGTGATTACTCCACTATGTATATAAGTATTTTGAGGCGGCATGTAGTGAAGCAGCATGATGATGAGAGCTGGTACAAAGGTCTATCCGGGAGTTACCAATATACAGGTGTGGCAATGACGGGGGAACAGCGACGTAATAAACATGGGCAGGAAGAGCTTAGATGTGATTTCTGTAACACTCGTTTTGTCGTTGAGTCCAGTTCTGATTCACCTAAAGAAGCTGCATTGCACAATAGTATGGTGAACAAGTGTCAAGAGTGCGAATATTCTGCAAATGAAGGAAACTTGAAGCAGTGTTTGTCTGGTACACGCAAAATAGGGCCTCAAATAAGCAGACATGTTCAAAGTGGACTTTACATGCGTAACTTGAATGACTTAGCTCGTAGAAACGAACATGAACCATACCAAGCCAGCAAAGATAGGAAGGGACGGCTGTTCATGTGTGAGTTCTGTAACTTTTCCTCTGCCCGAAAGAGTAATGTTAAACGGCACCTAGCTACCAAACATGGTGAAGGGCAGCTGTTCAAGTGTGAGTTATGTGACTATTCCTCTCCTCAAAAGTTCTGTGTTAATATACACTTAGCCAGCAAACATGGTAGTGGTGCGCTGTTTAAGTGCGAATTATGTGATTATTTCTCTGCTCGGAAAGCGCAACTCAAACTGCACTTAGCTCACAAACATGGTAAAGGTCAGCTGTTCAAGTGTGAGTTCTGTGACTATTCGTCTGCTCGAAAGTGTTATATTAAACTGCACATTGCTGAGAAACATGGTATAGGTCAGGTCTTAAAGTGTGAATTTTGTGAATATTCCTCTGCTAGTAAGAATAATATTAAAAACCACTTAGCCAGCAAACATGGTAAAGGTCAGTTGTTCAAGTGTGAGTTATGTGACTATTCCTCTCCTCAAATGAGCAATGTTAAACGACACCTAGCCAGCAGGTGCAGGTCAGCTTTACAAGTGTGAATTATGTGACTATTCCTCGGCTCAAAAGAGTAATGTTAAACTACACTTAGCTAACAAACATGGTAAAGGTCAGATGTTCAATTGCGAATTTTGTGAATATTCCTCTGCTCGAAAGGGAAAAGTTCAAAGACACCTAGCTAGCAAACATTAGCGCACCAATGCGCTATTTTTCTAGATCTTAATTGCGCATTTATGGGCTATCCAAATGTCTAAACACTACATCGTACTGCACATCTTTTAAATATTGTAGCTCTCCGGTGTGGTGAAAGATCTTACGGGCTTCTCCCTCTGCAGAATATCCCTTGTTTGTCCATGGGAATTGGTGGTTACGGGGGGAATAAGTGAGGTCCTGAACTAAGAGGTAAGGAGATCATGTTTTTGTGGAAAAGAAATATTTTTAGTTATGTTAAGGAACATCTTTTTTTGGTTTACTACAGTCCTGTTTTTCATTATTCGTTACGCTTTCAACTCAACCTTGTTTCATAAATTTCTATGCAACTTAAAAACAAAAGAATCAAGGAGGGTAAAAACATCATTCATGAAGTTTTCTTTATAAAAATCTCTCTTTTCTCTTCGTATCTCTTTTGACTCCGATTTCAAATAACTGCTATACTATTAAAGACTCTTTTTCATTTGTACGTGAAATTTGCTCAATGCCGAATAAGAACTATGTCATGGCAAGTTTTGACGTTGTATCCCTTTTTACAAATATTCCCGTGAATGAGACAATTGAAATAGCGTTGTCAAAACTATTTACCAACAATGACAGATTCAGTGGATTTGACAGGCAAAGTTTCAAGAAACTGTTGGAATTATGCACGAAAGATAATCTATTTTTGTTTGACGGCAACTTATATTCGCAGAGGGATGGTACCCCAATGGGGGGTTGCGTTTCACCCACTTTGGCTAATATATTTTTGTCTCATCATGAACAGGTTTGGTTGAACGAGTGTCCAAGTTTGTTTAAGCCTGTGTTCTATCGGAGATATGTTGACGATACTTTTGTTTTATTTAGGGATGCTAGTCACATTGCCTTATTCTTAGACTACTTGAATAGTAAACATCCCTCAATAAAATTCACGCATGAGAACGAAAACCTTAATAAGCTCAATTTCTTAGACTGTTGTGATCTTATCACAACGTAAGGATCTTCAGAACGAGGGACGCCTCTATATGTTCAGGATGATCCAAAGCAGCCGAGGAGAGACGTCGTGTGCTTCGGGAAACGGTTATCAGACTTCGCGAATCGTTCTAAGTAGTTATTCTTCTCCCCCTTTATATCTCCTCTACGTCGACTCCGAGATCGCGGAAGAAACAAGGACGTCAACCGACCGAAGAGGGATTTCAAGACATCGCTACTAGAAGATCTTCTCTGTATAATGTCCGTATTGTTTTATACCTAACTTTTCTTAGATCATTAATGCTATTATCATGACTTGATATTTCATCGCACGAAGTAACTAAAGACGATAGAGTTGTTTATAACGCTCAATTGTGAATCAATTCATCGTAAAGGTTTATGTTCTCATGCAAAGTCAACCTTACCGAGAAGCGCACTACCGCACAGCTACCAAGCGTGGGGGAGTTAGTTAGAGCGCGGCAGCCAAAGAGAGAGCACGCACATAAGATTTCTTTCCTCGCCCTCGGGCAACCCCTTAGGGGTCTTCTGTTCATCTGACGTCATTATAGTCACTCAGTGTCATAGTAAATCAAGTGTCTTTCCGAAGTATTGTAATAACGTAAATGGCTGCCCGCGTTATATAAAGCGACACCACCTCGGATCCGAAACTAAGATGAGTCTCATTCGGTATTGTATACTTTTCCATGAGCATCCCCGTGTCGATTTCTCTGTGCCTAGGTTTCATCATGCCTTAAGTATTCTCTTGTAAACGTTATGCCTTCAGCACATGTTATGTATTTGCCCTCAGCACTAATTGTGTTCTTGCCGTCAGTGTATAGCTAAAATGAGTATTGAATGTAACTTAGTGCGTTAGGTCTATTTGTATTCAAGAACGCCAATCTCATGTAACGAGAATAAGTAATAAATGTCGATGCGTCACCGCGTATAATTACCTGTTAGTTAGGGAGATGAACTATCATGATCTGTGGAGAGACTCCACGCTACCAAAATATAAATCAATTTCTACCATTCTCATTAATTCGAAACTTGCTCATTAATTAAATTTATGGACATTGAAAAGTCCCAGTATATTTTCAGTTGAGCATCAATATCTACTAATTAAAATAAAAGAAAGTGATTAATAAATCACGACCATCAAAAGAGAGCCATTCATACGAAAAAAGATGAAAAGAAAATAAAGAGTGACATCAAGAAAAGGCTCCATGACAATTGGTGAGCAGCGGTAGTGGATTTGACTCCTATTCTTTATAATAAGAGTTAAATTTCCCTTGCTCACTCCCTCCGAAATAAAAATAAAGCTCGTGCCTGCAAAACAAAATAAATTAAATAAACCTCCAACAGATCTTGATAAATTCATCTCCACGTTAGGGTATTTGTATAATCTAATATTTCATGTATGTGTTTGATAAAATTCTAATTCATTTCTGTGAACCTATTATTGCTATGTGTTTATTTTGCTTTCTATTTCATTTCTGTGAGATCATTATAAAATGCATTGATTGTTACGTATCAATTCTTTTAATATGTCAAATCGTTTGATTGTAAGGAATATGACAATATGAATTAACCTTCTGATCCAAGAGCATTCAATTACTAAAGGCCAATTTGACAACGTGAATCATTCAATTATTTACGATGCGGGATAACTGCACTCCAATGAATTATGTAAAATTATGATTTACCGTATAAATTTCTCCAATTTACCATGTAACTCTCTTTCATGACTCTAAACGGACGCTATTTTGTCATTTTGTTCTGATTTGTACTGAACGTGCTATTCATTTTAAACTCTGAATCTCCGTATCACAAAAATTTACATTTATAAAATCAACCATAAATTGAAATTTTCTTCTAATTCGGCTTATAAATGACCATCGGTAAATCATCTCCTTGAAATTCCATCATATTTACACGAAATGAAAATTCATTTTAGAAGTAAACTTATTTTTAGTCAGGAATTATTTACATGATTAAAAATTCAAATTCATATATATCGTAGATACTATGATGCTAAATCTATGGCAACCTTTCCATCCAGACGTCCGTGTGTAAATCACAATTTCAATGCGTTATTTTAACATGTATTTTAACCATATAATCATCATGAATGTTGCGTGATTATGCGTGTTGAGATGTGAGAAAATTCTAAGACCAGCTAATCGTGTGGTGGAGGGTAGTTCTCGAGTGCCCGGACTCATTTTGTTTCGTAAACAAACCTCAACGCCGCCCCCCTATCCGGCAGCCAGTGGCTAGCCCTCTCCTGCTTCTCACTCGATCTCCATCTCTCTCTTCTTTGTTCCAACTGTAACGATCGCTTCACGAATTCTATCTCGATCAACAGCACCTTGAAAACTTATATGATAAACTTGAATTTAGTAGAGGTAAATGTTTAGTGCGAAGATAACATTGTAAACATGATGCGTGGTAACGTAAATAATCATAGTTGATTTAAGATTTTGAATTTACATATGCAAATTTTATTTTCTCGAACACGATTTAAATAATTGAATCACTTATGTTCATCAAAATTATCTCTCAACGAGGAGAACGTTATGAGAATTTAAAATATCTCAACAGTATAATACTGGAATTTAGGATGAGATAAATTTGTGATCTTTATTGATGTACGCTTCACGTTCAATTTAAATTTACTGGAAAATTTTGTTAATGACTTACTCAACGTGAATGCACCATTTAAAAAAATTTTTGCTTCGCATCGTATAAGATTATGATACCACTTCGAAACGGGAACGTAGTTTAAGCTCGATGTGTTTTGAGACAAATCCCCAAACATCGCTTAGCTTGAGGCTGCCGCTACCTCGCACCCTCTACATCCCCCTCCATGTCTCCCCAGCAGCCAGTGCGGGCTAGCTCTATCTCCTACTTCAGTCATTTATTCTCTCAATTTCTGCTCTCTCTCTAGCATTCGTACCCAACGGTCGTATCATGAATTCTACTTGCTTGATAATTACAATGCGTCACATTAAAATATTTGATGGATTAACTTTGGACTAAGTGTTGATGGAATGTTTAATGTTTCGTTAATGTTGTAGGTGTAATGATGTAGTATTTACCAATCTGCCACGTAACCAACTCTAGTGAGACATGGAAGATGAAAAAAAAATTTCCCTTAAGTCTGACCTCATGAGTGATTTAAATTATATTCATCAGATTATCTTTTGAAATTCAATCATGTTCTACTTTAAAGGAATTCATCTAGAAGTAAATTTCATTTAATTAGAAATGATCATGCAGAGAAAGATTTATTTCATTTGATTAGGGTGTTCATGTCTAATTTTAATTCCAATGTATTGTTTAACCATGTCATTGTAATGAACGTTTGCCTGAATGCTGAGGAGTGAGGGAAGAATGTGTGTGGAGTGAGGCTGTGCGAAGGGAGTCGCGACGTGACAGGCCCAGACAGGGTGCGCTCAAGCCCGAGCCGACAACGTCCCTGTTGTTTCAAATCACCCAACTTCACCCCCCTTCTCTCTCCAATCCTCCGACTCTCGGCTTGCTCTCTACTTCGCTCTCGTTCGAAGGGAAGGCCTAACTGTCGCACGAGCATACTCTACCTCGCAGGCACGATAGCAGACTCAGACTTTTGCCGTCTTTCGAACGCTACTTTGCATAGCAGTTCTATTACGCTGAAAGATTCGATAAATTTGAACTTAGGATAAACTTTTAATGATTTGAATTTGGTGTAATTTTGTAATCATGTGATGAATATTAGCGTGAGTGTGTAATGATTTCATTTATTTAAAATTTTGAATTTACTTGTCATATGAAATTTTCGTTAACAGATCACGACTTAAAGATAAATGAGTAATGCTTTATGCACATAAATATACTTCTCTGAAATCGGATGATAGTGCAAATATCAGCGTCATGTGATTTTAAATGATAATTATCTCAACGTCAGGATAATGGACTTTATAACGAAATTTAAAATCCGATCATTATAAAGACACCCTTGATATTATCTAATCGCAGGAGTTCTTTGTCATTTGACGTGCTCAACGTGAATGCGCTATAAAAAAAATTTTGCTTCACGTCGTACTAGATTATAATGTCACTTCGAAACTGGAACGTAGGTTTAAGCTCAATATTATGTCCTATTGTAAGCACAGAGGATAGAACGGGTCGAGGTGCGGGAATCGTATGGAATGAATGAGAACTTGTCTGGGAATGAATAAAATTCACAAGAACGATAAATAACAATAACGGTAATTTCAGCTGGTGCCGTGGACTCTGTGAGCGGACGGGATGGACTGCTGCGTCTTCAATACCAGCCCCACACAACCAGCCCATTCTCTACCTCGGTGCCTAAGCTACCACGCTTGCGGCGGACTTCGCGTTCATGTGGTCCGCGCTAAGTGTCAACATGGCTCGGACGTGGACGTGGCAGCGGCGACGCAACAACGGGGCATTGGCGGCAACAACGATAACGACACTCCGACGAGTTCAACGCACGAGCGCGGAGAAAACGTCGTAGAAAATGGTCCGCTCAGCGACACATCACCAACAAGAACAGTCTGAGCTAGACGCACGACCTCGAGGAAAACGACGAAAGAAAACCGTCCGCCAGTTGACTGGGTCAACTACTTTAAAAATTTTCTGGGAGGATATTTCGAATCACGGAACCTGAGTGGGGATAACATCGGCAAGAAGAAGAAGGAACACGACTACGACGAAGCTCCGGGATATACCAGCGCATCATGAACAACGAAATGAACTACAACTACAAAGATTTTGATGATCTTTTTGCGACATCGGCGTGTCTTCGTGGCTGTTTAAAAGAAGTCTTCAGGACTCAAAAATAAAACCCCATCGCGAAGGAGATCGTGTATGATAAGGCGCGGTTAAAATGACTTTCTTGAACACAGGCATTGCGAGGATGTCTATCCTTCCACATAATTGGATGCTGCTGAAGTATGATCACGGCGACCGAGACTTTAATTGTCCCGTGTCCTTTAATGAAATTTTTATTTCATTGAATATTTTCTAGAACTATTCTGCGAGCTGAGGAAGCCTCCGCCATTTTCTGCGGGGAATAACGTTTGCCAAAAACGGACGGAGGACTTGGTCATGTCTGGAGGTTTCAAATCAGAGTTCGACAGAAGAACAAACTCAGTCATCGCTGCCGTAAAGTCATCACAGCTGGATACGTGGATATACCAAAAAATGAAAGATCTGTCTTATCAACGTCTTCCTCCCCCCCCCCCACTGGCACGTAAAAGCTGTAGAGAAAGTCAACGATCAGGAGATCGTCTTCATCGCCAACAAGGGGAGATTTTGTTGTGATCTTATCACAACGTAAGGATCTTCAGAACGAGGGACGCCTCTATATGTTCAGGATGATCCAAAGCAGCCGAGGAGAGACGTCGTGTGCTTCGGGAAACGGTTATCAGACTTCGCGAATCGTTCTAAGTAGTTATTCTTCTCCCCCTTTATATCTCCTCTACGTCGACTCCGAGATCGCGGAAGAAACAAGGACGTCAACCGACCGAAGAGGGATTTCAAGACATCGCTACTAGAAGATCTTCTCTGTATGATGTCCGTATTGTTTTATACCTAACTTTTCTTAGATCATTAATGCTATTATCATGACTTGATATTTCATCGCACGAAGTAACTAAAGACGATAGAGTTGTTTATAACGCTCAATTGTGAATCAATTCATCGTAAAGGTTTATGTTCTCATGCAAAGTCAACCTTACCGAGAAGCGCACTACCGCACAGCTACCAAGCGTGGGGGAGTTAGTTAGAGCGCGGCAGCCAAAGAGAGAGCACGCACATAAGATTTCTTTCCTCGCCCTCGGGCAACCCCTTAGGGGTCTTCTGTTCATCTGACGTCATTATAGTCACTCAGTGTCATAGTAAATCAAGTGTCTTTCCGAAGTATTGTAATAACGTAAATGGCTGCCCGCGTTATATAAAGCGACACCACCTCGGATCCGAAACTAAGATGAGTCTCATTCGGTATTGTATACTTTTCCATGAGCATCCCCGTGTCGATTTCTCTGTGCCTAGGTTTCATCATGCCTTAAGTATTCTCTTGTAAACGTTATGCCTTCAGCACATGTTATGTATTTGCCCTCAGCACTAATTGTGTTCTTGCCGTCAGTGTATAGCTAAAATGAGTATTGAATGTAACTTAGTGCGTTAGGTCTATTTGTATTCAAGAACGCCAATCTCATGTAACGCGAATAAGTAATAAATGTCGATGCGTCACCGCGTATAATTACCTGTTAGTTAGGGAGATGAACTATCATGATCTGTGGAGAGACTCCACGCTACCAAAATATAAATCAATTTCTACCATTCTCATTAATTCGAAACTTGCTCATTAATTAAATTTATGGACATTGAAAAGTCCCAGTATATTTTCAGTTGAGCATCAATATCTACTAATTAAAATAAAAGAAAGTGATTAATAAATCACGACCATCAAAAGAGAGCCATTCATACGAAAAAAGATGAAAAGAAAATAAAGAGTGACATCAAGAAAAGGCTCCATGACAAGACGTCTGCATAGAAAAAACTGCTAACTCGTTCAAAACTACCGTGTTTCATAAATTAACGAACACTGGCTTAGGAATGAAATATTATAGTGCAATCAACTTCAAGTGCAATCTTATTTCTTGCCTAGTAGATAGAGCCTTTAAAATTTGTTCGACATATGACTTTTTTAACACAGCTAGAATTTCTACGTTCATATTTTTGCAAAAATTCATTTCCCCTTTTTTTAATTGAAAAATGTTTTCGTAGGACAACTGACTCTCACCGTGTGCGAAAGATGGCTAATTTTGATGTGCCGAAAAAAATTTTGTACGTGTCATTACCATATGTGTCTGTGTGTACTAATCGCTATGTAGAAAACGAAATAAAAACACTTATCACTAAATACTATCCACAAATAAATCCTAGAATAATTTTTCGCAATATGTTCAGTGTTGGCAGTTTTTTCCGGTTTACTGATCGGATGCCTGAGTTCCTGCAAAGCTGCGTCGTCTATAAATATAAGTGTAGCCAGTGTAATGCTACATATTGTGGGGAGACAACTCGCCACTTAGTGACGCGCATAGCAGAGCATAAGGGGGTGTCAGTACGTACTGGGAGAGCTACCGCCAACACTTTGCACAGCAGTATAAGAGACCACTCGCATGCAGCTGACCACCCAATCACTGAAAATTGTTTCGAAATTATAGGTCATAGCAATAAACTAGATATTCGTTTGTTAGAAAGTATACTTATTCACCACACTAGGCCTACGTTAAATGAAGCAGATTCGTCTGCACCTCTGTATATTTTAAATTAGGACTCCCATCTAATCTTGTATCACTTTCCTGTGTTTACTCTGCTGCTATAATTTGTGAATTTATATTATTGTTCCAGATACTGAAGATGAGTAAAGTTTTTACTCGAAAGCTCTATTTTTATAAAGAAAACTTCATGGATGATGTTTTTACCCTCCTTGATTCTTTTGTTTTTATGTAGATTACGTTTTCCAAAACGAAAATCAATAAGTTCTATGCAACTTGCTGTTTCTATGAACCATGTGCATAAACCCAGCGTTTCCATAAGTGATTACTGAAGGATTTCTTCCTCTTTCCTCTCTTACACCATTTTTAAAATTAAACAGGCCTAAAGTATCTTATCTAACGTATTCTAACACCTTTGTAGCGTTGTCGTAGGTAAAATTTTTATTTCCTCCCTAACACTGCATTCATCATTTTGCGTACTATTCTGCGCAATTTTCAGTAAATTATAAGGTATATTTTCAAATGAAATCAGAACTTTCTTTCAGTTGCTGAGTGGCTTTTTAGGATGACACATGAAAATCACCCGTTAACATTCTATTTCGTTGTGTATCTTGTTGCATCCTTGTGAAATTTATCAGAAGTACTGTGCAAATTCTTTTTCTTTGTTTAAATTCCATGATTAACGGTCACAATCATGACTTGTTCCGTCTTCTTTTTTGCGTTTGTAAGAAAATGTACATTTCTGGTAACCTAATGCAATGTTTTATGTCAGTGGTTCCCTAACTTAGGTCACCCTACCCTTGGGGTCCCTGCGAAGGTCCTAGGAGGTCCGCGACACGTTGGAAAAATTATCTTTAGACAAAAATATATATGAAAATATACAACACTGATTCTCTGTCATTATTATAGGTGTTATCAATATTGTGTTGTGTAAGCAGCCAGCACTTCTCTGTTCAATTTTTAAATTCGTCATAATATTTGATTTAGGTTTGTTGGCTCACCCTTTGCTTCCGGCTCTATTGAAGCACTGTGTTCTCTTATGTGGTGTGTTATGTTCTCCGAAATGTGTACGTGTGGTGGCTTTTTCCAGAATGTGTGTGGTTCAATGAGAAAAACTCGTTAAACTACCATATGATGGGGTATGAAAATAAAGTTCTCTGTCCTACCATTGACAGAGTTCTGGATCTTCTCAATGACACATTCGTTCCCATTTCAGAGTTATCAAATAATAACCCTCCACTACTGCTCCATCGTAAAAACGATCACTACAGTGCTCTTGTCACACAAGGCAAAAATCAGACCAGGATCACCTCATCTTGACAGAGTGCTGCTGCCCAGCCAAAAAATAGACTTTCTTACATAGGAGATGCTAGGCCAAACACCCTGGGCAACTTAGACAAAATCGATAAATCCCCTGAACGATACCATCGAGATAGTAACCTCGCTACCTTTAAAAAGAGTGCTAATATAGGTAAAATCAAAATCAAGCATGTAAATGCTCGAAGCCTGAATGGTAAATTGGATGAAATCAGAGTAATGTTGGTCACTGAAAAAATTGACATTTTGTGTGTCTCAGAAACATGGTTTGATTCACGAACCCAAAGTTCATTTTTTAACATTCCTGATTACGTGTCGTACCGCTACGACGGCGCTAAAACCAGCCGAGGTAGTGGGTGGATCTTGTATTTTTGTGAAAGAAATGTACTCAACATCTTCACTACTAGCGAATAAAGTTTGCGAAGACATTGAAATGGTTTGGTTAGAAGTGCAAATAAATAAACACAAATCAATAATCATTGGCAGCCTTTACCGGCACCCATCGTCTCCCCTAAATCTAACACTAGATTTCATTGAGGAAACCTTCAAATAAAACCTTCAGGCTAAAAAATCATTCTTTGCTTTCGGAGATTTCAATGTTGACCTAACGGACAAAAACAATCAGCTAAGCAAACTATTGTATAAACTAAGCTTATCACAAATGGTCAAAGAACCGACTCGCATCACTAAAGTCTCTGCAACTCTCCTCGATCTAGCAATCACAAATAATCCCACCGCAATACTTAGTACAGTAATATCACCTTCTATTTCCGATCACCACTCGATAGAATGTGAAATTAATATTGCGAAGGAAAGACAAAAATACCGCTTAATGACCTATCGCTCGAAAAGGCACTATTCAGCAGAACTATTTCAAGAAAAACTACTCGATAGGTCTACCGAATTCCAGAAAATGATGCAATCTGACGATGTTGACATACAAGTGTCAATTTTCAACGAGAACTTCACAGCAGCTCTCGACAAATGTGCATCTTACGTCACCAAAAAAACCAAGCCAAAACGGACTGTTTGGATTACTGACGAAGTTGAAGAGATGAGCAGAATAAAGAAAGCTAACTTGCGAGAGTACAAAAACAATAGATCAAACAGTACCTTATACAAGAGATATAAAGAACATGAAAAAATTCTTCGAAAGAAAAGCACTGAAGCGAAACAAACTCACTTCCACCAGGCACTGATAACGGCTAAAAATAACCCGAAGCGAACTTGGGAAATCATTAGTGAGGTAGCCCCACATAAAAATTAAGATCGCATAAGTAATTTTGAAAATCCCTTGGCAACAGCCACAGATTTCAACACATTCTTTTCAAAAGTAGGGGCTCAAGTTTTCAGTGAGGTGTGTATCAATCCAGATGAAACGACAATTGAAAATTCATGCCCCACTGCACCCTCGAGGACTGATGTCAAGTGGAGACCACGCCCTGTCGATTTACCAGAGTTACGAAACATCTTATACTCACTAAAAAACACAAAGGCAGTTGGACCTGATGGTATCAGTCTTCAATATATCAAAGACAGTTTCCCTGTTACAGCACCATGGATTTGTCTGATAATTAATACATCAATAGTAACCAATACGTTTCCAAACCAATGGAAACACTCCATCATTAGACCGTTGCACAAAAGTGGTGACCTAAATACAGCATCAAACTACAGGCCCATCAGTCTTTTGCCTGTCATGTCCAAACTATTGGAGAAAGTGGTGACAAATCAACTGCCATTTCACCTGGACGAGTCAAATTTACTCCACCAAAATCAATATGCCTATAGAAGAAATACTAGCACTCAAGACGCTCTGCTCAATATATCTGAAAAATATACAGTGACATCGATCAAAAGAATGTAACACTCTTGCTACTACTCGATCTCTCTAAGGCGTTCGATAGCGTCCAACATGAAAGACTTCTACGTAAAATACTGAACTTGGGAATAGACACGCAATGGTTTGAAAGTTACTTGTCAAATCGATCTCATGCAGTCCGCATAGAAAACAAATTGTCCCCATTCGTTCAAAACAATTTTGGTGTTCCCCAAGGATCCATTCTTGGTCCGCTACTGTTTTCTATTTTCATTAATGATTTCCCTTCAATGCCTTCTAACACACGGATCTCAATGTATGCAGATGATGTTCAAATTGCAATAACAAGTTCTGTATCGGAAATACCACAGACGCAAATTAAAGCCGAAACTTTACTGACTAGCCTGAAATCATGGTACGACCGAAATGGTCTCAAATTAAATGCTAATAAAACACAACGCATTATTTTTGGATCCAAAGATGCAATCAAAAAAATTTCAGATCTTACTCTTTGTAATATAGCGAGTAGTGTAAGTTCTAGTTAGAGAGACCGAAAGTTGGCAACGCTCGATAGGGCAACACTCGCACGTCAGTCTGCAAGTGGCCTCGGCTTCAACAACAAGTAAATGTTGACCGAGTGTGTATATAATTACCTACTGTGGTTGGTATCTAACTTCTTAAGTTCTAAACTAATGTACTAATTCTACTCTACTCTATTCTATATATTTCCGCCTATCTCCGCTCTAATCTCACTAGCCACAGTTCAGTAAGTTGAGTATTAAGCTAAGGTACCTAAGAGGTGAGTGAACTATTTACCTAACTTGCTGTGTCATTGCATTGTCTATGTGGAACCCATACTGTGCTCTAGTGTAGGGTTGCCTAATTTATTATACTATTTACCTTACTTGCTGTGTCATTGCATTGTCTATGTGGAACCCATACTGTGCTCTAGTGTAGGGTTGCCTAATTCATTATACTGGCGACGAGGATTTCGTAGAACTGCTGGAAGTGGCTCAGTAGTAGTGACTAGTGAGGGAACATAGAATTTGCCTAGTGAATTTTTTTTTCTGGTGTTGCTAGACCGGCTAGACTAGTGAAGAAACTCAGAATTGATCAAGTGTGTTCACAGTGTTCACAGTGTGTTTTGACTTACTAAAAAAATTCAATATGCCATTGATAGGTTCAGTGGGAGAATTTAATCCTTTAGAGGAAGAATTTGGAGACTATGAAACTAGATTACACTGCTATTTTGTAATAAACAAAATAGGGGAAAAAAAAGCCCCGTCAATAATTTCACTAGTGGGTCCTAAAATTGCTAGGTTGATCAAGGATCTGATGTCTCCTAAAAAAGTCCTTGATGCTACTTATGACGAGATTGTGGAAGCGTTGAGACGGCATTTTAAGCCAACAAGTAATCAGATCTTTGAGAGGTTTAGGTTCCATAAGCGGAACCAGAGACAAGGGGAAAGCATTGCTGATTGGGGCTAGCTTGAAAGCCCTTTCTAATACCTGTAATTTCAAACAGGAAGTGCTAGAAGAGACCCTTCTAGATCGTTTCATTTTGGCTGTGTCCAGTAATGAAATTCAAAATTGCTTGCTGAATGAAGCTGGCCTGACATGGCAAAAGGCCATGGATCTAGCTACTGCTAAAGAAACCACACTGAGAGAAACAGTGGGGTTGAGGCAACCAAATTCAATTCTAAATGTAGGTCAGAGCAGAGTTAAGCAAACTGCGTACAAGCCTCAGGGCAAGACTCAGGCACAAGCTAGCTCCAAATCAGCATGCAGCGGCTGTGGTGGTTTGCACTGGCGTAGAGATTGCCCCTATAAAGACAGTAATTGTCATGGTTGTGGCCAAAAAGGTCATCTAAAAAAATGTTGTTTCAAACTAACAAAAATGCAGAAATCTGATAAAGGCAACAAAAATAATTTTGTGCATGCTATGCATGAAAAAAGGGGGAGGGAAAACCACCCTAACCCTAATGGAACTAGCAACGGAACCAGTGCAGACTATCCAGCTCCCAACCAAGTATGCTATGGGGAAATATTTTCTTTAGCCGAGGAAATGAAACCCCCAATAAATATAAAATTGTTACTAAATGGTGTGCCGTTAGAGATGGAGGTAGATACAGGGGCTGCCAGGTCTATCCTTTCAATGGCCACCTACTCAAAAATACCAGCTAAGTCAAGACCCGAGCTGAGACCTTCTGATGTGAAGCTTAGGACTTATGGGGGAACCCCACTAGTGATTTGTGGGGAGATTAGGGCTAACATCCAGCGTGAATCTAGTGGTATGGTTCCTCAGCTAGCAACTTTTATGGTTGTAGACGGGGAGGGGCCAGCCTTGCTGGGTAGGGACC
Organism: Morinoia aosen; assembly: GCA_030386875.1. Lineage (NCBI taxonomy): Eukaryota > Metazoa > Arthropoda > Malacostraca > Amphipoda > Talitridae > Morinoia > Morinoia aosen. The sequence goes on along the minus strand of CM059576.1, from coordinate 14,936,731 downwards.
TGATTGATTTCCTTGGGCTAACTATAGTATCAAATAATGTCAACAAATTGACTACCTGCCCTGAAGAGTTAGCAAATAAATTCCCCGGCCTTTTTCAACCAGGTCTAGGTTGCTTTAAGGGAAGGAATTTCAAAATAGAAGTGGATCCAGCCGTACCACCAAAGTTTTGTAAGGCCAGGAATGTGCCTTACACACTTAGACCTAAGGTGGAGGCAGAACTTGATAGACTGGTGCAGGAAGGTATCCTCACCCCTGTACAGTACTCTAGATGGGCAGCAGCTATCGTCCCTGTGCTCAAGGCTGATCAAAGCATCCGCATCTGTGGGGACTACAAATAAACAGTCAACAGAGCAACTAGGCTTGATACTTACCCCATACCCAGAGTGGAAGATTTATTTAGCGGGTTAGCCGGAGGAGTTATATACTCCAAGCTAGACATGTCTCAAGCGTACGCCCAACTTCCGCTGGATGATGAATCCAAGGAGCTCACCGTGATCAACACCCATAGAGGTCTGTTTGCTTATAATAGGCTAAGCTTTGGCATAGCCTCGGCACCTGGAATATTTCAGCGTGCCATGGAAGGACTATTGCAGGGCCTCCCAGGAGTGTTCTGCTACCTGGATGACGTCCTGGTGAGTGCCACTAATGAGTAAGAGCACAACAAGCGTCTCCATCAAGTCTTATCTAAACTACAGGAGGCAGGGCTAAAACTGAAAATGGATAAATGCCAAATTGGAGTGCCACAGGTATCCTACCTTGGATACCAAATTGACAAGGATGGATTGCACCCACTGCAGAGAAGGTAGCAGCAATCCAGAATGCACCAGCTCCTACTAATGTGACTCAACTGAGAGCCTACCTTGGGCTGTTAAATTTCTATAGGAAATTTCTAAAATCATCTGCAACCATGCTGGAGCCCCTAAATACCTTACTGAGGGATAAAACCCTTTGGAAATGGGATGCAAGTCAGGAGAGAGCATTCCAGAAATCTAAACAAGCCCTCCTGGACTCTCAGACTCTAGTCCACTTTGACCCTCAGAAACCCATAGTGGTGGTGGCTGACAGTAGTGCGTATGGTGTGGGAGCGGTGCTGTGTCACCTTATTGATGGGATTGAACGCCCCGCCTATTTTGCCTCCCGAACTCTAACCGCAACAGAACGCAACTACTCCCAGACTGAGAAAGAAGCTCTGGCTATGGTGTTTGCTCTCAGAAAATTCCATTGTTACCTGTGGGGACAGGACTTCACTGTGGTTACGGACCACAAACCTCTGTTAGGACTATTTGACCCGGGTAGAAGCATTCCTCCGATGGCATCCGGGCGCATTCAAAGGTGGGCTCTTCTGCTGCAATCCTACAAGTTCACCTTGCGTCACCGGTCTGGCGTGCTGTTGGGCACGGCTGATGCTCTCAGTCGTCTACATTTGACAACTCCCGAGGAAGCCACACCTATTCCTGCGGAATGGACGTCCTTAGTAAATTTCCTCGAGTCAGCTCCAGTCACCAGCACCCACATCCGCAACGGCACCCTAAGGGACCCAGTACTTTCAAAGGTATACAAATACTGCCAAGTAGGCTGGCCTTCGACGGTAATTGGCGACCCTGATCTCGCTCCATATACTAGGAGGCGAGACAAATTGTCTACACAAAATGGCTGTGTGCTCTGGGGAGCAAGAATTATTGTACCCCAAGCTCTCAGACAAGCCATTGTGGACGAACTTCACTCTGGCCATGCTGGATCATCCAGGATGAAGGAGTTAGCTCGCAGCTATGTATGGTGGCCACTGCTGGACAAAGATCTAGAAGAAACGACTAAGTCATGCAGCGAGTGCCTGAGCACTTGAGCTGCACCAACGAAAGCTGAACTCCATCCGTGGGAATGGCCTGCGAGGCCTTGGCATCGCATACACATTGACTACGCGGGCCCAATGGATGGAAAATACTATCTAGTGATCGTGGATGCACACTCTAAGTGGGTTGAAATTTTTTCCATATCTACTACAACCTCTAGCGAAACGATCACGTGCCTGAAACACACTTTTGCGACATTTGGATTTCCAGTAACAATTGTTTCTGACAATGCAACGTGTTTCACATCGGCTGAATTCCAAGAATTTGTGAAGGCATGTGGTATGCGACGTATTACGAGCGCACCATACCCCCCTTCAACTAATGGACTGGCAGAGCGCATGGTACAAACTTTCAAGAAGAATATACGAAAGTCAACGGAACCCCTACGCCTAGCACTAGACAGGTTTCTGTTCAACTATCGGCTGACACCCCATACGACAACAGGTGTTACGCCCGCCGAACTGATGTTAGGCAGGAAAGTTCGCTCTCGTCTTGATCTGCTTTGGCCGTCAGAGGCAATCGCGCCCAAAGTTGCTCAACGCCAGGACGCTCAGAAAAGATACCACCCAGGGTCTCGCGCGGTTGACATTCCGCCGGAGTCACCTGTGATGCTCCGGCAATACACGCCGGGTTCCCCAAAATGGACCCCTGCTACCACCATTGAGAAAACAGGCCCGGTATCCTACAAGTGCCAACTGAAGGGGGGAGAGGTCGTTCGTCGACACCAGGACCAAGTTATTACCTGCTCGAACACCATCCCTGAACCCTTGGAACAACCTACGGAGGAAACCGTTGTGTTTCCACAACCTGCTCAAAATTCATACCCACCACCTCCGACCAATGAACCTGACTCCGAAACAGCTGATTACCCGATTCCCACCCAGAAGGCTAGGATGCACGAGCCTCCAAGTGCATCCTAGCATCTCACGCAGGTCTACCCGGGCTCGGAAGCCTGTGGTGAGAATGGATCTTCAGGATTGACTATATTGAATAAGGGGACTGGGGATACAGGGAGGGGTTTCTAATTAAGGAGGGAGGGGTGTAATATAGCGAGTAGTGTAAGTTCTAGTTAGAGAGACCGAAAGTTGGCAACGCTCGATAGGGCAACACTCGCACGCCAGTGTGCAAGTGGCCTCGGCTTCAACAACAAGTAAATGTTGACCGAGTGTGTATATAATTACCTTCTGTGGTTGGTATCTAACTTCCTAAGTTCTAAACTAATGTACTAATTCTACTCTTCTCTATTCTATATATTTCCGCCTATCTCCGCTCTAACCTCACTAGCCACAGTTCAGTAAGTTGAGTATTAAGCTAAGGTACCTAAGAGGTGAGTGAACTATTTACCTAACTTGCTGTGTCATTGCATTGTCTATGTGGAACCCATACTGTGCTCTAGTGTAGGGTTGCCTAATTTATTATACTATTTACCTTACTTGCTGTGTCATTGCATTGTCTATGTGGAACCCATACTGTGCTCTAGTGTAGGGTTGCCTAATTCATTATACTCTTGCAGTTGGAAATGATAAAATTAATGCATCAGAAAAAGTTAGAAATCTAGGTATCTGGTTCGATAGAAATATGTCCTTCAAATCTCACGTTGAGACTACTTGCAACAAAATCTACGGAACTTTAATGTTTTTTTCATCGTATAAAAAGTATGCTAGACGAAAAATCCAGATTATTAGCAATTCAATCCCTTGTGTTATCGCGCATTGACTACTACAGCCTAGTATGGGGAGACTTACCTCAATACCTTCAAAGGGACTTACAAAAATGCATGAATTTTGCAGCCAAGGTGGTATGCAACGGTAATTTCATAAGAAGTGATCACGTAACCCCTCTCCTCAATAAACTCGGCTGGATCCCTATTCAAGAAAGGCTCCTCATGCAGAAGGGCCAATACGTATTCTCCTCGTTATATCTTCCTCAGAGCAATGCTGAGATAGTGCGTTTCCATCCACCCACTGTAACCAATCAAAAACCGAACAGAAACAATAATTTCTTAGTCAACTATCGTTCATCTCACTTAGGGCAGAAGGCTCTGTCCATATCAGGCGCCTTACTGTGGAACAAACTTCCCCTGAGTATTAAAGTCCCTCAAAGACCGCGAGAATTTAAAGCCAAAATAACTCGTCATCTTGTGTCTCAATAATAATCCTTAGTTACAGAACATACTGAATGAGTACTGACGAATCTCATTTATCTGGTATCTCCATTGCTGAACAATCTCCCTCGCTCATTGTTTTATAATTCAAGACATCAAACAACAGTTTTGAAGTATGCGTAGGTATTATGATTTGACCGCCTATACGTTGTCATTTGCGAACATGCTTACTTGTATATGTGTGTACGTATATAGGTGTATGTGCGCATATGGGTGTGTACATGTGCACGTACAACTGTGTGCACTAGAGTAGATGAACCAGTCGAAGGTGCATTTTATGTCATTCCTCTCCGTTTCTGTGCAAGCATCAAACTAGACCGTCATGGTGCCTATGTGTGTGTGTGTTGATCAATTACAGACATTCTGCACCATATTACAAAGATAATGTATTTTTTCTAATATGAAATTGTAAAGCATCCATGTAAAAAAAATCAATTCGTTGTGTGATCATCCATTTATACTGCAGTAATATACTTATTTGGCTTATAGTTATATGCTTACAATAATGTGATACCTATGTTTGTTTATCAATTGACGACAATTTACGCCATATTTCAAAGATAATGTGATTTTTTTTTCTAATATGAAACCTTTATCGGACATTATTGTTTTCTTTCTTATTCACGTCCCACAATCGTTTTCATGTTTCTGACTTAAGTAGACTGTTTTGTGCCACTATTTCTAGTACGAAATTTTATAAAATTCATGCTATAATAAAAGATATTTTCTCCGTTTCCCTCGATTGGAATTCTGGTTTATACTGACTAGTTTACGCTGATATTTGCGCACATGCTTCCTTGTGTAAATGTGTACGTGTCCACGCTATGCGTATGACACTCTGTAGAATGCGTATGTATTGCCTCGATGCATAGAAATGCATTTGTGTATGCTTACGAGTTAGGTGTAAATATGTGCGTGGGTATATGTGTGCATGTGTATGTGTAAATATTTACATGTATACGTGCACATATGTGTGTACTAGACTGACAACTAGCATTTTACTAAAGATAATGTTTTTTTTTCTGTGTACTCTCAACTTGTAATATAACCTAACTCGTCATACCTTTAGTATTGTAAAGCATTCATGTAAAAACAATACATTTGTTGTGCGATCATCCATTTATATTTAAATAAAATGCTTGTTAACTAATGACCGTTTTGTTAAAATTGTTGAATCAGAAATACAAAACCTATAATCTTCTTAGTCCTCATGCTTATATGTACACATATGTATATATGTGTGTGTGTGTGTGTGTGTGTGTGAGTGTGTGTATGGGTATAGTCACACATGCATACGTGTGTGTACATATGTGTATATATGGATATATATTTATATATATATTTATTTTTCTTTTTTTCATGCTTCCTTAAAATGACACTTGTGAACATTGACCGAAACAAGCGATTTCATATATTATTTCCTGGCATCAAGAATTGCGAAGTTTTATGTCATGTACATGTAAACTGTCAAAAGTGTTTTCATCCCACAAGGAAAATGCATCGTCCATGAAATTGTGTTATCTCTTACAATTATCATTACATGTATTATCAAATGTAGATTAAGCTAGATTAGGAGTTCATTGCCCTCAATCATTTCTTTTGACTAGTGACACGAGTTTTTCAATACTCGTGTGTGTGTATCATCTAAGTGTATTAATTTTAAGATATTTTAAAAACCAATGATGGTACTTTTGTACCATCTCTATTGGAAATAAACCGTTTTTCTTTATCTTTTCTTTCTTTTTTTCAAGAACTGAATATCATGCTCTGGATGAGAAAACTCTGGAATACATTTTGCCATTCGCCGCGACCTACTTTTGTGAAAAAGGATTTTCCACATTGACAATAGTGAAAACCAAGCCCAGAGCACGCCTACAGGTGAACAACGACATGCGTTTGGCACTCACTAACATCAAGCCCCGAATCGATCAAATGTGTAGGAGCCATCAAGTTCATCCATCCTACTAAACAAAAAATGTTTGATAGCTTTTGTGTTCAATTCTGCACTTTTTTAGGAAGGTATTTCGTTTTTTAGTTATCTGTGTTGACTGTACATTTTGTAATGAGTGTAAGCATCTATATACTGGGGGTATTTCTCCCAATTTTATTTTGAATTGAATTTGAAACTGTGAAAAATTTTGAAAATGTTATAAGCATATTTTTATACTTTGTTTGTATAGAATATGCAAGTGGTATATTTACTGCTTACTAATGATGTAGAAGTTTGTTGATAAGTTTGTTTGTTGAAGTTTCTATCTTGGTATGGCAATAATAACTTTCGATTGGCTGGGGGTCCTCGGATGGAGCTTAAATATCTAAGGGTCCTTGGCATGGTAAAGTTTGGGAACTTTTGTTTTATGTCATAGAAACAGTGTTCGTACGGATTTTAGTCCAGAAACCGACAATGGAAATTAGTAGGCAGAAAATGTTAGGTTTCTGAGCTGTGATTTAGGTAAGTCTTCTTTTTTTCGAATTGAAATATTGTTTTTAAGGACCAATTTTTCGGTTTATTGGTGTCCTGATTTTCTTCACCTCCGGCTTCCTTTTCCACTTTAATCTCATATCAACTTTATTTCTTAACTTACTGTTTCTATGTGTTGGGGGTCCTGGTTACGAACACTCTTTGCGCATAGAATCTGTGTTCCCTCAGCTCCATCCTAAATGGTGCCTTCATTTTTATTCTCATTGAACGCCTGTGTTGTGTATAGGGAGGGAGGCTGAACAAACTTATCTCGAATTCTAAAGTTTTGGATTGACACTTGGAATTTTCTTGAAAATGTTTTGGTACAATGATGGCATATGTATGAATTTCATCACGTATTCTTCATTAGGTTTCCAATTTTATTGCATTTCTGCGTGCACCTTCTGTTAGACGTGCGCGTTGTGCTGTGTTTTTTACAATTATTTGCCAACTATTTCCCACTTGAACATCACTGAGGACGCAATTTTGGTTTGTTCGGTCAAGTGTTTCACGTTTTTTCGTTTTTCTAAACATAAAGCAAACATTTCGTACAAACTTTCTTTCCATTTCACATCTTGTGCTTGATTTGAACCTTTGTCGGGGGCCTTAGAATACCTTATATTTTACTACGATCAAGTAGACACGAGTAATTTTATATTGGGGAATTCCCTATAATCCAAAACATTACCTTATTTGTGTGTTATCAACAAACTTTCATTTTCGTACAGAGTTCTTTTTGATGGTGAAATATTTGTTTGTCTCGTGCGACGGCCGCTCTTGCTCGTGTCTGTCTACTGGGAATTTTGTGTGCCAGCCTTGTTTTGGTGGGAATTTTAACGCAAAATTTTGTTGTATTATGAATAATAATAATAATGAAGGAATCCACGGATGCTTTATTTCCAATCAAGCCTGATACATATCACCTTGTACATTGGATTTTCGAATGCCTTACAACTAACGCCAGGACGCCATGACGCTTTCCCCCGGTCAAGACCGGTACCCATTTCAGACACCTGGGTAGAGTGGGGTATTGTGCTTGGAATTTTTCTCCTACACCTAACAGAGATAATCGCCACCAGCGCCGGGACTCGAACCCAGGCCTGCCGCACGGCGGCAGATCCTCTAACCACACGGCTATGGCGAGAACGTTTGCCATGTGTTTGCCGAGTTACCAGGTGCGTTTTATTAATATGTTCGCAGGAAAAATTAGTTTCAAATGCCCTTTTTGCGTAGATTCCGCGTGTCCTTAACCCCATACTAAATGGTGCCTTCCTCTTTCCTCTTTTTGGATCGCATTTGTTGTTGGTGGTAGGGAGGCTAAAACTAACGACTAACCTGATTTTCATACAGCTTTTTTTTTACTTCAACCTTTTTAATTTGAGTATTTTTCAAAATTGAAATTGGTTGTGATGAATTTCGTTTAATAACTGCTGTGGAAATAAACCTTCGAACTCTTGCTGTAACAACGCATAAATATTTCCTTGTCGTTTTACCAGTAAAACATTTTACATTTCTGCTTGTGTTCTAATTTGTAGCAAAGGATGCACTTTTACCGCTATGTCCTCTGTTAATTTAGCTACTGTTCTAGATATTAGAGTAGGTGCTGCGGTTTCTCCTCGAATTAGATCCAACGCTCTTTGTATTGAGAGTTTTCCAGAAATCATTGTGTTGAATTTATTGAATTAACTTCCAGAAATTGTACTGTTTTTTGTTTCTCATAAAAAAAATTAGGGTTGTGGTACCAGGGAGGTTTGTTTTTATATTTCGAAAGGTAATGTCAGCATGTTCAACTTTTTCTGTATTTTTACCGAGTATATAATTTTTAAATCTATAATACTGACAGTTTTTGGTCTTCAGTTCAATTTTTTTTCTTTCGGTCAAATATGCGCAAATAAATTCGGGGAGAAATAACCGGATTGGGTCGCTTAATCTAGAATGTAAGGCTAAATGTAACTTTAAAGAGCTTTGATCTGTTTTTAACTGGTTAACATCCTATATCGTCCCCCGTCCTTCCTGAGTGACATCAAGACTCACATCGTCCGTGTCTTCCTAATGCTTCGATGAAAAGCCCCCATCACTGGGTTTCATTACGATAGTTGCAGAGAAATTAACGCAACATTTCGTTCAAGACCACAAAATTTGGTCCATAAAGGCTTCAGTGCCTCGCCAGATTTGATCAAATCGTCCGCGCGAGTTGGGAGCAACGCCGCAATTTTCCGTTTACGTTCACCGCTTCTGGAAATGGGGATGTGCTTTAGAGCTTCCACGGGGAATATGTGAGGTCTCAAGCTAATGGTAGACTAGGCTTTCATTTTTTTGAACATATTATGAATTTGGCTTTATTGCAATTTTTTTTGTTTATTACTGTTCGGTTTTCCAGCAACTACTCTCTTCTTCATTTTTTATCCTATTTCACAATCTTCTTGATTAATTTTTTGTTTCTATGTACTTTGGGTATAAATTCCGCGTTTCCTTAGCTACATACCGTACGATGCTCTTTGCCTTTTTCTCTTTGGAACGCCCATGTTTTGCGATAGGGAGGCTCAAACTCAATTAAACAAGGATGGGGAGCCTGTGATCTGGCCGTCGTTAACGAAACTCTGCCCTCGTTTCACAATTGCTACAGTAGATATAAGATTTCTCGAATTTTTATTCTTTATTCAATAAAATCTGTACACAACCTGCCTTAAATGACTGGATTTGATATTTTTCACTAAAATCCTTCAGATGTGGATGACAAACAAATATATCCATCCTAATAGTATACCCGCGGTAAAAATATTCATGTCCCTGTGCACTGGTGAAACTCGTATCACAGATACGGACATCAGACATCCCTAAAAGGCGCAACAGAGAGACGGACCAACCAATTTGATGTGTTGAATGAGATCCCATTAGGATAAAATGGGAGAAATTGAACACAAAATATATCTTCATATACGACTTTTAGAAGACACATTGCGTTTTATTATTGTGTTGATAATGCATTAATTGATTGTTTCCAGACCACGTGAGATGAATATTACCATTTTCCTGAGATCGTGTTGGAGTGTCATGTTTTTTTCCTTGATTCAGGCATAAGAATACTCCTGATGCGATAGGTTTTATCAGGGTTTCATTTAAAAAAAAGTAAAATTAAAGTGCAGTTCAAGTCGTTTTCGTACCTGGTTTGAACTGAATTCGCAATTGTTTCTCATGTAATGAAAAGTTGAGACGAAATATATTTTCACTACTTTGAGACCCCAAAATAAATGCTCACGGTCATAGGATGATCATGATGTGAATAGTTGACGATACATAATTGCCATTGTTTATTTGAGAAGCATTTCATCAAAGTTATAATGCTCTTTTGATGTGAAGATGTGGCGTCACGTGGTTGATGTATGATGCATAGAGGTGACAAAAGATCCCTCAGGGGATACAACTATTGTATCGATGGGAATTAGCGCTCCCAGGGGGACTATGTGAGGGCTCGAGCTAAAGGTTAGGTAGGCTTTCTTTCGTTAAAATAGAATAGGTTTTTGTTTTGTTACGGACCATCTTGTTTTCGGTTCAGTGCTGTCCTGTTTTTCAGCACCTAATACTTTCTCTTTCAATTTTTTTTGTTTCATGATCTTCTTTGTTCGCTTACTGTTTCTATGCACCTTGTGCATAGATTCCGCATTCTCTCAACTCCATACTTAATGGTGCCTTCATCCTTACTCTCTTGGAACGTCTTTGTCGTGATAAAGCGAGGCCAAAACTTTCCTATATAATAATAATAAGACTTTCTCTAAAATATAGTAATATACCTAGTTGAAAGGGAGATTTTTCTCCCGAATACTTATCTATTCACCCGACGAGAAGGACCGAAAGGTGGATGGGAGGGGAGCGAAGTGCCGTGACGTTCAAGTCGCGGGTAACCCCTCTTCTGAAACCTCGAGGGAACTCGAATACAGAGAAGAAAAGAAGGACTTAAATAAGCTTTACTGAGGCATAGATACTTGTGAAGGAGAAGACAATAACTGATTTTCCAGTTTTTGGTGCTTGATTATTGGTAATTAGATTAAAATGAAAAATTTTCAATGCACTTTCCGTTAAAAATGAGTATTTACCAAGTTACAGCTATAGGGGACCTACCGCAATTTTATTCTTTGAAGCGTGGGAAAAATTGATTTGAGGGGAGGTCCCTTAATGGACTCTCTCTTCTGACAGCTGTAATGCGCTTGATTAATTGTTACATTAAATTAATATAGGGTAATTCATCAAATATCGAACAGAAACCACGTGTGTCTAGAAACAACCTTCATAAATCGGTAACTTTTGCTCTGAATAACTGTTGTGGGCCTCAAGATTATTCTTGAACAGTTACTTTCTTATTCTGTGATGTCGCTTTAAAGACAACGTAGATTGTTGGAATTTATTTATTGCTCTAAAAATCGAATTCTGTAATAACATAATTTCATCAATATCGAACATGAATCGAACAAGAATTTTGATTCGAACAGGATGGTTTGTCAATTAGTTCTCCTCGTATGGAACATTTGTTAGACTATTAGCACGTCACGTATGGTTTGTCTATCAGTACACCTCGTATAGTGTGTCAATTATTATGCCTCATATGGCTTTTCTATTTGTACACCTCTGATGGTTTGTCAATTAGTACTCCTCGTATGGAACTTTTGTGTAAGGGCGTCCTATATTAAGAAACTTTTTAAAACCAAATATGTTGACATGTATCTCATGTGGCCACTTGGAAAATAAACGTTTTTCTTTCATTCTTTTTTTTTTCTTTGGTGCACTGGATTTTCTTGGAAATGCTCGCGGTGGCACAGCGGTTAAGGGATCGGACTTGTATGTTGGAGTCGCGGGTTCGTATCCCGGCGCTGGCGCTGCGATTTTTCCCGTTGAGTATAAGGGAAAGCTCAAGCACAATACCCCACTCGACCCAGGTGTCGGAAATGTGTACCGGCTTTACGGGGGAACCGTCATGGTGTCCTATATATAGGGTTAGTTATAAGACATTTGAAAAACCAATGCTTAAGATCATTTGTATCAGGCTTGATTGGAAATAAAGCATCCCAAAGATGCTGATGTTTGTTTTGTTTGTTTGTTTGAAATAACTGTCTCATTACTTATTTTCAAGAAGCATTTGAATGGAGAGTTATCAAAATTTTAATATGATGTCGATGTTTCATTTGCAGTGTTTGTTGAACCATCATTGTGATCATCAACCTGTGTGACTGTAATATAGCGAGTAGTGTAAGTTCTAGTTAGAGAGACCATAAGTTGGCAACGCTCGAGAGAGCAACACTCGCAAGTCAGTCTGCTATTGGCCTCGGATTCGACAACAAGTAAATGTTGACCGAATGTGTATATAATCGCCTACTGTGGTTGGTATCTAACTTCTTAAGTTCTAAACTAATGTACTAATTCTATTCTATCCTATTCTATATTATTTCCGTCTATCTCCACTCTAACCTCACTGACCACAGTACCGTCATTTGAGTATAAAGTTAAGGTATCCAAGAGGTGAGTGAACTATTTACCTACCTAGCTGTGTCATTGCATTGTCTATTGTGTTCAGTACTATAACTATGTTGTGTCTATGTGGAACCTATGCTGTGCTCTAGTGTAGGGCTATCCACTCCATTATACTGGCGACGAGGATTTTTGTAGAACTATTGGGAGAGGCTAGACTAATGAAGGAAATAAGAATTATTGTGACTAGAGTATTGATGCTATAAATTTCTGTGTTTTTTTTAACAAGGTGTGTTATTATTAGTCTCTTAAATTGGCTACTCTTGCAACTGATATTGTTGCTACTACTATTTCAGGTAGATATCTGACAATTGGCTGTAAAGCTGGGTAAAAATGCCAATGCTAGGCTCAGTGGGAGAATTCAATCCTTTAGAGGAAGAATTCCCAGAATATGAAGTCATGCTAAACTGCTTTCTGAGTATTAATAAAGTGGAAGATTCAAATAAAGCTAAAACATTTATTGCTCTGGTGGGTCCTAAAATTGTTAGGTTAGCCAAAGACCTACTCTCACCTAAAAGACTTTTAGATGCTACCTATGAGGAGATCATGGAAGCGTTAAGACGGCATTTTAAGCCGACACGCAACCAGATCTCCCCTCAGGGGGATACAATTATTGTATCTATGGGAACTAGCGCTCCCAGGGGGACAATGTGAGGGCCCGAGCTAAAGGTTAGGTAGGCTTTCTTTTTGTTAAAATAGAATAGGTTTTGTTGTGTTACGGACCATCTTTTTTCGGTTCACTGCTGTCCTGTTTTTCACCGCCTACTACTTTCTTCTTCAACTTTTTCTTGTTTCATTAACTTCTTTCTTAGCTTTCTGTTTCTGTGCCCTTTCTGCATAGATTCCACGTTCCCTTAACTTCATACTAAATGGTGCCTTCTTCCTTCCTCTCTTTACATCTCATTGTTGAGGATAGGGAGGCTTAAACTAACTAATAAACTAATAAACTAAACGCAACCAGATCTTTGAAAGGTTTAGGTTCCATAAGCGGAACCAGAAACAAGGGGAGAGCATTGCTGATTTTGTGGCTAGCTTAAAGGCCCTTTCAGACACCTGTAATTTCAAACAGGAAGTTCTGGAAGAAACGCTGCTAGATAGGTTAATACTGGGTGTGGCCAGTAATGATGTTCAAAATTGTTTGCTTAATGAAGCAGACCTCACATGGAAAAAAGCCGTGGATCTGGCAACTGCCAAAGAAACTCAACTGAGGGAGACGGTTGTGTTAAGGCAACCTAATTCCATACTAAATGTGGGCCAGCATAGAGTAAAGCAAACTGCTATTAAGCCTCAGGGCAAAACTCAGGCTCAAGCTAGCCCCAAATCAGCATGCAGCGGCTGTGTTAATCTGCACTGGCGTAGAGATTGCCCCTATAAAGACAGTGTTTGTCATGGTTGTGGCCAAAAAGGCCATCTTGAGAAATGTTGCTTTAAATTGAAAAATCAAAATTCTGCTAAAGGCAACAAAAATAATTTTGTGCATGCTATGTATGTGAAAAGGGGGAGGGAACACCACCCTAACCCTAACAAAACTAACAATGCAACCTGTGCAGACTATCCAGTTGCTAATCTAGGCTGTTATGGGGAGATTTTCTCAATAGCCGAAGAAATGAAACCCCCAATTAAAATAAAATTGTTACTAAATGGTGTGCCATTAGAGATGGAGGTAGATACAGGTGCTGCCAGGTCTATCCTTTCTATGGCCACCTACTCTAAAATACCAGCTAAGTCAAGACCCGAGCTGAGACCTTCTGATGTTAGGCTTAGGACTTATGGGGGAGCGGAGCTTGTAGTTTGCGGAGAGATTAGGGCTAACATCCAGCGTGAATCTGGTAATATGGTTCCTCAACTAGCAGCTATTGTGATTGTAGACAGGGTAGGGGCCAGCTTTGCTGGGTAGGGACCTGCTTGATTCCCTTGGGCTAACTATAGTATCAAATAATGTCAACAAATTGACTACCTGCCCTTAAGAGTTAGCAAATAAATTCCCCGACCTTTTTCAACCAGGTCTAGGTTGCTTTAAGGGAAGGAATTTCAAAATAGAAGTGGATCCAGCCGTACCACCAAAGTTTTGTAAGGCCAGGAACGTGCTTTACACACTGAGACCTAAGGTGGATGCAGAACTTGATAGACTGGTGCAGGAAGGTATCCTCACCCCTGTACAGTACTCGAGATGGGCAGCGGCTATCGTCCCTGTGCTCAAGGCTGATCAAAGCATCCGCATCTGTGGGGACTACAAATTAACAGTCAACAGAGCCACTAGGCTTGATACCTACCCCATACCCAGAGTGGAAGATCTATTTAGCGGGTTAGCAGGAGGAGTTATATACTCCAAGCTAGATATGTCTCAGGCATACGCTCAACTACCCTTGGATGAAGACTCCAAGGAACACACGGTAATAAACACCCACAGAGGTTTATTTGCCTACAACCGTCTCAGCTTTGGAATTGCGTCCGCACCTGGAATCTTTCAGCGTGCCATGGAAGGACTATTGCAGGGCCTCCCAGGAGTGTTCTGCTACCTGGATGATGTCCTGGTGAGTGCGACTAATGAGCAAGAGCACAACAAGCGTCTCTATCAAGTCTTATCTAAACTACAGGAGGCAGGACTAAAACTGAAAATGAATAAATGCCAAATTGGAGTGCCACAGGTATCCTACCTTGGATACCATATTGACAAGGATGGATTGCACCCCACTGCAGAGAAGGTAGCAGCAATCCAGAATGCACCAGCTCCTACTAATGTAACTCAACTGAGAGCCTACCTTGGGCTGCTAAATTTCTATAGGAAATTTCTAAAATCATCTGCAACTATGCTGGAGCCCCTAAATACCTTACTGAGAGACAAAACCCCTTGGAAATGGGATGCAAGTCAGGAGAGAGCCTTCCAGAAATCTAAACAAGCCCTCCTGGACTCTCAGACTCTAGTCCATTTTGACCCTCAGAAGCCCATAGTGGTAGTGGCGGAAAGTAGTGCGTATGGTGTGGGAGCGGTGCTGTGTCACCTTATTGATGGGATTGAACGCCCCGCCTATTTTGCCTCCCGAACTCTAACAGCAACAGAACGCAACTACTCTCAAACTGAGAAAGAAGCCCTAGCTATGGTGTTCGCACTTCGAAAATTTCATTGCTACCTGTGGGGACAGGATTTCACTGTGGTTACGGACCACAAACCTTTATTAGGACTATTTGATCCGGGTAGAAGCATTCCTCCGATGGCATCCGGGCGCATTCAAAGGTGGACTTTACTACTGCAGTCCTACAAGTTTACCATGCGTCACCGGTCCGGCGTGCTGTTGGGCACAGCTGATGCTCTCAGTCGTCTACCTTTGACAACTCCCGAGGAAGCCACACCTATTCCTGCGGAATGGACGTCCTTAGTTAATTTCCTTGAGTCAGCTCCAGTCACCAGCACCCACATCCGCGACGGCACCCTAAGGGACCAGGTACCTTCAAAGGTATACAAATACTGCCAAGTAGGCTGGCCTTCGACGGTAATTGGTGACCCTGATCTCGCTCCGTATACTAGGAGGCGAGACGAATTGTCCACACAAAATGGCTGTGTGCTCTGGGGAGCAAGAATTATTGTACCCCAAGCTCTCAGACAAGCCATTGTGGACGAACTGCACTCTGGCCATGCTGGATCATCCAGGATGAAGGAGTTAGCTCGCAGCTATGTATGGTGGACGCTGCTGGACAAAGATCTAGAAGAAACGACTAAGTCATGCAGCGAGTGCCTGAGCACTCGAGCTGCACCAACGAAAGCTGAACTCCATCCGTGGGAATGGCCTGCGAAGCCTTGGCATCGCATACACATTGACTACGCGGGCCCAATGGATGGAAAATACTATCTAGTGATCGTGGATGCACACTCTAAGCGGGTTGAAATTTTTCCCACATCTACTACAACCTCTAGCGAAACGATCTCGTGCCTGAAACACACTTTTGCGACATTTGGATTTCCAGTAACAATTGTTTCTGACAATGCAACGTGTTTCACATCGGCTGAATTCCAAGAATTTGTGAAGGCATGTGGTATGCGACATATTACGAGCGCACCATACCACCCTTCAACTAATGGACTGGCAGAGCGCATGGTACAAACTTTCAAGAAGAATATACGAAAGTCAACGGAACCGCTACGCCTAGCACTAGACAGGTTTCTGTTCAACTATCGGCTGACACCCCACACGACAACAGGTATTACGCCCGCCGAACTGATGTTAGGCAGAAAAGTTCGCTCTCGTCTTGATCTGCTTTGGCCGTCAGAAGCAGTCGCGTCCAAAGTTGCTCAACGCCAGGACGCTCAGAAAAGATACCACCCAGGGTCTCGCGCGGTTGATATTCCGCCGGAGTCTCCTGTGATGGTCCGTCAATACACGCCGGGTTCCCCAAAATGGACCCCTGCTACCACCATTGAGAAAACAGGCCCGGTATCCTACAAGTGCCAACTGAAGGGGGGAGAGGTCGTTCGTCGACACCAGGACCAAGTTATTACCTGCTCGAACACCATCCCTGAACCCTTGGAACAACCTACGGAGGAAACCGTCGTGTTTCCACAACCTGCTCAAAATTCATACCCACCACCTCCGAGGGTCAGGTGGAGACCAGCAAGTTGGTGCTGGCTGGAGTGCCTGGCAGTGTTGAGGCCACTGATTGACTTCTGGAGTCTGACAGGTGAGCCTTCATGGCCTGCTCTACTTCTTTGATGACTCTCCTCAAATCCTGTGACTGTGTTTTTTGTATTTATTTGTTCCCAAAGCTTAAGTTTTGTTTAGTTTTGAATTGTCTTCAGTTTCTAGATAACTGTGTTCAAGATTTGATTAAATGTGTAACATCATTCAAGACCTATGAGTTATTCTCAGTTCTTTAATTTTATTTATAGAATGTTAATTGAATCCTAGTTTTTTTGTTTAGCTATCTTGAATTTTTGCAAGAGTCGATAATTCAACTTACTACTCTCTATTGACTTAATTTTGTGCTATGATTTCTAGTGTTGACAGAAATTCATGACGCTTCTCTTGCACAGCCGTTGGGATTGCTAACAAATTACCCATGTCACCATTTTGTAGTTTTCCTTGATTTTCTGTTATATTTTGCTCATTCATATGGTTTGCTTCGAGTGTTCCTTAATTATTGACTGTGTAGGTGGTGCTATGCTGGTCTTCTGGAACCTTTAGCATTTCTGTATTGAGGAGGCATACATCTAAGCATTCTCCTAACAGTATGCGAGTGTTAGGCTGATGTGCTGGATGGATATGAAACTTGAGGCTCAAAAGTGGCTGATAGGAGTCAGTGGAATGTACTCCAGATGGAGTGTGTGAGGAGTATGGCTGGGGTGATATTATGGGATAGGTAAATCAATGAGCTGAGGAGTGTGGGAAATGTAGGAAGGGTGGCATAAAGTGTGAACTGCTGTGCGTTGAAATGGTTTATCCAAATGGGAAAATCAAAAAGGAATTGTTGGTGAAGGAAACAATGAAGTCAGAAGCACAGGGAAGGGATGTTAGAGGTTAGTCAAAAACTGGATAAACAAATGGAGTTGAAAGCACATTGCACAATCATTTCTGAAGATGACCAACAGTTGGAGATAAGTTGATAGTGATTGTAAGTGGCTGACTGTGATTGTCATGATGGGTATGGCTGGAGGTTCTTGGCCTGCATGAGTGACCCAGGTTTGGTAAATTGGATGTGTGATTGTGTCAGTTCTTTACGCCTGGAATCTTTGAATTCTTCTAAAGCTGCAGGAGTAAATTCACATAGTGCTGGTGGACTTTGCTGTGGAAGAGACTCCCAATAGATGTATATGTAATAAAGTAAACAATTGATAGTTACTGTCCTCTCAGGAGGATACAACTTCTGTATCTTTGGTAATTACTGCTCCCTGGAGGAATTTTCAGATCCTAGGCTTGAAGTTAGGAAGTTATTCTTTTTATTATATGAAATGATTTCATTTTGTTACAGATCATCTTTTTTTCAGTTACTGTTTTTACTGTATCCATAACTTTTTTTTCAACTTCAATTTTTTTCTTAAACTTTTTCTTACTTGCTGTTCTTGAATGCAGGGATCCTGTGTGACAGCAGACCTTGTGTGTAGACTCCTTGTTGCCTGAACTCCAAACTGAATGCTGCCTCCTATTTTCTTCCCATTGGATCACCTCTGTTGGGCAAAGGAAGGCACAAACTAACATATCTAGCATAATACCTCAACTCTATACCAAGCAATGCCTTCTTTATTTCTCCTCTGTTGGGGGTTTGTTGGGGTATTACGATTATATTCTCTAATGATGGAAGAACACTGTTATGTTTATAATTTTTTCAAGTTATAGCTTCAGTTTTCTTAAATATTAGAGAAAACAAGCATCCCAATGCTCAGGTACCTAAGCACCCAGCATGGAGCGTGCAGTGGTTATGGTGCACAAGCTGACGGATGCTGAAGTGGAGAGGCTGTGCTGCAGGCAGGATTTCATCAAGCAAGAAGTTGCAGAGGAGAAAATGACGAAAGGTGAGACTTTGCTCTGGTTTGGGTGCGAGACAATGATAGTTGATATTAAAGTAGAAAACGAAGCCTTTATACTGTGGAAATAAACTAAAATGGTAATTGGATCAATGCTCTCCCCTCTGGTTTGAGGGTAGGACCTGCAGTTTATGATTTAATGAAATGAAAATGAGTTATCCGTATAAAATAAAACTCCAGGTTTCTCTTCAAATAAATTAATTTTTATGTTTTTTTGTGTGTAATTTCCCTTATGTTATTACAATTGACAGAGTTTCTACATGTATGCACACTTGTTGCTGTTTTGGTTGGCTCGTCTCTCTGTCACGCTCTTAACACACTGACTGCAATGTGTGCTACTGGTGGCCACGGATAAGATTTTCATAATGCTGTTGACTAACCAGAAATTGCAAACTTAATTTTCATGCAAAAATATTCACTTCTCTCTCCCTCTGTTTTTCTTTTTCCTCTCTTTCATGTGCCCTATCTTCACGAGCAGCAGTCTGCTGAGAGCAAATGAACGTAGCTAACTCTGAGCAGGTCAATCCCATGTCTTCGCCTATCTTCCTTAACTGGATCAGAGTAGGGATAGGCCGATCCATAATGAAAGGTATTATTCACGTACCCAATAACGAGAGAGAACAGTATTTTAAATCAAAGATTCACCAGAACACAGTAAACCTAATTAACAGCTATCGTGGCCTCACAAAGCTATACTAGTGTTGGCGGCACAACAACAGGTACGGACAAAATCACGAAATGACAAAAGGATAACTCCAGAAGTACACAAATTCATAAGAAAGCCTCACACAAGCATCACAATCAAACAGCCAAAGAAGAGTAGTTACACAAGGCAACCTATCTCAATAAATAGTAACAATTGCCTGCCTAATTCCTAGCTGATCTAACCTGGTTCCTGTGCACAGTCATTTGACTAATGACATTAAAACGTATCAGGAGCATCACTGCCTCCACTTTTGGCTGCAAACCGCTAGGATAATTCTTACAAGAAAATTGGAACAATTAACAATATAAGAGCACTATTGACTGGAAGTTATGCAATAAAACAGATCCTGTCTACAGCGCCAATTGTTGGGGTTTTGTCGCTTGTTCAAGCCATCGGCTGACCTAATTTTAAAGTTAAGTTCCAGCCACCCCTTATACTTCCAAACGATACAGGTTTCAACACGAATTCATTGTTAGACTTTAATTTTACAGTCAGAAGTTGTCACCATTACGCAAATAATAAGTCCACCAAATTTGAAGCATAGAAGTCACGTCCATTAAATTTGGATTCCGTCCCCAGAACAAATGTTAGATGATTATACACTCCATTGGGTAGCACGACCGAAGCCAGAAGATGAAGCAAGTAGGACAAACAGCGAGCAGGCATCAGCTACAAAACAGGCTCCTTGAGGTGTCGACCACAGTGCCGCCTACAAAGAACAAACTAATTAAGACTGTAAACAGTAACTAAGTTAAATATGCGGCATTGGGAACTATATGTTATTTCACAATATTCAAAAGAATTTAGCAAGGCAGTGCAAACTTTCTATTTACCTGGGTCGGAAGACACATATGAGAGAGTGATGGTAATAACAAACGGATACCAAGAGGGCGCGTTGCCATGACAAAAAGAAGTAGGATTCTATTGTCAGTAATCCAGATTGTTTATTTTGGGAATCACTGACACTACATTTGAATTCACTATGCCAGTTCTCAAGGCCCAATTTTAATTATGGCAAAATGATTACATCCATCTGAACTTACCAATAGTCATGGCATAAGTACTAACGATGTGTAATTGCAACTATTTTGTGAACCCTAATTTGTAACAGACAGATAACATTCTGGAACTAAATCTAGACAACTACTTCTGCCTTGATGATGTCCCGCCAATGAGAGACTCAAATGAAAACAATAACTTCTACAACTTGATGTTAAAGTTGATATATGAACCTTTAATTTCTGTTAACTATTCATTATTGATTGATCATTTGAGACCCGAAAATAAATATACTCATCTTGTGCTAGCTGATTGTTATAAAGCAACCAGACCACAAATAAACTAAAGAATTAACTCGCAAAGTAATTTGATAGTGCATATTTCATTTAAAAAACCAAAGGATATAAAAAAGGTATTACTTCAATGAAATAATTATTTTGCCTGCAGACTATTTTACAGTAAAGAAGCTTTGGGTGGTGCATCCTATAACACAAAGACAAAAATTATATCACTCTATTCTTTTATTAAATGATTTTAAATTGTCCAACCAACTTGATATATGGATATAGTGCATTATTGAAATGTGTGGCCACTGGTAATTTTCTGTAATGATGGAAGAACAGTGTTATGTTTTTATTTTCTTCAAGTTATAACTTCTGTTTTCTGGAATATTAGAGCAAACAAGCATCCCAATGCTCAGGTTCCAAAGCACCCAGCATGGAGCGTGCAGTGGTTATGGTGAACAAGCTGACAGATGCTAAAATGGAGAGGCTGTGCTGCAGGCAGGATTTCATAAAGCAAGAAGCTGCAGCGGAGAACAATACGCAAGATGAGACTTAGATCTGGTCTGGGTGTGAGACAAAGACAGTACAGTTAATATTTAAGTAGAAAACTAAGCCTTTCTATATGGAAATGAAGTAAAATGGATTTAAAATCAATGCTCTGCTCTCCCCACTAGTTCGAGGGTAGTGCCTACAGATTATGATATAATGAAACAAAAGTAAATTATCCTTATATAGTAAAACTCCAGATGTCTCTGTAAATAAATTAATTTCTATGTTTTTTGTTTGTATTTTCCCCTACGTTATTACAATTGGCAGAGTTTCTGCATGTATGCACAGTTTTTTTTTGTTGGCCGTCTCTCTATAACCCTCTTAGCACTCTGACTGCAACGTGTGCTGCTGGTGGCTATGGATAAGATTTTCATAATGCTGTTGACTAACCAGTAGTCCTAAACTCAATTTTCATGATTACTCAGTTAAAGCTAGATGAGGGTATGATTCAGTTAATGATTGCTAGTTTCAAAATGACTTATTACTATTGACAATAAATTTGAGTTGAATATTGCACATCAGTTTTACCAATTGTGATCAAAGTGTTACGGATACTTGATCGTATTTTGAAACAAACAAAATTTTAATCAATGGTACTTTTAGGATGGATATAGTTTGTCATTTACATCTGGGAGATTTATTTAGGAAAAATATCACATCCCTGCATTTTTGACAGGTCTGAACACTAATAGGGTATAATGTTGCAAAAATTTTGTTAAAAAATAGAACCAAATTGCACGTAAATATTTCTCTCTAGTCATTATTTTGACATGTTCTGTAAAGCCTTCTGGTTTGAATAGAATTTCTTGCATCATACAAAAGATGAAACAAAGTTTGCACATAATGAAATTGGTATGTACGTTTTGTGAATATCAGGAGCATAGACAAATTGAAAGTCCCATGCTGTGAGTGGAGATGTGGCAACATGAGACACAAAGTTTTAATGTTCTCAACATTATCTGCAACTTATTGTTTTTGGGTTTATGCTGTCATTTTGCATGCATTTTGGTGTACACAGCCATGTGTGTAGATGATGTGTGAATATTTAGGAGTGCAATACTGCATGTAAATCTCTGTTTGGAATAGATTATTTGAGTACCATGTTTATTATTCTTTTAGATAACATAATTTTTAGCGTCTGCCACCTGAGCATTCACACCATGAATTTTTGTGAGAATTACTCCCATAGTAAGCCTTATCTCACTGATATTCTTTCTGTCTGCCGAACTATGCTATGGCTGTTATGTTGTGTATTTGAAAACCGTCACCCCTCATGGGGATACAACTTTTGTTTCCATGGGAATAAGCACTCCCAGGGAACATATGTGGAATGCTGTGCTAAAGTAGGTATGCCTTCTTTTGTTGAAATAGCATACATTTTTGTTTTGTTGTGGATCATTTTATTGCGGTTTGCTGCTGTCCTGTTTTTCAGTATTCATTACTTTCTGCGTCAGGTTTAATCTTGTTTCATGAACTGCTTTCTGGACTTACTGTTTCTATTCACCTTGTGCATAGATTACACATTTCCTCAACACCAAACTAAATGGTGTTTTCCTCCATCCTATCTTTGGAACACCTGAGTTGCAGATAAATAGGCTCAAACTTACATCTAATCCAATTTGAAAACTTGCAAAAAACTGTGGTATTGCTCTGTTAATGATGAGGACTTCCTTGGTATAAGGAGCTGTGTTGAGTTTTTGTCTTTGTCTTCAGTGTGAAACTTCCTCCCTCAAGGTTGAGAAATGGTGTCATAATTGAGAAAACATGTCACCCACTGGATTTTGTTCTATTTTGAATGTCTCATGAATGATTTAAAAATTGGTTTACCCTAATTTTTAATTCAAACTTGCATGATGTCTTTCAGAAATATAGTGAAGTGTAAAGTACATTTTTTAATGCTAATTTTTATTGTATTTGCTAGTTTCTTATAAATTGTAACTAATTTTTATTCTGAAGACCTTCTTTCACGCTTCTTATTGTCACATAAGGATGGCCTCCCCCATATGTTTTTTTTCATTATTGAACCTAGAGCAATGAAATTTGATATACTGATAGGAACTGCATTTTGGAATCGTTCGTCTTCTACAAAAAATGCGGTATTGTGCAAAGAAAATGAGATATTCATAGAAAATGGAGTGTTTTTGGGGGATTTAAAAATGCATCTCCTCCCACAGTTTTTAAGCTACAGTAATGATTTTTGTATCATTGGGTGAGTTATATTGTGTAAATTATAGTAAGTAAACTAGTAATCTTTAAAGTCATAATTAAAATTTTAATAAAATTTTTTTGAGGGGCCATCATTTTTTGGGCGGAAATTTTCATTTGTGACGTCACTACGTTCGATTTTGGCAAATTTAGAAGTAATCCTTCACTTCCCATAATCTACACACTTTTCTGCATCCAATAATACCAAAATCATCACAGTAGCTTGAAAACTGTAGGAGATGCATTTTGAAACACCACATTCCGATCCTCAAAACCAAGGCAAAATGGGTAAATATAAACAATCTCAATTTTTCTTTGTCATTATTTGTGGGGTCAGCTAGGACCCTTGAAATCATTACACAGTAATAAATAGACATGAAGATGGCGTAGCAACATTGCGCCGTGATGAGCCAAGGGGGAAGTGTAAGATGATTAAATACCACTTCCCCCTCCCCTTCCCCACATTCTTCAAACACCCGTAGTGGGTGTAACGAGCGAACGTAATTTCATTTTTTCACAGGATGTACCTGGCCTCTTTTACCTTCTATAGTGGATAAAATCTATTTTCCCCCCAATATTTCAATTTCTTGGGGGACGCTGTCCTTAAATTTGCTGGTTCAAGCTAAAATATGATTAAGCTCATTTAATCTCCAAAGCTTGTGAAGTATTAACTATTTAATTGAAAGAATTATATTGTGTTACCTGCCGTAAGTATAACTAGATTTCTTTTCCTAACCTTCTAGATTGTTCCAGTTTTCATGTATTAGGATACTAACAAAATTGTTAGCATTGTCAAAATTAAGGAATTATCTTTGTATTTTAACACATAAAAAGCTGTTACTAGATTTGTTATCTCAGATGCAATTTTTCTCAATGAGCTTTTGTCACTTGCAGGTGATGGGCCGAGCTCTGGGAGCCATCTAAAAGTAATTTACATCAAAAGTGAAGTGCCTGACGCTGAGCTGGAGGCCGTTACTGTAAAGAACGAACCCGTTGACTGGCATCAGGAACCCCAGGTGCTGTAATTGGTTGCTTACTCTTCTATTGAGTGCTTCTAATTGGTAGTTTCCTCTCCTTTTGAGTACTTCTAACTGGTTGTTACTTTCCTTTTGAGTACTTCTAACTGGTTGTTACTTTCCTTTTCAGTGCTTCTAATTGGTTGCTTACTCTCTTTAGTGCTTCTGATTGGTTCATTACTCTCTTCTTGAGTGCTTCCTGTGGATTGCTTACTCTCTTCTTCAGTGCTTCCTACTGGTTACTTTCCCTCTTGAATGCTTCCAGTTGATAACTCGCTCTCTTCTTGAATGCTTCTCTTTGATTTCAGAGGAGTATTTGTGAATCCAATGAAAATTTGAATTTACTTCTTATGTAGTCTGTTTCTACCTGTTTTTGAACACTATTTTGTGACAATTATATCGTTATTACTGCTTTCACCTCTTGTTTTGAGCATTTCGAACATAGTTAGCAAAACTTTTCATTCAGCAGATTTAATTCTATTCTAACTGCTTTATGAATGATTTAAAGCTTTTCACTTTAGATTAGCTCAATTTATTGCAAAACTATTGAATTAGCGGCTGACCGATGTTATAATCTGGTTCCAGTTAATGGTCTCGCTTCACACTCCATTATTCTAGATTTTAAATTCTGTTGAATTGAGATTTATTGTCTGTTTGATTGCTTGATTGGTGGTTAGTGTAATATATATTTTTTTTCAAAATTGTGGTGCCTGTCGTAGAGTGATTGTATCTTTGACTGATGGTATTGAGTCTTGTTTTGTAATTCTCAATGTGATCAACTTTATTCTCGTTTCCCAACCAGTGTTGATTGGGCTTTGGTCCCTTGATTAATTGTGTTGAAACTGTTTTCAGCATGCTTCTTGTATCCCCAGTGTCATGGAGCCCTTTCTTAATTGCGTTGTGCCTCAGTGAGTTGACTCGCACGATGCATTATAACTGGTTTACGCCAGTGATCGTTTCAAGATGCTTCGAAGTTTTCTTCTGCCCCCTTAAGGGCACGGTTCGGATCTATTTTCGGATTATGGCAATTTTTCAGTTTATAAACTCATCTTATAGAGATATTTCTTGCGCATCCAACGATATAATTGGCTTTCAAGTACGTCAATTGGTTAGTCTTCTGGACGGGGTAAAAGACGCTCACTAGTGTGATCTAGGGGTGCACCTATGGATGGGTGACCTCCCTCTTCCCCCCCATTACGAGCCAGTTTTGAGTGTTTCTCTACGGGAATAGCATGAGAGTTCATTCATGGCCTCACTTGAAATGCTTTTGTACTCAAACAAAACATTCTATTACTCAGGGATAAATTATGATGGTGTAATTGAGTGTTTGTTTTGAGTCCGGCTGCTGAGTCATCAGCTAATTAGCTGGCTATGTAAACATAAACGCCTCCCGGAGTTTTAAAGCTACAGGAATGGCAATTATATCAATCGAAAGGGCTTAAAACGAGCTACAAAGCAATACAGGTAATTGAAAAAAAATCAGCCAGCTTTGAAAAAAAAATTGCTAAAAAAAACCCTGTTCTGAAACTTGTATTTATTGACTTTTGATATGGATCCTTTCCCACTGTTTTGAAGGTACATAAAAAGGTACAGAATCGCTGATAAGACTCAATTTAAAAATATGTAAAGAACGAAAAATTTTTTTTTGGAATAAAGGTGTTTCTGCAAAATCACTTTGATTTTCGAAAACCTACTCCTCCCACAGTTTGAAGGTACAGAGATGGCGAGCATACCAATCAATAGCGCTTAAAAGGGAAAATAGATCCGGTGCAAAAGTTTTTTTTAATTTCAATTCACCTTAAAAATTAGAAGCAAATTATTCAAAAAAGTGGAAAAAAAGTCATTTTTTAGGGAAAAAAGTTCTTAAAACTCAAAAAATCAAATAATCGAAAAATTTTTTACCGGATCTCCGGAAAAGACAATTTGCTATCTATAAAATATTTTCTCAGTTGTCTGAGTTCAAAATTGTAGGAGGAGTAGGATTTTCCGCAACACATGTTTTTCATGTTTTTTAAAAATAATCTTTTTCATGTATGGTTACGAAAAATACGCACAAATAAAAAAAATATCCATAACAATTTACACATACGGTAGATATTTCAGAAAAATCCAACGAGAACTTACAGATTTTTTCTTTACCCCGAACCGTCCCCTTAACTTCTTCAAACATTTGCTGCCAAATTTTTGATGTAAAGATGTCCGTGTGGAACTCTTGACACTCGTGAAACCATATTAATCCCCTCAGGGGGACAACTATTGTATCTATGGGAATTAGCGCTCCCAGGGGGGCTAAGTGAGGTCCCGAGCTAAAGGTTAGGTAGGCCTTCTTTTTGTTGGAATAGAATAGGTTTTTGTTTTGTTACAGACCATCTTTTTTCGGTTCACTGCTGTCCTGTTTTTCAGCACCTACTACTTTCTTCTTCTACTTTTTCTTGTTTCACGAACTTCTTTCTTAGCTTACTGTTTCTGTGCACCTTGTGCATAGGTTCTGCGTTCCCTCAACTCCATACTAAATGGTGCCTTCCTCCTTCCTCTCTTAGAACATCTTTGTCGTGCAGTTAAGGGAGGCTAAAACTTTCTTATGTAATAATAATAATAATGATAATAATAATAATAATAATAATAATAATAATAATAATAATAATAATAATAATAATGATAATGAAACCATATTAATTACCTAATTAGCCAGATTTATGATTTTTATGTGTTTCTTGGGTTGTGTGTGGAACTAACGAATGAATATTTTTTTATTGTTTTGCTAATGTAAGAAGTCACTTGAGCCACTCTTAGTTATTCAGAGACAATATTTCTAATACAATTGAAGCTGCTTTTGAATTTAAGAAGAATTATCAAGTTAGTTCTGTGTTTTGAAGAGAAAAACGCTAACAGTAAAATTTTGTGCACGAATCGCTATCCAAAATTATGTGGTCATGACAAGCGCTATTGCATGTAAAAGATTTTGCATGAAAACTTTGTTAAATTTTTGCTCTATTTTGAAGTATTAATCTCCTATGAAGAGAGAATGTGCTTTTCAAATGCCTCTTGTGCCATCGTTATTTTTTGCTTCCTGTATTACTTTTCATATATTTTTATTGTATTGTTTTAACAGTTGAGCGTATTTGCTGAAGATTAAAATAAGAATGGATGCACAAGTGCACAACTTAGTCTCAAAAGTACATGGTTACCAAATACAAAGGTACGTCTAATTGCAATTTGCGTATTTGGGGTGCGTTTTTTCCTGTGAATCTTGGCCAGTAATAATCGGGAAATGTTTTCCTCACAGGCCAGTTCAAGTTCAGGCTCTCATGCAGTTACTTTCAAGAGAGAAGTAGACAATGACAGCACTGAGGCACGTTCAGGGCACGCAGAAGCAGAGGATGAGTTGAGGGAAGACAGCTCTGGTGCGTGCAACACAAGTGCTGTTCATCAGGGACCAGCTGGAGCATCTCAGGGGAGCGCTGAC
This sequence comes from Morinoia aosen, assembly GCA_030386875.1. Classification (NCBI taxonomy): domain Eukaryota; kingdom Metazoa; phylum Arthropoda; class Malacostraca; order Amphipoda; family Talitridae; genus Morinoia; species Morinoia aosen. The sequence continues at coordinate 14,908,997 of CM059576.1, read as the reverse complement.
TCGCTACCGTCAGAAGTGTCGGGTAGCGGCGGTGGTGTTGAGGCCGCACCTCCTGACAGACTCACGTCACGGCCCTCACTGTGTGAACATTGTGATCACTCCACTGGTAGGAGGAACCTTATGGAGCTGCACCTCCGTGTCAGGCACAAATTGGGATGTAACTACGATTGTGGGTTGGGTGATTACTCCACAATGTACATGAGTATTTTGAAGCGGCACGTAGTGGAGCAGCATGGTAATGAGAGCCGGTACGAAGGTCTATCCGGGAGTTACCAACGTACAGGTGTGGAAATGACGGGGGAACAGCGAACTAATAAACATGGTCAGGAAGAGCTTAGATGTGATTTCTGTGACTCTCGTTTTGTCGTCGAGTCCAGTTCTAATGCACCTAAAACAGGTGCATTGGACAATAGAATGGTGTACAAGTGTGAAGTGTGCAAATATTCTTCAGCTGATGAAGGAAACATGAAGCAGTGTTTGGCTGGTACACGCAAAATAGGACCTCAAATAAGCAGACATGTTCAAAGTCGACTTTACAGGCGTAACTTGAATAACTCAGCACGTAGAAACAAACATGAACCACACCAAGCCAGCAAAGGTAGGAAGGGACAACTGTTAGAGTGTGAGTTCTGTGACTATTCTTCTCCTGATATGTGCAATGTTAAACGACACCTAGCCAGCAAACATGGTAAAGGTCAGCTTTTCCAGTGTGAATTATGTGACTATTCTTCGGCTCAAAAGAGTCATGTTGAACTGCACTTAGCTAACAAACATGGTAAAGGTCAGCTGTTGAAGTGTGAATTTTGTGAATATTCCTCTGCCTATAAGGATAATCTTAAACGTCACCTGGCCTGCAAACATAGTGAAGGTCGGCTGCTCAAGTGTGAGTTGTGTGACTATTCCTCTGCCTATAAGGTTACTCTTGAAGAGCACCTAGCCAGGAAACATGGGGTAGGTCAGGTGTTCAAGTGTGAGTTATGTGAATATTCCTCTGCTCGTAAAGTCAATCTAAATCGACACCTAGCCAGCAAACATGGTAAAGGTCAGCTGTTCAAGTGTGAATATTGTAAATATTCCACTGCTTATTGGGAAATCTTAAACTTCACCTAGCCTTCAAACATGTTGCAGGTCAGCTGCTCAAGTGTGAATTATGTAACTATTCTTCCGTTCGAGAGGATAAAGTTAAAACACACCTAGCTAGCAAACATTATGCATTTCCTTTTTAGATGTGAAATGCAGATTTATTTGGTATTCAAATGTCCAATCACTACATCGCACATCACATTTTTTAAATATTGTAGCTCTCAAATGTGATCAAAGTTCTTGTGAGCTTCTCCTTTTGCAGAATGCAACTTCTGTGTCCGTGGGAATTGGTGCTCACGAGGGGAATAAGTGAGGTTCTGAACTAAGAGTTAACACATTCCCCGGCGGAAACGAGTATACTCATTTTCACAAAATGTTATTTTTCAGTCGTCGACGAGTATACTCGTCGATTTTAAGCCTTTGTAAGCCATTCTACGTGTGAAACGAGCATTCTCGTTAAAATAAAAAAATTAGTCTGAAAAAGGAACGTTTATGAATGAAATTGTAGGGGAATGTGTTAAGGAGGTCATGTTTTTGTGGAAAAGAAATGTTTTAGCATTGTTAAGGACCTTTTTTGCGTTTACTGCGGTCCTGTTTTTCATTATTCCGTTATGTTCTGATCCCGCATCGCTGCCGACATTCATTTCGTGATGTTTAATTGTCGTGACATTTGTTATTATTCGTCACTTTCTTTTATCTTTCTAGTCTTTATTAATCAGGATAGCTTTTCTACGCTGCCACCAGCCTCTCGGGCAAACAATATTTATATTTATAAGACAGGATAATGTTATGATCTTCGGTACGCGTTAGGTCAGAGCTGAAGGCTATTATTATGTGTGTGCATTATCTTTCAATAGTTTCTTTATCATCATCATCTCGACAGCTCTTCCTAATCTAATTATGAAGGAAATTAAAGAGACGAAAGATTAAGACATTTCACTATTGATACAATAAAAGAAATCAAGGTGTTAATTGATTACATACTCGAATCCACATCCTACATACTTAGAAGTTTGAAGAGGAGCATTATGGACAGACATGGAAATGATTGAAACTCGTCTGATAATTTGAAGGCCAGTGTAGACAGGTTGGGCTTTTGTCGCCGGGCCGCCATGTTGGAGCGTTGTGGTCGACAGTTACGGTCAACAGCTGACTAATGTTGATGGCAGTCACTTTTATTATGAATGAAGGGCACGAATGTTTATTTCAATATCAAATTGATGTAATTAAGTTGGCATCTGTCGTAAAGCGACCCTCAGCCCAAGCTGGGCCGGGAGTAGATATGTACGAGCTCACGCCTGTGTTTTCAATGCGAGTTCCTACGTGACTGCCCCTGACCCTCGCAAGCAACCGCCTCGGTCGACGCTAGGACTGCCTCTCGAGATGCTAAATCGTAATTATGGTATCGCAAGATTGACATATGAATGGAAGATATTTCCTAAAACATCTTACATTTCTTCGATAATTAATTTTATGAATACAATTATACTGAAATTCCAAAATAACAATATTAATATTAAGGAAATGAAACACGAAATTGCACGTTGATGTTCCTGGCATTCCTCTCGGTGTTCTTGTTTCGTCGATGTTCTGACGACGTTTCTTCTAGAAGGCATAGACGATGTGATGCTTCCTCGTAGACCAGGGACTTTGAAAATGGCCAAACAGACGTCCACGACGAAGCTCGTCCCTGACCCATCTGCGCACCATTCCGGAGCTCATACACTCTTCTCCATACACTTGACAAAGTTCTTCGTGAATTTCTTTCGCCGATTTCTTCTTAGCGGCCAGGAAACGAATAACAGACCGCAACTCGCAACTCGCGGGAGACGCAAGAGGAAGCTCCATCGCTGACGGCTGCTGAGCCAAGACTAAACGTCGCAGCGACGCTGGCTTGGTAAGGGATTGGAGTGGGGGAACCAAACAAACTACTTCTGTTGCCTGGCCGCGCATAGAAACGATCCTAGCGCCAGCGGCAGCCCGTGGAACTTATTTTACTGACACGCCTCGTAATATAAGCTAACGCCTCGGTAGCATTGTTTTATTTATTGTTTTATTTTTTCCTTCCAAACACTGCATTATTCATTTTGCGTACTATTCTGGGCAATTTGTGGTGTCTTTTTTGAATCAAATCAGAACTTTCTTTCAGTTGCTGAGTGGCTTTTTAGGATGACGCATGAAAATCAGCTGTTCACATTCTGTTTCGTAATGTATCTTGTTGCATCCTTGTGACATTTGTCAGACTTACACTGCGAATTTTTTTCTTCGTTTATATTCCAGGGTAAACGGTCACAATCTTGAACTGTTTCGTGTTCTTTGTTTGTGTGTGTAAGAGAATGTACATTTCTGGTAATCTACTCGAATGTCTTATGTGCTCTCCGTGGCACAGCGGTTAAGGGATCGGACTTGTATGCTGGAAGTCGCGGGTTCGTTCCCAGCGCTGGCGCGAAGATTTTCCCCGTTGGGTATAAGGGAAAGCTCAAGCACAATACCCCACTCAACCCAGGTGTCGGAAATGGGTACCGGCTTTACGGGGGAACCGTCATGGTGTCCTATATATAGGCTTAGTTATAAGACATTTGAAAAACCAATGCTAAGATCATATGTATCAGGCTTGATTGGAAATAAAGCATCCCAAAGATGCCGATGTTAACCTTTAACCTTTATGTCAGTGGTTCCCAAACTGGGGTCACTGTACTCTTGGGGTACCTGAGAAGGCCCTAGGGTCCGCCACACAATGGAAAAATTACATACAGAAAAAAATATATGTAAAAATATACAACACTAATACTCTGTCATTATAATAGCTGGTATCGATATTTGGGTGTGCAAGCAGGCAGCACTTCTTGATTAAATTTTTATACCCGTCATAATATTTCATTTACGTTTGTTGGCTCACCCTTTGCTTCCGGCTTCATTGGAGCACTGTGTTTACTTCTGTGGTGTATGTGTTATATTTTCCAGAATGTGTGTGGGGGGGTTTTGGTATTGGTGAACCCTTCAGGGGGACACAAGTATTGTATCTATGGGAATTAGCTCTCCCAAGGGGACAATGTGAGGGCCCGAGCTAAGAGTTAGGTAGGCCTTCTTTTCGTTGAAATAAAATGTTTTTGTTATGTTACCACCTTGTTTTGGTTCACTGCTGTCCTGTTTTTCAGCACCTACTACTTTCTTCTTCAACTTAGATCTTGTTTCATGAACTTCTTTCTGATCTTACTGTTTCTGTGCCCTTTCTGCATAGATTCCGCGTTCCTTTAGCCCCATACTAAATGGTGCCTTCTTCTCTTTGGATCTCATTTGTTGAAGATAGGAAGGCTTAAACTAATAATCTAATCTAATACGGAGCATTACATTCGGTCTTTAGTAGAGTATATTTTGTTAACATTCTTCTTCATTTGGGTATATATTTTTAATTTATCGTACCCACAATACTGCATATTCGAATTGTGCCCTATGCCATCACTGAGAGCACTGAGTTTCTATACTATTACATCACATTTTCTATGCCGTACCCGCTTTTTCTGTTTTCTAACCACCAGAGATGCTGTTCACTCTTAAAAATGCTCTATGCTGTAGCCGGGATTTGAACCCGGGACTCTTTCTTCGCAAGTTATTTATTTTTTGGTTTATAATGATAAAAAAAGACGCTCCAAAAATCGTATCCATTTTATTGATAATATTGGCACAAAAATGCACACGAGGAAAACTTTAACTTATTTTAATTTTTATGAAAGTTTGTATTGAAACCAAATCTGGACTTTCGAAACACTTTGTTTTGTTCAACTGATGAAGTTAGTCCTCAATTAGGTGCGAAATTATGAAAATTTCTTCATTTGGAAACTATTTCCTAGAATGAACGGGATTATATATTATTCATAACGCGTGATGGTACATTTCAAGCACAATTAAAAATAGTTATTGAATATTAACGATGAGCAATTCTCATAACCCCAGCCAACAAAATAACAAAAAATAACTTATCGAAACACCGTACCCATCCTAAAAAAACCCTAAGTACAAAAACTTCAGCAAATGATTTGTCTCTAATTACGGTGTTCAAAATAATAAATATTCCACACTCCTTTTTCTTCAGTACCCAAAATATTCAATAAAAACAACCCAAAGAAAATAACTAAACGCCTTCAATTACCGGCAATACCTTCAAATTTGTCCTCAGAACTAATTGCGGGTACAATAGAGAAATGAGCACAATATTTAGTACAATTATTGCGGCTTAATTGAGATGACCGGAGGTGCAGCGGTGCTAGTGGTGCTGAGTGTACCTGGGGAGAGGGGGGTAATGGGGTGAGTGGGGGTGTACCTCGGGGGAGGGGGTGATGTGGTGAGTGGGGGTGTACCTGGAGGGAGGGGGTAATGGGGTGAGTGGGGGTGTACCTGGAGGGAGGGGGTAATGGGGTGAGTGGGGGTGTACCTGGAGGGAGGGGGTAATGGGGTGAGTGGGGGTGTACCTGGGGGGAGGGAGTGATGGGGTGAGTGGGGGTGTACCTGGGGGAGCCTGGGGGAGGGGGTAATGGGGTGAGTGGGGGTGTACCTGGGGGGAGGGAGTAATGAGGTGAGTGGGGGTGTACCTGGGGGAGGGGGGTAATGGGGTGAGTGGGGGTGTACCTGGGGGGAGGGGGTAATAGGGTAAGTGGGGGTGTACCTGGGGGAAGGGGGTTATGGGGAGAGTGGGGGTGTACCTGGGGGAAGGGGGGTAATGGGGTGAGTGGGGGTGTACCTGGGGGAGGGGGTAATGGGGTGAGTGGGGGTGTACCTGATGGAGGGGGTAATGGGGTGAGTGGGGGTGTATCTGGGGGAAGGGGTTATGGTGATAAAAAGGGGGAAATGGGGATAAAAAGGGGGAAATGGGGATAAAAAGGGGGAAGTGGGGATAAAAAGGGGGAAGTGGGGATAAAAAGGGGGAAGTGGGGATAAAAAGGGGGAAGTGGGGATAAAAAGGGGGAAGTGGGGCTAAAAAAGGGGAAGTGGGGCTAAAAAGGGGGGAAGTGGGGCTAAAAAGGGGGAAGTGGGGCTAAAAAGGGGGAAGTGGGGATAAAAAGGGGGAAGTGGGGCTAAAAAGGGGGAAGTGGGGCTAAAAAGGGGGAAGTGGGGCTAAAAAGGGGGAAGTGGGGCTAAAAAGGGGGAAGTGGGGCTAAAAAGGGGGGAATGGGGTTAAAAAGGGGGGAATGGGCTTAAAAAGGAGGGAATGGGGTTAAAAAGGAGGGAATGGGGTTAAAAAGGAGAGGATGGGGTTAAAAAGGGGGGAATGGGTTTAAAAAGGAGGGAATGGGGTTAAAAAGGGGGGAATGGGGCTAAAAAGGGGGGAATGGGGCTAAAAAGGGGGGAATGGGGCTAAAGAGGGGGAATAGGGGATAAAGAGAGGGAATAGGGGATATAGAGAGGGAATAGGGGCTAAAGAGGGAAAAATGGGGATAAAGAGGGGAAAATGGGGACAAAGAGGGGAAAATGGGGATAAAGAGGGGAAAATGGGGATAAAGAGGGGAAAATGGGGATAAAAAGGGGGAAATGGGGATAATAAGGGGGAAATGGGGATAATAAGGGGGAAATGGGGATAAAAAGGGGGAAATGGGGATAATAAGGGGGAAATGGGGATAAAAAGGGGGAAATGGGGATAAAAAGGGGGAAATGGGGATAAAAAGGGGGAAATGGGAAAAAAATGGCGTAATGAGGATGAGAGGGAAGTAGTGGGGGTAGGCAATGAAGGACGCAACACACCAACACAATATCCAGTACACACAATAGGCACATTCAACACACAATATCAGCACAAATGACAACATTTCACATACACCAGACCCCCCTAACCCCCGTACTCACCCCTGCATGGGGTAGGGGTAGTAGTAACCTGCACGCGGAGGGTAATGCTGTTACATGTACAGTAATAATACAACCTTCATTACAGTCAAGTAATTGAAAAGAAGGCACGGCCTAATGGGAAAATTTTCCATACCCTAATTTCATAAATCATCAAAGTTTTCTTACTTATTTAATGTATCAGTCAATGTATCAAATGCTCGTGCGAATATTTCATGACCGAAAGTATAGTTAATTTCTACTCCTACAAATAAAGCGTATGTATCAATAAACATATAACCGTACAAATAAAACATGTATATATAAACGTTTGCGTAAAAAAATACATACATTAACGTCAACGTACATATAATTGAACAAATAAATAACTACATAATATAAAGGTATAACATACCTGCGGAGGTGTAGGGGTAGGCAGACGAGGGGTAGGGGGGGTGTGAAGGCAAAAGTAGGTGTGAAGTCCGAAGGGTAGAGAGATAACGCTGGTTATAGGCGACGTTTACTGGTAACGATGTTGTACAGGGGAGGAACACGGTCCAAATGCGACTTTGCGAGTCGCGCACGTCTTTATATAGTGTCGATTTGCTGACCAAGCACCCGCACTGCGGTAAAACCGCACCCAGGCGTTGCATCAGCATATGTACGAACATATGTACAGAGAAAGTGCGCAACCGCGACGGCACACACCTTGCCCCATGCCTGATTTATTACAAAATACACGAATCAAAGGGAAGAACCGTAAATTAAAAATCAACACAGTAAGCTAAAGGCATCCTGGTTAGAAAAACCAAAAAAATAAAAATAATCCTTTCGTGGCAAAAACAACTGCCAGTAACAGGAAAAACAAACGCGTCCAGTTAAATTCAACAAAAAGCATCGCAAAGAAAAACGCAAACACCCCCATCACCAAAAAAAACATGGGAAGAGGCGCTGCTCAAGACACGTATAGAACGCAAAAAAAAAAATTTTGGCACTTGAACATTGCAACATAAAAAATTTTCTGGCAACAGAAAACCTTAAAACAATGCACCTCGGCACGTGTCGTACTAAAAAAAACAAAAATCCGCTAACATGAACACCAGCCATGAAAAACACAATTAACTCTAACATTGTTTTGTGGTAAACAGTTCAAATGCTAACGCAGTAAAAATGAAAAAGAAAATCGCATCGTTGAAACAACAACTAAAAAGTTTTTTAATCAAACAAAAATAAGAAATAAGGCACGCAGATACCTCGTACATTTGCATTGACACTCGCCATAAATTTTTAAATAAAACCAATACATTCGTTAGTATAATAATAAACACGCATGAAATTTAAATACACAATGCCTTTAAAATTTTAAGTGAACAACGTATTCGCATAAATTGGCTTATCGATAAACCAAAATGAAACAAATCATAATTATATACCTGAACGTTGCATCGACTCGAGCATCTTCGCGAACATGGTTAAAATGAAATACGTAAAACACAAGCTTGGAAATACCAACTTAATATTAATTCATGAGTAAATATAAAAACATTCGCTTACATCTCTGGTGAAAGAGTAACACCGAGCAAAACACGAGTTCTTCGGCAAAGGCAATTTCGGAAAATTTTATAAGAATCAAAACTATTGCCTCGTAGGTAATGAAAAATGATACAGAAAAGTTGAGTTGATATTAAATAAAGCATCATTAAAGTTTTCACCAAAAAGAAACATTCAAAATATCGTCTGCGTTACCGTAGACTTAAAAATAGAAGTTGGATAATCTTATAACCAAACATCGCACAAATTAGAACAGAATTTTTCCACTATTAGTAAAACAACCAATCAGAATAAACAGAGTACCGTAGACTCGTAAAACGTAATTCTATCGGTAACATAATGGTATAGCACATGGATTAAGATATAAGATAATACGTAACAAAATCGAAGACACACTAGTTTAGAACATCGAATATGAATATGAAAATCGGTTTCGCACTCTGCAAAAATAAAAGGAAAATCACTAAACAATTTCAATTTATCGTAATCCAATAGTAATAACATGTGAACAAAGTCCAAAATTCTTGAACTACTCTGAATTTATAATTACCACATTTTAAGTTACGAAATTTATTAAACCACGTTTTCAACACTACGAACATGGTAAAGTATAAAGTATTAACACCATATTGAATCTTCAAAGTAAGTTACTGTTTTGAAATCACTGCGCGCGAAGATGAATTTCAGTAAACTCTTGACTGCGCGCGAAGGTAAATTTCAGTAGTCTCTTTGCTGCGTGCAAAGCGCTGCTGCCGCCAAGGCCATCGATGTTTGTTGACAAGCGCTCTGGCACCAGGCTGTCGTACACCAACGCGATGCCATGTACATGTACCATGTTACCGTGTTACAGATGTTGTGTTACCGCTCGCACACGCTCGAACTGAAATTGGAATTCAATACAAAAACGATTAGCATGACCAAAACGCAAAATTTAGTACATGAATGCCTGAATAAAGTAAAATGAGAAACACCATTAATGTCACAGTGATCCAGTGATCCATTACAGAATCTAACTATTTAGTTAATGACGGGTAAACTTCCTTAAAGCTTTTAAATCAATAATTTTAATGACAACCAAAAGTAGCTTCCTCATTACCATCCATGAATTTTCCCGTAACATAATTGCTAACCCAATAAAGAACGACTAAATTCCGCATTTACATTTAATCTCCCCGACCGACATTCAAATTTCTGTTTAAAAGAAAAATGCATCAGTAGTCTTATCACGCAAATGTGGAATTCAAAACTAAGAAACTGTTAATTCACCGTTTCTATCGTGAGCAAAACTGGGGCATTTTCAGCCTCGATGCACAATTTAAAAAAAATTAATTTCTTCAAGATCATCAATGTTTCTTGCCACGACAGATCACAATCAATAATCACGTACTGCTTTTGCACAAGAAAATTACGTATTATTATACTCTACTTGTTGAACTGTTACACTGTGAACGGGTACTTTACGTTTCACTTATCGCGTTACGTTAATGCCTTAATTAAAAAGGTTAAATACTAATGCATATACGAGGTTAACATGAAGCATAAGCAAATACAACAAAAAGACACAATTCAATACATAAGAAACACACATTTTACGCTACGTACACGAAAAGTTGTCAAGGTAAAAATCAATATTGACGTTAAGCACTCTAAATTTTAATCGTTCAATCAGTTGTTAATTATCCCGTAGAAACTTTGAGAGATTTGACGATAAATTTTGCATTCTTTTACGTTTGAATAATAAAATACACAACATAAAACTATTCTGAGTATGAAATTCGGGTAGGCTTGCAAAATGACTTCACCAGTCATGTTCATGCCACGCCGTCGTAGCTTGCCTGGCAACTGTTGCTGAACACAGACACCGGAAATACGGCGCCTCACTGTCTGACGTATGAGTCAGCGTTTGCATGTCGTCTAGTGCTCTTTTTTCTCAGAGTTCAATGTATCGGTGCAGCTGCGTACAGCTCTGCACACTCTGCACACTATTACTCTCGTTACTCTTAACTAATTACCTCACCACCACGTGTGGTTAATTAATGGGCTTCTATCGCCTCTCATTATTACTCTCGTATGATACTTCTGTTCGCCAGCACAAGGACAAACACAATCCACAATGCTACTCTGACCATCATGGTATCACTGGCATTAATTCCTAGTTCGTCAACACGAATATCGTTACAACAATGCCTCGGTTCTACAGATACTACCCCAATGTCTTTACCAGAGATGGCATTGAAACTTTCACCACAAACACTGTCGACCCTGGGTAGATTCGCATTACCGGGAACATCGCAAACATTCGCTTCTCTAAAGCTTACTCACTTAATTGTCTGCGCGAATTCATTTCTACTTCAATACTTTGACCTCGCTGATAGAATTACCTGGTACTAATTTGCCTTTTCCCAGATAGCCCCACAGCATTTCTGTCTCGGGGTTATTCGCTGCCCCACAGCACTTCTGTCTCGGGGTTTTTTCACTGCCCCACAGCACCGCCATTTTCGAGGCTCTCTCTACCGTCGCAAATATTACTCTTTACGCCACCTCTGGGCAACCACGTCTGTCATCAGACACTCTGCATTATTTACGGTATTCAAAAATACTTCATTCTTACTTTAACCGTGCTATCCGTGCACATCAGGTATCATCAGAATATCATCCACGATATTTTACCTCACTCGGAAGAGTATCTTTACTCCTTCCTACTTATATTTATTCTTAATTCTCGAAGTCACATAACACTTCTCAGCACATTAAAAGCCACAAAATATTTCATCATTATTTTCTCATCATTACGTCATATTTCATCGTTATTATTTCTCGCTAGGCTTAATCCTCAGCCTGCTCTGTACTAGTCGAAAACTATCTTTCAATTCCTGTTCTAATTTTACTATACTCTAACGCTAGAAAGTTGATTTTTACAAAGGTCTTCAGCATCACCTTTGGGCAAATTGGAATGCAGTTCCCCCCTCCATCATCCTACCAGACGCAACCAGCAAAAAAATAAATCTCACATGACCTACATGTTGTACAGACCACAGAAGGCATTTAAGTATACTTATCTCTCTGTCGCCAATATATCCACATCAGAAAAAAAACTGTGGTAGGCATTCTACTATTTCGAAAATCACTCGATACTGAAATTTCAGGCATAATTACGTTACGAGTTTGGTCTCTACGTATTACACAAATAACATCACTGCTCAAATGAGTTTAACGTTGCTCAAGATTAAATTTACACAACTAAAACAATACAAAAGTACTTGAAGCAGTTATAGCAACACCTCGAGAAAATAGCGCCACTCACTTTTAAAAAATAAGACTCGTAACACCTTGAAAACAGCTCATGTCTAGGGGTCATTGAACACACAGCCTGCTCTCTGCAACTGCAAGTACAGCCCAGCTAGTTTGACCTTGACGCCCGCACGTACTGGCTGACGCGCACGCTGCACGCCGCCTGCCTCACTCGCAATGAATAGTTAGCTGCAACGGCACTGTTACAATTATCACAATTAACTGCTGCTTTACTTATCTTAAATTGTAGTTAGAGTTGTCGCACGATGTCGTGATCTCTGCCATCGTTGTAGGCGATGCACCGTCACTGCTCCGCCCGTAGCACGAAGTTAACGTAACTGTAGTCGGCTGAATCACCTCGTAGTTGAAGGTTTCAGCTCCGTAGCCGCCCTCTCCGTAGAACTCTGAACCTCTCTGTCTGTAGATGCTGTCCTTATAGTCGATATCTCGTTGCTCTGCAGTCTCTGCAGATAATCTTCGTAGAAAGTATATTTCTTCTCGTCACCAGACGATCTTCCGGGAGTTCTCTCGAATTCTCTGTAGTTATCTCCGTCGTCTTGATTTGCTGAAGTCACTCGACCTTCTTCTCAAACTTATTTAGGTTGCTCGTCGAATACTGTATCTTCTTTTCTTTTCAAAATATCTTCGCGAATTCGTGGGTCCGTCACTGATATGGCCACCAGTGTGAAGGCATAAGTAGGTGTGAAGTCCGAAGGGTAGAGAGATAACGCTGGTTATAGGCGACGTTTACTGGTAACGATGTTGTACAGGGGAGGAACACGGTCCAAATGCGACTTTGCGAGTCGCGCACGTCTTTATATAGTGTCGATTTGCTGACCAAGCACCCGCACTGCGGTAAAACCGCACCCAGGCGTTGCATCAGCATATGTACGAACATATGTACAGAGAAAGTGCGCAACCGCGACGGCACAGGGGTAGGGCCCCACAGCTCTGGGGGGCGCCCCGTGATTGGTGGGCGCTGAGTTCACACTCGTGGTGGCCCCCGACGACGAGGCCACGTTCACGTGGTGTGGGTAATAAACGCCTCCAGGGTACGGCATCGTAGCCATTTGGGGCGCGGGGCCAATGGATGGGGTGGGGCCAGCCACAGGAGGGGCGGAGCTACTGGTCAATGAGGTGGGGCTAGCGCCGTGATGGGCGGAGCCAGCTACAAGAGGGGCGGAGCCACTCGTCATTGCGTTGGGAGGGGCGGAGCCACTACCGGCCAATGAGGGGGCGCGAGACCCAGGAGGAGCGGAGCCACCAACCAATGAGGTGGCGCCAGTACCAAGAGTGGCGGAGCCACTAGCCAATGAGGTGACGCCCCCTCCAGAAGGGGCGGGGCCAGAGACGGAGTAGGCGGGTTTGGTGGAGGGAGTGGAGACAGGAGGCGGGGCTTGGCCAGCAGTAGAAGGGGTGGCGCTTGGAGAGTCCGTGCGGGTAACAGCTGCAAATGAACATCGGAACTCTGCATTAGAACATGTTTAAGGACATCATCCACGGCCCCTGTCGGTCCGGGGGTCATTTCTTATGTTTTGTAGGAAAAGGACCCTTATTAGGTGGACTATTCCGTCATAAAATTTTATGGCGCTACGGACAATAATCCCCCCCCCCCCTCGGGGGGGGTTAGGGGACCAAAATTTTTCATTTTCGACAGATTTTGACCCCATATAAAAAGAGAACATAAAGGAAATGGAAAAAAAGCCCTACTGAGTTTGTTAAAAATGTTCGATGGATTCTAAAACTGTCTTTGTTTTCGTTCTAGCATCAAAACTGAAGGAGGGGATCCGTCTTGAAATATCAATATCAGTGAAATATCAATACGTAAAAACTAATTTGTCAAATTTTTGCAAAAACTAAGGCCTAAATAAAAAAAACGAATGGAATAAATTGTTTCTTTTCGAAAGTTACATATCATAGTCAAATTTCATAAGAGTCAGACTGAAAAAAAAAATTCATTTTTAAAAATAAAATAATTTTTTTTTTGGGGAAATCACAATTCACACTGTGAATATGAAGTTATGTATGGAAATTATCGAAATAAAAATTAAAACTGCATTCAATTACATAAATTGTTCATTATATTACACTTCAACAAAAAATTTTGTATGGCAAGTACCCAAAAAATTTTCAACATTCAAAATGTATCTCATTGAGTTTTGATGCTGGAACAAAACCAAAGACAGTTTTAGAATCCTTGGAACATTTCTAAGAAACTCAGTAGGGCTTTTTTTTGAAATTCGAATTTTTCGAAAAAATATATAGCTCTAAACCCAAAAAATTGTTGTTTATTTCAGAAATTTCCAAAAATTTTGAAAAAATCGATAAAATTCGAATTTGAAAAAAAGCCCTGAGTTTGTTAGAAATGTTTCAAGGATTCTAAAACTGTCTTTGTTTTTGTTCTAGCATCAAAACTCAACGAGGAGATACAATTTGAAATATACATAAAATATACCAAAAAACTTATTTTTCGTCCAAAAAAAACTAAGGCCTAAATCGAAAAAAAGACAGGAGCAAAAAAGGTTTACTTTCACATAAGACATATACTGGCCGATTTTCAAACGATTCGGACGAAAAAAGGTCTCCAACTCGGATGATCTCAAGTGTGATAATTACGCCAATTATTATATATAGCAATTAATTACTGAACATTCACATATAGACGCGTTCATTAAAATAGCTTATATTGATATAATTAATAAAACATTACCGGGCGTGGAGTGCACAGGAGAGCTCGAGCTGCTACCTGAAATACATACAAAAATCTATTAAATAAAATAACTACATTAAGTTAACCTGACCGCTACAAATGAGATCCGAAGAGGGGAAAGAGGGAGGGCACCGTTATGTATGGACTCAAGGGAACGCGGAATCAATGCACAAGGTGCACAGGAGCAGCGGAGAAGAAATAGGGGAAAATAATAAAATCAAAATTGAAAGAAGCAAAATGTCCAGGCAATAGAAACAGAAAGGCAATGAAACTTCACTTGGTTCAGTCGAACACACAATTTAACGAGCGTTACGAATTAGACACATGAGTCAACACTTCGACTGCAACTACTAAATATTAAGCTCAACACCAAACCAAAATTCAAAGTCAATTGTAGTAAACTATTTAGAAAATACCAAACGTAAACTGGATCGTGCCTTCATTTAGCTTTGATTAAGTATTTATGAAAATTGAGTTTGTGACTACTGGCAGGTCAGCAGCATTATGAAAATGACCTCCGTGTACCACCGGTGGTGCACGTTGCAGTCAAAGTGTTAAGGCGTGCGGTTGACCACACTGCGAATATCGAACAAAATTACATAAAATGAAGTTCAACCATAATGCAAAGGTAAAGTCTGTGCCTGGATCAACGATGTAAAAAATTAATATTGACAGGCACACCAAATGAGAAAAAAATGAACACTACGTATTTTGAATATGCGTTAGCGAACGACCCCGAAATTTAATGTCGCACAAGAAATCGATTGATTATAAAAAAGTTTTAGCCTCTCTTTACCACGACAAAGATGTTCAAAGAGAGGAAGCAGGAAGGCACCATTTAGCACGGAGAAAAGGGAACGCGGAACCTATGCACAAGGTGCACAGAAACAGTAAGTTAAGAAAGAAGTTCATGAAACAAGAAAAAGTTGAAGAAGAAAATAGTAGGTGCTGAATAACAGGACAGTAGTGAACCGAAAAAAGATGGTCCTTAACATAACTAAAACATTCTATTTCATCAAAAAGAAGGCTCACTTAACTCTCAGCTCGGGACCTCACACCTATTCCCCCCTGGGAGCGCCAATTCCCATAGACACAAGAGTTGTGTCCCCCTGATGGGATATAAATAAATACAACACAACATACATAATATATGCATTATATCAACATAACATTTGTTACACTTCTCATTACAACTGTCGATGATCTAGCATCATTCCATCAAAGTTCTAAAGACTGCAAATGAAGATATCAAAAGTGTATAGTCGGTGAACATTCATATGTCTATAACCCTCCAGAAGCATCGACTCGTCAGGACGTCTTCAAATGCCAACAGAAAGATGCCAAAAAGCTCGACTTATAAATTCATCTTGTATTTGCTTAATGTTAATATTGCTTAACGGAGGGTTTCGATATATGTGTATTTATAGAATTAATTGTACTCCCTATTTTTATCGAGAGTTCACAGTCTAGTAAACTCCCAGAAACAGATACTGAATCTGGTACGAGAAGCTGCTGCTTCCACAAGTTGAAACGAAATAAATGTACACAAGGAGTTCCGAGACTCGAACTCAGGACTTATAAATTACCGAGCCGGCACGCTATCGACTGCGCTACCAATCACCCTAAAAGGTGACCGAAGCCCAACGACAGCAATGCTTGGCCCAGTGCAGGTACGTGCTGTCCCGACATATATTTTTCTCCCTATTTACTAAAGCACCATTGGATTCAGCAGGTCTTTTTATATACAAATCAGCATAAAAATATTAGAAAAGTGTCGGGATAAAAAAAGTTCAAAGTTTCATAAAAGGTGACCGTCCCCCGGTCACCTTTTAGGGTGATTGGTAGCGCAGTCGATAGCGTGCCGGCTCGGTAATTTATAAGTCCTGAGTTCGAGTCTCGGAACTCCTTGTGTACATAGAATTAATTGTTGACGTATTTGAGTTGTTTAGGAAACCGCTCCCATTAGTATGTCTCGTACGTCATTTTCATAAATAAGTTTGGTATTTAACCCTCGCTCACACCTGCGCTCATGTCACTGAACAATTTACCTCAATCAAGATTCATAAACTATCCAATCGTGCACCTCATGATAGGTGAAACCGTGAGAAAAAATTCCGTCAACATTACCTAACATATCCTAACCTAACACATCCCTACAATGCAATCCTAACCAAAGATATCCTGATAATACACTCGCGAGCAAAAGTTTGGAACCACTTTCTTGAAATTGGTTCCGCGCGGTTTTGAGCACTAAATATTATTTCAATAACCATTAAAATTACATAAATTTAAAGGTTCAACTCTTAACTTTAAATTGATACCAAATTCATTCAAATCAAGCCAGTATTTCGGGAGCTATCCCGGATTAAATCAAGGAGGTAGGAAAACAAGCATATATGGGAACGAATAAAACAAAAAATAATCAATGGAAAATTTATTTAGCCTTAAAATTAAGTGTCAATACTTTGTGTTTGCTCCCCTTGCCCCAATAACTGCTCGAAGACGATTTTTCATCGACCTGATCAAGTTCTGAATTGATTCTTGTGGGATACCTTCCCACTCCTCAATTAAAGCTGATTTCAGCTAATTCAGACATGAAGGAGCAGGAGTTCTGGAACGAACCTTCCTCTTCAGTTCATCCCACACGTGCTCAATGGGATTCAAGTCAGGGCTGAGCGCTGGCCAGTCCAATGTGGCGATATCGACTTTTTCGAGGTATTCAGTTGTGCCACGGGCAGTGTGACAACGAGCGTTATCGTGCATAAGGAGGAAGTCAACACCGATGTATCCCGCATAGGGAACGACATGTTCCAGCAGAATATCGGAAATGTACCGGTCCGAGGTTAGACCGCCTCCTCGTCCCCCGCCAGGCACGAAAACAATCTCCGTTTTACCGTCGAAGGAAATGCCGGCCCACATCATACAAGAACCGCCCCCATAAGCCACCGTTTCAGCAAAACAGAGCTGCGCAAATCGCTCCCCCAGGCCGCCTGTAGACCCGACCTCTTCGGTCGCTACCGTGCAAACACATCCTGCACTCGTCGGAGAACAGAACTTGACTCCATTGCTCAACCTCCTAATCAAGATGGGTGCGAGCAAATTGAAGGCGTGCTTGTCGGTGAGCTGCCGTGAGTTTCGGGTCTGTGGCAGGTCTTTTTGGAGTCAAGTTCGCTTGCTTGAGCCGTCGACGAACTGTCCACTCGTTGGCAGCTACCCCACGAACATCTCTGAGCTCCTGTTGAACGTCGGCACCAGTCAAATGCCGATTTCAGAGAGAGCTTGATACGATAATACGGTCATCCCTCTCCGAGGTGCACCGGCGTCGTCCAGATCTTGGTCTCGGGATAAAGCCACCAGTCTCCCGAAAGCGTTTGTGAACTTTCGAAACACATGACTGCCTTATGTGGAGCCGACGAGCGACAACTCGCTGGCTGAGCCCTTCTTGCAACAGGGCTACGATTTGTGCTGCTTCTGTAGGAGTTGTCTCCATTGTCAGTTGTCACCTCAAGGAAAGGGTCAAAAGTACCGATGTGTACCGATCAACGTGTGAAGGTGGACTGAGAAATCAAATCCGATAACAGGTGCTTTTATATGGGGTCAATAGGTCGCTACTCGCGACGTATCTAAGAATTTAAACACGTCTTTTCGGTTACGCCTTCACTTGATCCGGGATAGCTCCCGAAATAATGGCTTGATTTGAATGAATTTGGTATCAATTCAAATTTAAAAGTTGAACCTTTAAATTGATGTAATTTTCATGGTTATTGAAAAAATATTTAGTGCTCAAAATCGCGCGGAACCAATTTCAAGAAAGTGATTCCAAACTTTTGCTCGCGAGTGTATGTCACACATAAAAAACCATTGACCTGTGAAAGAATTAATCAACATTACCTAACGTATGGTAACCTGACGAAATGTCGAACGTATCCATGCATCTTTTAGTGCAACACTCGGGAATTTGGTATCCATGATACCGCTCTCTCAGATGAGAGCGTTACACGCTAACTCAGTTTTATATATATAGTTACATAAATAAACATAACACAACATTGATATGCTGTGTAATGTTTATTTATGTTATTATGTACGGTATACATTATATAGATAGATACGTATATAAATAACCCCACCTGAGGTGAGGGGGTCGAACTCCCTGGGGGGCTGGGGTGCCGCGGGGGGCGGACCTGGGGAAGAGGGAGGCGATGAGGGGGTGTTAATGGGGGTGAAATGGGGGGAGAGACAAGAAAGCGGGATATCGGAGTACAGAACAGAGTAGGGAAAATAAAATAGAAAAAACATAAGAGACTTCTATGATTTCTTGATTTAACTTAAATGAAAGCTTGTCTTTTTCCTTTTTTACAAAAAGTTCAATGTAACACAAGATACAAAATACTTCATTTAAGACATACGTGCGTGTGTAAATTATACCTTTTTTCATACAACGCATTTAGGCCTATAGTGAACACAAGAAATTTACGTGAGCCTTGAAGATTAGATTATTAGTAAGTTTAAGCCTCCCTATCCGCAACAAAGGCGATCCAAAGAGAGGAAAGAAAAAGGCACCATTTAGTATGGAGTTAAGGGAACGTGGAATCTATGCAGAAAAGGCACAGAAACAGTAAGTTGAGAAAGAAGTTCATGAAACATGACCAAAGTAGAAGAAGAAAGTAGTAGGTGCTGAAAAACAGGACAGCAGTGAACCGAAAAAAGATGGTCCGTAACAAAATAAAAACCTACTCTATTTCAACAAAAAGGAAGCCTACCTAACCTTTAGCTCAGGCCCTTACATAGCCCCCTGGTAGCGCCAATTCCCATAGATACAATAGTTGTATCCCCCTGAGGGGCGTGAGCCTTGAAAAATCAAGTCTTAACACCAAATACACATAAACAAAGAAATATGTATAAGTAACCTAATGTATCCTATGAATCAATGTGGGGGAAATGTTTCCTTTATTTCATGCTTCAAAATATCTCGTCCTTTTCTTGTTTCATCCTTTTCTTATTGTTTCGTCCTTTTCTTAATGTTTCGTCCTCTTCCTATTGTTTCGTCCTTTTCTTATTGTTTCGTCCTTTTCTTATTGTTTCGTCCTTTTCTTATTGTTTCGTCCTTTTCTTATTGTTTCGTCCTTTTCCTATTGTTTCGTCCTTTTCTTAATGTTTCGTCCTTTTCAATGTTTCGTCCTTTTCCTATTGTTTCGTCTTTTTCTTATTGTTTCGTCTTTTTCTTAATGTTTCGTCCTTTTCTTATTGTTTCGTCCTTTTCTTATTGTTTCGTCCATTTCTTGATGTTTCGTCCATTCCTTGATGTTTCTCGTCTTTTTCTTAATGTTTCGTCCGTTTCTTATTCTTTCGTCCATTTCTTGATATTTCTCGTCTTTTTCTTAATGTTTCGTCCGTTTCTCATTGTTTCGTCTATCTCTTGATGTTTCTCGTCTTTTTCTTAATGTTTCGTCTTTTTCCTATTGTTAGTCCTTTTCCTATTTTTTTTTCAATTTCTTATTTTTTTGTCAATTTCTTATTTTTTTGTCCTTTTCCTATTGTTTCGTCCTTTTCCTGTTGTTTCGTCCTTTTCTTAATGTTTCGTCCTTTTCTTAATGTTTCGTCCGTTTCTCAATGTTTCGTCCGTTTCTTAATGTTTCGTCCGTTTCTTAATGTTTCGTCCGTTTCTTAATGTTTCGTCCGTTTCTTAATGTTTCGTCCGTTTCTTAATGTTTCGTCCGTTTCTAAATGCTTCGATGTTTTCAAAATGTTCCGTACAGAAGGCTACGTATAATAAACGATAACTTATGGCACGTTGTCCCGTTGGCAGGCCCACCATCACGTGACCTCAACTTTCAATAACAAATTTACATGAGGAATTACACTGTTAATTTGTCCAGAACGAAATTATGCGTTATTTTCGTATGATATTCGTTATTTTAAAGACAACGCGCACAGAAATTAAGACTACTAACTTTAACTTAGAGCGGAAGAAAATAACATTTTATTTATGCCCCCTAAAGAGAAGATTATGATTAAGATTATAAGTTAGTTAAACCTCCCTAACCGCTACAAAAAAGAGCGTATCGAAGAGAGGAAGGAGGAAGGCACCATTTAGGACGGAGATATGAGAATGGGGAATCTATGCACAAGGTGCATAGAAACAGTAGGATGAGAAAGAAGTTCATGAAACAAGATCAAAGTAGAAGAAGAAAGTAGTAGGTGCTGAAAAACAGGACTGCAGTGAACCAAAAAAAATGGTCCTTAATATAACAAAAACATTTTATTTCAACACAAAGAAGGCCTACCTAACTCTCGCCTCGGGATCTCACATCTTCCCCTTGGGAGCGCTAATTCCCATAGATACAATAGTTGTGTCCCCCTGAGCGGACCCTACAGAGAAAACACCGTTATTATTTAATGACGATTGACAGGTTATTTATTGACAATAACAAGAAAGTAGAGAGCCGAACTTAGCATCAAATCAAATTATTTTGAAAACCCAACCGTCAATTATCAGCAACAAGAGCAATATATCAATACCAAACAGCATGTTGCTTATAAACAATGATTGTTCTCCGAAAAAAGATGAATATCATCACTAGTAGTAGGTCTACCTAAAATAAGCCCAACCGAAAAAAGGCCCTGCCAAAAAAAAGGCCCAACCAAAAAAAGGCCCTAGCGAAAAAAAGCCTCATCGAGAAAAGGCCAATCGAGAAAAGGCCAATCGAGAAAATGCCTACCAAAAAAAGGCTACTAAAAATGTCACCAAAAACACTACTCCTACCCACACACAGAAAAGGCCCTTGGCCCAGGCACTTGCTCGACCTCTACCTCTTACCGATATGCATAGCACTCAGCTGCTGTGTCAACTACTGCGGCATCTGTTGTGGTTGTGGCATCTGCTGCGGCTGTGGCATCTGCTGTGTGGCGGAGACGGCATCGAGCAATGCCAGGAGGCTGTGGCATTGCTGCTTCAGGGCCGCCACTGTGGCGCTGTCCACCTGCCGGCATGCCACAATGTGGCGTGGCGAGTTAGTGACGCCTATTGTGACTGGATTCTACGGTGTATCTATTAGAATGATTGTAAGCCATTGTGCCCATTGGAATGATTAAATGCTATTGTACCCATTAGAATGGTTGTGTTTCATTGTGCCCATTAGAATGATTGTATGCCATTGTACCCATTAGAATGGTTGTTGGCCATTGTACCCATTAGAATGGTTGTTGGACATTGTACCCATTAGAATGGTTGTTGGCCATTGTGCCCATTAGAATGGTTGTTGGCCATTGTGCCCATTAGAATGGTTGTTGGCCATTGTGCCCATTGGAATGATTAAATGCCATTGTACCCATTAGAATGGTTGTAAGCCATTGTGCCCATTGGAATGATTAAATGCTATTGTACCCATTGGAATGATTAAATGCTATTGTACCCATTAGAATGGTTGTTTGCCATTGTACCCATTAGAATAGTTGTTGGCCATTGTACCCATTGGAATGATTAAATTTTATTGTACCCATTGGAATGATTAAATGCTATTGTACCCATTAAAATAGTTGTTTACCATTGTACCCATTAGAATAGTTGTTGGCCATTGTACCCATTGGAATGATTAAATGCCATTGTACCCATTGGAATGATTAAATGCCATTGTACCCATTAAAATGGTTGTTTGCCATTGTACCCATTGAAATGATTAAATGCTATTGTACCCATTAGAATGGTTATATGCCAATGTACCCATTAGAATTATTGGATTCCATTGTTTTTAAGCCGCACCTATCACTGGAATGATTGAATTCTGTTGCACCTACCATTTGAATGATAGGACTCTTTTGTACCCATTAAAGTTGTTGAATTCCGTTGTACAAGGTGAAAATACTTTAGAAAAACCGAGATTGAAACTGTTAATCGTTGAAACCTACAATTTCTTATAACAATACAAATAAACAGTATGAACCTACGAATTATTCTATGCATCCTCCTTTGGTTTCTGTCATAGACTTAATTCGAGTCCGAAAGCAACTGGAAGCGTTAATCAGGTGGCTTTTATTCATGTCCTGCATTGCTCGGGCTATAGCTTCCATCAGAGGATTTGGTGTTATGTGGATGCTTATTAACTTCTTTTTCAACGACGCCCACAAGTAATGATCTCAAGGATTGAGGTCTAGTGAGTTAGGAGGCCATAAGTTTGGTGTGACATGATAATGAAAATTTTTGGCGTTCTAATCCTGGGTTTTAAGAGCTTTATGGGGGTGGAGCTTAACCTTGTTGGAAGACATAGGCTCTTCCATTGGCTACGCTGTCTATCCAGGGCTTAACGATGGTTTGAAGAGTGTCAACAGACGCATCTGCATTGACTTTAAGGCCGTTGAGGAAAAAAATGAGGTATGGTGTAGCTTTCACTCATAAAACCCCCAAAGACCATCAGTGTTGCCGGAAACTTTGTGTTCTGAGTGATTCACAGCGTGGACAATGCTGTTTTCTCTTGCTCGAGCCAAGTTGTCTTCATTGCTTTCATTCAGCTCCTTTCTAACTTTGCAAACAAAAGATCTAGCGACTGTTAGATATCTTGCAATTTCTAAATTGCTGTGTTTTGCTTCTATAGACACTATTACGGCGCGTCTTTTCAGTTCATACGCCATAGAAGTGACGCACGAGATTTTTGAACTAAAAAATGCATCAATTATTACCGGGTTAGCGTAAATTACAAATACATGAGTGTCCTCAGATACCTCACACACCCGGTATTTGAGCTGCATCCAATGTGTTCTATTGTACCTACCACTGAATGGTTGGATTTTATGGTACCTACCACTGAATGGTTGGATTTTATAGTACCTACCACTGAATGGTTGGATTTTATAGTACCTACCACTGAATGGTCGGATTTTATAGTACCTACCACTGAATGGTTGGATTTTATAGTACCTACCACTGAATGGTTGGATTTTATAGTACCTACCACTGAACGGTTGGATTTTATAGTACCTACCACTGAATGATCGGATTTTATAGTACCTACCACTGAATGGTCGGATTTTATAGTACCTACCACTGAATGGTTGGATTTTATAGTACCTACCACTAAATGGTTGGATTATATTGTGCCGGACCATTAAAATGGTTGGATTATATTTTACCTACTGTTTAAATCTTACCTTTTACCACTATACCGAACAGGATTACAACCCATTAGAATTCCACTGATTACAAAGAGTATTAGGACTGTGCCCGATAGCTCAGTACCTAAAGGGATTGTACCCTACAATGCACAGTCCAGAACATTGTACCCTAAACTATACGTGATATTGCACCCATTGTTACAGTGCCCAGTTCTATTGGCACAAATACACGAATTCTACCCACTTTACCTCACACCCTTTACTGCTATTGATGTTCTAGAGGAACTGTAGCTTATACCACAATATAACACCTACACTGCCACAATATACCACCTACACTGCTACAATGCATCACCTACATAGCCACAATATACCACCTACACTGCCACAATATACTACCAACACTGCCACAATATACCACCTACACTGCCACAATATACCACCTACACTGCTACAATGCATCACCTACATAGCCACAATATACCACCTACACTGCCACAATATACCACCGACACTGCCACAATATACCACCTACACTGCCACAATGTACCACCTACACTGCCACAATGCAGTGTAGTGAGGGGTAATGGGTGGAAGGCTAAAGAGAGGCTAACCACGACAAAGATGTTCCAAGAGAGGAAAGAGGAAGGCACCATTTAGTATGGAGTGGAGGAAACGCGGAATCTATGCACAAGGTGCACAGAAACAGGAAGCTAAGAAAGAAGTTCATGAAACAAGAAAAAGTTGAAGAAGAAAGTAGTAGGTGCTGAAAAACAGGACAGCAGTCAACCGAAAAAAGATGGTCCGTAACATAACAAAAACCTATTCTATTTCAACATGAAGGAAGCTTACCAAACCTTTAGCTCAGGCCCTCACATAGTCCCCCTGGGAGCGCCAATTCCCATAGATACAATAGTTGTATCCCCCTGAGGGGTGAAGCAACACTCGATAACTCAACACTTGGTTATATCCAGAGAAAAAAAAACTCTGCCAAGAAATACTCTCAAGTTTTACCCTTTTACTTTACTGCAAGTGACTTGAAGTGGAAGAAAAATCAGTGCATTAACACTTATCAAAACACCAAAAACACGGCAAAATAAAGAAACAAATTCAGATAATGAACACTTGAACATCCATTAAAAAACTCCCATTACTTGTCTGCTTAACATTACAAATCATTTCAAGGACATGAATAAACACACTCTATTAAGGCTCCTGCAGCTGACCGTTGCCTGCACACACTCGTCACATCTTCCCCAACTTTGTGTTTGCAGAAACACAAAAGAACGCTCAAATAGGCGTACAAATCCAATTGCTGAGGCAGCATTAAACAAGCCTGAAGGTTAACTAGGTCTGAACTAACGGCTAATTAAATGTAACTTAACTTACTCAACGCTCTGACTGCGGCGTGAGTCACCGGTGGTCACTGCGAGTTTCCAGAATGCTACTCACCGACCAGTAATCAATACTGAATTTTCATAAATACTTAATGACAACTAAATGAGGGTAAGAACAAGCTAATGTTTGCTTTTATCAACATTCCTTACTGCAATTATGTTAGATTTGAGTTGAATGTTGAACTTCAGGTTTACCTGCCGCAGTCAAAGTGTTGAGATGCACATAAAACTAAACAAAACATTACAAGAAGCCACCGTCTTCTGAATCAGAAAAAAATTATTTAAACTATGCAGCAAATGTTGGTTACTGGAATTATTGGTGTGACACAAGGTCACCACTCTAACATTGAGCCAACATCCTGACACTATTGGTGTGACACAAGGTCACCACTCTAACATTTAGCCAACATCCTGACACTATTGGTGTGACACAAGGTCACCACACAAACATCTTGACACTATTGGTGTGACACAATGTTACCACACAAACATTAAGCCAACATCCTGACACTATTGGTGTGACACAAGGTCACCACTCAAACATTAAGCCAACATCCTGACACTATTGGTGTGACACAAGGTCACCACATAAACATTAAGCCAACATCCTGACACTATTGGTGTGACACAAGGTCACCACACAAACATTAAGCCAACATCCTGACACTATTGGTGTGACACAAGGTCACCACTCTAACATTGAGCCAACATCCTGACACTATTGGTGTGACACAAGGTCACCACTCTAACATTGAGCCAACATCCTGACACTATTGGTGTGACACAAGGTCACCACTCTAACATTGAGCCAACATCCTGACACTATTGGTGTGACACAAGATCACCACTCAAACATTAAGACAACATCCTGACACTATTGGTGTGACACAAGGTCACCACTCTAACATTGAGCCAACATCCTGACACTATTGGTGTGACACAAGATCACCACTCAAACATTAAGACAACATCCTGACACTATTGGTGTGACACAAGGTCACCACTCTAACATTGAGCCAACATCCTGACACTATTGGTGTGACACAAGGTCACCACACAAACATTAAGCCAACATCCTGACACTAGTAGTAGTAGTAGTAGTAACATAGGTTTGCTAGCGCTTCAGTTATTTAGACTATATCGCACCGAAGGTCACATAATTTAATCGGTCTCAGGCTTTTCCGATTTACCACGCAAGGTGAACACCAACATTATATGAACATCAAAAATTACAGGATCATGATTTAATTACAACTCAAGATTATAGTTGTCTCTCCATTGAAATTTTGTATATACTACAGTACATCCAAATCACTGGGCAGCCAGACCCCTTAGGGGGTTTCAGCTGCCCACCCATTTATGGCCGGACGCCTTACCCACGCTGAAACCCCCAAGGTTTCAACGTAGCGCGTCCGGCCATATTGCAGTATCTTTATCTACAATCTTTCAAAAGACTTCAAACATAAAAAACTTTTCTTAGTTTTCAGTGTACAGAGACACTATAATTTGTCCATAAGAGACGAATCAGAGAGATAACTAATAAACCGCCAATAATTAAAACGCCCACGAGTCGGTTCTCCCAACATCTTGCACAGAACGAAATCAGAGTCAGCGCCCTGTAAACCAGGGTAATAACGGGAACGTACATCGGAAAAGTGGAGGCACTCAACCAATATATGCTGCACCGACAGCGGCCACCAAGCAGCGATCGCAAAGAGGGGCCGGGTGACGCTCTATTAAATGGCCATGAGTGAGGCGGGTGTGACCAATCTTCAGTCGACATAGGAGGACTTCTACGCGGCGGTTCCGGCATGCTGAAGAGAGCCAGGCTCGGACACTGTTCTTAATCTTGCGCAGCTTGTTGTCTTGGGTATTTTCCCACTGTCGCTGCCAGAGTTGGGTTAATGCAGCTTTAATTATAGGGTAGTAATCTCGGACGGGTACTCTGGTATTTGTTGGGTTAGCAGCAGAGGTTGCAGCATTTCGCGCTAACTCGTCTGCCCGATCGTTGCCACGCACATCAACATGGCCAGGTACCCAACATAGAGTTACAAGTTTTGGGGAGCTTGCAAGTCGCAAAAGGCTAGACATTATTCCAGAAATTATTGGATGCGTAGAGTTGTAGGATCTCAGTGACTGGAGGGCAGCTTTGGAATCGGAGAACACCACATAAGAACCCGAAGCAGGTCGCTCCTCAATCATGCGGAGTGCGGCACGGATGGCGATCAGCTCCGCAGAGTAGATTGACGTATCAGGCAGCAGTCTTTCCTCCACCACTCCACCATCAGAAACTGCAGCACAGCCCACTGCATCATCCGTTTTAGAACCGTCAGTGTAGATATGGAAAGCTCCCTCGTGGTCACTGTGAAGGTGATCTTGGAAAATATGTCGCAGTATGGATCTTGTCATCATCTCTTTCTTTGGGTATTGCGGTCCTGGACAGAAGGTCTGAATCGGAATTTGCCAGGTTGGCTCTTCCAGAGTGGGGGCGCGCTCAACTTTAAACGAGGGCAGCTGCACCATCTCCGCTAGTGCTTCGTAGTCAGTAGAAGAGGGGATATAATACGGAAACAACTCCCGACCCCGTACTCCCTCCGTCACGCTATTCCACGTGGCCGTGAAAGGTAGCTGTCTGAGTCGTACAACACACTGTAGAGTAAGCTGTATTCGACAAAGTTGCAAGGCTGGCTCACCGCAATACACCAATAAGCTCATCACCGGTGATGTCCGAAAGGCCCCCGTACACAGCCTCAGAGCAGAGTTATGGATTGGGTCCAGGAGTGATAAGCATGATGGGCTGGCACTCTGGTAGACGACGCAGCCATAATCAATCTTGGCACGAACGGTGGCTCTATAAAGTCGCAGCATGGTTGTTCGATCAGCACCCCATGTTAATCTGGACAGGCATTTCAGGAGATTCAGAGCTTTAGAACATCTTCCTTTCAAAGCCAGTATATGAGGTCTCCATGAGTTTATTGTCGAACAACATGCCCAGAAAGGAGGCTGTGGGCGAGACGTTGACCAACCTATCACCGAGAAAGAGTTCAGGTGTAGGTTCATTAGTGCGACGGGGCTGCACGTGGAGTGCCACAGTCTTTTCAACTGAAAAGGAGAAGCCTCGCTTGTCGGCCCAGGCTCCAATGCGGTTAATGGCTTCCTGTACTCGACGAGTCAGGGCGGGTAGGTATCTAGAGGATGCATACAGCATGAAATCGTCCACGTACAAGGAAAACGAAACATGCCTCGGTAGGTCCTTCGTGATGGCGTCCATTGCAAGTAAGAATAGAGTGCAGCTTATAACGCTGCCCTGAGGTACCCCCTCGTTCTGAGTCATCAGAGCAGAAAACCGTGTGCCCACTCTAACCCTAAACCGACGTTCTCTTAGAAACTCGCGTATATACATTGCCATGTTACCTCGTACACCAATCTTATGCAGTTGCTCCAATATCCCATATCGCCAGGCTGTGTCATAAGCCTTCCGCAAATCGAAGAAGACGCATATAGTGTGTCTTCCTTGGGCACGCTCTTTAACAATATGGTTCTGCAGTCTGAGGAGGGCATCTGTGGTTCCACGAAGAGATCTGAACCCAAACTGAACTGGAGAGAGATGATCTCCGGCCTCCAGAAAGCGCATCAATCTTACGTTGATTATCTTCTCTAGTACCTTTATCACACAGCTTGTCAAGGCTATGGGGCGGTAACTAGATGTTTCAGCGGATGGTTTATTGGGTTTCAAAAAGGCAAGTACTGTGGCTAATTTCCATTCCGTGGGATATACATGGGTTGTCCAGATTTTATTATACAAATGAAGAAGGTGGGTAATCGCTGATGGATGCATTTTCTTTAGCATCTTGTAGTGGATGCCATCTGGTCCAGGGGATGTATTCTTACATTGCCGGAGTGCATGATACAGTTCAAGGTACGTTATGGGCGAATTATATGGATATTGTTCATCCGATGCCAAATCTAGGTGAGATTGTTCTTGGCGCTGTTTAATGATTTGGAAGCCGGGTGTATAGTGCCTTCCGCTACTGACGTCGGCAAAATGCTCCGCCAGCAAGGAGGCTACGCGGTCCTGGTTCATGGTGATCTCTCCGTTGACCATAAGGCAAGGTAGGGCATGTCCGCTTCGTCCTCTCATCTTCTGAACTCTCTGCCATATTTTCTGAGTTGGCGTGTCGGCGTTTAGCGTGGATACGTACCTTTGCCAGGATTGTTTCCTGGCCATATCCTTCACAAACTGTGCCCTCGCTCTAGCTCGTTGGTACAGTATTTTGCGGCTCCGGTGATACCGGCGTAAGGCCCTCTTTCGTTCAAAGTTAGCCTGGGCACACTCGTCATTCCACCATGGAACTCGATGATTTATTTGTCCTCCCTTCGAGCGGGGTATAGCAACAGATGCGGCCGTTCGGATAGTGCTAGTAAACTTCTCTAGCGCCTCGTCCACAGTGGTCCTCATCATCTTCCATGATTGTCAGGGCCTCAAACGCTTCCCAATCAGCGCGTTTAAGCAAGAAGTGAGGCTCTGAGTTGAAAGGGAGGTAGGTCGGGAAGGTGACCACCACTGGGAAGTGATCACTTCCATGGGCGTCATCCATGACAGTCCACCGAGAATCTGGGTAACAGTCTGGGGAGCACAAACTAATGTCTATTGCGGAAGGAGTTCCGGTTTGGACATGGAAGTGGGTCATGCTTCCCGTATTCAACAGACACATATCTGTGGTAGCAAGGAGTCGTTCCACCTCTCTGCCCTGCTGATCGATACTGTCATTACCCCACGCAGTATGCTTCCCATTCCAATCACCGCCCATCACAAACGGTTCCGGGAGTTGCCTCATCACGTCCAAAAAGCTCTTCACAGGTAGCTATGCGAAGAGGAGGGATGTACAGATTACAGACTGTAAACGGAGCAGAAGCAGTTTCCACTCGGACAGCCATCACCTCTAAGCGTGGTCTGATGGGCAGCCTGTAATATGGAAAATTCTGTTTCACAAGGATTACCAGTCCTGTTCCAGGAAGGGGATTATTATTTGTTGAGTAAGTTTCTACTTGGTAGTGCTTAAATCGGGGTGGAGCACTGTTTCCGAGCATAGTTTCTTGTAGGAATACAAAAGCTGGTTGTTGTTCTAGTAGGATAGCATGGAGATCAGTGCAATTACGTCGCAAACTGCGACAATTCCATTGAATAATGGTAAAAGTCACTCTGATAAAAGATTACAGTCACTTCTGAGGTGGTGCACTAGATTCAGTGCCTGCTATACGTTGACTGACTAAAGTTGGGATGTGTCTCGTCTCTGCTGATTTCCTCCTTCCCTCGCGCCATGTTCGCACCTCGACATCAGGTGGTGGTCTCGAGGGAAGGCCGGGAGGAGGAGGATACTTCTTCAGCAGCTCGTCACTCAACCCCTTGGGTACGTGTCTAACACGGTCCAATGAATATTTTCTGTGATGTGCTGTATTCGCCCGACTGATCGCGAGCTACTTTTGGGTGAGGTGTGCTGGTAGGCGACGCTCCGCTCTGGAGCCGCTTGCGTGGAAATCCCATGGCTTGAAGTTTTTCTGGCACCTTAGGCGGTGGCATTTTTGGTGGGGGTAATTTAGCAGTGGCAACTCTAGCTGAAGCAGTTGTGCTAAGACCTGCAGTAACTTTCGGTGATTTCCCCTGTCCTGACAGGATCTGGCCAGTCACACCCTCTGGAAGCGTTGTGGTGGCGTTGTCGGGGGGAACATCTTTGTTCAAAACTGGGCCTTCCACAACAAGAACTGTCCTAGGTGGGGAGCCAGTTTCTGTGCGGCCTCGAGAAGTCATCCGCATTTCATCCTCGGTATTGCCTTCATCACCTGTGCTCGCCTGTCGTCTATGGCCTCTATCACGCTCACTCGTGGTCTGCTGCATAACCATTCCTCTTGGGGGTGCAGCTTCAACAGGACCTGATGGGTCACCTCGGCTAGCGCTGCTGCTGCTGCCCATGGGCCTGGCAATGTCTGCAAACGTGACTCCCTCACGGACATATCGAGCTCCCACTCGCCTTCTAGCATCTCCATATGATAATTTTTCTTTAACTTGAAGAGCCACAACTTCCTGTTCTTGCATGCACGTTGGACAATTCAAAGATGAAGCTGGGTGGGGACCTTTACAGTTCGAGCGTTTGGCTGGGAGAGAGCAGGGCAGCTCATGCACCTCTCCAGCACACTGGTAGCAAATACCCACGGCCGCCCTGCACGAGCCAGCGCCATGTCCAAAACGTTGGCACTTGTAGCATCGTCTGGGCCTGGGCACATACTCCCGCACGGAACACTTAGTCCACCCAATGGCGACTTCAGTTGGGAGCTGGCAAGTATCAAAAGTCAAGACATAGACATGTTGATTCATCAGAATCCCGCCAATTCTCTTCTTCGTCTGATACACCTCAGTTACCTTATGCCGCTTCAAGCCTTCGAGCATCTGATCGGGAGTGAAGTTAGGGTAATTCCTGTAGTAAATGGTTCCCTTAGTTTGATTGAGGGTTTTGTGAGGCTCCACAACAACTTCGTTCATGTCTAAGGTTCTCAAATTAATAATGGCCTGACTCTGCACTCGATTTGTCACCTCTACAATTATACCTCCAGAACGGGTCTCATTAATATTCTTCGGGCGGCCCCCTAGAGTTCGCTCGATCTCATCATTTGCTCGAATGACATTGATAGAGGCCAAATTTATATTAGATGGAGATGATATATAGAAGAACTTTTTATAGTCTGTTTCCTGCCACTGCTGAAGGGGGGGGTATGTAGGGGCATCACTACCAGTTCGGATCCTCCTATTCCTCCTCCATCGCCCTCCAGATGAGACAGGCTGAAAAGGTTGGAGAGTCTGGATTTGAGTTTGGTTACGATTTCTATCGTCTTCACAAGCCCGACGGTTGTCCCCACCATCATCAGGGGGAGCGGTCAAAGACAGCTTGGGCGCATCTTCAGAGGCCACAGATTGTAGTACTTGTTTGGGTTCTGCTTGGTTCACACCGGACCCAGCTCCACTCTCAGCTATAGGCTGTGATGGTGCCAGTCTCGCAGGTAGAACGGGGGAGTGATCAGTGGAAATTTCCATGGGAGGCTTCTCTGATGGAAGCAGAGAAGAGGCCAGGTCGTCACCGGAAAGTCGAGAAGAGGGTTCAATGGTGGAAGCAAGCGGTGGTTTAGGATTCTCTTTCAGTGAGGGTTGCCCCTCACCTATCCGGGCCTGCTCAAGCCGGAAAAGAACCCCTCGGGCGATCAGCAGCATTCTGGTGCATCTCTGCACTTATGGCGGGCACACGCTGACCACTAGGAAGTAAAGACCTCCTCCCACCGTCGACCCCGGCCCGTGGCAGTCTCCAAGCACGCCCGAGGTAACAGAGACTTTATAACCCGTAACTGCCGGGGCCCGGTTTATATTTACATGGGAAACCTCACCCATGGTCCCTTTTTTGTCAGGCTGCTCCAGTTGAGTCTGCCTACCATGGTTGAACCTACCAGAACCGGGGCCCCGGCAGTATAGCCTCAACCTTCATTGCAGCACGCAAGCCCTCCCACCACGGCAAGGTAGGGACGTGGGGAGGGATCCTGACACTATTGGTGTGACACAAGGTCACCACACAAACATTAAGCCAACATCCTGACACTATTGGTGTGACACAAGGTCACCACACAAACATTAAGCCAACATCCTGACACTATTGGTGTGACACAAGACACAAGTGAGGTCCACACTCCCCGTTCCATGTTCAGTCGAGCAGCAGAACTTCACAGAAGGCAAATCAGTACGCAAGCATGGCCACACTAAATTATCCCATCACAGTTTGCGGGCATTCAACGTTACCAGCTTTACTGGCAGATTAGATTAGGTTTATGGGTTGGTCTAAGCCTCCCTAATTCCAGCTGCAGTGCTCCCAAGAGAGGAAGAAGGATGGCACCATTTAGTACGGGAATGAAGGGAACGGAGAATTTATGTACAAGAATGTCACAACCCTGCGCATGGCAACAGCAATATTGTGAGATATTCACGCAATACAATGAAAGATTTATAAGAAATTAATGGAAGCTAACAAGCATCTGCAATGAACCTAAATTACTGTCACGACACAAAAATAAATGAATGGAAAAAATCAACGCCATGCAATAGAACGCCAGGTGTCTCCATGAATTTATAAATAAATGTATTTTTACTGCGTAATTTCTCCTACGTTATTACAACGGGCATCTGCTCGTTTGGTTTGAATAGATAAAAAAAAAACTGGCCATTTGCTAACTTGTGCTTCTAAGTCAAGAAAGACTGCGGGAAATTGAATCTATTGTAAAGAAAATGCAGCTTATCGCAATGAAAAGATATAGCATGTTTTTCAAAAAGCTTCTTGGCTAGTAAAAATTTAAAAACAATAATACACAGCTGTTGGTTGGTTGGTACGCGTGTTTGTGAAGTTCTTAAAGGATGCTTAATGTGATCTGTGATACTAGTGACCGTATCTGTGGTACTAATGACTGTATCTGTGATACTAATGACTGTATCTGTGATACTAATGACTGTATCTGTGATACGAGTTTCACCAGTACACAAGTACAAGCGGGTAACATTAGGTCATCCATATGACCAAATTAGGTCAATATTAGAACATTAGGTCAATGTTTGTCATTCAATCTGCATGATTTGTCCACAGAAACTATCGAATCCCGTCATTTTTGACGGGTCGCATACACTGGTGATATAATAATTCATGGTTTGGATTTTAATTATAATTACAACTGCAATTAATTCATGAAATGGTAAAGAAATAATCAATAAATCTTTATTTCACGATTATTAATAGTTAAATGGTGATCAAATAATGAAATTGTGAGTAATTATTTAATAAATAATGGCTTTGGAATTGAAAATAAATGAAATGCTGATTAATAAATGAAAAACGTGATCAATGATTTACCAATTCTTGGAATTGGGTTTCAAGACTCGAAACAACCGCAATGAACCGAAATAAAGATTCTAACATGAACAAATAAATGTAAAAATGAAGAAATAAATAAATAAAAGTAATACACAAGTGGTGAAATGCTGGAGCAGTTTACCAGCGCACACAACACCGCGCCACGTGTAGGTGACCAGCATGTCGCCACGTGATCACAATTGTGACCGAATTCACCAGTCCTTGAATTCCAGGGCAAGCTTGTGTTGCTCAGCGTCTTGGCGATGGTACGGCTTCCATTTATCACGAACTGAACCAGGAAGGTACAGGCGGTGTTGCGTGGAGAACTTCTTGCCAAGCTCAGCCAACACGGGGCACAGCTCCCTTGTGTAGCCTGGATACCAGTCGCACCCCGGCAGGTACACGCGGCACTCGCTGGAACAAAACAATGTGATTACAAAGCTGCTCTCCACGAGTCAATCGCTGGAACCCTCGTCATGTGGGCCTTCTTTGTTTCATGGATACACACCTGCGATGGCAGTGGTATCAGGAGAGTATCCATGATACCACTGTCATCGCAAGTAAGTATCTATGATACCACTGCCATCGCAGGTGTGCTTCTATGATACCACTGCCATCGCAGGTGTGTATCCATGATACCACTGCCATCGCAGGTGTGTATCCATGATACCACTGCCATCGCAGGTGTGTATCCATGATACCACTGCCATCGCAGGTGTGAATCCATGATACCACTCCCATCGCAGGTGTGAATCCATGATACCACTTTCATCCCAGGTGTGTATCCATGATACCACTGCCATTGCAGGTGTGTATCCATGATACCACTGCCATTGCAGGTGTGTATCCATGATACCACTGCCATTGCAGGTGTGTATCCATGATACCACTGCCATTGCAGGTGTGTATCCATGATACCACCGCCATTGCAGGTGTGTATCCATGATACCACCGCCATTGCAGGTGTGTATCCATGATACCAGAGGTATCGCAGGTGTGTATCCATGATACCACTGCCATCGCAGGTGTGTATACATGATACCAGAGATATCGCAGGTGTGTATCCATGATACCACTGCCATCGCAGGTGTGTATCCATGATACCACTGTCATCGCAAGTGTGTATCCATGATACCACTGCCATCGCAGGTGTGTATCTATACCACTGCCATTGCAGGTGTGTATGATACCACTGCTATCACAGGTGTAGTGATGTACCGATGTATCGGTATCGGTATCGGCAGTATCGGCCATTTTTAGTGGTATCGGTATCGGCAAAATCTGGCCGATAGTTTACCGATACTTTCCAATATTATGTATTTTATCATTAAAGTTAAGGTCTTAAATCATGAAAGTAAAAGTTTGTAACCTAATAATACCCGTTGTGTGTTTATTTACGATTTTGTGTCCGCTTGTTAATAAACATAGGTTGTGTGAGTTTGCGGTATCATGGATACCGAATTCCTAAGTGTAACATTAAAAGATGGCGTTTCCATGCATTTAAATATTTGACATTTTATCAGGATAGGTTTTGTTAGGATAGGTTAGGTTAGCTTAGATTAGGATACGCTAGGTTAGCACAGGTTAGGTAATACTGACAGAATTTTTTCTCGGGTCCACCTAGCTTAACGATGACATTTTCCATGGAATTTCCAAGGGTCCTGCTACAATCTAATAATACCTTTGGTTTATTTGGATTCCGCTTCTTCCATTTTTTTTGTCACGCTCATAAGGAGAGTTATAGTGACCGTATCTGTGATACGAGTTTCACCAGCGCGCAAGTACAAGAATATTTTTCATTACGGGTGCTGTTAGGATGGATACATTCGTTGGGCACCACATATGGAATATTTTTTAAAGAAAGTTAGTGAATCCCGTCATTTTTGACGGGCTGTGCGTACTTGTAATCAAATAAAGAGCCTATTAGTACCTGGTAAATTAGTTAGCTAACTGTTGAATTATAGCATTTAATCAGGCCCGCTAACTGAATTCACTACTTTGAATTCCCGATGAGTCACGTACGGTCATAACTGAAAGCTATGTAGCATGAGTAGCTAAACCCTGTAGCGACATAAAATTATTATACTTTTACGACTAAAACCTATATAGTTTGACCTAATATCCATTTCTTAAAGTATGTGACAGGCTAACAAAAACCAAACCAATTTAATAAAGTTGAAGGTGCATTTGAAAGTTGTTGTGAATTTAGTAGAGAAGTAGCTGAAAATTCTATTTTAATTTAGCTTGTAAATCGTCATATATTCCGAAGCTAAAAATTTATTTTAATTTAGCAGGTATATCGCCGTTCATAACGAATCTTGTATTTTTCTCCTATGTTAAGATGTTTAAAAAATCCACGAACAATCTTATAGTTGAATACATCTGAACGGGTCAGTTGATTGCTTTAAACTCAACTTGATGAGGAATTTAAAAACGAAGAAAATTCCAAGGAACTTAATCATATTTACTAGGAATACGTTTCGGAGTCCAGATCCATCATCAGTTCGTAAAAGTAAAATTCATTATGACTACTATAAAAGAAAATTTTGGATACAGTCATTAAAGGAAATCACGCAAACAAAACATAAATCAAAACATGTCCCAGAGAAAAAAAAATCGACAAGACTATTATTTAGTTACAATTTGCAATGGGTAGGAACTGTCAGAATTGTTGAGGGCCTGTTTTCTTTTAAAAATATGTAGCGACTCTAAAATTCCGAGGTCACATGTAGTTTAAGCCGAATCTAAGATTTTGAAGTCCGCAGAGGATATCGGTACGTTGCATTTTACTGCGTGATTACGTACGAATTGGTCCCCCGTGCGGAAGCTTCAACCCCGATGTTCGGCCATTCTGATATAAAAATTTTGTACCGTCATGCCGACGTACGATGATGTGCACTGCACACAACTGTACAACTGTAAGAATAAATGAGAAAGGCTCGCTTCTCTATCAAAAGCGTATCCTTGTCTTGTACCGGAATTGCATAATTTTAAGGTTGCTTCTATTTTCCGGTACAAGGATACGCTTCCGATGGAGATGCGGGCCTCTCTGATTTATTCTTAACAGTTGTACAGTTGTGTGCAGTGCACATCATCGTACGTCGGCATGACGTCACGATATTTTTATAACAGAATGGGCGAACATCGGGGTCGAAGCTTCCGCGCGGGGAACTAATTAGCTTACTCCTCACACTCCGTAGTACGTACAGTACGTAATCAGTAATCACGCAGCTAAATACAACGAACCAATATCCTCTGCTGACTTCAAAATCTTGTATTCGGCTTCAACTGCATGTGAACTCAGAATTTTAGAATCGTTACATATTTTTAAACAAAACCCGGCCCTCAACAATTCTGATAGTTTCTACCCATTACAAATTGTAACTAAATAATAGTCTTGTCGATTGTAGTTTTTCTGGGACATGTTTTAATTTTATTTTTATTTTCTGAATTTCCTTTAATGACTGTATCCAACATTTTGTTTTTTCTTCTATTGCAGGCTTAATGATTTGTACATTTACGAACTGATGATGGATCTGGACTCCGAAACGTATTCCTAATAAATATGATCAAGTACCTTGAAATTTTCGTTTTTAAATTCCTCGCCTTATAGATGGTTGCGTGTTTGCGGATATTTTCGGTTACGGGGCTTATCGAATTTTACTATTTTTTTCGCCAAAGTATGTACTCGTATTTGGTGTGAATAACACGAAAATGACAACTCTTTTTGGGAGAAATTATTGTTTTGGTCCACTTTTGGAGCCAGTTGCTATTATAGCTAGTCTACATTACGTTGCAATACGATTAGAAACGCATATCTATTGAATGGATTTCATTTTGTTATTTTTCTCGACAATATAGTTAACATAGCAAGAGCATTTTATTTATCATAATCGGGAACTTTATTGTAAATATTTTTGTATTATTAGATATATAAGCAAATAATTTTATTATAACCCCCATGTAGGGCTTATAATGGTTTTATTTTAATACAAGTGTGCACGGCCCGCCAAAGATGTAATTCAATACCTTTCATGAACGAATTTTCAAGATGTAGATGACAAACAAAACAGTATATCCATCCTAACAGTACCCGACCCGTGATGAAAAATATTCTTGTACTTGCGCACTGGTGAAACTCGTATCACAGATACGGTCATTATAACTATCCTTATGAGCGTGACAGAAATGGAAGAAACAGACACCAAACAAACAAACCAAGGGCAAGGGTATTATTAGGTAGCAGCATGACCCATGGAAATGCCAAGAACAATGTCATCGGTAAGCTAGATGGACCCATGGAAAAATTCCGTCAACATTATCTAACCTATGCTATCCTCATTCTATGTCGTAACTCGCACCGCCACAAAGCACGTTCACGACGCGAAGGCCTAGCGATCGTCATTACATGGTAGCAACTGCGGTTCTTGTAGGCCCTACACCACTAATGCGTTGTCCACTGTTGCCAATACGTAGAACGGAAAGTCAGGTGGGTTTAAAATGTTAATGCTGAGTACATATGTACAAGAACACACAAATTTCTCTTGACTCAGAGTTCCCCTCCGGTGACAAATCACCATTACTCAAAAACGATTACTTCGGGCACAGCTATTCTCAAAATTACTATATTTAATTTAATGTCTTTTAATTATTCAATATGGCCTGAAAGCTGTACAAAAGCGACATGGTTAGGAAAAATGGGCAAATTACGGCGATCACAACAACCTATCCAATACTACTAACCTATGCTGATAAAATTTCAAACATATCAATGCATGTAGAGACGATCTTTCAATGTTACACTGAGGAATTCGGTATCCATGATACCGCAAACTCAGACATCCTATGTTTCTTAAGAAGCGGACACCGAACAAATACATAAACAAACATACAACGAAATACATATTATTAGGTTAGATGATTGTAAAAGTATCGGCATCGGTAGTAGTATCGGTCAAAGTATCGGTATTTTCAAGTATCTGAGTACCGGTATCGGTATCGGCCAAAAAATGGGTATCGGTATCGGCCAAAAAAATGATATCGTACATCACTACACAGGTGTGTATCCATGATACCACTGCCATCCCAGGTGAGTATCCATGATACCACTGCCATCGCAGGTGTGTATCCATGATACCTCTGCCATCGCAGGTGTGTATCCATGATACCACTGCCATCGCAGGTGAGTATCCATGATACCACTGCCATCGCAGGTGTGTATCCATGATACCACTGTCATCGCAAGTATGTATCCATGATACCACTGCCATCTCAGGTGTGTATCTATGATACCACTGCCATCGCAGGTGTGTATCCATGATACCACTGCCATCGCAGGTGTGTATCCATGATACCACTGTCATCGCAAGTATGTATCCATGATACCACTGCCATCGCAGGTGAGTACCCATGATACCACTGCCATCGCAGGTGAGTATCCATGATACCACTGCCATCGCAGGTGTGTATCCATGATACCACTGTCATCGCAAGTATGTATCCATGATACCACTGCCATCTCAGGTGTGTATCTATGATACCACTGCCATTGCAGGTGTGTATCCATGATACCACTGCCATCGCAGGTGTGTATCCATGATACCACTGTCATCGCAAGTATGTATCCATGATACCACTGCCATCGCAGGTGAGTATCCATGATACCACTGCCATCGCAGGTGTGTATCCATGATACCACTGTCATCGCAAGTATGTATCCATGATACCACTGCCATCTCAGGTGTGTATCTATGATACCACTGCCATCGCAGGTGAGTATCCATGATACCACTGCCATCGCTGGTGTGTATCCATGATACCACTACCATCGCAGGTGTGTATACATGATACCAGAGATATCGCAGGTGTGTATCCTTGATACCACTGCCATCGCAGGCGTGTATCTATGATACCACTGCCATCGCAGGTGTGTATCCATGATACCACTGCCATCGCAGGTGTGTATCCATGATACCACTGCCATCGCAGGTGTGTATCCATGATACCACTGCCATCGCAGGTGAGTATCCATGATACCACTGCTATCGCAGGTGAGTATCCATGATACCACTGCCATCGCAGGTGAGTATCCATGATACCACTGCCATCGCAGGTGTGTATCCATGATACCACTTCTATCGCAGGTGAGTATCCATGATACCACTGCCATCGCAGGTGAGTATCCATGATACCACTGCCATCGCAGGTGTGTATCCATGATACCACTGCCATCGCAGGTGTGTATCCATGATACCACTGCCATCGCAGGTGAGTATCCATGATACCACTGCCATCGCAGGTGAGTATCCATGATACCACTGCCATCGCAGGTGTGTATCCATGATACCACTGCCATCGCAGGTGAGTATCCATGATACCACAGGTATCACAGGTGAGTATCCATGATACCACTGCCTTCGCAGGTGTGTATCCATGATACCACTGCCATCGCAGGTGAGTATCCGTGATACCACTGCCATCGCAGGTGTATATCTAAGATACCACTGCTATCGCAGGTGTGTATCCATGATACCACTGCTACCGCAGGTATGTATCTATGATGCCACTAACAGGAAAATAATCAGGACTCAATTCATTGCATGTACAACCCACATCAGCTTTTTTTTTATCCACCAACTGTATCCATTCCGGGGCCCTCAGAATCTTGATTAGAAGAAGTGTAATATATTTCATAAATGGAAGGTAAGAAATATTAATTCTATCGCTTTTCAGTCCATCTTATTTTATACACGCTGCTAAATCAGGAGGGTTAAGTAAATTCAAAACCTGGAACAGTCCAACTCACGCCATGCCAGGCTGGGCAATGTAGTACAGGGACGACAGGGTACACTTCAGCCACTCCCAGTGTTGCCAGGGCTCCATCCCAATGACATGGACCTCGAGAGGCAGGGGCCAGGACCCCGTGTTGCCTTTAACAACCTTGCCGAATGCCAACACACATGATGAAGTAGCAAAAGTAAGCTTCAGTTAAGTGCACAGGATGGTCAGGATCTCAGCTGATGCAGCACTCAGCGAGGGGGAATTTCATCACTTCTGTTGACCCGCCCACACGCTCAGTTCAAGCTAGGCTCTCAGGGGGCCGAGACAATTAAACATTTAATTATTCCTATTTTGCAGGCACATTCCTAGTGTTATTTTTTTTCAAAAGGCAAATTAGAAACTAAGAACCCTACATTGGTCAAAAATGACATTGAAATCTCCTAAAGATGTCTTTACATTCTAAAACTGAACCTAAGGAACGAGGATTGTGTTTTATGCAAAAGCATGTACTGAAATTGGCAAAATGATCTGCATCAGAGTAATCGGTTGATTTAGTTTTTAAACATGACATAGAATTTTACTAGTTTCTGAGATAGATAATAGTATTGAATAATGTGTTACTTTGAGCATCCCCCAACGCTAGAAAAAAAGGTCCGAAGAGAAAAAGGAGAAAGGCACCATTCAGTATGGAGATAAGGAAATGTACAATCTATGCATAAGAGACATAGAAAGATTAAGTTGAGAAAGAACTTGATGAAACAAGATAAAAGTTGAAGAAGAAAGTAGGACGTACCAAAAAAAAAGGACAGCAGTGAACCAAAACAAAGTGCCCTTAACATAAAAAACAGTTTATTTCAACAAAAAGAAGTCGTACCTAACTCACAGCTCGGGCCCTCAAACATTTTCCCCCTGGGAGTGCTAACTCCCATAAATACAATAGTTGTGTCCCCTTGAAGGGTCTGGGAGAGATGAAGGTTTGGCTCATTTCCATCTACCATCTGATACGACAAGACTTGGACAACGTATACATGTTTTCTAACAGAGATTTACCCAGCTGCCATGACAACACACGTCAGCTCTGCTCTCACGTCTTCTCAATCTGGCACTGAAATTTTAAAAATTGTACTAGAACTTGTACAAAAAAAAAATTCTTATTACTATCCCAGATTACGTTCAGAATTTAAACTTAAGTATCATGTAATATTATCTAAAATTTCAAACGTTACATAGATATAGGGATATCTCATGACATAAAATAGTTAATTTTGTATTTCGATGAGTGGACATAATGAATGTTAATTGGTCATGAGCAAAACTATTTTCTTCAGGTATTTCATGTTTTTCAAAATATTACATTCTGAACAATATTTTAGACCCAACACATTAAGGTTAA
Organism: Morinoia aosen; assembly: GCA_030386875.1. Taxonomy (NCBI): domain Eukaryota; kingdom Metazoa; phylum Arthropoda; class Malacostraca; order Amphipoda; family Talitridae; genus Morinoia; species Morinoia aosen. The sequence continues at coordinate 14,866,934 of CM059576.1, read as the reverse complement.
GTTTTCTATCTTAAAATTGTTGTTCGCTCAGTCTCAGTCCCCCATCATTGGTAATGGTTCAGGAAGATGCTACATTTGCAGTCCCCAGGGATGTAACACTACAGGAAAGCCAGCAAGTTGGACTTTACTTACCAATACTTTTCCTAAAGGTATCAATCACTGATTGCTTTGAAATAAATACAAATCTTTCATGCCAACAACTGTCTACAAGCATGACTACCAAGACTATTCAGGATTATCATTTTACGTCACTGCTAAAAAAGGTAATTATCATTGAAAGATTTGTGCAATGGTGGCAGTGATGATTTCAATTTATTCGGAATATCTTTCAGGCTAGCACAAAGAATTAGTTTGTATCAATTTTAAGAATGAAAGTTGATTTGTTTGCATAGAGAAAGATTTAGCTCAAAATTCAAACTGGAAGAACAGATAGACAAAAACGAAACCATCGAAGTAGTTTAATAAAAAATCTGCAGAATGGTTATTAATTTTACTCACAGGCATCGTACGTGCAAGTCTCAGGATACACAAGGATGATCACCTTGTTTTCGGTAGCATCATTTACGACTTCACCAACTGTGGTCAGAGCAGCAGCCAAGGTTTGGAAGTACTTCAAGGTCTTAGCCAATGTTGTCAGCCTGTACCTGGAGAATTGAAGGATATATTTGTAGCAGCAGCCACCTCGACAATACTTACTGCCACCAGGATTAGATTAGATTAGATTGTAAGTTAGTTTAAGCCTCCCTAACCCCTACAAAAAAAAGAGCGTATCAAAGAGAGGAAGAAGGAAGGCACCATTTAGTATGGAGATAAGAGAATGGGGAATCTATGCAGAAGGGGCATAGAAACAGTAAGTTGAGAAAGAAGTTCATGAAACAAGAAAAAGTTGAAGAAGAAAGTAGTAGGTGCTGAAAAACAGGACAGCAGTGAACTGAAAAAAAGATGGTCCATAACAAAACAAAACCTATTCTATTTTAACAAAAAGAAGGCCTACCTAACCTTTAGCTCGGCCCATTGCCACCAAGAACACTAAAAAGTTCAAGTTGATAAACTAATCCGCTGTCCTACAAAAACTGCACGCATACTACTTCTCATCAAGGTATATAAATGAACCGTTAATTGCACATGACAAAAAATTCCTGCCTGCTAAAAGCAAGCAGTATTGCATGCTCATAAACAAAATTTACATTTTTTCTCAGTACTTAAATTCTACGTTCAGGTGATTATTTTTACAAGGAAATAAACTTGCACAAAGCCTAAGCCCCCAACAGTTGAATTTAAATGAGACACATGTAGTTATAATTGCTGAGTAAGAAAGCCCACGCGAGCACAATTCCATAGGTCGACATACAAGAGATAATTATACAATAACGTTTGTGCAATGACCAAAGATCACTTACAATGTGAGATCGAATGGCAACAATATTCTGCTTGATTAGACATGACAAAATAATTCAAGACTCCTTATCCACAACAAGGACAACCAAAGAGAGGAAGGCCTCATTAGTGTGGAGTTAATGGAACACGGAATCTATGCAGAAGAGATATCGAAACAGTAGTTGAAAACAGATAATATGAAAAAAGAATTATGGAATATGATATAGATGAAGAAGTCAGAGGTGCTGAAAAACAAGACAGCAGTGATCCCAAATACTTATATATACGAACAAAAACAATTTTTTTCTACAAGAAAAACCTACCTAATTTTCACTCGTATATATCTGATATTGAATTGATGTACATATGATCTATCTAATCAGATGCTATGTCATTCTAAGTATAGCATATAAACTTTTTTCTATACTTTCATCTACCATGCGACCACATTATAGCATTATTCCAAATTTCACTCATGGTGCAGCAAAAAAATGATGACTTCATGAACTTTAACTTATGTCTGCCAAACAAAACTACGCAGAGTGGCCAATATAGTTTAGAGGTTCAATATTTCATAATGAAGTGATTTGATTGTTTTGTGCTTGAATTGGAGCTTGCACTTTCTGCAAGGTTCAAGATCCTGGGTAGGTTCAAACGGTAAAACACTGGTACCAATTGAAATTACTAATATGATATCATGAATTACTAACTGTTACTAATATGGAGATAGAGGTATAAAACATCTCAACTTGTGCATTGGGTGTTCAGCCAATTACTCGCAACATCACAATGGCTTTGCAAAAATGAAGCAAAATAATTTTCACATTCCCCAAAATTGATGACCAAGATCATGAATTACCCTCTAAAGGTGCAATTATACTATCATTGATGATTCATGCTATACTCACACAATATTTGTTTACCCATGCAATATTCAGGATTATGAAGCATTTGGCAACACATTCCGGAAATTTTAAAACCACATCAAATTGAGCTATTGGCCACAGCCTGCATCTCTACACGCCTCACCAAATACAAAGTTTTGCTTAAAGAACAAGAGGTTAGAAGTTGATATACTTTGCAGACAGGGGAAAAACAAAAATTTGCAGGCCAAAAAGTTCAAGATTTTCAATGCTCAAAACAACGAATCAACAACTGATTGTAGCGGTTGAATTGAAATCAGAGAGGAGACGTAACTCCCTGACACTTGCGGTGCCCTACCCTCACAATGCAAAGTTATGAGCCAGGATTTATTGCTGCATATGGCTTTAGGCTACCAACACACTCGTAAGAAATTTCAACAATAACTAGCAATTACAGCTGTAACGACCACGAGCCTGAAGACGTTTAGTTACTGGAAACCGACCTGTCAAGATGCCGGCCAGACAGGGAATAGCTACTCAGGCTTAAATAGCTAAGGCCAGATACGAGGTCAAAGTACGGCACGGACAAGTCAAGAGTATATATTAAAACAGGGGAATGATAATTCACAAAACAGACTCAGGGCGGGTCTCGCGATAGCCGTCTTTCGTACACGAAACCGTGGCTCTACCGCTGACTAACCACCCTGGCAAAACACATTAGGCGTTACCCAGTAAAATAGGCATAGGAATAGAGCAAGCACTACATGGGGCACTTACAAACATCAGGCAACCCGCTTTATTAGCCTGCTCGTAGATAAGTGCACACCATGAAGGTTCCGACGCAACTGCCTAGCCTCGGCCGAGTGGTCATCCATTTCAGCCGCAGCCAGACAGCCGCGGGACGAACCTCTATGTAAACCCTAGCTGTACGGTTAAGGTACAAACCAGTAGTGAAAATTCACTACACTACATTCTTCCCCAATTTAGCAAGGAAGTCATCGCTCCAACTGAAGCCCACACTACTTTAACTACCAACAAGGTGACAAGGGTCCCCATATTCAAGTTCGTACAACCAGGAACACATACATTTCTGAGCACGTAAAAGTATGGACAACAAATACAAAACGAGTATTCCAGCACTACACCCTTAGCTGGGAACTGCTTAGAAAGGTTGCTATGTTCATTAATGTTCTACAATTTAAAATACTATGCAACATCATGGTTCTTCCGCCTTCCAAGTTCCCGCCAGTCTCGCAGGTGACGACGAAACGCCCGGCTGCAGATTTGCCGAGTGCATGCTGACACGACCGCAGATTGCACACGGGCGACTGCTCCTCCATACTGCAAACCGGCGATGAGCAGGCTTCACTTTGGTAGCCAAACAGGCGGCAGAAGTTCACCTCCCATGGCGTGCCCAGCTTGCAACAGAGGCCACGATCTCTGAAGAGTATGCGCCTCCGCCCGTCACATCCGACCCGGACATCCAAAGGGCTTCACACCAGTCGGGTTGCGATGGAAGGCAACCATCAGCACCGGCCGCGCCTCAGAAGACATCTGCAGGGTCGGGACGCGAACAGGCAGCCCAGGTCGGACCCTCGCACCCCGTGCTACGTTGGCCCATCGCCTGCAGCAACAGATCCCCGGGCCTGAAACAAAAACAATTCGAGCAGTATCGAAGTAGACACTCAGCATTTATAATCTAACCTCTTTTTAGGTCTCAATCGAGGCAATATTTCATCCTCCGCTTCCGAGGGTTCCGTTCTCTGCCAAGTACTATCACTAGCACTCACCTCTGTTACCTCCAAACACCCTGCGTCGCTACCGTCTTCCTTCGGCCCTACTTCTCGACGAATTCTCTTGCGTGGCTGCCTTTGTGGCAGACCTTCTGCCTCGTTCCTCCTCTCGGGTTGCACTGGCTGGTCCTGACCCATGTCGTTTCCATGATATTTCTTCAACTGCCTCACGTGCACCTTGAAGGGAGCCCTTCTCCGCTGCAGATCCCGTATCGTATAGGTGACCTGGTTCCTATCAACCTCCAGCACCTCGTAGGGACCCTGGAACTGTGGGGTGAGTTTATGTCTCTCGTCCTCTCGTGTGTAAGGTACCCGCCGCAGGACAAGCTCCCCCACTGCGAATGGCCGGAACTTCGGTCCAGCGGGTCGCCACATCCGGGGTGGCCTTGGCAGAGCTGGCACCGCGGCCTCCTTCACGAAGAATTCACTAGGGGCTCGACCGGTCTCACTGTGGGTAAGTCTATTGTACTGGGACATCACTTTTGCTATTTCCAGATCCCAGCTCCCAGGGTTATCAGCGCAAGCTGAGGCGAGTCTCTCCTTGATGGTCCGGTTGAGTCTCTCCACCGCTCCATTGGTATGCGGAGCATAGGCGATCGAGCGCTCATGCCGCACCCCGTACCGGTCTAACAATTGACCGAACAACCTAGCTCGAAACTCGGGACCATTGTCGGACCGCAAAATTTTAGGGGTTCTAGGGCAACTAGCCAATATACCATACTCCAACGCACGCGCAACTCCCGGCGCAGCTTTTGAACGTATAGGTATAGCGTGCCCGAATTTAGAACATAAATCAATACCCACCAGCAGGCCTATATGTCCTCTGGGTGTACGCGGCAACGGAACAAGATCCACCGCATAGATATCATACGGCGCCGCGCATTTAGTACTCAACCCGTCCAGCGGGTAGTCTTTCGGACTTACTCCTTTATGCAATTGGCACGTACGACATTTTCTTATCACTTCCTTGATAGTCTTGTATGGGCTGGGATGAAAGTAACAGCGCCGGAATGCCTTGACTACCTTAGTCTGCCCCGCATGTGCTGCATATTCATGAAACTGTCTAACTAAGCCCTTTAATTGACTGTCTGGTACTACTGGCAGGAACTTTTCCTCGCCCCCTAGCTTGTATTTGTAGCATATGACACCGCTATGTATCACTAAGCTATTGAAATGTCGTCGCAAATATCCTAATGCTGGGTCTTTTTCCTTCCTTTCCAGAGCCTCGCGCACCCTCGCCAACCTCTGATCCTGCCGCTGGTGCGGTATGAAATTTTCCAACTCCTCTCCTAACCTGAGGTCAGGTAACTGGCGAGTGCCCTCCTGGCTACCTTGCCCTTGTGGCACTGCTATATTGACCCTTTCCACTGGTATACATGCTATAATAATATTAAAATGCACGCCTCCTTTGCATTCCAGTTTAACAGTTCCCTTCTCCCCCACAGGATTTGCAACAACCAGCCCTCCTGGCCTGCAAACTACCTCCACTCTCAAGTCAAATAACTGCGCAAACGCCACAAGAGCCTCCCATGGAGGGAAAACATCAGGATTTTTCCAACTCGAAATCATCCTACGATCCGCGGCCTTACCAGTCATACCGAATGCTTTGGGTTCCCGCAATAATTTGTCTATCGCCTGCTCTCGGAGCGTCAACGCGTCTCCCAGACCCGAGGCTCGGCTCAACGCCACAAACAAAGAATCTGGGCCCCCCTCGACTTCGGCTACCTGGTATTCCCCAAATTCTGGCTCGGGAGCATTTTCGTCTCCCTCTGGAACTGACCAAGGAAAATTCACACGGAACGGACAGTCAGCAACTACATTAGTTTTCCCGGGCACATACTCAATATTTTGGGGACTATCGTGACACTGCTCCGGCTGTGCCCCTTCCACACCGGAGTCACCTAGTTTCCCGACTGTTCTAACTGGTTTGTGTGCACACTGGAAACTACGATGTGTGATTTCCCCACACCATACGCAAGCTGTGCATCTCTCCAAAAATCCCTGACAGTCCTTCATCAAATGCCCCTTTGTGCCACAATACGCACAATTCAAACCGCGTTCCGAACCGACAACTTCCCTGCATCCGTCTCTATCTACTACCTGCTGTGTACAGTCCCGCACAAAATGTCCTTCCTGTATACAAGGCATTAATCGGGCCTGTCTGCGTTCCTGGTACTCAATGATATCATTATTTGTTTCTGGCGCGTATGGCGTCGCTAAGTAAATTTGTTCCGCTCGAGTATTATTCCCCATTCTTTCCTCGGTAGCTGTCATATCGGCCTCCAAACTGGCTGCTAGTCGGGCCACTGCACTGAGTGCAATGGACTCCTGCTGGCCAACGAATAACTTAAGCCGACGTACCAGCTCCGGTGCTAGGGAACTAATAAATTTATTTCGAGCCAAGAGTTCTTTGCCCTCTTTTCCTAGACTATCCACTTTTGCTACCAGCCTTTCGAGCCTAATACTATAGCAAGTCAGTGATTCGCCCCTCTCTCTTTCTGCACGCAAGAATTCTGTATATCCAGCATCACTGAATTTTTCGTGAAGCTCTAGTTCACGAATTAACCTAGTTTTTACTTCACCATAGTCAGCTCCAGTTCCGTACGCTTGAACTATATTCTTGGCCTCTCCCTCAAGGAACTCTGGTAATTCCTGAACCCATGCCGACTTGTCTTCCTGATACTTAGAACTTGCATAGTTCTCAAATTTAGTCAAGAACACAGAGACCTGACCGTCGCTAGGCTTGCCCGAAAACTTCCCTGGTGGAGGCAACTTGGCTGCACGTAAGCCCTGGATTGCCTCTGTGAGACTAAGCATTACGTCAGCTAACTCAGATTTCGTTTCCATCTTCACTCTTAGCCCAAATTAAGCCACGAAAAAAAATGTCTACTGCCAGCAAACGATAATAAGTTTTATTAAAAATCCCAATTTATTGCACTACTCCTTATCCTACCGACTGTCCCCGCATCTGAAGCCAAATCCCACTCCTGACTCCAAATGTAACGACCACGAGCCTGAAGACGTTTAGTTACTGGAAACCGACCTGTCAAGATGCCGGCCAGACAGGGAATAGCTACTCAGGCTTAAATAGCTAAGGCCAGATACGAGGTCAAAGTACGGCACGGACAAGTCAAGAGTATATATTAAAACAGGGGAATGATAATTCACAAAACAGACTCAGGGCGGGTCTCGCGATAGCCGTCTTTCGTACACGAAACCGTGGCTCTACCGCTGACTAACCACCCTGGCAAAACACATTAGGCGTTACCCAGTAAAATAGGCATAGGAATAGAGCAAGCACTACATGGGGCACTTACAAACATCAGGCAACCCGCTTTATTAGCCTGCTCGTAGATAAGTGCACACCATGAAGGTTCCGACGCAACTGCCTAGCCTCGGCCGAGTGGTCATCCATTTCAGCCGCAGCCAGACAGCCGCGGGACGAACCTCTATGTAAACCCTAGCTGTACGGTTAAGGTACAAACCAGTAGTGAAAATTCACTACACAGCATATGATTAGCATGCAAGTTAATTTAAACTTATTCCCAAAAAGAAATGCATGAAGCCTAAGTGGAGAGAATAGGGAGAAGAACATTCTACAATGAAGAGTCTAATATGAAGAAGACAGTAATAATTGATGGAAGCACAAAATGAATCAAACAAGCCTCTCACCTACATGCCAGCAGCCATCACAGCAGTTCACAAGGATACATGCATTCAACAACTACAGAGAGGCTGAGGCACAAGACATCACACAAGGCCCCTATCCCCTGCACATTATAATCTGTGAAAAGAAAACTTTTCTCCCTCAATCAGCCTAACACTTCCTTTAACTAGTAGCTCATTTTGGACTAAGGATAATAGGTCTCTTTGAGACAAGTTCAGCCACAAATTTCCCACCTATCAAATCAACTGTCATGGACATGTGTTACTTTGTAGGCTTTGAGTCTGACATGATCTGTAATCACTATCCAGCTTATAGCTCTCTTTTCACCCCACTACACATCCACGTTTCTAGCATTTATGAACAGCTGTTTTTTATAGCAGTTTATTATTAGACCTGCTACTGATATTCTAGCAATAATATTCCTGCAGACTCATTCTATATATGATCAACTTTAACTAGCACTTCAGAATTATCTGTGACATAGCTCATCATTCTCACCGATGTTTGAAGTCTGTCGATTCATCACCTCCTGCTTTCATAGGAAGCCAGTCTTTTTTATATGGAGCTTTTGAAGCTTTATCCATAAGCTGCAGCTCCATTGTAACACTTGAGAGAAGAAGATATTGCAGCAGCTTCGGGAGGCACAGTATTGGGCTCTCATCAGTGGATATCACAGTTGCTTTAGGAGTCTGGTGGCCAGTCTCCTTCATGGTGCACAAAGCTTTTTCAGCCAGCTCATTGGAGATGATGACCCAAGGGTGACCATCAGGCATGTACCTCTCAGTGTAAGCAAGCTTTATTTTTTTCCCATTGGGTAATTTGCAGATCTGCGTAAAAAAAAATTGTCTGAACTAAAAGTGTCAAATTAAATCAAACTTGCCAAACCAATAAATTAATAAATAAATTAGTGATAAGCATGAGAAAGCAAATATTATTGGACAACTCAGCTAACTCACCCGGCACTGGGCAACCTGGTCTTGAAATGGCTGGAGGGCTTTATTGACTTGGTCTTCTACCAATCGCATTTCATTTTGATCTCTCAGCATCTTTAGGACAAGGTTTTTATGCTCTAATGAGGGATCTGGTGAAGTTTTCTTCATAACTTTTAACAAATTACAAAGGGTTGACTCCTGTTTCAGAAGAGCCCTTTTTAGCTGAAGAATAGAAATTTTTACTTCATCATTAATGCTTGCCAAGGATTCTAATTGCTGTAAATTATAAATGGAAGCTTTAAGCTGCTGCAAATTGGCATTAATTTGCCCTCTTAAATATGGGAGTATTTTACCATCAGCAAATATTTCTTCAGCCAAAATAAACTCATGCTTAGCATGAGTTGGGACAAGACATCGTTTGCAGATTAGAACTTTGCACTGTGAACACCAATAATCCAACTCGTTTTGATGAGTATTGCAGAACATCTTTGTGCTGGCCACACTTCCTGGGGCTGCTTCTCCAGAGCTAGAGGGGATCAGCATGAAGTTGACAGGCAACTCATCCACTGGAGTCACAATCTCCTTCCTGCAGGAGGGGCACGCTGGGCTGCTCCCTGATACCACATCATGAAGGCACTGCTGGCAGTACGTGTGGCCACAGAGCAGCACCAGGGGTTTCCTGTCAGTCTCATATGCATTATCACAAACACCACAGTCAAAAACTCCAGCCATGATGGCTTCTGACAATTAATGAATATCAATTCTTGATCTGAAAAGAAGAACATTAAATAAAACATATTTAAACGAAAAGATAAAACAAAAATTATAGATTGACATGCCCCCTTGGCAATTGTTTTCTTTTGACTTTAGACACATATTCTATTTCAAGATCATATGTACTCATAACTTCGCATGGCTGAGTAAGAAGAAACATTAGTTGTAAGAGAGAGACCAACTGTTGGTCTAGTCATTATTATCAGATATGAGATCCTATAATTAGACTACAAGTTATGGCTAATTACATGCTAAAAGAGTGATGTATGCATTATACTTTTAATCATATCCACTTGAATTTGTGGAAGTATGTATAAAATTGTATTCCACAAACAAGCTGGAAAAACTTGAAGTAACGTGAAAAATTTGTTGCACTGCTGAATGTCAACTGACAAGCTTTTCAACACGCAGTTGTGTTCTATGTAGTCACATCTTTACCCATTGCTTATGACTCAAATTGTTTACTACACACAACTTTCTTCAGTCTAAATATTAGAAAATCGGGTACATGTTGCTACGATTAACCCCAAGGGGAATGAGGTTAGACTCCTGTAGTCCTCAAAATAGAAAGGAAAAATATATTCCCAGTGTGGTAATGAGAAATATCTGATTGGGTATGTACATTTTTTAATGCATTTAAAATTACACTTGATAATTTCGTAGGGTAAATCAAGGTGAGAATGCCACATCTCCTAAACTGAGTCATGTGATGCATGACTCAGCAGTTTGTCCTGCTGGTGCCTGGCCACCAATCTAATTTTGTCTTTTTTTGTTGCTCGTATCAAGTTGAGATATCAATTTTCATTGGAAATTGTCAGCTATTATATAACAAGTTACATCGATATATATTTCATCACTATTTCCTCCTAGTAGCTTCATTTTCCAGCACATTTTCTTGATAACAGAAAACGAGGGTTTGTTGGAATGGAGTTGTTCCCTCAACCACAAGACTTGGACACCAATGAATTGAGCAGCAGAGATGGCCACGGAAGTTGCCTGATTTTAATGAATTTGAAAACAGTGAAATTCAGAATAAAAAGCTCAATTAACAATTGATACAGTTTTTTGAGCAAACCATGGGAGTTGCCTGCACTTCAATATTACTGACTGATAATCCAAACTTTACAGTAGATAAGTGAATTTCTTATTCATGAATTGGCAACAGTTGAAATTGGGCAAATTAATCAGGTCCCATGACTAGACACTTTGTAGCATTATTGATAGTATTTTCTACAGGCATTCCAGTAATAGTTTCTTCTTCACACACCATTGAACATGGTAGGGAGTTTGGCTTGGTACTCAGGATGAGATGTAGAGCAGTTGTTGATAGTTCATTATTACCTTCCTACTTTTATGCTTTCCTGAACTTTGTTGCCCAAACTGCTGATGTGAGCTGTCAGCACTGGAGGTGCAGTTATGTGTCACAGCTTCTTCAACCAGTGACTTCCTGGTAGACAAAAGTGTTGCTCTTGAATTGCTGGACCTCTTAGGCCATCTTGCAATTTCTATGAGCCTCTGAGTGCTGTGGAGTTCTAACCTATCAGGGCTTGAGAGCACTTTTCTTTTTATTTTACTTCATTATTATCCCCTATAAAAATACTAAAATTTGATATAAGCATAAAGTACTTAGCATTACAGGCTCTAATTAACTTACAGCAGCTTCATGAATGTTAAATTTAAAACTTTCAGGAAAGTAGCAAATTAAGCATGGTGAAGTCCAAGAATGTTCTTCTGTTGATGCACTTCAGTGCAGTGCTGGTGCACCTCCTGACCGCACCTCAGTGACAGGGGAAATGGTTGATGCCCTTAATGATCATTGATGATCTTTCAATCATAATGTGCAGAGAAGAATATTATTATTATTACAGTTAAATTCAATTTGAAATTTTTGATTATTTTTTACTAAACCTCAACCTAATAATTCTTTATGTATACAATTCATTAATTAATTGTAAACTTGTTGAATTGCTATTGAAATTATAGTTTAATCCTGAAATTTTTTGTAGTCTAAATTTGTATAGAAATTGACAACATGATGAATTTGGTCTAAAATAATTACTTTCAAAAACATTGATCATTCCACAGACTAGAATTACACAAGTTTATATAAAACTACAAAAAGTGAGGATGTGTGGCTTGCAAACAGGTAAAAAAATTAACAATTTCAGATATTTATTTTAGCACGTCTAATCTTCATCTTTTACGATCATAGAACAAGAAACTGAGTAGCTTCAGAGACTGCAGATACGTTTCAAGTTTGGCATACATAGCATTTTTAAGACAAAAAGAGATAAAAATAGTTTACTTCCAATAAAGACCATATATAAATTTCATTGGTTTTAATTTAGCTAGGTATAATAATCTTTAGATCATAATCTTACACGGGTATCATAATACCTTTCAATTGTCTCACAAATTTTTGACCAGAATATATAAAAATGTATTCCTTTTCATGAGTTATTTAAAGTTTGTGATGCATGCATAAACAAGCAATAAAAAATCTTGAAGAAAAATAATGCCAGGGATGTATTCATGAAGATACAGTGAAGTACAGTTAGTGTTTAATTACATTGATTATTGAGCTCAAAATTCACAAAATCAGGTAATTACCTTGGAGGTAAAATGGGTGTACTAGATAATTCTGCACCAAGACTGAGAGGTCAACATTCAGAACTATTGTTTTGGTGCTTACGTATCAATTAGTAGGCTAGGCAACTAGCTTGGAGGAAGTTTTCACCACACAATGAATTTATATTTTCCACATAATTTACTATGGAACAAAAACTCATCTGGGTCAGACACAAGAGAATAATTGCTGCATTATGATAACTAAAAATTTCTCACCACAAATAGTGTAATTCATCAAATTGACAACCTAAACAATGCAGTCACAATACACTCACAAACACCAGAAGCAAGAAATTGTCACATGATGCTAACAAAACATTCTACATAAGTAAATACATGAAACAAGCATTTGCACTGGTGAGCGGGTATATTGAACCTAATTTGGGCAGACTGGTAGGACTGAGTCGTACTCATACTAATGCTACAAAAAGTTTACTTTCAATTAAGTTGTTAGAAAAATCCAGCCAGGCGTTCAAATTATCTGAACACACAGATCCTTAGTTGATATACTAACATGGATGCTGCTACAGCTCATGGCAATGTTTGAACAAAACATGAGAAAAACATGATAGTGTATTTCCATGGTCAAGATATTCTAAGTTTGACAATGATTAAAATTAGCTTAATTATAAAAATATTAATACAGAAACTTTGGTGATAATGGCTTGTGACAGTCTTAACTTACATTAACATTTGAGCTTTGGCTTTGGCAAAATCAGGCAATAGTGTTGAAGGCATAATGGGGGGAAGTAAATAATTCTGTTCTCATAACTAAATGGTCAATATGGCATCAATTTGAAATTATTTTCTCATGCATTTAAACAAAATACCCACAAATAATTGCCTCAAAAAATATAGGTTAAACCCAACAGGTATATGATATTCACTCCAATGAACAATACTATAATGACAAAAATTGAGAAAACAGTTACAACATGGGTAATATACCCACAAATAATTGCCTCAAAAAATATAGGTTAAACCCAACAGGTATATGATATTCACTCCAATGAACAATGCTATGATGACAAAAATTGAGAAAACAGTTACAACATGGTAACAAATCAGTTACAACAACATGGGTAATTATATAATTCTGGCCTAAATTATCTTTACTTAGTGATAAAAACATTAGAGGGATTATTTCAGCCATCAATACATAAATAAAATATTGAAGGAAAAAGACAAAACATCTTCTTTTCATTAGTTCACACTGTGTTTAAAGCTTGTATATACAGCTCATAAAGAAACAATTGGTCACCACTGGAAAATATACCTGAAGGTAAGGGAGTGGAGAAGTCTCTATTTCTACTCACATTGACAAATGAGCTGGGCAATTTCCCATTGGTGGCCAATGTTACTGAAGTATTGGTGTAATAGTCTCAATTCATCCTTGATATAGAGTTAATATGTGACTTTATATTCCTGAAATGTAAGCACAAACTGAAGCATGCATCCATCAAATTCTTTTGATTTTAATATTCAGATGCTTTAATTAATATTTACAGGCTTACCTGGTGCTACGTAACATAGGTAACCAAGATTTCAATTCTGAAGTAAAATACATTACACTGAAGTATCTAAAAGAATTTTCAAAGTTTATGCTATGGCTTCATTTTCCCTAAGTGTAAAAGAAACCAATTAGAACATTATCTCTTCAAGCGTCTACTTCTCAAGTTAGAAAACTCAAAACACAACTTATATATCTTTACACTCTGTTTTTGACCAGAGTGGTACATGAATGTTATATGTGCCAGCCACATCCATCACATATGTTCAGTTATTCACTACAATCCTTCTCATAATTTGAAAAAATAGTACAGCAAATTCAATAAAAAAGTAGCGATGTTACTTTAAGACTGATTGCTCATAATTCTCTGGATATTTATTGCTCAATTTGATCCACTGTAAATACTTCCCAAGTTCCCACATTTTACATTACGTTCAGTAATGCAACATACAAAGTGCACCAAGGAAGGCTAGGAAAGTTTAAAGATTATAAAAACTTGATGGTACGGTCAATATTGAGTTTAATGTTGTCAACAATTTTAATAATTTTGCTGCTAAGAATCACTAAAGGAACACATTTAAAAACCTTTCACATGTATGACATTCTGCTTGCTGATACGTTACTTTTGAGTTATTCATCTATAAAATTTTTGTATTCCGTAGCAGTTCCAGTAAGTTTGCGCTTGAGCGGAAGCTGTTAGAGTACGTTCGGGTACTTTGTAATTTATTATTTGTGGAGCCTGAACCCACTTCTGGGATGTTTTAGTTAAATACACAATAAAGGTTCTCACCCAAAACTATTGAGTTATAAAAATATTCTGATATTAAATCTACGGTATTCACTCCTACGGTTTTGCTAATGTTCTACTGTTGCTGCCATCTTGAAACAGATGTTGGGTGGCTCTGCTTTTGCGCGTGAAAGCAATCTGGTGAGGGCAGTTCCTATAACATCAAAGTTATATAACTTGAAAACTAAGCATTTGCTAGCACAATGTCATTCATGTAAAATGTCCTAAAATCTACCAAATTACCTATCTATGGCAACAAAATTATTAAAATCGTTGACGACATTAAACTCAATATTGACTGATGGTACTTGGGAATATGTAATGATTTTTTTTCTTTATTCATATAATAAAAAATCTCCAAACCAATATACAAGTGTTATTTTAATTGGACATCAAATTTCTACTGGCACATCTGAATCAAAAATAAAGAGCTGAGCTTCTATTATCTTCCTTAGCAGTCTTACATCTCAACATTAATTAAGCCTGTTAGGCAGAATTTTGGGTCAATGTGAAGTTTAATGCAATCACGGAAAATAATTATTCCGATCCCAGGAATCACTAAAGGAACACATTTTAGAACGTTTAACATGAATGACATTCTGCTCGCTGAAGCATTATTTTTGAATTATTAAACTTCGAAGTTGGCTTTCGCGCGCAAAATGGAAGCGAACGCGCCAAGCAGAATTTAATTAATAACAGAAGCTAACACCCCATTACAAACATAATGAGGCTGGGTCGCAAGGGGAAGCCACAGTTTTTCTAGTGAAAATTATAAAGGTTCAAACCCATCCATACGGGTGACGTCAACAATTGTGCTTACAACAACTCCAAGATGTCGGCCACCATCTTGGGTACCGGGTGGCCGCCATTGGAGATGATGTAAAAGGACGTCACTAGAAACCTTTAATTATAATTTTCACTAGTTAGAAGAACTGTGGCTCTCCCTCACAACCCAACCTCTTTACGTTCATCATTGGGGATTAGCTTCCGCAATTAATTAAATTCCGCTTGGCGAGCTCGCTTCCTTGACACGCAGAAGCCAACTTCAAAGTTTAATAATTCAAAAATAAAGCATCAGCGAGCAGAATGTCATTGTTGTAAAACGTTCTTAATAATGGACGTAGGTTAAGAAGACGAGACTCTTGGAGTTTGTATAATCAGTACACACAGCAGGACACACGTTTACATTACGAAGGGTAGCGGTGGAGTAAGCTCCAGCCAAGCCCGAGAACCGCAAGCAGAGATCCACAAGAACCATGAGCTCAGTTCTCAACGCATAGTGCTGTCTAAATACATTCTTACGCAAGAGCACTGTAACATTATCAGTATTATACACATATACATTCAAGGTGCTACATGAAAGGTTTCAACACTCCTTCTCACATTGAATGTGTGTCAGATGAGACCATTCCTAACTTCGTTCTTAGTCTAGAGAACTTTTCTATCGGCAGGTTCTTGGTGAATATGTCGGCGAGCATTTCGTCGGTAGGGCAATACACTACGTCTATATCTTTGTTACTTACAAGATCCCGTACATAGTGAAACTTAATATCGATGTGCTTGCTCCTCCCATGATATTTGGGATTGTTGGCAAGACAGATGGCTGACTGGTTGTCTTCGTTTATAACCATTGGTTCCATAGTCCCAAAATTTAGATCACTGAGTAAGTGCTTTAACCAGACAGCCTCTTGAGCCGCACCGGCAAGAGCAACGTATTCGGCTTCTGCAGTTGAGAGGGCTACACAAGTTTGTTTGTTAGATCTCCACGTAATTACCGAATTACTGAGGGTGAAACAGTAACCAGAGGTAGACTTTCGGTCATTTTTATCACCAGCCCAGTCAGCATCTGAATAACCAATGCAAGTATCAGAACATTTGCTATACAAGAGACCTAGTTTAGAGGTGCCTCTCAGGTACCTGAATATTCTCTTAACACACATCCAATGCTGTTCAAGAGGTTTGGAGCTGTATTTAGCAACATTATTCACTGCGAATGCAATGTCAGGTCGAGTTCTGGTTGACAAATACAAAAGGCTACCTACAGCACTTTGATAAGTGGCAGGGTCAAATTCGACATCATTTGGGGAGCATATCGGATTTACGTTTACATCGGCGGGAGTTGCAACAGGTTTACAATTATCAAAGCCAAATTTTGACAACAGAGCCTCAGTGTAGGCAGTTTGATTCAAGAAGACATTGTTTTTAAATTGTACAACACTTACACCTAGGAAGTAACTCAGCACACCAAGGTCCTTCATTTTGTATTGGGTAGAAAGGCTCAACTTTATTTGATTTATTTCATCACCAGACTCAGAAGCAATTATTAGATCGTCTACATACACCGCCACAATACACAGTTTCTTATCTTGAACACGAGTGTATATACAAGCATCACTCTTAGATTGTACAAAACCCAATTTCTTCAAATAGCTATCTAGTGTAGTATTCCAACACTTAGGAGCTTGTTTTAGTCCGTAGAGCGATTTTTGTAGTTTACACACCAGATTTTCTTTGCCTTTGACAATAAAACCGTCAGGTTGAACCAGATATAGTTCTTCAATCAGTTCTCCATTAAGGAAGGCTGTTGCAACGTCCATGTGATGGACTTGCATGTTGCATTTGGCAGCCAAAGCTAGTACTGTCCTGACAGACTCAAATCGAACCACGGGACTGAAGGTCTCGTCGTAGTCGATGCCATATTTTTGTGAGTAGCCCTGAGCCACAAGGCGAGCTTTGTACGAGCAAATGCTTCCGTCGGGTCCGGTTTTTCTTTTAAAGATCCACTTTGATTTGATAGGTTTTTTGTCATTAGGACACTCTACAAGGGACCATACTCTGTTTTGATTTATAGACTCCATCTCATTCTCCATAGCTGTTTCCCATAGTTTTGCTTCTGGTCCACTGAGTGCTTCTTGAACACAAGATGGTATATCAAGCTCATTTTTCATTAAATACACCCATTCACCAAACCTATCAGGAGCCCGTCGATATCTGGCTGATTGTCTAGGCTGCACTCCCTCCATCCCAGCATCTGACTGTCTATGCTCCACCCCTCCCTCAGAGTCTTCTGGCTCTGGATCCTGAGGAAGAAGAGAAAAATTACCATCATTTACTTCTGAAGGCTCCTTCTCAATTGGCATCTGCTGAGATTCATTGAACATAACGTCTCTACTCAAAAATATCCTTCTACTGTTTATGTCATACAGACGATATCCCTTGGATCCACTTCCATATCCTACAAGAACACACGGTTTAGATTTTGGATCAAGTTTTTCCCTCTCATCTTTGGGGACATGAGCGTACGCACTGCAGCCAAAGGTTTTGAGGTGCTGTACGTTGGGCTTGTGTCCATTAAGGGCCTGATAAGGGGTCATATCATTCAATGCACTAGCAGGGCTCCTATTTTTGACATACACGGCAGTTGATATAGCTTCACCCCAGAATGATTTTGGTAACTTTGAACCAGACAGCATAGCTCTGACAGAGTCAAGAAGAGTTCTATTCATTCTTTCTGCAACTCCATTTTGTTCAGGTGTCTTAGGCACAGTTTTTTCATGGATAATTCCTTCCCCTTTTAGGAATTGTTCAAAGTCATTAGAGATGTATTCCCCACCGTTATCGGAGCGCAGAATTTTAATTTTGTGATCATAGTGATTTTCTACCAAGGATTTGAACTCCTGAAACACTTTGAAAACATCACTCTTATGTTTGATAATGTACACCCAAGTATATCTGGAGTGGTCATCTATGAAGGTTACAAAATACCTTCCACTCCCAAGTGATATGGGATTAAGCTGGCCACACACATCACTGTGGATAAGTTCTAAGGGTTGGCGTTTCCTTTTGTGATTTGTTTTGGGGAACGGAAGCCTATGATTTTTACCATCACAACAGTTTTCACAAAAAATGTTATCTCCACTCACAGAACAATCAAAACCTCTAACAAGATTCTTAGTGCCTAATTTCTTAAGATTATTGAATCCTAGATGACAAAATCGTTTATGCCACAGAATTTCATCAGAGGAAACGTTCATGCATTTAGCGGCTGAATTAAGGGTGCAATTAAGTTTATACAATTTTCCTACTTTACTGCCTAAGGCAATTAATTCATCGTCTTTATTTACAATCTTACATGAGCTTTCGTCAAAGTAAACTGAGTTTCCACTTTCTGTAATCTGAGGCACGGAAAGTAAATTGTAAGCTAAACCAGGTACATACAAGACATTCTTAACAACACAGGTATCTACTCGACCTTTAGGCAACAACACCATAACTTCAACATCACCTACACCAACACCTTGCAAGTTTCTACCATCACCAACTTCAATGTTAATTGGACTAGATAGCTCATTCATACAAGAAAAATCATTCCTATTATTACACATGTGTGCTGTTGCACCGGAATCAATTACCCAACAATTATTGATATTTATCACAGACAATGCACCGATATAATTTGTTTTACCTGCTACAAAATTGTTTTGGTTTTCTGTGTGGTTCCCATCTTCTTTCTTCAATTTTTCTTGATAGATCCAGCACTTGGTACGTAGGTGTCCCAATTTTCCGCATTCGAAGCATCGTGAGTTTTTCAATTTGGAGGTCACAAGGGATTTTTCACTGAAGTCTGAAGCACTTTGGTTTTTCAGTTTTGCTTCTTCATTCAGAAGACGCTCTGTCACAATATCCCATGACGGTAGTTTTTCATGAGCTTCCAGTGCAGTCACCAGTGTGGAGAAATGGTCGGGAAGTGACGACAGCAAGATTATTACACGACTTTCTTCATCAACTGCGTCATCAATCACACTCAAGGACTCAAATATTTCGACAAATGCTTTGAGATGAGTTTGTAAGTCTTGGTCTTCTTTTAGTTTCATGTTGTAGAGTCTTTTGCGTAGTCTGAACTTGTTAGACCAAGTTTTCTTCTGGAATGTATCTTCAATCTTATGCCATAGTTGCACAGGGTCAGTAGGATCACCCAACAAATAAAGTTGACTTGTTTCGACACCAAGCACAATTGTTGCAAGTGCACTGTCACGTCTTTCTTCAAATTTTCTTCGAGCAGTCTCGTCCGTAGTCTGTGGCATGGTTTCCGTTCCTCGAACCAAGTTCCACAGTTTTTCCTTCATCAGAATCATCTTCATTTGCAGCTTCCACGTAGGATAGTTTTTATCATTAAGAGCCGTGAGGCAGTTCTTTGCACTTTCACTTACGGAGCCTGCCATGTTTCTTTCTCTTTCACCGTTTCTGTCTCACACAGCACTAACAAATCACCAACTTCTGTTCTCGCTGTCCCGGGCTGTTTTTCGCTTCGGGACTTAAGATAACCTCACTTGATATTGCTTCATCGGAAGGTTTACTGTGCCCATAACCTAATGGACGTAGGTTAAGAAGACGAGACTCTTGGAGTTTGTATAATCAGTACACACAGCAGGACACACGTTTACATTACGAAGGGTAGCGGTGGAGTAAGCTCCAGCCAAGCCCGAGAACCGCGAGCAGAGATCCACAAGAACCATGAGCTCAGTTCTCAACGCATAGTGCTGTCTAAATACATTCTTACGCAAGAGCACTGTAACATTATCAGTATTATACACATATACATTCAAGGTGCTACATGAAAGGTTTCAACACTTAAATGGGTTCCTTTAGTGATTCTTTGGAATGAAATCATCATTTTCCGTGATTGCATTAAACTTCACATTGACCGAATTTTGTTTCCTTTTCCCCAAGAAGCTGTACACTAAAACTCGAAATCATTTTTGAACAATTATAGGTTAGATAATTTAGTGCTCACAGTAATAGACTCATCTACTTGCTAAAATGAAATAATGTACATCAGGTTCAGGTATGTTTCCACTGTTTAACCAGTTTATTTTCAAGATTCTAGTGTTAAGTGGTCAATTTGATATAGGCCTAATTGAATAATTGTTAAATGCTTATGCAATACTTGAAATTTACTACATGAATTTTTTAAAAGTATCAGCATGACTCACATAAGTAATTTACTTTTAGTTTTCAAGCAAAAAACCAGAAGCAGTCTCAATGCAGAAGCAAGAAGCCTCTTATCTTGGTATTGCGCAATCTTTGCATTAGAAAATTATTTGTCCTGAAACCATTGGTTATACGATTAAACGACCTAATACGTGACATCGTGAAGATTAAAAATATCAGTTTAGCAGGACATTGGATAAAAACAAGACCGGGAGGCAGAATTCCTAGAGGGAGGAGCTGTTAGAGTGAAATCTATCAGAATCACGGCAAGGCCATAGTTTTAATCAATAATTGCTAACGCTTTAGCAGATTGAAGTTTCTTCTACCAAGTGGATTCATACACCATACGCAAATATATCAGAAAACAAAACACTGAAAAATATATATATAGGCAACTATTACACTTGAACTTGAACTTGAGGGCCGACAGTGTCAGGGCCTTTGTAACGGCCTACAATTCCCTCCACAATTTTCACACAAAGAGTTCAGCGCCTGGTACCAGACTTGTCCACTAAACTACTCAGGATCTACCAATCCTTGTCACAAGCCTCCATTGGAAGGCATCACCGGGACAACCAGTATGTCAAAACACCATCCCCCGGCACATTGGGTCATTACAGCCCATTCTACCAAACTGGCTCATTCCAGTCACTGTCTCTTACTCCAGGCACGCACAAGAAACACTTTCATAGCCTCAGTGATCCTTGCATTACACTCCTGATCCAATCCAGCATGACAGCTCATACCGCAATCATCTTCAGCACATCTGGCATTCCACTCATTCTCTCCATACTGCTAAAGAATCACATTCATAAAACTCTCTCTCTCTTGCTCATACTTACCACATTCCAGCACAAAATGCTCAATTGTTTCCTCCACTCCACTATTACACTGCTGACATAATCTGTTATTATTCTCATTCCATCTCCATGTACGTCTGTTCACACTCAATGACTTACATCTCACAGCAAACAAGAGTTGACTTCCAAAACTACCATCATAGAACAGCTCAAACTTAGGTGCTTTCTTTTTCACATACCAGTTAAGTTAAGTGTAGGCTTCCGCATCATGCTAAGCTTCCACTTATTCAATCCTTGAACTTGAAGGCCGACAGTGTTGGGGCCTTTGTAACGGCCTACAATTCCCTCCACAATTTCCACACAAAGAGTTCAGCGCCTGGTACCAGACTTGTCCACTAAACTACTCAGGATCTGCGATCCTTGTCACAAGCCTCCATTGGAAGGCACCACCGGGACAACCAGTGTGTCAAAACACCATCCCCCGGCACATTGGGTCATTACAGCCCATTCTACCAGACTGGCTCATTCCAGTCACTGTCTCTTACTCCATGCACGCACAAGAAACACTTTCATAGCCTCAGTGATACTCGCATTACACTCCTGATCCAATCCAGCAAGACAGCTCATACCGCAATCATCTTCAGCATATCTGGCATTCCACTCATTCTCTCCATACTGCTCAGACACCACATTCATAAAACTCTCTCTTGCTCATACTTACTACATTCCAGCACAAAATGCTCAATTGTTTCCTTCACTCCACTATTACACTGCTGACATAATCTGTTATTATTCTCATTCCATCTCCATGTACGTCTGTTCACACTCAATGACTTACATCTCACAGCGAACAAGAGTTGACTTCCAAAACTACCATCATAGAACATCTCAAACTTAGATGATTCCTTTTTCATATACCAGTTAAGTGTAGGCTTCCGCATCATGCTAAGCTTCCATTTATTCAATCCATACTCTTTTGTTTGTCTCTCAATCTCTTTCTTCCACCTCTTGCAGTCCCACTCAGGCCCTACACCTCCAACATTTATTAAACTCCAGTCATCCACAGGTCTCCCAATTCTAAGTTAACATGAATAATCTTTTGCATACTGAGTTTCCTTGCATGCCCCCAACATACTTTCTCCCAATAGCTTACACTCAGATTCCATTCAAAGATTCGCCTTACCCACCTCCTATTCTGCATTCTTTCAATTCTCACCTTATAATTCAGCACAGCCCATCAGCCCTGCAAACAACTTTCAACTCATGCAACCTCGCAACTTACTTACTTGTTACTTGTTGGAATATGGCGTCCCACCAGTAGAGGCCCGGGCGCCCTTGAACGCTACAGTTTCAGCAGCTCAAATGCAGGGCATCTTGCCCGTGGTTGCCAAGAAAGTGGCAATTGCTTGTGCTGGGAACTTGGGGCTTATAATGGCTTCCCAGGTGACTGGCAGTCCTTCTTTGTGGCATGCTTCCAACAAGCATCTTCTTTCTGCTGCATATGCTGGGCACTCCATAAACAGGTGGCGTAGATCCTCTGTTCGATTGCATCTACTGCACGTAGCAGGAGATGATTTTGTATAAAAGTGCCCATGGCTCAGCAGGCACACCCCCAGCCGGATCCTTGTCACCGCCACTTGTTGAGACCTTGAGAGATTTGGTGGTATTGTGTTGCTAATGCAAGGCTTGAAGCAGCGTAGGTGTAGAGGGAGCTTTGCCCAATTGTTTTCCCACTCTCTCTTATAGAAAAGCTTAGTTTTTTCCAGGAAATCCTTGGTGCACAGGGGAATGTCTACCTTGAGCCGTAGGTTGAGTGCTTGTTTTGCCAGCGCATCCGCAGCTTCATTCCCCTTGATGCCACAGTGGCTTGGGACCCATTCAATTACTATTGATCCTGGAGAGAACTGTACAATCAAGTCTATGATCCACTGGATCAGGTAGTGAGATTTGCTCTGCTGTGTGGTCAAGGCTTGGATGGCACTTAGGGAGTCTGTGAAGATAATATGCTTATTTGGTTGCTTGGATATATATTTTAATGCAATGTAAATGGCATATAATTCTGCTGTGAAGATGCTGGAATGTTCTGGGAGCCTTGCTTTCAGTTGGAAATTACAAGAGTAAACACCACAGCTAGCAGCACCACTGCACACCGACCCATCCGTGTATATTTGATTGCAGTTGTCATACAAAGATGCGACCAGGTCCCCAAACACCATCTGCCACTGTTCATTGTTCATTTGATTTTTGTTGCAGGTCTTCAACGTTTGCTTTATTGGCAGTGTTGGTTTCTTGTAGCGCAGAGACATGGAGACTGTGGGAATATCTTTGTAGTTTACATTGTTTGTCTTAAATTCCTCCAACAGTCGTCCTGCCACTGGGAGAGGGAGAGGTAGGCTGCTGTACAATGAGTAGGGATAGTAATTTAGCATCATCTGTCGAATTGGATGCTCCTTAATGCTCAGTGTTCTGTATGCATAGGATACCAGTTTCATTCTGCGTCGGATGTTGAGGGGGCATAGATTGGCTTCTACTTCAAGTTTATAGGTAGGGGTGCATTTGAGTGCACCAATCATTAGTCTGGCAGCAGCATACTGTATTCGATTTAGTTTATTTAGGTTTGTTATTGCAGCAGTATCATATAAAAAGCACCCATAGTCTATTTTTGATAGGATAGTTGCATTATAAAATCGGCATAAAGTTGTATAATCTGCCCCCCACTTGTGTGCTGCAAGAATTCTCATTATCCGTAACTCTTTCTGGCAACGGTTTGTAAGGTAGGTGATATGATGGGACCAGTTTAGGGCATGGTCAAAAACCATTCCCAAGAATTTTGTTTTTACCACAGTTTGGATTGGCTGGTTTGCTAGGATCAATGGCTGATCAAACTGTGTTTTCCTTTTAGCAAAGAGCATTGCTTGAGATTTAGTAGGAGAGAAGGTTAATCCCCACTTTTGGGACCACCTGTCTATGCTGAACATGACCTCTTGCAGTATTGCATGGGAATCGCGTAGGGTAGGCTGCCTTGTCCATATAGCAATGTCATCTGCATACATAGAGTGTGAGAAGTTTGCCTGGTTGTTCGTGAATAAATCATTTATGTAAATTGAGAAGAGAATGGGACTGAGAACGGATCCTTGAGGTAGACCATATTTTACTGGCTTTGGGGTGGAGGATTTACTGTTGATTCTCACTGTAATATTTCTATCTTTGATGAAATCTTCTATAAATGCAGCCATGTTGCCAGACAAGCCCGCTTCTCGGAGTTTGTATAGTAAGCCTTGGTGCCAGACACTGTCAAAGGCCCTGGATATGTCCAGGAATACTGCAGCGCAAGAATTTCCTGTGAGGAAGCTTTCTCTGACAGTGCTCTCCAATCTGGTTAATGCATCCATGGTGCTGTGACCCGCCCTGAAACCACTCTGTGCAGCATCAAAGAATGAGGTTCTTTCCAGGTATGTCTGTAGACGTTTAACAATCATTTTTTCTATTATTTTGCATAAACAGTTGGTCAAGGTGATTGGTCGGTAAGAATCAAGAGAGGTTGCAATTTTCCCTGGCTTCAAGATGGGTATTACTATCCCTTCACGCCATTGTTTTGGGAAACCGTTTGTGAATATAAAATTGTAAAATTTAAGCAGGGCATATAGTTGTTCAGTTTCCAGATGTTTGAGGAATACAAATGGTATACGGTCTGCACCTGGACAGCTGGAGTGCGATGATTGTATGGCTGTCTGCAATTCTGCCATGGTGAAAGGGTGGTTGTACCATGGTTGCCCACATCTTTGGAAAGGAGAGTTATTTTGTTCTATTGATCTTTGGAATGTTAAAAAATTTACATCATCAGAAATTGCATTTTGCTCTGAAAAATGTTCTGCGAATGCATTGGCTATCTCTGATGGGTCAGCTAAAGTTACATTGTCTTTAATAATTGTGATTGCTCTTTTTTGATTTCCGGTAGAGAGTGAACGGATTCTTTCCCAAACTTTTGCAGTTGGGGTTTGTACATTAATAGATGTCAGGAATGCCGCCCATGACTCCCGTTTTGCCTCCAGGACCGCCTTTCTGAAAAGAGCTCTCATCTTCTTGTACTGGATCCAGTAGTCTATGTTGCCTAGATGGTTGCGGTACTGTGTTAGGGCCCTGTTTTTCTTTCGTTTAGCAGCTGCACATTCTTTATTCCACCAAGGCAGACGTCTTCTGTTTAACGTGTTTGATGTTGTTTTCACATGTTCATTGGCTGCCATTATAAGAGTCTCTACTACTGAGGAGCATGCATTATCAGGTGTACCAAACGTTGTAGGGATGTGGATAGCCTTCCTGAATGATTCCCAGTCTGCTGATTTTATTTTCCAGAAGAGTATCCTGTCAGTGTCCCATTCTACTGATGTGCTTATCAGGATTGGGAAATGGTCACTAGTGTATGGGTGAGGCATTGGGTACCAGTGAAACTTAGGAGCAATAGATGGTGCAACAATTGATAGGTCCAGGTGGCTGAAGCTCCCACTGCTGGTCAGGAATGTAGGCTCACCATTATTAAGCAGACATAGATTTGAGGCCTCTAACCATTGATTCAAGAAGGCGCCCCTTGTATCCTCCGCAGATGAGCCCCATGAAGGGTGGTGAGCATTAGCATCAGTACAGATTAAATATGGCTTTGGGAGCTTATTCACCAGCAAGGGTAGTTCTGCTGTAAGGATGTCATTTGATAGGTTGGGAGGTATGTAAATGTTGCAGATGGTAACACAAAGACCCGGTAGGTAGATTTGAGTGGCACATGCCTCCAAAGGAGTTTGGAGATGTACTGGGTTATGTGGTATGTTTGTGCGGACATGAATAGTTACACCTCCTCCACTTTGATTAGCTCTGTCTCTACGTACTGCTGGAATTCCATACCCAGATAGCTTAGCCTCTATGTTGGGCTTTAGAAAAGTTTCCTGCAAACATATCACATCTGCTTGGCATTCACTTAGGAGGGTTTTCAGAAAAGGCACTCTAGTTTTATAGCTTCTGATATTCCACTGTAGTATTTTGACACTCATTGTGAGGTATTAGCAGAGGACAGACTCAAATTCTGTATAAAGTTGTTCATGGTTGTTTCAATATTTAATGCTTGTCCAATTTCTACAAAACATTCAATCTTTTCTGTCAGTTGAGTGGCCATGCATAGTTTCATTAATATTGGTAATAGTTTTGTAAGGTACATGATTATTTCCCTATTCGCTGGGGTTAAACTGTTTGTTGATCTTGTACTGGTGGCACTTCTTACCTCAGAGCAGGATACACATTGACTTGGGCACTGGGATGCAATGGTCTGTGATGCAGTTATACCATCATTGTAGTGAGCTGGCTGGTTGTGTAGTTCTGCCAGAGTGGGTGTGGGTAGCGAGAGAGAGGTGTATTCTGAGAGGCTCTCCTTGTTGCGGCAGGAGTTATGTTGGGCTTGGGTGATCCAAGCTGATTCTTGAGAGGAGGGAGTATCATTCAAAAGAGTCGAGTTGTTACTTTTGGTTGGAGTTGAGCACATTTTGCTTCTTGGTAAAGGGGGAAACTGTGTTGACGATGCACCGTTGTAGCTGTGCTGGAGGTGATTATTGTTTTCTTTTCTCATTGCAGTTGTGGCAGGGTTAGGTGTCTTAGGTTCTTCAGAGGCATTGTTTGCTGTTCTTACTCTTGCTCTAGCTTCTGCAAAGCTTAGGTTTTCCTCAGCAACAAGTAAGCATGCTTTATTTTCTGCTATATAGTGTGGGCATAGTTTGGAGATGGCTGAGTGTGGTCCTCTGCAGTTTGGGCATGTTGGCATGGCTTCTACAGAGGAACATTCTGCGTAGGTATGGCCTTTTTTCCCACAGTGCCCACATGTACTGCTTGTGCTGGTACATTTCTGCCGAGAGTGACCGTACTTGCAGCAATTGCCACATCTAAGAGGGCTGGGTATGAATTTATCAATTTTATAGCTAGTATATCCAATTTTTATTTTCTCTGGTGGGGTTGGGCTCATAAATGTGAGCACATAGAGAGGTAGATGGGCTTTGTTTGGGGCTGCAAGCATTTTCCTTATAGCAACTACTTTTAATGGTTTCAAGTACATAAGCAGGTCTTCCAGTGTGTCTTCCATGAATTCAGGGGCCCATATCTTGCCATATGAGAGTTGACTGGTCCAAGCAACAGATGCAGAAATTGGGATGTTATCTTGGTTGATTTGAATTCCTTTGGCTTTCAGGAGTGTAAGTACTTGTTTATGATTTTTAGTTGTTATTATTAGGCTTCCAGATTTTTTGTGCTCAATTTTTTCTACTGGTCCACAGAGCAGGTCTACTGCTTTGCCTATTTTGATGGGGTTTATCCTGGCTAGGTTGGATGAGCCAGAAGAACAGTGAATTATTATTTGCCTTGTAGTTTCAGGGATGTTTTCCAAATCTATGTCACTATTCAGGTTCAGGCTTGCTGATTTGCTTAGGGTCGCATCATGTTTATCTTTTCCAGTGTTAGTTGCAACAGTTGGGGCCTGCGCAGATTGTAGAGATTCGTCATCAGAGTCAGATATTATTCCACTGCCAATTGAAATGGACTCGAGCAATTCTTCCTCGTGCTCTTCGTAGGTGCTGGCTGAGACTGGGGTTTTTGTCGGTCGATGGTCCGGGTCGTGTTCTTCCGCTTTCCTTTTTGTTGAGCTTCTTTCCAATATGGGAGGAACAGTGGAAGGAGTTTGGCTTTTCGCTTTTTTCTTCCCAACAGCTCGGCAAGGCGCAGTGGAGCTTCCCCCACTTTTTCCCGGTGTGCCTGGTCCCGGCTTCATTGTCGAAACCACCGCTCACCACTCTTTATTTCTGTTAATCACTTCACACTCACTACGATAGTCACACGTCTTTACGCAACCACTGTCACAAGCGATCTGAACCTCGCAACAATCGCGTCTGAGCCGCGGAGTGCGGACGTGTATGTTATGCATCCCGCCGATCAAGCGCGTTACGAACGAGTTTTTAAATATTTTTTACGGTTGGAATTCGTATTTTAAGCAAATATGTTAATAATTTTAATATGCAACAACATCAAATTTTTTCATCGTTAGTATGAGTCGATTTGAACAAATTTCTATGCGTATATCGATCTAGGGAAAATTGAAAAATTGAGATTCGAACCTGGTTGTCAAATTTCAAATATATACATATTCCCAGTAAGCTTTTATCTCTGCTGTCACTCCATTTTAAATTTAGGAAAAACATGGAAAATTTTATTGAGAAATAATCATTAACTTTATTCGGGGTAGGGACCGGCTAGCCATTTTTGAGATCTGATCTGGGACCCTTCGAAAGAACCTCTGAATTACCCAGGCAAATATAGTAATTTTTAAACCATTAGACGTACAATATTTAAATTAATACCATATTATTTCTCATGACATGTACAACATATATAAGCATTTTTAAAAAAATTTACTTTTTGTTGGGAAAATTCCCCACAGATTCGTTCGTAGTGCACTTTGCTGTCTGTACTATTAACATAAACTGCTGGTGTTGCGTGGCAGGTGAGGTCGCGCAGCAGCAGCGCATAATAAAAGAGTGGTGTCAGGTGAACAGGTAGCAGGCTGCTTGTGTCGGGCTCTGACTGCGTCTTGGTCGGAGTCATCGGTTACGTCGGCACGTCGGGGGCACGCTCGGCTCGTGGCATGGAGTTAGGCGACGGTCGCAGGCCTAGCACTTCCAACCCTTCTTCCTGCATGCTAAATAAGTCCATGGTTTGATTGCGTGTGGGAATGTGTACAATTTAGGTTTTTTTCATTAAACAATTGCAGGATTAAGGCGGAATTCAAACCGCAATTAACTTTCCTCTAAAAGACGTGTTCGCTGCTCTAAAAGTGGGGCAACCTTTACCCTATCGTAGTGAACCGCTGCCTCTATTAAACTTTTGCTATCACCTACTATTGCTATTACCTATTACCTATTAACTACAATTGGGCTTCTGCCTCCTTTACCATTTAAACTGTACTGCGACTCCTATATCGTCTTTACTGCCCTCGTCTAACAGTCGCTACGCGTACTGGAGGATAAATTCTTCAGGTTGGTTTTCATGTCTCTAATATTTTCCGATTACTGAAGCTTAATATCTTTGTGCACCTTTATCAAGAGGATTAACTCTTTTCTTACCCGTTACCTATTTTTTCCAGTATCTCGCTGGCGCTGCGTCGCCCTGCGCACTTCATGCTTCGCAACCTTATTAGCTAATTGAGCCATCTTGTGCGACGGCGGTAGCCGTAGCTAGGTAATATACGTTAACCGTTCGCTGCTAAATGATTTCTAAATTATTTGGATTGCGCTGCGTAAGAATATTTCTTCATTTAATTATATCCTTGTGTATATTTCTTCATTTTTGCATACAGCTGTGAAGGGACTGGAGGCGTTGATCGCGGCCCAGGTTCTAGCGCTGTTGCCGTGCCTGCTTCCTACGAGTAGCGTCAGTTGCCGCCGAGTTCTGCCTTCCTGGAGTGCTGGTGACAAGCTCGCACGTTGAAGTTTAGTTGATAACCCGTGACGTCCGTTTAAGCTGGCACCGTCCACCCTGAAGCGGAGAGCTCCTTCAGACTCTTCGTTCCTGTGCCTGCAGTCTATTTTCACCTGACACCCAATTTTCGAACCACTTTAAAAATTACGCACGTTTTAATACAAATAAATAAATGAATGAATAAATAAATAAACTACTCGAGGACGAATTTGTCCTTTTTAAAACTATTATGAGTTGGCTACTAGCCGTATTTAGTTCGGTTACGTTCTAATTGCTCTGCTAATATTAAGATTCTTCCTCGTTGAAAGGCGACTAATATAATTAAATTTGGAAATTTTATCTTTGTCTTAATTAATCTTTTCAGCTTCGAAGCAGCTGCTAAGTCAAATGTGTTGAGGCAGTTCCTCAGAGTTTGCCGTGGGGAGCAGGGAACGAGGCTTCCGCACCCCCTCATTAGTTGGCCGATTTTCTCCATGTGGCTCATTTGGGGTGCATTTCAATTCCTAAACCATTGCACCTACAAACGTCAAATTGGTTTCAGTTTAAACATCAATTCAGTTTCCACGCCGGAGTGTAAAATAAAACTCTCATACGTTCTCAGGGGAGGCAGGGATGGAGGTTCCCCTACCCCCCCTTGCTCCCGGCCTAATTGGCGCACTGTGTTCACTTTTGTGGTGTGTTATGTTTTCCAGAATGTGTGTGGTGGATTTTTGGTATGTGTGAATATGTTGAAGAAAGCCCATGTATTGGTCGGTTTTTCTGTATCTTATTTTAAAATCAATTTCATTAGGTTAATTTGAATTTATTACGACGTAGCAACTTCGATCCTCCGCCAGTCCAACTGTCACTATCGTGAGTCTTGTGATCGGCAGTCTGGCCCCAAGTCCATTTAGTCTCTGGCTGTCGGATCGGTCTGGCTGCTACACATTCGCATTGTACGCCGATGGCATTCGCTATATGTTGTTATAATATAAGAGATGACAGTATATCGGTAGTGAGTTATTGATAATAAACGAAACTGAATTTGGCTAGTTTGCCCAAATATCCCGTAACTGTAGGCTGCTCTTTTTCTTTTTAATTATCATTTATAGTCATTCATGCTTCATTTTATGCTCACAGACAGTATAAACTGAAAGTGGAGAAGTGCTTAAACTCAAATCGACTGATGAGCTTTCCACTGCTACTTCAGCTAGATTCTAGACAAACTGAAGGAAGCAGTTTGGGTTCAAAGCAAAGAAAATCAAAACTGGAGAGTATAATTCTTCATGTATTGCATATGGGCTTACCTTTTTGGTAAAAAAAGTTGGAGTGGAGTACCCGAAGTGCGTTGTCTTTCAAGAGATACTCTCGAATGAAGGTATGACACCATCGAAACTACAAAGACATTTACGACAAAAACATCCGAGGCCACGAAATCCATTGACTTCTTAAAACGATAAGCGTGTTCAGTAGCTAGCCAAGCAAATACATTCAACCAGAAATTCACACTTCCATACGGAACACTGAAAGCATCATTCTTAGATTCTTTTCATATTATTCATGGCAAAAAATCCAATAGTGAAAAGGTAGACTTTTGGAAGTCCTTTGTCACAAAATGGATGCTAATTTTCATGGCTTGCCGCTCCACTCTGAAGTGCAATTGTTATCGCTTGGAGCAGTTTTGAACAGTGTATTTGCGTGCGGAGAGAATTAACTGTTCGCTCCTCCGCCTTTGGTTGGAGTTGGGAATTATGGCTGACTTCTCCCTTTCCCCAATGGGGAGAAGTCACCGCGCAGCGCCAGGTCTTGAACTGCCGTTTTCTTCACGGGAGGGCGCGCTCTTAAGCACTCGGCCACGGTGACAACACCAGATGATCCACTTAGCAGCAAGACAATAGACTAGTTGCGGTATAAATCCTTGTGGGCTCCGTTAAGTTCTGCAACTTTTATGGCATTCCGCTGAAACCTTTTACTCCGTTGAAATTTCATTTGAGCTGAGATTCTTACCCTAAAGTTATTTTGAACTACACGAATTGTTCAGCGTGAGAACGTAATATGTGTAACAAATTTTAACATTTCTTGGGGACTTGTGGGTCATGTCACCACTTGTTTAGGGAAGAAGTGTTTTTAGGGGAAAAACTGAAAATGTAATTGTTTTATGAATATTGAATTGATGTTCTGGACAGTATGAATGGAATTTTCATGTGAGAAGGTATTCTTGTTGATTTATATTCATTTCCAATGCAATTTATCTACTTTTCATACATATACAATGAATCAGTGGGACCTTCTTTTCCAGTCCTTGGAAGGTCCCAGAGATTCATTTTGGTCTGAAACCAAACAAAAATTAAGGATAATATAAATTATTAATAATTTTTTATTAAGCGATAACATGGAAAGGAAACCATAAATTAAAAGTGGTGACAGATAACCAACAAGTCCCATTTCTTGGTATCATCTGGACGAGCACAGACATTTTTTTAAGGGAAAAAACAGAATTTCCCTAAGCACCATTTCAACACAAAGGCCAGCTAATAACTCTGCAAATTTTTGTCACGATTTGAAAATTGAAAAAATCTTATGCCTCGTAGACATTTTTTCATTGTGGGTAAGACTTCAGAAAATTTTTGTGGGCAATGAAAACGTCCACATTCAAAAATTACATTAAGTCTGTAATTTATTTGGCTTATTTTAGAGCGGTTGCTAACATTATATGAATAGTATTGAAAATACTTATTATATTATTAATATCGGGTTGAAGTGTTACGTTCAGTTTTTGGTAATAAATATTTCGTTAACATTCTTCTTCATTCGGTTACATAATTGTTATTTATCGTACCCACAGTAAAGCATGTTCGAATTTTGCCCTATGTTATTACTGTAAGCAGGGTTTTGAATTTTGCTCTGTCATTACCGAACGCAGAGTGTTGACCTATTCTGGTCTCTTTGACACGATAGGCCGAATGATTCAGATAATCCCTCACAAAACTTATTAGTCATTAAAATAAAGCAAGCACAGCATTGGAACAACATAATGCAAGCAGTATTCATTCACTTGGTATGATAAAATAAGTAAATTTAAAAACGTTTAAGTTACCATCCTTGCCTTTTGACGCGCCAATTCATATCACTGTTTGAAGTCGTACATGTATGTATACCCAATCTAACATTTTTGCCAGTGCATGCATGTTTATCGCTGCGCAAGTAATTGAATTACTTGGGCTGCGAAAATTATGCATGCCCTGGCAAAAAAGTTAGACCGGGTAACCTCATAGAAAGAGCAGGAGTTGAGCTCCTCGTAGATCAGTATATGTTTTCTGACTCTCATTGGGATCTTTTGGGTAGATTTCTGAACGTCAGTCCCCCCCCCCTCATATGTAAGAATTTAATTTTTACAGTGGAAAGTGCTGTAAAGAGCAATTTGTGCTTACAAATATAATTTATTGAAAGTAAGCAAATAAAGTTTTTTCACTTGCAAATGAGTATTACGAAAGGGTATAATGGGTGCCATAGCCCACTCATTGTGGCTGAGTTCCTTAATGAATAACGTGTGGTTCAAAATTTAATATGGTAACATACATGTCATTTACTAACAGGCACTAACATTGATGCTTACCAAAATGCCAAAAGGAAAGATTAAATAATAAGTTAGCTTAGGCAGCGTTCCACAAAACGTTCCAAAGCGTTCCACTACACAACAAAAATGTTCCAAAGGGAGAAATGTTGGCAATCTAGCGGGTCATTGAGTAGTGTTTCTGTTAGCTGGGATGTACATCTTTCCTAATTAATTAATAATTCTTTTCCATTTTTGTAGTATTTGCACAGTATTTTAATGACTAAACCATTAATCAGCAGATCTGGACAATAAAAAAATAGAAGTACTATTAAAATATAGAGAATCGCTACCTCCAGTGGTTGTTGTTTACACATTATTAACCAGTCTCTCTTACTAGGCACTTTCCCGAACTCCCTCAAAGTTGCTAGAGTAACCCCTATCTTTAAAAATGGTGAAAAAACCTGTGTAAACAATTATCGACCTATCTCCATGTTACCAATTATTAGCAAGGTATTCGAGAAAATTGTGTATAAAAAAGTGTACTCTTATTTTGAACAAAAATCATTTCTCTATGATAAACAATACGGCTTTCGCTGTAAAAAATCAACAACACAGGCAATATTAAATCATTTACAATTCCTTTATTTTAATATAGATAACGGAAACACTGTCTTCTCTGTATTTCTTGACTTTCGAAAGGCATTCGATTGTGTGGACCATAACATATTACTCTCGAAACTTCATTGTTATGGCATTCGTGGGGTTGCCCATGATTGGTTCAGATCATACCTAACAAATCGGAAGCAATACGTTGTCATTGACGACGCAAAATCGGACCCACAAAAAATTAGCCATGGAGTTCCACAAGGATCTGTTCTTGGGCCTCTCCTTTTTCTGATTTTTATCAATGATATTATTAAATCTACATCATTTTTAAATTCATACTTTTTGCCGATGACAGTACGCTTTCTGCGGTCCTTCCGAACGAAAATCCCACTACGATTGCGGAGAGTATAAATAATGAACTCCATAAGGTTTCACTGTGGCTTAAAGCTAATAAAATAAGCCTCAATATCGATAAAACAAATTATATTACGTTCTCATACAAGAAAAATATATCTCTACCATCCATTAAAATTGGCGAAGGTGAAATCAAAGAAACCAACTCATGTAAATTTCTGGGCATCATAATAGATAAACATCTGACCATCAAAGAGCACATCACTCATATTAGTTCTAAATTATCAAAATCCATCGGAATCCTGAATAAAGTTAAAAATTTCCTGCCTGAAACAGCCTTACTAATGCTTTATCGAACGCTCATTTCACCATACCTGCAATACGGAATAGAAGCATGGCATGGAACTGATAAAAATAAAACTAATATAATTTTTACTCTGCAAAAAAGAGCCATCAGAGCGGTAAAGAACCTAGAATATAATGCTCACACAAATGATTCATTCAAAAATTTACAAATACTTAAACTCTCGGATCTCTACAAAATCTCCATCTGCAATTTCATCTACAAAACATTAGCTAATGATGGCGACAATAGCCTTCAACAGTTATTAACTGCGCAAACTGGTCATCACGACCATTTAACACGAAATAAAAGTAAATTCATGCTTCCTTATTATTCAAAGGCCCGCTCGCAACATAGTATACTATTCGTTGGAACTAAAACCTGGAACTCAATACCTGCGGAGATCCGTGAAAGTAATTCTTACAAGGTATTTAAAAGAAATCTTGAGTCTCACTTCTTATCAGAATACTAGTCGTGTAAGATCACCAAGTCAAATCCTGCCTCCTACATGTCTGGTCCTAATAATGCAATTTGCCATGAGTAATATCGCCGATTTTCAGTCTGCTCCCAAATCGTTATCGAATATACTGTTAAATATTGTCCATATGACCTATATTGTAAAATTAAACATCAATATCGAGTTCATTATCCTGTTGATCAGTCTAATGCGAAACTAGGCTAAGTGAATTAGGTTAAACATTATTGTACGCCCTAGAATAATGTAATGGTAGGATGCCCTAGAAGTCGCTGAACTTATTCAGGCCCACAGGTAGCTATACTCAACTCTGACCATTGTATTAGACTTAAGAAACATTCTACCTCTGTATCTCCTGTGGGAAATAAATTGTTAAATTGTTAAATTGTTAAATAATAGGTAAAAAACATTAATATCGCTTACCATCAACAATTAGGAATACATATGCACAATACATAGAACTATTATATCAAAAAACTTGTTGAAATCGAAAAAAATTGTATCAATTGATGAAATAAGAAAATTGAAGAAATAATATTTAAGTTTTCTCAAATTATGTAATAGTAAGAACTCACATAAATTATGTGCGTTGAGATCACACTCAGAAAGATATCACATTTGTAGTTAGTTATTACACACATTGTAAAATTGCAAAACTTACAATAGAATACACTTCAAATGAGAAGCATTCCAAGCAAATACTACATAAGTTTTGGTCACCTTTGTAAGACTTTTGTCATGCTGAAAAAAATCGTTTCACAAATATTTTCCATAAACGATATTTATAACTTCATTTACAACATCAATAATTGGAAAAAAAATTCTTCAATGCCACCCACACTTTCAATTGTACCAATCGTGTGAGGTCGCCATTGTCATCAACGTGTTCAGAACAAGGTCTGTCACGGATATTATTCATGCCCTTCACTGCACAGGAACTCGAATATGACGAAGGCTGAGATTTCTATGGACCATTAATTCATGAACAACTTTATAACAATGAGCTGTACCACGAATTATGTCTACTCAGTGTGTAATCGGAGTATGAAAGCCGTTTATCTACGCGTAATTCGGTTAAATTTGAAGCGCAGGGAATGTTTTTTTTTCGAAAATATAGTGGTTGAAACCCTAATAAAACAAAAAAAGGTAACACGTTTGCTTTAGTTTCTTAAATGAATTTGAGATCACTTAAACTGCACTCTTGCTGTTGATAGCTAAGCAATGAATATCCTAACCACGAAAGGCACAGCATCTATTCCACGTCACCAAGACGCTAATTTCAAACTAGCGTGATTCACTCCTGAGCCCTGAGCACGACATACACAAGACAGGTAGGTCTATATAAAATATTGATCTAAATTTGGTCGACTGGTTTTAGAGTGGTCCTGGCTCGCTGGTAGACGGCTCCTAGTTTGAGTTTGGCCAAATACAGTATACAGTATCCAGTTTACTGTATTTCCCATAGACGCTGCAGAATAAGCTTTGCTCCGGTCATCTGACCCAATTATCAGCAGATCATAACTACCGGCTACTGACTCTGTGTGTAGCGCTTCCCTGTCGCCGCAGGTTTTACGTGGTTCCGCCGTTGGACTAATTTGCTCCGAACCTAAGGTTTGGGTTTGGATGCGTCTTCCCTGCAACGTTTTAAGGCGGACAGGCGACGGGAGGATGAGTGGCTAAGCTCACCGTTACCGCGCTGCTTCTTCGCTCCGCCTTCGCTCTTCTGGTTGTCTTGGGCTGGAGCTGGGAATCTCATGCATCGACGGACGTCAGGATGGTGCGATGCCGAAGCTATGAGCCGTACACCAGCACGACTCCTGCAAGCTCGCCCTAACCATCTGTCGTCGGAGGAGCTCCCAACTCCATGGACATTCGAGGTTCGTCACTCTTAGGCTGGGCGCATGTCTGCTAGTGAGTTGATATCCATGGAGCCTTTAGACCAGTCGACCCCTACTTTTTCCTGGCGAATAGACTAAATTTCTATTAACTTACTTATTATTACAGTTCGGGCTTTCGCCCTATTATTACAGTTCGGGCTTTCGCCCTATTATTACAGTTCGGGCTTTCGCCCTACTATTACAGTTCGGGCTTTCGCCCTATTATTACAGTTCGGGCTTTCGCCCTATTATTACAGTTCGGGCTTTCGCCCTATTATTAGAGTTCGGGCTTTCGCCCTATTATTACAGTTCGGGCTTTCGCCCTATTATTACAGTTCGGGCATTCGCCCTATTATTATCTTTCGGGCATTCGCCCTATTATTACCTTTCGGGCATTCGCCCTATTATTACCTTTCGGGCATTCGCCCTATTATTACCTTTCGGGCATTCGCCCTATTATTACCTTTCGGGCATTCGCCCTATTATTACCTTTCGGGCTTTCGCCCTATTATTACCTTTCGGGCTTTCGCCCTATTATTACCTTTCGGGCTTTCGCCCTATTATTACCTTTCGGGCTTTCGCCCTATTATTACCTTTCGGGCTTTCGCCCTATTATTACCTTTCGGGCTTTCGCCCTATTATTACCTTTCGGGCTTTCGCCCTATATTACCTTTCGGGCTTTCGCCCTATTATTACCTTTCGGGCTTTCGCCCTATTATTACCTTTCGGGCTTTCGCCCTATTATTACCTTTCGGGCTTTCGCCCTATTATTACCTTTCGGGCTTTCGCCCTATTATTACCTTTCGGGCTTTCGCCCTATTATTACCTTTCGGGCTTTCGCCCTATTATTACCTTTCGGGCTTTCGCCCTATTATTACCCTTCGGGCTTTCGCCCTATTATTACAGTTCGGGCTTTCGCCCTATTATTACCTTTCGGGCTTTCGCCCTATTATTACCGTTCGGGCTTTCGCCCTATTATTACCTTTCGGGCTTTCGCCCTATGACCAGGTTTCGTACCTATCAATATACTAAAGCTAACATATTTTTCACTTCGCCAGGTGACGTTAAACGGCAGTTGGTGGGAGAAGACTGCGCCGCTTTGGTCTTCTCCGCAATTCGTGGCTGCCTGGAGCATTTTCACCAACGTCAGCACCTAATCTCATTTCTGTCGAAAGAAGTGTAGTGCTGTTACCTAATTAATATTAAATGCTCTCGGCCGCTCGATTTTATATTCCCCCAATTGTTCGCAGTTTTTCGTAAGGTCCACTTCAAAGGGGACAGCTGCTCGCAACCGTTCTACAAGCCAGCCAATTGGAGACGTTTGACCTGATGACGTTGCCACACCCATACCACGTGACCCACACCACATTCGCAGCAGCGATGCACTGGCTGCCGTACGTATGATATCACTATGGCGGGAACTGCCGGGTTTCCGCACATACGTATTGAAAAAAATGTAAATTGTCTGGAAACCATGATACTGAAAAACTTTGATAATCTCGTATGCAATGCTTAATAGCCACGTAATAATTAAAATTTGTGTGCATACTGAGCAAAACCTTCATATTCATCGGTACAAAGCTCCGCTTGTAGTTCTCAAATTCAAATGTTTCTTTTCCAGCGTTAAAAGGAGACATCAAATGAAAGTCCTCATAATGTTACTGTATATTTCAGAAAGAAACACGGAGTTCATCGTTTGTCAATGTCAATAAACCCCAGGATGAAATTACTCTGGCAAACAATGCTCTCCGCTTCCAGAGTCTTCAATGCTTTTAGAATTCTTGTTGAACGATATACATAGAAACCAGGATTAGTTATTTTACGATGTCCATCATCTTTAATGCACTTTTATTTTAGGCTATATATATATATATTACAGGCCTCGAATAAATTCAAACTTTTAATAGGCTCCGGAAGTACAAATCTTCCGTATAAATCATTCTCTTGCACTTTTTTCGTAATCTGCTGTGTTCTCTTACTCTTAGCCACCGATTTGTACAGACAATTTTTGAATAATCACCGCTACGTCATATTGCGTTATAAAGAATGTGTTATCAAGATTAGTTAATTTTTGAATTGCTCTGTATCCATGATCGACGTGTAAGTAGTTGAAAATTTGAACAACGAGCATCGTTGAACTAAAAGTGTAGCTGCTTCGAGTAACCACAGGAATATTGGCAGTATTGCTGTAGTCATTCCAGCAGCTACACTTTACCTAGTGAATATCCCTCAATACAGTAAAACATGCATCTGGTATAGTTTTATTACTTGGCAAGAGTAGCCTAACACCCATACTTATTCGATGAATACATTATTGTAACAATTAAATATTGAACACTACGTCCTTTAATTATTAAATATACATATACGTAGACATATACGGCACACATCCTTTAATAAGTAACTTGCTCCGGTTAATTATAATATAAATGAATAACAATAATAATAATAACTAGCAGAACCCGTGGAAATTCCACGGACAGTGTCATCAATAAGCTTTGGGACCCGTGAGAAAATTCCGTCAACATTCCTTAACAAATATGAACATAACATATTCTAACCTATCTTGTCCTAACATATGCTAACCAAATCTACCCTAACCTAACATATCCCATCCTAACCTAACTTTAACCAACGTCATCCAAGGCTAGGTGGACCCGTGAAAAAATTTGGTCAATATTAGCTAAAAAATTCTTACATAACATTTTAACCGAACTCATCCAAAACTAACATATCCTAACCTATCCTATCTCAAACTATCGTATCCTAAGTGAAGCTATCCTGATAATAAGGGAAACATACAAAACATCAACCCGTAAAAAATTCGTCGACACAACCAACCTAACCTACACTAACCTAACATATCCTAACCTGCACCAACCAAAGCTATACTGATAATATGTCAAAAATTAAAAAAATGTGTACCCGTGAAAAAATTTCGTCAACATTATCTAACAAATTCGACCATAACCCATTCTAACTTAAGTTATCCTAACCTAACATATTCTAACCTATCTCTTCCTGACCTAAGCTAACCAAACCTATCATGATAATATGTCAAACATAAAAAACGTGGACCCGTGATAAAATTCTGTCAACATTACCTAACCTATCCTAACCTATCATATCCTAACCTATCAAATCCTAACCTATCAAATCCTAACCTATCATATCCTAACCTACCATATCCTAACCTATCATATCCTAACCTATCATATTCTAACCTATCATATCCTAACCTATCATATCCTAACCTATCGTATCCTAACCTATCATATACTAACCTATAATATCCTAACCTATCTTATCCTATCCTAACATAACTTGAACAATGTCATCGTTAGGCTAGGTGTACCCGTGAGATAATTCGGTCAAAATTACCCAACAAATTCTAACCTAACCTTTCCTAACATGTATGTATACACTAATCTATCCTATGCTACCCGAAGATATTCTGATAATTTGTCAAACATAGAAAACCGTTGACCAGTGGATGAATGTTCTCAACATTACGTAACCTATGCTAACTATCCTAACATAACCTATCCTATCCTGACCTAACCTATCCTAACCCTACCTATACTAACTCAACTTAACCAATGTCATTGTTAAGCTGGTGGACCCATAAAAAAATTTGGTAAACATTACCCAAGAGATTTTAACATAACATATTCTGACCTAACCCATGCTAACCTAACATACCAACCTATCCTAGCCATTCTGCTTGTTTCCGTATAAATAGTCTCTTCGTAGACACGATAACGCGAGTCATGGCGCCTTCAATAATTACTGTAATTTGAAATCAAATTTTTATGCAATGCAAAGTTTGAAAAAAATAAAAGAAAGTAATAGAAAAATGAAAAATAAAAGCTAATAAAAAATAAATATAAGTAAATGAATACATAGAAAATACTAAAATAGAAAAAATTGGAATAAATTAAAATTTTTAAAAAATGCTACATAAAAATTAGAAAAATAAAAAAATTGAATATTAAAAAAAAATTAAAATGAAATCCCCTATACATAATTCAGAATATGAATATGAAAAAATAGAGAAAAAAATGAAAATTAAAATAAATGACAAATTGAGAAAAATAAATTGAAAAAAATAGAAAAAAATAAAAAAAATAAAATCTGGAAAAAATAAAAAATTAATATAAATAAAAAAATTAAAAAAATATATAAAATTGAAAAATAAAAATGAAAATAAAAAAATTACAAATTAGGAATGAATAAAAAATTAAAAAATAAATAACAATTACAAAAAAATGAAAATTTAAAAAAATGAAAACATAAAAAATAAATGAATAAAAAATAATTGAAATATATTACAAAACTATTAACAAATCAACAAAAGTTAACAAATAAAAAGTAAATTACCAACTAAAATAAAAATTAATAAAAAATACTTGATAAAAAATAAATAATACAAATACCCTAACCTAACTCACCTATCCTATCAAGCCTATTAGATGTAGAGCGTTACCCACGAATTTAGTTTTAAGCGTATTAATATATAGATAAACTCAGTTAACGACAACTTCGGCCATGGACTATTTAGTTGTCGCTTTGGCAATACTTCCGAAGTTGCTGTGTTGTTATAAGGTTTACGCTGAGATCATAAGTGTCTTCCAACTTTCT
This sequence comes from Morinoia aosen, assembly GCA_030386875.1. NCBI lineage: Eukaryota > Metazoa > Arthropoda > Malacostraca > Amphipoda > Talitridae > Morinoia > Morinoia aosen. Next base: position 14,825,482 of record CM059576.1, on the reverse strand, counting down.
CCGCTATTTATACAGATTACTTCAATTACCACGTTATTGCTCGCATATTCCATCTTACTCAGTCAAGTGCGATACAACTCAATACAATACACTTTTCACCAAAAAAACAAAACTCATGTCTGACTTCAACAATAGCTGGCATAAGTAGTAGTAGTAGTAAAACCAGGTTTCTAGCACTTCAGTAACAAAGACTATAACGCGCCGAAGATCTCAATGTTCACAGTGTCCAATCAAATGGTTGGTTTCCGGAGAGTTCACGTAGGAGAGACAAAAAACTGTTTAAACGGTCAATGAGTCAGGAAAGCCAATGTTGAGAAGTTCTGCTCAAAGAGCCACGAATTCATAAAGGAGGTACAATATCATCAAGCATCCTATATCTCGTCTATAAGATGAGCATCAGAAAGAAAAGCAATTAATGAATCGAGATTAAAAGCGCCACGGGGAGGGTCTCCCAGCATACCCTCTAAGAAGGCATCATGATTATCTCTAGGCAACGCAGGGTAATATTGCAAGCGGAAGTCGGCAAAGCTCATGCATTCCACCAGCAGGTGGCGCACTGTGAGTGGCACCAAGCAGTCGCCGCAGAGGGGCTGAGGATTCCGCTCAATGAGGTATTTATGCGTCAAGCGAGTGTGCCCGATCCTCAGGCGACACAGTAAGACTTCAAGCCGTCGGTTACGATGGCTCGAGGAGGGCCAGGCTCGGACGGTATTCTTATATTTTCGCAGCCTGTTCTCACCGATGTCGTCCCACTGTTGCTGCCAGACGTCACTAATCGCTGCTTTGATTAGAGGATAGAAATCTCGACATGGGACTGCAGTATTTTGGGGAGGCATGGTAGATCCCGCGGCTTGTCGCGCGGCTTCGTCCGCTCTGTCGTTGCCGCGCACATCAACATGCCCAGGTACCCAACACAGACACACGTGCTTCTGAGTGCGGGAGAGTCGCGCGAGGCTGCAGGCAATTTTAGCAACAATCGGATGCTTCGAGTTATAATTTCGGATGGCTAGAAGGGCTGCCTTAGAGTTTGAAAGTATTGCGTATGGTCCCTGGATCTGGCGCTCCTCTACGATACGCAAGGCGGCGAGGATAGCGAGGAGTTCCGCTGAGTAAATTGAGGTTTCGGGAAGCAACCTGTGCATCACCGTTTGCTCCTCAGTGACCGCGGCACATCCGACGGCACCGTCGGTCTTTGAGCCTTCCGTATATATCTTGACAGCAACGTGATGATTTTGTAGTAGGTGATCAATGAACAGGTGCCGTAGTAGCACGCCTGTTTGATCATTGTTCTTGGGATAGTCAAGAGCTGGGCAAAAAGTTTCAATTGGGATCCGCCAAGTCGGCTCTCCTCTCTTTGGCGCCGGAGAAATCTGAAATGGTGGGAGTTGTGAAAGGTCTAGTAAAATCCCGTAGTCGGTGGATGATGGGAGAAAGTAGGGGAAGGCATCATCAGCTTGAGCATCTCCCACCACACTGTCCCAAGTAGGCGAGGCAGGGACCTGCTTAAGCCGCACGAGGTACTGCAGCGTTAATTGCGCTCGACGGTACTGCAGGGCTGGTTCGCCACTCTCCGCGAGAAAACTCAGAACCGGTGATGTTCTGAAGGCACCTGTGCATAGCCTCAAAGCACTGTTGTGCACTGGATCTAATAATGATAAGGAGGAGACATTTGCAGTTTGGTAAATAATGCATCCGTTGTCAAGCTTTGCTCTGATGGTAGCTCTGTGAATTCTCAGCAGGGTCACTCGATCTGCTCCCCAGGTCAGCTTAGAGAGGCATTTCAGAAGGCTTAGCCTTCGGATACAGTTACCTTTTAGAGCCTTTATAAGAGGTTTCCACGAGAGCTTGTCATCAAAGATCATGCCCAGTAACGTCGCAGTAGGGGAAGATCTTATAGGCCTACCCTGGAGGAGTAGCTCGGGAGCAGGTTCGTGGGTCCGGTTGGGCTGTATGGGTAACATCACGGTTTTTTCACTGGAGAGGGTGAAACCATGGTCCCGAGCCCAAGCATTTATTCTATTAACTGCATCCTGCATACGACAGGTTATAGCCGGCAGGTATCTCGAGGAGGCATAGATCATGAAGTCGTCTACGTACAACGAACATGAGATATTGGCTGGCAGGGCATTCGATATAGCGTCGATGGCTAACAAGAACAAGGTACAGCTTATAACGCTGCCCTGGGGAACACCCTCAGTTTGAGTCATGAGTGGGGAGAGAGTAGAGCCAATCTTTACTCTGAAGCAGCGCCGCCTTAGGAATTCCCGAAGATAAAAAGCCAAGTTGCCTCTTATACCGAGCTCGTGTACCCTCTTCCAAATTCCAAAAAAGCTTTCCCAGGCAGCTTGTCAAGGCTATTGGGCGGTAACTTGTCGCTTCTGTTGGGGGTTTGTTGGGCTTTGCAAAGCCATTATTATGCTTAATTGCCAAGCGGAGGGGTAGGAGTGCGCTTCCCAGACTTTGTTGTACAGAGAGAGGAGATATGTTATGGCTGTAGGGTGCATCTTTTTCTGCATTTTATAATATATTCCATCTGGTCCTGGTGCGGTGTTTCTGGATTGTTGAAGGGCATGAAAAATTTCTAGATATGTAATTGGCTCATTGTAGGCATATTGTTCATTAGTAGTAAAATCAAGTTCCTCTTCCTCTTGTCGTTGCTTAAGTTGGATAAATGTAGGCGAGAAATGTCTCCCGCTGCTAATTTCCGCAAAATGCTCAGCTAGATGGGTGGCTACGCGATCTAGGTCACATACCAGTTCTCCATTTATTTCAAGTGATGGTAGTTTTTGATGGCCTTTTCCCTTCATTTTCTGAATTCGTTGCCATATCTTGGAGGTTGGTGTGTCGCTGTTCAGCGATGATACGTATTGTTGCCAAGATTGCTGTCTGGCTGCCTTCTTAATGAATTGGGCTCTGGCTCTCGCTCTCTGGTAAATAATTTTATCTGCAACGGTGCGACTGCGTTGGAAGCGTCGTAAAGCTCTTTTCCGTTCATAGTTGGCACGCGCACAGTTGTCGTTCCACCAGGGCACTCGATGTTGCACATAACCGCCTCTTGGACGCGGGATGGATACGGATGCGGCGTCACTAATAGTTCTTCGGATTCTTTCTGCGGCATCATCCACGCTTTGGACTTCCTCTTTCTCGAGGGAAGTAAGCGCTTCAAAGGTACACCAGTCAGCACGGTGGAGTTTGTAGTGCGGATGAGTATGAACGAGATGGCGGGTCAGTAAGGTCATTATGATGGGGAAGTGGTCACTCCCATGGGTATCTTTTAGTATGGCCCATTCAATATCCGGGGATATTTCAGGTGAGCAGAGGCTGAGGTCTATAGCCGATGAGGAGCCAGTTTGGACGTGGATGTGGGTCATGACATCAGAGTTTAGAAGACAGATGTCTGTGGTAGAGATCAATCGCTCAATGGTTTTTCCTCTCTGATCGCTAATAAAGTTGCCCCATGCAGCATGCTTAGCATTAAAATCTCCAGCCAGTAGAAACGGAGGAGGTAGCTGCGTGGTTAGATTGAGTAAGTCGTCAGGATTGAGAGCCAGATTCGGGGGAATATATATGTTACACACGGTGAGATAGATCGCGCCAAGTTGGATTCGAACAGCCAATGTCTGGAAGGGTGAATTTATATCTATCTTAAGTTGCGGCACATCAGACCTGATTAAAACTGCAAGTCCAGAGCCAGGAACAGGGTTAGGATTGGAGGAGGAGGCCTCCACATTGTACTGTTGGAGGTTTCCAGGCCTGATGTTACCAAGCATGGTCTCCTGTAGGCATATGCATGCAGGTTGGTATTCTCGTAGTATAGCTCGCAAGTCTTCATAATTTCGTCTAAAACCGCGGCAGTCCCATTGTATGATATTGTGCATTGAGCGACATTAAGGGAGATTTCTTGGTGGATCTTTTCTTGCTTCTAAACTCCGCATCTGTTGGCTCACAATGGTAGGAATAGGTCGTTCTCCGTCTGACTTTCTTCTGGTTTCTCCCCAAACCTGCATTGGGATAGCAGGCGGGGGCGTTGACGGGAGGTTAGCAGGAGGAGGATATTTCTTGAGGAGGTCTGCGCTGATGTCAGCTGGGACTTCAGTGACTCTGTCTAGAGAATGTATTCTCCGCGAGTGAGGCTGCGAGGGCTTTTTAAAGCTATCTCTGGAGAGATGGGTCTGTGAGGTTGTGTTCTTTCTACTTATTGGGTGTGCCTTTTCTTCATGTCTAGAATCCGATTGCCCTTTAGGGATTTTGTTGTGGCCAAGATCTTTTGGTGGTGTTCCGCTTTGAAGGCGCTTTTGAGGAATTCCGGTATTCACTTCCATTTCAACTGGCTTCCGAGATTGGATTTGGCTCGTGGGATGAACTGCATCAGGGGCAGTAATATTTGGCCTTGCTGCGATTCGAGGCTTGTCTCGGTTGGAAAGAGTCTTGGGTTTCTCAGTTTTTTGGCTTTCGACAGTAGTGGTCTTGGCATCCCTCGGATTTATATCAGGTAGTATTAGAGGGGATTCTTCTCTGGTCGAAGTTGGGATATTTTTGTAATGAGGATTTGAAGTAGGGATCTGCTCGGTATCTCGAGTGTCATGCCTCTCTGTTGAGAGGCTCACTTCTGTACAGGCAACGATGTTCTCTAGGGTACCAGCAGGCACAGTCTCCGAAGCAGGGTTCGGGGGCCTCCAACCGGAGGGAGCACTCATGGAGGTTAGCGAGCGGCCTGTTCGGTGGGTCGCAGTCACATTTGTAGACCTGAGAACGTCTGCGGAGGAAGTGTTCTGTTTGACATAGCGGGCGGCTACTTTCCGCTTAGCTTCACCATATGATAGTCTATCTTTTACCTGCAGGGCCATAATCTCTTCTTCCCTCCTATAGGTTGGGCAGCTCAAGGAGGAGGCCGGGTGAGGTCCTTCACAGTTAGAACAGCAAGCAGGTTGGGAGGAAGGTAGCTCATGTAATTCCCCAGCACAGTGGTAACAGGTACTTAGGTCACTCCTGCACGTCCCTGCTCCATGTCCAAACTTTTGGCATTTAAAACACCGCCTGGGCTTGGGCACATATTGCCTGACAGTGCCCTTCGTCCATCCTATTGAGACCTCAGCGGGCAGCTGACATGCATCGAAGGTTAAAATGTAAATTGGTTGGTCGATCAGGACTCCAGAGACTCTCTTTTTTGTTTGGTAGACCTCGAGGACTTTGTGTCTCTTTAGTCCTTCGAGGATTTCCCTGGATGGAAATTTGCGGTTATTTCTGTAATAAATAGTGCCTTTTATTTGGTTAAGAGTCTTATGTGGTTCAACAGTCACCTCGTGTGAATACAAAGATTTCAGGTTCATAATGGCTCGACTCTGGGCTTGGTTTGAGACCTCCACTATCAGCTGCCCTGATCTTGCTTCATTAATATTTTTGGGCGGGCCTCCGATAGTTCGTTCTATCTCGTCATTAGCCCTAATAACGTTGATGGTTGACAGGTTCACATCAGTAGGTGAGGAAATATAGAAAAATCGTTTATATTCAGGTGCTTGCCTCTGTTCCTCCAGCGGGGGGAAGAAGGAGACGGAGCTGTTGACTCGTGGTCTCCGGGCTCGTCGTCCTCGTCCTCTATAAGCTGGTTGATAGGGCTCTAGGGTTTCATATTTCGGGCCATCTGGGTTTTCAGAAAGTTTTTCTGCAGTCAAGTGAGAATCGCTGTCTTTACTGAAGGGTGCAGCAGTCATCACCCTTGGAGTGGTCAGAGGAAAATCCATGTGGGGGCTCAAGGTCATCAAAGGAGAGGTAGGGCTGGTTGTCCTTTTAGACATCCCAACAGAGTCCGAGGGGAGCGCCGAGTCATTGCCGAGAGGAAGTTGGGGTTGAGAAGGGGGCCCCATCCCCTGAGAGTTTTCAGAATTTTCATAATCGCCCATGGAGAGGCTGGTTCAAAAACGGCGGGTCTGTAGAGAGAATACAACTCCCAGTTGCCCGCCCCAGGGAGAGGGCTCTGCCAATCTGAAGACGGACAGAGCTGAAAAAACTGTTTATTGCCGCCTTTTAACCCCGGCGACCACTCAGCTCATCAGCACAGTTGAACCTTGAGCTTGGGGTTTTGCCACCCCAGTTAGTCAGATCTCTCCAGCAGAGCCACTCCAACATGATTGAATCTGCCGGGGAGACCAATTCTCCCCGAAGGCCCAGCCCCCGCCTTCCTCGAGACACGCAAGCCCCCTCCCCAGGACAAGGGCAGGATGGCACGAGGGGGTAGCTGGCATAACACAAAGTATACCCTCCTTTCGTCAGGCCACAACAATTCTCCAGAACTTCACCCCCATTCGTTACACAGCAATATAGCATTACATAAATGTCGATAACTACCGTTTAGCATGAGAGACCCACAATGGAGCAGTCATGGACATTCTAACACATATCACATTTCTTTCTTTTTACCCGTCATCATAAGGATTCAATCACCATAAGGATTCAATCAGAATGGAGCCAATATAGCTGAAACTCGTAATTTTTACCAGAAGAACCAGGGTACATGGATGCAAGGGAACAATAAATGTGGAAGGATTAAAGCTAGGACTCCAATGTTGGGGTTCCAGCTCCCACCCTCACTTTCGCTAAGCGTCTTACCCGCGCTGGAACCCTTTCTCAACTCAGCGCTGAGTGTAGGAGTTCAGTACGCTCGACCATTTTGGTTCTAAACTGTGCCGCAGAACATACCAACTGCTACAAGCCTCTAGGACTTAGGACAAACCGTTATGCAAGCATTAAAACACAACCTCGCCACTCTTGAACTGGGTGGGTCCACTCAGATTTGACATCATATATTCCCGAATACATTCACTTCTTCAACAAATTACAGTACTTTATGAATAGGTCTCCCCTCAGACAACAGGTTGGCCACACTTATGTTTCCTCCTGTCACCGCTTAGAAATTACAAACCTCATTTCCTTTCCTGTTGGAAATAACAAATTATAAGACTTCAGCTGTAATCAGACGCTTGAAATGCAAAATACGAATTATGATCACTAACTATAAAAGAATTGAAAGCTACGCCACTCTCTTTCAGTAAATTCACATCAGCATTCACAATTCTATTATTTGCGCGTCAGAAACTTTAGAATCGAAGCCAAGAGCGTGTTTTGGTTTCTTATGAGCAAATAAATAAGTTTTCAATGCAAAATAATGAAGCTTCATCCTGATACAGGACATTAGATGAAAACAAAACGTACCTAATGTTTTACTGCTCTCATGTCCTGTGACAATGATGATCTTGATGCTCAAATATCTGAAGTCAGAATTAACTCAACAGGGAGTATGTTGTTCTCGGACATTACAATTACTTTCGAGGTAAAATTAAAAATAAACATCGGCATCTTTGCGATGCTTTATTTCCAATCAAGCCTGATACAAGTGATCTTAAGAATAGATTTTTCAAATGTCATATAACTAACATTATATATAGGACACCATGACGGTACCCCCTTAAAGCCAGTACCCATTTCCGACACCTGGGTCGAATGGGGTATTGTGCTTGAGCTTTCCCTTATACCCAACGGGGAAAATCGCAGCGCCAGCGCCGGGATACGAACCCTCGTCTCCAACATACAAGTCCGATCCCTTAACCACTGTGCCACCGCGAGCATTAACATCCTCAACCAATCTTCTTGCGCAATTTAATGAAGCCTTGCCTAAACATTCGTCACTTGAGGAACGAGGAATGCCGTGAAACATCTCCTTCAAATATGTGCTACGCTAGGCTAGCATTGAGGTCGTTCCATTCAACTGTTCAAGGAAAACGAACGCTGGGTACAACCGATACTAAAGGTAGAAATCTTAACGCAATTTCTCACAGTTCTATAATTCTTGAGGTCAAGCATAGCTAACCTAAAAATTTAAATCAAACTTGCAATCTATCCATCTTGACACAATTGTGTCCGAAACTTGGCATTACAAAAGAAAAGACTCACGCATTGCAACCGCCACAGTAAATTAGTCGTCCATGAGCCCCAATGACGGGCGACAAGAAACACAACTGAAGCTGAATCAGGGTTACATTCTCGTGTGTGCCAACAACATAGCCCTAGGCAGGAGGCAGTGAAAGAGAAGCTTACTTTTTAAGGCTCTTTTGGGGTTAGTTTTTCAGTGCTGAGCCGTCTTGCCAGCCTCGGCTCTGTGGCGCCTCACGTCCCAGTTGTACACGCGGGCTATATTCACCTCGGTGGTGGAGCACTGCGCCCTGAGGGGGCAAAATTGATCGGTTTTCAGTTAGTTTAATGGAGCGTTGCTATAGCGTGAGGCCTACCACACTACAGCATGAGTTCTAACTGTAGCTAGTGCTATAGCGTGAAGTCTACCTCTAGCTAATACTATAGTGTGAGGTCAGGTTAGGTTTCTACTGGATATTACCAATTGCCATACATTTGATTTAGCTAAAAACAATTTGTACATCTCAAACTGTACCTGGTTAGGCAATATATGGCAATATACCTCACGCTAGAGTAGCATCGTTTAAGCTTCTCTAATCACAGCAAAATGTTTCAAAGAGAGGAAGGATGAAGGAACCATGTGGTATGAAGTTGTACGGCAACTAGCGTACGTTCTCACACAAGGTCTCTAGCGCTTAGAAACTGTGAGTTAAGAAAGAATACATAACTCAAAATAGGACAGCAGTAAACAGAAAACGATGATCTAATACAAGAAAAAAAAATTTTATTTCAATACAAAGAAAGCCCACCTCTCATCTCGGAACCTCACATTTCTGAGCAGGGAAAGACAGTTCAGTTCCACAATTGGAATTTTTCTACAAGCTTGAGAACAGAAGCTACACCCAGAGCTAAGTTTGAATGAAGAAAACTATCAATTCAACACTCGAAAATAAATGAGCAAAAAATCTCGGTACGAAAATTTCTTGAAATGGTTCTCTGAAAAGGGATAAATTTTTTCAACTTTCCAGATGATCTTTGTCTTGATTGAGATCTTAGTTATTTTTAGGGGGAGCATACATCTTAGTAGAGTTACGGTATCTGAAATAATTGATCTCCAGCCACTAATTTTATTTCATCAATAGAGAGCTACAGACTCCATTCAGTGGCTACTGAGAAGTGACATTCGAGTAGAAGATTACGTATGGCCAAAAACATACGTTTGTGGCCGTACCTAATCTCCTACTTGAATGTAAATTCTCAGTAGCCGCTGAATGGAGTCTGCAGCTCTCAAACGAAGAAATATAAGATTAGGTATGGTCAAAAACACATGTCCAGATAAGCACGTCGTGAAAATACAGGAAAACAGTCGTATTCCTAATTGTGCCAGTAACGGGAGATTTCACCAAGTTTTCACTGTATTCTTTGTTTAACAGAAAAACCATGACAAAAGAGTATTTTAGAACATAATGTATATACACACATTTTTTCTAAATATTCTATAGAACTGCGCAAATACAGTTATGTACCCACGTGAAAATCTACTAAAACTCACCTAAGAAAATCAAGTTCCGAAACGACCTGGGTGAGCTTTGTGTTCGCGTTGCCGAGGTTCTTGTTGATCAGCACCTCAGCTGCCTTCTAGGTCATACTCTAGCATCACATTCGCCTGCACACATGAGTCATCACTGTATTATTCAGGTTAAAACCATAGTTTAAGTTCAATTAATAAGTTTTCTACAATAAATCTAAAAATAGATCAGTAAAAAAGCATCAAAGCAGAGGAATTTTGCTGTAGCAGTTTGAACTCCAGCTTTGAAAAAATGCAGAAAATCAATGCCTATGTTGGTAGATTTCGATTTATCAATGGAATTGGAAGACATGCAAAAATTTACTTTCAAGGACTGAACTGATGAAATGAAGTAAGCAATCACAGTACTAATTCCTATAGATGTAAAAGTTGTTCTTCCATAAAAGGGCGCACTGGTTATATTGATCTAACTATGGCACAGATACACCTTAAATTAAGGCATTTGCTGCTTCAAGAAATTAACAGTAAAGGCAGTAGCAATGAAGCAAACACATGAGCAGCATACTACTAAGTACAAAGCTTCTGCATAAAAATGACAGATATTACACCCACCTTAAGGAAATAAGTTGAAGTTCTTAAGTTCTTTGTTCTTTGAAGAATCTCATGCAGCTTATTAAATTTGTGTTCATAAAAAGAGTGGAGTGATTCAAGTAGAAATGGTTGACAATTTTTATTGCAATTGAAGTTGTTGTCTAGGTGGGGCGCAGTGATTTTCATTGTTAATATTGAAATTAGTTCTGTGGGTTTTCATTTTAGATCATTCTCGAATTGTTCTCGTGTTCAGAGTTTCACTTTAATGTGGGGAATGAAAGAATTATTAAATTATTTCTTAGAGGGAAATCAGAATATTCGTGTTCTTATTGAACGATTGAAGTGCAAGCTAAATTGTTTTTATTTAAACTTAATCCGAAACATAATGCTTTGTGATTTGTTTTGTAAAGCGGGGTAAAATAATCCAATTATTGTCAGAGGGAAAATGAATATTTTATGATTGTTTTTGTGGATTAAAGGGGAGTAAAATTAGATCAAGTTCATTTGAAGGTGTATCACAGGGAATAAAGAATTAAGCGAAACTAGGCACTTAACAAGATCCTTGTTCCCAGGAGGGATTGGGTGTATTCAGCGGCTTGGAATTTTCAACGAAGTGGGCTAAACAACTCCGGGCTGCAGCGCAGCCTTACAAAAATAGCGGTCACCCAGCCGAGGCGTCATGGCCCACCGCCTACTCTTCACACTGTAAGGGAAGTTGGCAGGCCACAAGAAGTTTAGGAAGAACTCGGGGTTATTCCATCGTCATGCTTGGAACTTCATGGTTAAAAGAAATCATGGATAATAGGCCATAGGTGACTGTGCTTCTCTCTTCCGCGCGCGCTGCGATTGCCTAGGATTGTGTAGGATATGTTTCTTGCCAGTGTGTGGTGTTGGCGTTACAAGGTTCGCGCGCCAGTAACTTTCGCTAATATTGTGTGTCGCAAATTTCTCATGCCAATCACGTGTTCATTAGCTAACTCGAAATAAAGTAATCAATAATGTACCATTAACTGAGTGTTTCATACACCCATGTTGAACTGAGCCATATCCTCTTTCTGTGTTTTCCGCTCTGTATTTTCCCTTTCCTCTTTCACTATGAGGTTTCGATTCCTCACTACGAATGTGGATGAGGCACCAGCCTCGCCCTCATTTCGTGACACCTAGGTCAAGTCATACTACCAGCAGCCCCTAAAGTACAACATTTAATTTTATTTGAAAATGGAAGCAGGAAGTTCAATTACATGGAATGTTTCTAAAAATTCTCTTAATAGCTTTTAACTTGTTCAGCATTGCAGATTTTTTTCTAACTAACTATCCATTTGGTCAATATTGAGCTTAATGTTGTCAAAGATTTTAATAATTTTGTTGCCATAGATAGGTAATATGGTAGATTTTAAGAAATTTTAAATGAATGACATTGTGCTTGCAAATGCTTAGTTTTTGAGTAATTTACCTTTGAAGTTATAGGAACTGCGCTCATGAAATGGGTTTCCCGTGCAAAAGGAGAGGGTGTTCAAACAATGCCGCAAGTGTGCGGAGCGCAGGAAAAGTTATTGTTTTTGCAATATATGACGTAATTTATTATTAGCCGACACTGGCTGATCCTGAACCCACTTCTAGGATGTCTTAGTTGATGTTAATAACACAAAAAAGGCTATCACCCCAAAATATTAGTGGGACTGGAATTGTTATGGAGCTTTTTCTTGATGTCATTCTTTCTTTCTATTCATCTTTTTAGCTCTCTTTTAACGGTCGTGATTGAAGATCACATTCTTTTATTTTTAGTAAACTGGGACTTTTCAATGTCCACATATTTAATCAGTGAGTAACTGTCGAGTTAAGCGAATGGTAGCGTGGACTTTCTCTCCATAAATCATGATAATTCACCTTTCTAATTGGCAGGCAATTATACGCAATGACGCATTGACATTTTATTCCCTAATCTCGTCATAAAAGGTTATAATCCTAGAAGTAAAGTAAGTCTAGCGCACTAAATTACATTTAAATTCACTCTTTAATATATGCTGAAGGCAAGGAACATAACATATGCTGAAGGCAAGAACATCATACATGCTGAAGGCAAGAACATTTCTAAGTGAACGCAGGTGAACGCTTAGGGTATGACACGATAAATCCTACGCACAGGGGAGGACATGAGGATGTTTCTAAAGGGGCAAATGTCATGATGGACTTATCTTAGTTACGGATTCCGGAAGATGGCTATATCGTGTGTATGCGCCGTGACATTTATTAATAACGTTAATTTAACAGGTATTCGGAATCACTTGTAGTGCACATTTCAGAGGAGAAGCAATGCCTAGCTCCTAAAGGGCAGGCGTTCAAGGAGCGATACAGTACTCTCTCTTGAGGTAGTCACGGGCATACTGACCGTTCTCCGCGCTGCGTTTGCCCTAGCGGTTCGTCTGCTGTCACGCCCGACTCCGAACGAACGATAGCTTACATAACAATCTCAATATAGATCATTCCTCCACCAAGCAGTTATGTATGACTCTAGCGTATCGAATTATACAAGCAAAGGGAAACATTAATTCTCGCTAATCGTACAAACGATATAATTAACATGGTCTATTGAATAACGGCAGAAATAACATTGGAGAGTCTCTCTTGTGTTGGTATCCGGCAGCTCCTTCGTTCCGTTGACGTTCTTGCTTCCCTGCGATTTCGAAGTCGACGTACAGTAGCTGTAGAAGGAGGGAAGAATAACGACTTAGCACGAGTCGCAAAGTCTGATAACCGTCTCCTTGGCATACGACGTTTCTCTCTGGCCGCTTTGAATCCATTCGAACAGTGGAGCGTCCTCCTTCGAACAATCAAATATTTTTTTTTATGTGTCGTGGGTAGAATCACGACAATATCCCCCTTCGTTGGCGAAGAAGACGATCTCCTGATCGTTGACTTTCTCTACAGCTTTTGCGTGCCGTGGTAGAGGAAAACGTTGATAAGTCAGATCCTTTTTTTTTTTAATATCCACGCAGTCCGGCTGTGATAATTTTGCGGCAGGGATTGCTGAATTTGTACATGTTGCGTACTCTGATTCGAAGTCCCCAAACAAGACCAAATCCTACGTACGTTTTTGGCAAACGATGATCCCCGCAGTAGATGGTGAAGGCTTCTTCAGCTCGCAGGATACCTCTAGAAGATATCCATTGGGATGAAAATCCCAATAATGACTCAGGACAATTAAAGTCTCGGTCGCCGTGATCATACATCAGCAGCATCCCTAAGGAAAGATTTTAAATTTATCTTCACAATACCTGTTTTTGAGAATGTCATTTTAATCTCGCCTTATCATACACGATTTCCTTCGCGATGGGGTTTGATTTTTGAGTCCTGAAGACTTCTTTTAAACAGCCATGAAGTCACGTCGATGTCGCAAGAAGATTATCAAGGCCTTTGTAGTTGTAGTTCTTTTCGTTGTCCATGATGCGCTGGTATATCCCGGAGCTTCATTGTAGTCGAGTTTCCTTCCTCTTCTCGTCGATTTTGTCTATATTAAGGTTCCGCGATTCCAAGTACTTTCGTAGAAAAATTTTAAAGCAGTTGACCCAGTCAGCTGGCGAGCGATTTTCTTTCGTCGTTTTCCTCGAGGTCGTGCGTCGAGCTCAGACTGTCCTTGTTGCTGAAGCGTTGCTGAGTATCGTTCTGGCGGGTAGTTTTCTACGAAGTTTTCTCCGAGATCGGGTGTGGAGCTCGTCGGCGTGTCGTTGCTGTTGTTGCCGTCAATACCCCGTTGTTGCGTCATCGCAGCCATGTCCATGTCCGAGCCACGTCGACATGTAGCGCGGACCACGCGAACGTGAAGTCTGCCGCGAGTGTGGTGACTCAGGCACCGAAGTAGAGAGTGGGCTGGTGGTGTGGGGGCTGGTAATGAAGACGCAACAGTCCACCCCGTCCGCTCGCAGAGTCCACGGCACCAGCTGAAATTACCGTTACTGTTATTTATCGTTCTTGTGAATTTCATACATTCCCAGACAAGCTTCCATCACATACAGACATCTACCCAAACATCTCGTCTCATTCCACCCTTCTGTGCTTACATAAAGGACATTGAGCTTAAACCTATTTCGGTATTTCCACTGTTTGCTCATGACGTTAAACTCTAAAACATTTCGTAGAGAGAGAAAACATAATTCCCCTAGTATTACATTCCCGTTGAGTATGTCTAATGACGAAGTACTCCTGCGATCAGATTAATATCAAGGGTGTCTTTATAATGATCGAATTTTAAATCTGTTACAAATTCCATTATCCTGCGGATGAGATAATTCATCATTTAAAATCACATGACACTGATATTTGCACTATCACTCGATTTCAAAGTATTTTTTTACGTGCGCAAAGCATGACTCATCACTTTCGGGTCGCGATCGTTAACAAAATCCTTCACATGACAAGTAAATTCAAATTTTTAAATGAATGAAATTATTACACACTCACGCTATTATTTATCACATGTTTATAATACTACATCAAATTTTAAATCATTAAGTAGTTTATTCTAAGTTCCAAATTATCAAGTCATTCAGTGTAATAGAATTGCTTATGCAAGTAGTCTTAGAAAAAAACGGCGAGTGTGCGAAACAGAGGGAGAGAGCAAGCCGAGGATTCGAGGATTGGAGCTAGAAAGGGGGGTTGCGTGAAGGTATGGTATTTTGCAACAACAGGAACGTTGTGTCGGCTCGGGCTTGAGCGTACCCAGTCACGTCGCGACTCCTTTCATACAGCCTTACCCCAACACACATTCTTCCCTCACTCCTCAGCATCCAGGCAAACGTTCATTACAATTACATGGTTAAACAATACATTGTAATTAAAATTAGACACGAACATCAGAATGGATAAAACGAGATATATGAGCGTGTGGAATTACATATCGGAGTAAATGTTAGTAACGCGAAAACATTATTCTGATTGAATAAAATTAACTTCTAGATGAATTCCTTTTAAAGTAGAACATGATTGAATTTCAAAAGATAACTTGATGAATTTAATTTTAATCATTCATAAGGTCAGACTTGAGGGAAAATTTTCAAATTATCATATATATTTTACTAGAGTTGGTTACATGTGGCAAAATGATAAACGTTACATCATCAAACCTACAACATTAACAAAACACTATACATTTATCACTAACGTTCAAAGTTAATCCATCAAATATCTTAATGTGACGCATTGTAATTGTCAAGCAAGTAGAATTCATGATACGACCGTTGGGTACGAATGCAGGAGAGAGCAAATTTCGAGCTAACATGATAATATAGAGAGAAATGGAGAGAGAGGGAGGGAGGTGAGCTCGCAGCTGTCGGAGAGGGGGGCGGTGTTGAGGTTGCGGCTGCCTCAAGCTAAGCGATGTTTGGGAAGTTGTCTCAAAACACATCGAGCTCAGGCTCCCGAACACCACACACACACACCATACAGTTGGTCTAGAAATTTCATCGCATCTCATCACGTATACATTCAAGCAACATTCATGATGATTATATGGTTAAAATAGAGCATTAAATTTGTAATTTATACCCGAACGTCTGAATGAAAAGGTTGCATTAGACTTAGCATTATAACATCTATGATAATTATTTGAATGTGAATTTCAACCGCGTACATATTTTCTGACTAAGTGAAGTTTACTTCTAGAAATGAATTAGGTAGATGACTTATTGAATTTCATTTATAAGCCGAATTTAGAGGAAAGTCACAAATTATTGTTCATTTTATAGGTACAATTTTGCGATACGGAGATTCAAAGTGCAAAATGAATAGCACGTCAGCTTGTTCAGCACAAATCAAAACAATATGGTAAAATAGCGTCCGTTTAGAGTCAGTTATGTGGTAAATTGTAGAAATTTGTATGGCATATCATAATTTTCATATAAATCATTGGAGTGCAGTTATCCAACATTATAATTAATTGAATGATTCACGTCATCAAATTGGCCTTTAATAATTGAATGGCTCTAGATCAGAAGGTAAATTCAAATAAGGTTCACACGTAAATGGTAAATTATAAATGCATGGTAAATGGTTTCACAGAAATGAAATAGAAAGAAAAATAACGCATAGCGATAATGGGTTCACAGAAATGAATTAGAATATTAGCATACACGTATATGAAATTTAAGATAGATTACACGAATATCCTAACGTGGAGATGAATTATCAAGATCTGCTGGAGGTTTATTTAATTTATTTTATGTAGGCACGAGCTTTTCGAAGAAATAGGGTAAGGGATTTTTAACTCTTATTATGAAAAATAGGAATCAAAATCCGCCACCGCTGCTCGCCATTGTTATGGAGCTCTTTCTTGATGTCATTCTTTCTTTCTATTCATCTTTTTAGCTCTCTTTTAACGGTCGTGATTGAAGATCACATTCTTTTATTTTTAGTAAACTGGGACTTTTCAATGTCCACATATTTAATCAGTGAGTAACTGTCGAGTTAAGCGAATGGTAGAGTGGACTTTCTCAGCATAAATCATGATAATTCACCTTTCTAATTGGCAGGCAATTATACGCAATGACGCATTGGCATTTTATTCCCTAATCTCGTCACAAAAGGTTATCATCCTAGAAGTAAAGTAAGTCTAGGGCACTAAATTACATTTAAATTCACTCTTTAATATATGCTGAAGGCAAGGAACATAACATATGCTGAAGGCAAGAACACAATATATGTTGAAGGCAAGAACATCATACATGCTGAAGGCAAGAACATTTCTAAGTGAACGCAGGTGAACGCTTAGGGTATGACACGATAAATCCTACGCACAGGGGAGGACATGAGGATGTTTCTAAAGGGGCAAATGTCATGATGGACTTATCTTAGTTACGGATTCCGGAAGATGGCTATATCGTGTGTATGCGCCGTGACATTTATTAATAACGTTAATTTAACAGGTATTCGGAATCACTTGTAGTGCACATTTCAAAGGAGAAGCAATGCCTAGCTCCTAAAGGGCAGGCGTTCAAGGAGCGATACAGTACTCTCTCTTGAGGTAGTCACGGGCATACTGACCGTTCTCCGCGCTGCGTTTGCCCTAGCGGTTCGTCTGCTGTCACGCCCGACTCCGAACGAACGATAGCTTACATCACAATCTCAATATAGATCATTCCTCCACCAAGCAGTTATGTATGACTCTAGCGTATTGAATTATACAAGCAAAGGGAAACATTAATTCTCGCTAATCGTACAAATGATCTAATTAACATGGTCTATTGAATAATGGCAGAAATAACATTGGAGAGTCTCTCTTGTGTTGGTATCCGGCAGCTCCTTCGTTCCGTTGACGTTCTTGCTTCCCTCTGATTTCGAAGTCGACGTACAGTAGATGTAGAAGGAGGGAAGAATAACGACTTAGCACGAGTCGCAAAATCTGATAACCGTCTCCTTGGCATACGACGTTTCTCTCTGGCCGCTTTGAATCCATTCGAACAGTGGAGCGTCCTCCTTCGAACAATCAAATATTTTTTTTTTATGTGTCGTGGGTAGAATCACGACAAATAGTGAATACTTAAATATATGGTATTGACTTCTATGATATTGCTAATGTTCTACGGTGGCCGCCATATTGAAAATGATGTCAACTGTATATCGATTTCAGTATTCACTACCCCAGTCCCGTTAATATTTATGGGTGATAACCCTTATTGCATTATTAACTAAAAGATCTTAGGAGTGGGTTCAGACTCTGCAGGCTCCGTGGGGTAGGCTAATAACTAATTACGCCATATGCCATATATTTTGAAATCAAATATCTTTTCTCGCGCTCCGCGCAGTTGCGACATTGTTGAAAAACACTTCGCTTTTGCACGGAAAACTCATTTCATAGCACCGTTCCTATAATTTCAAAGTTAAATAACTCGAAAACCGAGAATTTGCGAGCACAACATCATTCATTTAAAACGTCTCAAAATCTACCATATTACATATCTATGGAAACAAAATTATTAAAATTGTAGACAAGAATAAACTCAATATTGACCATAAAATAAACTGCAGTTATGTTGTGGGTATGGCCGTGATTTCCATAGCACCAAAACCAATATTGATATCAAAATGTTGTCATCAAAATTGTATTGTCCATGGGTAAATTTACAAAAGATATATATTTTTCAACATAATTGTATATGGGCAACAACACTAAAATAGAACCAAAAAAATGAGAATTTTATTTCAGCAGAAGTACACATTTAATTGATGTTTGAAATGTTTGTAAGTTCAAAAGAACACATTTAGACCTAACAATTTTGTTGAAGCACCTTGAAAAGAATTCTATCAGAATAAGTTCTACCATCTGTAGAAATTATTCATACCCCTAGGCCTACTTCAAATTTATTTAATAATCTCGGTAAATCTGATGGATATGTCAGTTATCAATTTTCCAATTTTTGGTGCCTGAACCTAATTAATTGAATCAAAATAAACAAGTTTTTTTCTATGCACTTTCCGTCTCAAATGAGTATTTTACGATTTATAGCGGTAAGTTTAGTTTTGTCTTTGATGACGAATGCGCTCGAATAAACAGCTACTCATCGGTTTTCGAATTTTTGTTGCTTGAATCATGGTAATAACATCGAAATAAACAACTTTTCTTCTATACACTTTTTTCGTCAAATGAGTATTTGACGAGGTATAGCGGTAGATTTGGTTTGTCTTTGATGACGATCGCGCTGGAAGCGAGTATGCAGTGCAGTGTTGCTGTCCGACGTGCTCTTTGAATTACTCGCCGCTTCAAACACTGGAGTTACGGTAAGTCATTTACCGCTATAACTAATAAAAAACTCATTTGAGACGGAAAGTGCATAGAAGAAAACTTGTTTATTTTGATCTAATCAACTATGCTTAGGCATCGAAATTTACAAAATCGATAACTGACATATCCTTCAGATTTACCATAATCCCTAATCCAGCTAGTAAAATTGTAAAATTATGATCAAAAAACATCCACTCCAATTCGCACCACTCATGTAAATTTACCAAAAATATTTGAAACCATTACTTTTAATTACTCTTCTCAAAATAAATTTACCTCTGTAATTATTCTTCCACTGGATCTCAACGTGTCACGAAAGCCACCAACAAATTTGTACTACCATCAGCCAATTCACGGATTAGAAACGTACTGATAAATTCGTACTGGATTTACACATGACAATTGTATATCTTACCTCCAATACTCAAATTCATGTCATTATAAGGCAATGGCACCACACCGTTTTTAAGAAGTACTTTTTGTTTTGAACGGTGAAAGGATTCTTCTGTAATCTGTCTTTCGGAAATGGCGGCTACTCACAAAATAATGTTTGCACAAATTAGATTCCTTAATTGAACCCAAAATTTCATTTCCACTTGCTCTTATCCACTCGATAAAATTTGCATGAGGATAATGGAAGTTCTTGATATCAGGTTGATCTCCAGAATTATTTTCACATATGATAAAAGAACATTTCTTCGTTCTAATTGTAGGCGCCATTCCTGCTGATACCGACGTGAAACTGGGCGCGTTGTTGTTGTCCAAGTTGTCGTACAGCTGACTCGATATTGTCACATATTATTGCCAGATAGTGCATCTCTCTTTATCTGGGTTGCTATTCGTTCTGGGCCCGTGACGTCACCACACCCAGGGCTCTTTCTAGAAATTACTTGAATGCTCCTACCTGTCTTATGTATACCGTGGTCCTGAGTGAGGCTGCGTCATGATGCGAGCGGCCTAGCTTAACATATCGCACACAAGACGTCCGACTTCAGGGCTGCATCAGCAACAAACCGATTAGTCGTTAAAATTACCCATCTAAAATACATGTATTTGTGTTTTTGACCTTCTAAATAGCTTTTTTCACATACCTGAATTTGTTTTGGTAAAAAAACTATACTTTGTATTTTTTTCACTCGATTGATGTCAATACCGGATTATGTAATCAGACTTGAAAACCACATCCGCTACGTTCATCTAATCAGCATATATATACGTGATTGAAAAATTGCAGGAAAGCACTTTACTCAAAGAATGATGCATGCCAAATGGGTTATATGTTAAGAATAGCCTACTCAGTAAAATCGTTACGAAATTAAGTTATTTATATCATCTATATAAATGACTTCATTGAACTGCGAACCTGTGATTACAGTAATTCTTAATATACATACTATTTTAACGTATTCACATTTTTTGATATCTGTCAAATATATCTGCACTCAATAATGACTAAAATAACTATCCATTAACTTTATTGGTACATTTATACAAATTACTCCGTATTATTGGCGTACGATATCAACCCAATGTTTGGGCAATAATAATTTATGTTTTAACAAATTTTATTAAATCGCGAGATTTTTAATTATTATGAGATAGTTTCCACTTATATGAATATCGTACATATATATATATATAAATGTATTAGGAGTTCGTGGGATTCGAACTCGGGACTTATAAGTACCGCACCAACACGCTACCGACTGCGCCGTCGATCACCAAAGTGATCCATACATTGCATCGCTGCGCTTCGATCACTTTGGTGATCGACGGCGCAGTCGGTAGCGTGTTGGTGCGGTACTTATAAGTCCCGAGTTCGAATCCCACGAACTCCTAATACATTTATTTCGTTTGGAAAAAATATAGCGTGGACGGACGAGCCCGCTTTCACCAGATTCATTAACGGTTTCTGGGGTGAAATGACTTTGAACTCTCGATATATATATATACACTGTTAGTTTAATATTAAAAATAAAACTATTTACTACATTGTCCCAATAACAAGTTGATATCATAAATAAATATATCTGTTTTCGATATTTCCTTGTTATTAGCCTATTATTGAAATCCAAGATTCCAATATCAGGTCAATAAATAATTATCAACCCAATGTTGGCCTAATAATTTCTTGCTACCTGGGTTGCCATCTTGCGCCTTGTGTTACTGGGCCGCTCCTCACTTGATAATTTGTGCTCCATTTGAACTAGCTTTTGTTCAACACGTTCGCTGGCGCTTGTCAAGCGGTCTCTCGTTAAGTTAGGTTGTAGGTAGCAGAGTTTAGAACAACAAATTTAATGCTAGATAAAATTGTATCGTCCCCAAGAAATGGGAAACTCTAATACTTGACGATATTTTATCTCGCATGCTAATCGTTTGAAAATAAACGGTGCAGAAATAATTGCAATGCTGTACATTTACACTAGTACGTAAATGAACAGTTCACCTAGTGGTGCCCTCATGCCCCAATAGGCGGCCAACTTGTGAGCATCGCTTCGTCATGGCAATCCAGATGTTCAGCAGGGCTTGCTACCATAAGACTGCTCATTCAAACCTACTATCTCAGTAATTATAGACTCATTTGAGAGGATACCATCTCATTAATTATAGACTCATTTGAGAGGATACTATCTCATTAATTATAGACTCATTTGAGAGGACCTTACATGAGCAGTGGACGGTTTTTGTATACTTGTTACACTGTTCTGTCATTGACTTCTCTCCTAGTTATCTCAATGCCTTCAATTGATGTCTCTATTGCAATGTCCTGCTAGAATGTTTGAACTGCTGTTTATCAGTCGACGTGTGTTCAATAATTCTCTTGAAAATTTTACTCAATAAGACAAAAAGGTAACGATTTCTCGATGTTCTATTGGTGGTTTGAAAAAGCGGTGTTTAGTGGAAAAATGAAATTTTAATACAACGATATATACAATTTGAGCCTAGGAGTGTGTGGTAGAATTATGTAAATTTTGATTAGTCCTTTTTTTGAAGGTGCTCTTTCTTGTTGTCTTTTCAACAAGCGGAACGCATTATGAAGTAAAACAATTCATTAAGACATCTTGTCATCGCAGCTTCCGTGATGCGGTGCCTAATGTCAGACTGATGCATTTCCTTGCCATCTAAGACTAGTACGATTTTTATAAGTTTTTAAACATGAAAAATTGCTTTTTCTTGAACGCTGTACATTCGAGATAGCGTAACTTTCGTTATAAACTAGTGTACACCGCCCGTCAAAAATGACGGGATTCAATACCTTTGGTGAATCAATTTTCGTTCGAGTGGAGTTACCACGCTTTAGCTTATTTCAAAGGTAACGTATTCTTATTGTGACAGTAATGAACACTTAGAATACGGTAAATTTGTGCCGCAATAGAAGTAGTTATGGCTGTTCGTGTCATATCCTAGACACAGAAATTCAGCATTATTGAGAGCAACTGGAGCTTTTGTATGTATATTGTAAAATGCAATGCAGTAAATTAATATTAAATGCTATACAGTATATTGTTATGTGCAATACAGTGCACTGTAGAACAGTATAATGTAATACGCAGTACAGTATATTGTGGTATGCAGTACCTCGCCGAACTCGGTATCCACGATACGGACTCGAGTATATAAGGCTCTGGATCTCTGTAATCTATGGAACCTAATAATTCCCGTCGTGTGTTTATTTGTATGTTTATATATCTTTATATATGTTTACATTTGCATAAAAACATAGGATGTAAATTTATTTCTTTGGTATCAGTTACGATTTTATCTGAGTATGCGGTATCATGGATACCGAATTCCTCATTCTAACATTAAAAGATGGTCTTTACATACATTGATATATTGAAATTTTATCAGGATAGATTCGGTTATGTTAGGACACGTTGGGATATGTCAGGAAAGGATATGATATGTTAGGTTAGGATTACAGGTAGGATAGGTTAGGTGAGCATAGGATAGGTGAGCATAGGTTAGGGAATGTTGACTTAACTCTTTCACGGGTCCACCTAGCTTGAGAATTCAAACAATTCAACAGTTTATTTACCACAAGTAATACAGCAATACATTGCTTCTTGAGTCTAGTGCAATGGACATATTTGAGTATAGCTACCTGTGGGCCCGAATAAGTTCAGCGACTTCTAGGACCTCCTATCATCAAGCTATTTTTAAAGTGTACAGTTATGTTTAACCTAATTTACTTAACCTAGGGGCATACAAGACTGGTCATGTTTCAGTGCTTAATTTTTTAGCAAAGAAAGAAATTGGTAATATGAGCTAGATGGGAAAAGTATATTCAATAAAATGATTAAGAACATAAGATCTATATTATTATCAGGGTAGATTACCTTATAAAGATGAGAAGTGCCAAAAGAAAAAAAAATTAACTTGAACTACCCAATGTGATCAATATTTCGATAGGAAGAGGGATTCAAGATTTGTTTTGAAAGCTTTGTAAAAGCTTTTTTCACCGATTACAGCAGGGATTGCGTTTTAATTCTTAGTTCGAGTGAAGAGGATACTGCGTTGTGACCGAGATTGTGAATAAGGAAGTATGAAGTTACTTCTGTTTCGTGTTAAATGATCATGATGGCCGGTTAGAGCAGTGAATAATTGTTTGATTTCTCTGTCGCCATCATCAGTTAGTGTTTTATACATGAAATTACATATGGAGAGGTTGTAGGGATTGAAAAGCTTGAGTATTTTTAAGCTTTCAAACGAATCATTTGTGTGAGTATTAAGTTCGAATTTCATTACCGCTAGAACGGCTCTTCTTTGCAATGCAAAGGGCAGATTGGTTTTATTTCTATCAGTTCCGTGCCAAGCCTCTATCCCGTATTGTAGACATGGTAAAATGATCGTTCGATGAAGTATTCTTAAGGCTTCTTCAGGCAGTATATTTTTACTTCATGAAGGATTCCAGCGGATTTTGATAATTTAGTCCTGATATGTGCAATATGCTCTTTGAACGTCAGATGTTTATCTAATAAAATGCCCAGAAATTTTCAGGAGTTTTTTCTTCAATTTTGCCATCACCAATTTTAATACGCGGAAGAGACATATTTCTCTTGTATGAGAATATAATGTATTTTGTCTAATCGATATTGAGGCATATTTTATTTGCCTTAAATCACAATGAAACTTTTTTCAGCTCATTATTTATACTCTCTGCAATTGAAATTGTGGATTTTCACTTGCCAGAGCCGCAGAGAGCGTGCTGTTGTCTGCAAATAATTATGAATTATAAAAATAAAGTAGATTTAACAATATCGTCGATAAAGATCAAAAAGAGAAGAGGCTCAAGGACCGACCCTAGCGGTGCTCCATGGCTGATTGTCAGCAGTTCCGATTGTGCATGGCCAATGCCAACATATTGCTTCCGATTTGCTGAGTATGATTAGAGCCAATCATGTGCAACTCCTCCGATGCCATAACAGTGTAGTTTTGATGGTAAAATGTTATTGTCCACGCAATCAAAGGCTTTTCGAAAGTTAAGATATACGGAGAAAATAAGCTTTCTTTTATCTATATTACAATTGTGAATGATTTAATACAACCTGTGCCATTGATTTTTTAGAACGAAAACCATGTTTGTCGTAGAGAAAATGTTTTTCTTTAAAATATGGATACACTTTTCTAAACACAATTTTTTCGAGTATTTTGCAAATAATTGGTAGTACATAGATAGGTCTATAATTATGTATTAATGCTATTTTCATCTCAATTTTAAAAAGAGTGGCACTCTGGCAATTTTGAGACAGTTGGGGAAGATACTTTGAATAAATGATTGGTGTATAATATTAGATATGCACGGTGCTATTATATCAGCTATAGCCTATAGAACTTTAGCCAAGGATGTTTTCAATCTATTTGATTCATTTTTCAAGTTGTTTATGCACGTAATTAAATCGGAGGGATTAGTTTGCGCGAAAAAGAAACAGTTGTGTTCACGGACATGGTCCATGGAATGCAGGTGGTCTGTAGGTTCACTAACGACACTATCAGCTATTTTTTCCCCTATGTTCACAAAGAAAAGTTGTTAAACACGGTTGCAATATCTTGTTTATCATGATATTTTACATTTTCGTACACGATGGACTCAATCGTATTCGTAGCATTATTATTCGCTTTATAGCATGAATTAGGCAGGCGCCAAGTTTTTTTAATATCAGTTTTGTATTCAGTAAATTTGCGCTGAAAGTAGTTTTGTTTCGATGTTCGTATTTTATTTGTCACATGATTCCTGAATCTGTTATACGTGTCTTTAGATATTCGTTCTTCGTACAGTAAGGCTTGACGTTTCTTTATATTGATCATGATATCTTCAGTAATCCTGGGCTTTTGTCTATTTTCCTTCGTAATTGTGCGGGTGATTATTGAACATCACTGGTTGTGTGCGGTCGTTATAATTTCAGTTAAATTTAGAATTGCTTCATCAATGTTAATCGCATTATTATCTTGTTGATAGATGTCCAATGATGGCATTAATTCTGTTAGAACAGTTCGCATTGTTCCCAAGTTGTATTCGTTTACACAATGATATGAAGAAGTTAAAGATGACATTGTCCGCGGAATTTCCCCGGCTCCTGCTACTACCTAATAATACCTTCGATTTATTTGTTTCGAGTCCTCCTCTTGCATTTCTCTGTCACGCTCATAAGGATAGTTACAAAGACCGTATATGCGATCCGAGTTTCACCGGTTCACATGAACAAAAAATATTTTTTATCACGGATACTGTTAGACTGGACCCTTTAGGTACGACAATTGAAATGGTTTACGAAAAAATTTCCAGGGGAAAAATTATTCTTACCCATAATTGTCAGTGAAATTGTCCTAGTGAGGGTGCTTCTAGCTTAAGCAAGTGCCTACTTCTTTATTTTACTTTAAAACATTTATAAATCTTTGAAGCTCTATGCGTGGCAACCGAAATTTTCGACGTTGGTAATAGAGTTATTGAATTTACGAATAAATTATTAATAAGTTTTTGCCCGAATTTATGAAAAAAACGAAATTCAGAAAAAATTGCTGTAATTGAATAGAAAGGCTATTGAATATGTTGCACGGACCCTGCAGCATGAACTTATAGGTAACCAATGGTAATTTACGCGTGCAGGCTTCGGGAATGTCTGAAAACTAATTTCATGAATTCATGTAATTTCCCTAATTTTATTTTTTACTTCAAAATATCCCCTCACTGGTTAAATTACTTTAAAATTAGTTCAGATGTCCAAAACTGGAAGAACTAGCCACCTTGGCACTGGAGTAGTCGTCAGTACCCAAAGGGTTGATGGCTATTTTTGATATGAGTTTCACCAGCGCACAAGGTTGAGAATATTTTAATCACGGGTATTGATTTTTTATTCTCTTTGAATATTGAAATATATTTTTAGGAAATAATCGATTCCCGTCATTTTTGACGTCTATTCCAAACCACCCCAACACCTCACCCTTCTCGCAGTCTCCCTTCTCAAAAAGAAAGTGTACTGGTTTTCTTGACAGTGACTTGATATAGTGCACTTGTTCAGCAAAAATGAGTGCATTAATTTACTGGTAAACTGAAACCAAGACCGCCAGTCTAATCACCTCCTATCTGTTCTTAAGAGCGTGACACAAAACATATAAATAAACGCACGACGGTCATTCCGAGTAATATAGAAAATAAGATTTAATCAAAAATGAACTCACATGCTGGACAATACCCCTTTGTGAAATAATTTCTTTACAAGTGAATAAACAATCGCGTTCTGCGTGTGTGCTAGCCAACTCTCATGATAGCTTGATATTTTTGAGCTGTAACCTCTAATTGAATTAGGCTTTTTCTATATTGACTTCATGTAATGAAGCAGCCATCTGTCTTACCTCAAGTGTACAAGATGCACGACCTGCGTCCTGTTCTCTCATGTTTTCTATTCATTTATTCAGTAAACATTATGCGGTACGTAACTGCTCCTCTTTTTTGAACAAATATTGTAAAATAGTAAAAAGTCTGAAATAATGCTACAGACTCATAAACAGAGATAACCCGCACGATGAAGATAAGAACACAATATGAATCGAGAGTTGCACAGCGCGATATATGCTGAAATCGAGTTTTTGCATTTTTTTCAACAATTTGTGGGAACTGGAAGACGATGTTCCTCTACCCAAAATGTAAAGCTCAGGTCAAGAAACCCAAGGATGATGAACCTAGTCATTGGCGTACCTCTAAAAAACAACATGCATTAATAAAATAAAAAATGCATTTTTGAGGTAGAGAAATTAATTTCAGATTTTCATATATAAAACCAGACACCTGCTACTATAGTGAATCTAAATTGGAAGCGACTTCACCTTATCGGTTCTAAAGTTAACTCCTACACTTCAGCAGCGAAATGTATCACTCCGAAACATGCTACGTCCTAATTTTGTAAGATAGAAAACAACACAACATCAATCTGTGTCATAGTTTTGAAAATTGACATATTTTAACCACCAGCATTTAGGAATAGAAGTAGATAATTGTTTGATGGCCTAACGTACCTGAACTGTTCCACACCTGGGACCCATTGTGCAAAGATGTACAGACGCATGAGAGGTTCCATTTTGCATCCGGTGAAGTCAGTGGGATATTTGGGATTTCAAACCAAAATAATGATTGCTAAAAGTTTGGAAATTCATTTAACTAGCAGGACCTGTGGAAATTTTACGGACAATGTCATCAATAAGCTAGGTGGACCCGTGAAAAAATTCAGTCAACATTACCTCCAAACTGTAAAATATATTTCAGCCTGACCTATGTTAACCTAATATGTTCTAACCTATTTCGTCCTAACCTATGGTAACCAAATATATCCTAGCCTAGCATATATTAACCTATCCTAACCTAACTTCAACCAATGCCATCGTTAGGCTAGGTCCATGTAAAACTTCAGTCAACATTACCTCACAAATTCTAACATAACATATTTCATACTATACCCATCCTAACATAACATATACTAAGATATCATATCCTAACAAATTAAAAAATGGAAATAAGAAATTTTAAAAATGAAAACAAAAAGTTTAAAAAATGAAACAATAAATAATTTTCCTCGCCCCCTTTCCTTCTTTCTCTCCCTTCCTTCTCAACCCCCCCCCCCCTCCCCCTCTCCTTCTCTCCCTCCCTCTCCCTCTCTCCTTCTAAAGTACCACGCCGCGACGCGAGCCAACCCGTATCACAGATACTGCCATGATGTAGAAGGGCGAGACGCACACAGTCGCAAGCATATCAATATATGTGTAGATTGTGCCCTTCAGAAAGTCAATCGAAAGCAAGCATCTTGAATGTACAGCGTAAGCGAAACGAACTTCATGTAAAGAGTTAGCGAGTCTATGTATGATTATACTTTATAGTTTCTACATTTGCCTGATGTAATTAAATAATAACATTGGCAAATATGCGCTCGTTAATTTATTTTGAGTAAAAAGTAAGAAAAAATATATTGTAAAATAAGAGAGATGAGAGAACAATGTCCAGTAAACAGGCTGCCACGCCGTGACCACTTGAGTTGGTGAGACAATGTCTAGCGCAGAGTACACAGTCTCCCGACAACAGATCGAATGCCAGCGAGTCGTGGAGATGTCGAGAGTCATGAATCATGTGCTGAATCACTTGACATGACAAAACTACGAAGCCATTGGAAAAGAAGCGATGTAACCATCGTACAGCACACGGCTCTGAGGGCAACTGCCGCCACGACTGGCCGCTCTCCAGCAGCGCCATGTGGACTTCAGCTCATCAGTTGCGTGCTGCCATTGTCTGCCAAGTCAATTCTGAATTATGAATTGCACGCAAAATTTGAGCCTCGCGAAAGCGCAGGCAAATATTGTGCACTCCTCTTGTCAGTGAAAGAATGTACGCTAAACAGGAAGTAGTGTCTACGTCTGTCGTATCATTTGAGCGTCATCGTTCGATTGATGTTTGAGTAAGTTCTTAATTCTGCAAATTGCATATGGTTATGCAGAATCATAGACAATAATAAAGATAGTCGTGTATTTCATACATATTGAAATGCAATTTGCAGCCCAAGTAAAACAATTAAATGTTCGAACTTTCCTTTTCAGGTGTCGACTGTTCCACTTTGAGGGTTGCGTCACCACCGCAGAGAGCGTCGAAGTTCTTGCTTCAGTCACCGGTCCTGAGTCTGAACTGGAGCTTACACTACGAGGTCCCCTCGGTCTTAGCGCTCTTGAAGGGAAATGCAAGACGCTTGGTGAGTCTTGCGGGAGCAACGTGACCATGGCAGTAATTTGAGTGCCACAAGTTGGTGCGGACGTTATTTTGTGCAGAGAGTTCAGGAACTGGTGAAGGATTGACTTAGGCAACTTCCTTAAAGATAGCCGTAAGCTCGGTCAGAAACCTGTAACAAACTTTGCATACAGTATAAATAACAGAAATAGCCATGAGCAGTTGTAATCAGCTTCTCATGAGTGAAAGTTTTCTTCACGAGATACCGACGACATATTTCATACATCACTCTGTCATACAATAACAGGGAACGAACTAATTTCTGTGTCGTTTTCTGTACATGAAACGAACAACAATCTCAACTACAAATTCTGATCTGAATGGTTAAGTTTCCTCAACCCTGGGCTCTGAATCTTGAATGTACTCCTAAGAAAGCAGGTAACGTGGGAGCCATGTTCAGCATTAGCTCCAGCAGTGGAGACAACAACAAGCGCGGCAGCTGTACAGGCACAGCTGTGAAGCGCTGTTGCATCATTTGGTACAGTTCATCACAGAGCTGTTGGGCTGCTGAAGGCGTCACTATCATTATGTAATGGAGACGGGCAGGAGAGCCATAGGAAAATTTTACATTAGCAATAGAAATGGACGGAAGTAGCATATGTATATTATCCATATACGCAAAAAAGAACTATATTATTAGGACCTAAAGCATACTCATGTCGCCTTGTAACACTCGCTTTGGTGATAGTTTATGGAGATAAAAATAGTGAATGGGTTTTGGTGTTGCATGGCAAGAGCTGGAGAGGTATGGATGACCGCCATCTGGCTTACGGACCTCACGAGGAGGCATCAAAGTTATGCAGATAAAGTTTGGGTACAACAAAACCCTTGTTTGTTCGTACTCTCTGGCTCGCTATCGTCATCTCGACTGTGTTTCGATTGTTCAAATTTACCAACACTTGCCGAGTTGCTGGAATATTGACACGATGTCATAAATGAGCCACCAACATTTCCAGTTCACTTCTATGAAGTGAAAATTCAGAAACTGGCCGTACAGCTGTTATTATTGCTTAGACATTAGTACTTGAGACACACAGTGGGTTGAAAAAGTATTCAACACACTGTTTTTTCTTCAATACTTAAAAAAAGTGAATCAATTTCAGCGTTTCAATTTCAGGACACGATTGTTTATTCACTTGTAAAGAAATTATTTCACAAAGGGGTATTCTGGGCATGTGAATGCATTTTTTGTTAAATCCTATCTTCCATGTTACTCGGAATGACCGTCGTGTGTTTATTTATATGTTTTGTGTCACGCTCTTTAGAATAGATAGAAGGTTTAGCACTGGCGGTCTTGGTTTCAGTTTCAGTCGTAAATTCAAGTTCACCAGTAAATTAATGCACTCATTTTAGGTGTACAAGTGCTCTATATATATCAAGTCACTGTCAAGAAAACTAGTACACTTTTTTTAGAAGGGAGACTGCGAGAGGGGTGAGGTCTAGGGGTGGTTTGGTATGCCTGTCAAAAATGACGGGAATAGATTATTTCCTCAAAATATATTTCAATATTCAAATTGAATTAAAAACCAATACATAAAACCCAAATGAACCCGCGATTAAAATATTCTTAACCTTGTGCACTGGTGAAACTCATATCAAAAATAGCCATCAACTCTTTGGGTACTGACGACTACTCCAGTGCCAAGGTGGCTAGTTCTTCCCGTTTTGGACATCTAAACTAATTGTAAAATAATTTAACCAGTGAGGGAATATCTTGAAGCGAATTATAAAATGAGGGAAATTAAATGATTTAATGAATCTTGTTTTCAGACATTCCGGAAGCCTGCACGCGTAAATTACCATTGGTTACCTCTAAGTTCATGCTACAGGGTCCGTGCAACATATTCAATGGCTTTTCTATTCAATTACAGCAATTTTTTCTGAATTTCGTTTTTTATCAATTCGGGCAAAAACTTATTAATTTACTCGTAAATTCAACAACTCTATTATCAACGTCGAAAATTTCGTTTGCCAAGCATAGTGCTTCAAAGATTTAAAAATGTTTTAAAGTGAAATAAAGAAGTAGGCACTTGCTTAAGCTAGAAGCACCCTCACTAGGACAATTTCACTGACAATTATGGGTATGAATAATTCTTTCGATGGAAATTTTCGTAAACCATTTCAATTGTCGTACCTAAAGGGTCCAGTCTAACAGTATCCGTGATAAAAAATATTTTTCGTTCATGTGAACCGGTCAAACTCGGATCACATATACGGTCATTGTAACTATCCTTATGAGCGTGACAGAGAAATGTAAGAAGCGGACTCGAAACCAATAAATCAAAGGTATTGTTAGGTAGCAGCAGGAGCCGTGGAAATTCCGCGGACAATGTCATCTTTAACTTTTTCATATCGTTGTGCAAACGAATATGACTTGGGAACAGTGCGAACTGTTCTAGCAGAATTAATGCCATCATTGGACATCTATCAACAGGATAATAATGCGATTAACATTGATGAAGCAATTCTAAATTTAACTGAAATATAACGACCGCACACAACCAGTGATGTTCAATAATCACACGCACAATTACGAAGGAAAATAGACAAAAGCCCAGGATTACTGAAAATATCGTGATCAATATAAAGAAACGTCAAGCCTTACTGTACGAAGAACGAATATCTAAAGACATGTATAACGGATTAAGGAATCATGTGACAAATCAAATTTGGAAATCGAAACAGAACTACTTTACGCGCAAATTTACTGGCTACAAAACTGATATTAAAAAAACTTGGCGCATGCCTAATTCATGCTATAAAGCGAATAATAGTGCAAAGAATACGATTGAGTCTATCGTTCACGAAAATGTAAAATATCACGAGAAAAAAGATATTGCAACACTGTTTAACAACTCTTTTATAATATAGGGAAAAATATAGCCGATTGTGTCATTAGTGAACCTACAGACCACTTGCATTACATGGACCATGTCTGTGAACACAACTCTTACTTTTTCACGCCCACTAATCCCTCCGATATAATTACGTGCATAGACAGCTTGAAAAATGAATCAAATGGATTGAAAACATTCTTGGCTAAAGTTCTTTAGGCTATAGCTTATATAAGAGCACCGTGCATATCTAATATTATACACCAATTATTTTTTCAAAGTATCTTCCCCATATGTCTCAAAATTGCCAATGTGCCACTCTTTTTAAAATAGAGATAAAAAAGCATTATTCATAATTATAGACCTATCTATGCACTACCAATTATTTGCCAAATACTCGAAAAAGTTTTGTATAGAAAAGTGTATTCATATTAAACAAAAATATTTGCTCTACGAAAAACAACATGGTTTTCGTTCTAAAAAATCAACGACACAGGTTGTATTAATTCATTCACAATTGTATTGTAGATAAAAGAAAGCTTATTTTCTTCGTATATCTTGAATTTCGAAAAGCCTTTGATTGCGTGGACAATAACATTTTACCATCAAAACTACACTGTTATGGCATCAGAGGAGTTGCACATGATATTTCAAATCATACGTAGCAAATCGAGAGCAGCATGTTGGCATTGGCGATGCACAATCGGAACTGCTGACAATCAGCCATGGAGTACCGCTAGGGTCGGTCCTTGAGCCTCTTCTCTTTTTGATCTTTATCGTCAATATTGTTAGATCTACTTCATTCTTATAATTCATAATTATTTGCCGACAACAGCACGCTCTCTGCGGCTCTGGCAAGTGAAAATCCACAATTTCAATTGCAGAGTATAAATAATGAGCTGTAAAATGTTTCAATGTGGCTTAAGGCAAATAAAATATGCCTCAATATCGATTAGACAAAATACATTATATTCTCATACAAGAGAAATATGTCTCTTCCATATAATAAAATTGGTGATGGTAAAATTGAAGAAACAAACTCCTGAAAATTTCTGGGCATTATATTAGATAAACATCTGACGTTCAAAGAGCATTTGCACATATCAAGACTAAATTATCAAAATCCGTTGGAATCCTTCATGAAGTAAAAAATATACTGCGCGAAGAAGCCTTAAGAATACTTCATCGAACGATCATTTCACCATGTCTACAATACGGGATAGAAGCTTGGCACGGAACTGATAAAAATAAAACCAATCTGCTCTTTGCATTGCAAAGAAGAGCCGTTCGAGCGGTAATGAAATTCGAACTTTATGCCCACACAAATGATTCGTTCGAAAGTTTAAAAATACTCAAGCTTTTCAATCCCTACAACCTCTCCATATGTAAATTCATGTATAAAACACTAACTGGTGATGGCGACAGAGAAATCAAACAATTATTCACTGCTCTAACTGGCCATCATGATCATTTAACACGAAACAGAAGTAACTTCATACCTCCTTATTCACAATCTCGGGTCACAACACAGTATCCTCTTCACTGGAACTAAGAATTGGAACGCAATCCCTGCTGTGATCGGTGAAAAAAAGCTCTTACAAAGCTTTCAAAACAAATCTTGAATCCCTCTTCCTATCGAAATATTAATCACATTAGGTAGTTCAGCTTAATTTTTTTTATTTTGGCACTTCTCATCTTTATAAGGTAATATATCATGACAATAATATAGATCTTATGCTCCTAATCATTTATATTGAAAATACTTTTTCCCTCTAGCTCATATTACCAGATTCTTTCTTTGCTGAAAAATTAAGCACTGAAACATGACCAGTCTTGTATGCCCCTATGTTAAGTAAATGAGGTCAAACATAACTGTAATTTTTAAAAAAGCTTGATGATAGGATGTCCTAGACGTCGCTGAACTTGTTCGGGCCCACAAGTAGCTATACTCAAATATGTCCATTGCACCAGACTCAAGAAGCAATGTATTGCTGTATCACGTGTGGTAAATAAACTGTTAAATTGTTTGAATTGTTAAGCTAGGTGGACCAGTGAAAGAGTTACGTCACCATTACCTAACCTTTGCTCACCTAACCTATGCTAACCTAACCTATCCTTACTGAGATCCTAACCTAACATACCGTATCCCTTCCTGACATATCCTAACCTATCCTAACGTAACCGAACCTATCCTGTTAAAATTTCAAACATATCAATGTATGTAAAGACCATCTCGTAATGTTAGAATGAGGAATTCGGTATCCATGATATCGCATACTCAGATATAATCGTAACGGATACCAAAGAAATAAATTTACGTCCTCTGATTTTATATAAATGAAAACATATATAAACATTTATAAGCATATAAATAATCACACGACGGGAATTATTGGGTTACATGGATTACAGAGATCCAGAGCCCTATATACTCGAGTCCGTATCGTGGATACCGAGTTAGGCGAGGTATTGTATATCACAATATTCTGTACAGCGTATTACATTATACTGTTCTACAATACACTGTACTGCATTTAAAAAAATGTACTGCATTGCACATAACAAAATACTGTATATTATATAATAATTCACTGCATTGCATATTACAATATACAGTACATACACAAGCTCGCAGTTGCTTTCAGTAATGCTGAATTTCTGTGTCTAGGATATGACACGAACGGCCATAACTACTTCTATTGCGGCACAAATTTACCGTATTCTAAGTGTTCATTACTGTCACAATAAGAATACGTTACCTTTTAAATAAGCTAAAGCGTGGTAACTCCACTCGAACGAAAATTGGTTCGCGAAAGGTATTGAATCCCGTCATCTCTGACGGGCGGTGTACACTAGTAAATAAGGAAAGCTACGCTATCTCGAATGTACAGCATTCAAGAAAAAACAATTGTTCATATTTAAAAACTTATAAAATCGCATTAGTCTTAGATGGCGAGGAAATGCATCAGTCTGACATTAGGCGCCGCATCACGCAAGCTTAACTATTTTGCTACGGCGTATTGAAGTGAAACTTTGAACTGCAGACCTCTGGGCTACTGCCTGCATTTGGCATGCAATAGCGTTTAAAACGTACATCTAAGATCCGCTGGACCTGCACAGCGAACCTTCCACTTGTATTTTCTTGTGAGCTATGACCTTCCCGAGTTCAACTATCTTCCTACTATATTTTCTGTCCTGTAGCAGAACACCTACCCTCCTACCCTAATGTTTTTCTGCTAAACTTTCAAATTACTTCTTAAAATGGTTTGCGGCCCACCGAATATGGCAATATACCTGGGTGAGTTACGGGTGTGACGTTCGTTTGTTACGTTGAGAGCTCTATTACTCGGTTTGTTGGTTGTTCTTCTTATGGTCGTTCTTTTCTATCGTTTCCTTAGTATACCATTTGCAAGTCTACTGCACGTCAGTCTGGGCTCCCGTCTGCTGTAATTTAAGTCTGATTTTTCGCCTAACCTACAGTGTCTAGCTCATCCGTTCTGGTTCTTCGATGTTGACAGGTACGCCATTCTTGCATACTTCTTGTGTTGAATCACTGCGGTCTAAGTGTGTTGCATTGTGAATGTTATAGTGTCCGTTAGGATTTCAACCGTGGTTTGGCTCTAGTACTGATAGTGTTGCTGCTCGTGGTAGGTGTTCTTGGTTCGGTCTCCGCGGTTCCCGTGCTGGCTTCTTTAACCATTAACTGCGGTCCCTTGGGAGTTGTGCACCGCAATGCAACCTTACCATGGTGAAGTCTCTGTAAAGCAGCGTTGTAACACTGAGCACCTTCTATTCGAGCGAAAACAATTTCATTTAGTAGTCCAATCATCGCAAAATATCAAAAGTATTGTAAATTTAATGTACATCTTTTTATCGGGGTTCAGCACTCCATATAACCTTCTTAACTGAATTGATCTTAATTCAATTTGCATTCGTTGATTAAAATAGTTTTCTAATCCATGAATGTAGTGCACGAGAATTTCTTCAATTTAAGATCACAAAGAGAGATTCCATTATTGAGGAGAAAACACGTGAACGACTGGTTTAATTTTTTAAGAGATTGCAACTGGAATCAAATGACTTCTGGAAAAAGGCAATTTAGTCTGATGAAACGAAAATTAGGCCTTTCGGAAGGATAATCAAGACCCACGTGTGGAGGCGAAAGATTTCAGAATATAAACCTATGAACACCTCTTCCTCAGTATAATGCGGAGGTGGAAGTTAATGATTTTAGGTTGCGTTTCTCAGAATGAAGTCGGAGGAATAGAAATAATTCACATCTTTAGGACATAGACGTAATTTCGTATTCCAACAATACAACGACCCGAAGCATAACGCTAAATAACGAAAGATTTGCTCACTGAAAATATTGATGTCCTGGAATTGCCATGCCTATCACCGGAACTCAATCATATTTAAAATTTTACTAAATCACTTGAAATTGAGGAAGAAAGAAATAGATTAAGAACTACAATTCAAATGAAAAAAGTCTGTGCAGAAGAATGCATGAGACTGTCAAACAGTTCACGTAAGACACTTGTGTAAAACTATGGGAAACGATTGAGGCTGTAAGACAGAACAGAGGCTACGCTGGTATGTGCTATAATTAGTTTGTGTGCAATACTGAGGCACAAGTCGCATTGTATTTTGTGGTATGAAATTTTGTCTGGGTAATAATTTTCAGTTTACACTCATGCTAGTGTAGGTGATGTTCATTTACATATTCTGTTGTTCCAGTAAAACTGATTAACTCTTTCTTGAAATAGAGTAAAAAATAAATGCGCTGAATACTTTTGCTCCCCACTGTATCAAAATACAGCCCTTCAACTGGCGTCACAACGCTATTCATTTGGGCACTTATTAATCGTGTGAATGGTTCTCCCATTCTAGGTGTGGAGACCGCTCCGTTCAGCATAGACGGAAACTGCGAGATCAAAGCGGCGCCGCTGCCAGCCACACCTCTCCCCGTACTTTGGGTAGATTGCCTCGACACGGCCACATCCTGGGAGGCGGTGGCGAGCACGGTGCTGACTCTCGCCCCCCGCGGCGGTAGGTGAGTTGGCTGTGGCGACCAGCGGCCGCACATCCATTCTGATTAGCAGGATTTGTTGCTGCCGTGAAACTTATTGAGAGAACTCTTTGGAAGTACGTGAGTGAGAAAGGTTTGAATGCTTTAACAGTTTGGAGAATAAATTAAAGTCGGCAAAGTAAAAAAAACCTTTGCCCCATTTTACTTTAGTTTACTGAGATAGATTTTTCCTCTTACGTGCTCAGATGTCGAAATAAAAACTGCTGCATAAAAAAGGAAGCGTCAGAAATGGCCAAGTTTGACGTATGGACGTGCATGTACTAATGAAAAAAGTAATCCATGGTACCCCAACACTATTATCTATATCCGTATTTTATTTGTTATTTTCTTCTGGTGTTACAATCTGAATTGCAAGCAAATTAAATACGAGAATTACATTAAGATAGAAAACCAAGAAAGTTTTCTTGTATCGAATGAATGAAATAAAAATTAGCAAAGGATTTACTTCCATTATTCCTGCAAATGTCAATGTTGTCGATCTAAAGCATTAAATATGGCCACCTCGTTACACATTCAACCTTTAATATTTAGCTGAGGTAATTTCTGTTGTATGAGAGCGGGGAACAACAGATAATGAGTGATTACCGAACAGAGGGGGATGATTATCAAAACAAAATTAAGAAGAAATAAAATTCATCAAGAAGACCAATTGAAGAATATCTCAAAGTCGAAACAGAGTCTCACCCGTCACTAATAGAATTAACAGTCTGCTTCGATTGATCTTATTGCTGTGATCTATGTAAAAAAAGACGAAAAAACACTCAATTTTCAATTTCGTGTGCCTGTGTCGCTCTCTTTCTTTGAGAAAAGGCGTAGTCATGGGTGAGAGTTGTCACCTAATTCAGAGCTATGCGTAGATTTGTACGACTTGGTAGGTGTTCTTAAACAGACATTCATACAATTTTGTTCGATTATATTTCCTTTTCAGCAGTGAAACCGATGAGCATGACATTGTTTGTGTTTTCAAAGTTTGGTTTTGCATGCGCCTCGGCTCATTTATTTATCAGTTTGGGTCAGATGCACCTGCGGAGTGAGCATCTTCTCACTGTAACATTTCTGCTTCCATTTGAGGTACGGTGAGATCGAGTTATGGAATAATCTCTTGACTGACTTGGACGGAAGAAGGCTTGTGGCTGCTCTGCACCCGCGAGGGATCAGGACTGAAGGAGAAGGTTACTCGCGCTGTGATCGGTGAGATCTTTTGTGATAAATTGATAAGTGTTTCTCGAATGTTGTTTATCTGTTCGTTAGAGCTGTATGGAAGCAAGGAAATATACGGTATGTGTTGCTTAGTATTTCTGATAAATGACGCGTCTTCATGCAGCCCAAGAGGACATGCAGTATCCAATCCTCTTCAAATAGCGCAGTACCCCAGTGAAATCATCAAAACGTCTGCAATGGTTGAACACAAGGTTCTCCTCTCAGGAGACGCTCTGTGTTGTTAATTTTATGAATGATTTTGGTTCATCAGATATGTGTGAATAGTATCATATATTTCACATTTTCGAAGATCGAGATCTAGGACGAGCAATGTCCCTAGCACATTACGTAAATAGATGAAATCGTCGATTGCGAGTGTGGCCGGTAGGTGGCAAATGTGCACGACTGGCGGTATTGCTGGGTTGTGTGCAGGTCTCACGCAGTGCTATTATATGTGCTATTATATGCATGACTGGCGGTATTGCTGGGTTGTGTGCAGGTCTCACGCAGTGCTATTATATGTGCTATTATATGCATGACTGGCGGTATTGCCGGGTTGTGTGCAGGTCTCACGCAGTGCTATTATATGTGCTATTATATGCATGACTGGCGGTATTGCTGGGTTGTGTGCAGGTCTCACGCAGTGCTATTATATGTGCTATTATATGCACGACTGGCGGCATTGCTGGGTTGTGTGCAGGTCTCACGCAGTGCTATTATATGTGCTATTATATGCACGACTGGCGGTATTGCTGGGTTGTGTGCAGGTCTCACGCAGTGCTATTATATGTGCTATTATATGCATGACTGGCGGTATTGCTGGGTTGTGTGCAGGTCTCACGCAGTGCTATTATATGTGCTATTATATGCACGACTGGCGGCATTGCTGGGTTGTGTGCAGGTCTCACGCAGTGCTATTATATGTGCTATTATATGCATGACTGGCGGTATTGCTGGGTTGTGTGCAGGTCTCACGCAGTGCTATTATATGTGCTATTATATGCATGACTGGCGGTATTGCTGGGTTGTGTGCAGGTCTCACGCAGTGCTATTATATGTGCTATTATATGCATGACTGGCGGTATTGCTGGGTTGTGTGCAGGTCTCACGCAGTGCTATTATATATGCTATTATATGCATGACTGGCGGTATTGCTGGATTGTGTGGAGGTCTCACGCAGTGCTATTATATGTGCTATTATATGCATGACTGGCGGTATTGCTGGGTTGTGTGCAGGTCTCACGCAGTGCTATTATATGTGCTATTATATGCATGACTGGCGGTATTGCTGGGTTGTGTGCAGGTCTCACGCAGTGCTATTATATGTGCTATTATATGCATGACTGGCGGTATTGTTGGGTTGTGTGGAGGTCTCACGCAGTGCTATTATATGTGTAATTCATACTCATATATTAGCTAGGTACACTTACTTGTGTGTTTCTCGGCTTGAGGCTTACTTCAGTATAGGTATCGTGGGCCTGATGTAATTTAAATAAATTTCTTTGCATTAAATGCGATTTGAAGTAAAATTTGGAAATTGTGAACTAGGGACGATGACTTGGATCAAACAAAGTATCTCATGGGTGGTACCCAAAATAGATTAATGCTTTGCTTACCAAATCTCAGAAATTCATCGAGTTAGCTATTCTAATTGTTTGTCCGTTATGAGCCAGATTCAAGATACTCATCAAGTGTATAAGTCTTATTTTACATGAAGTGAAAATAAAAGCTAAAAAACATGTTTTCCATCCCTCGTGCCACAAACTTAATACAACACGACAAGTTTCGTATGTTCTTTCGAGGATTTTTGCTGCACTAGCAGGGAACATGTATTGCATGTAGGCATCTATGCAGTATGACATAGCAGACCCTACGTTATCCTGAAAGAAAAACAATGAATATTTTCATTATTGGATATCACGTTGCCTCTCGACTGCACAGAGCAGCGAAAGTGCTTTACTGGCCATTTCTCTGTTCCAGGGGCTCTGTATACACGCAACTCGTCCTCACGGACACACCTCCGGGTCAACCTACGAAGCTACAGTGAGTAGACGATCTAGGCTCAGCCCAGGAGTTAGAGTTATCGACGTTACCGTAAGGTCGGCAAATATTTTCTCGGCTTGCCTTCTAGGATTTGAATGTACAGCACAGTTGTCTTCTACGGGATAAATCGTGCGTAATTGTGTACGTGCAGCGAGGTTGTGTGGTAACGCGGCATTTGTGTCGGTGGCGTGTGGGCTGATGTGGGGGTGTGTGTACTGATGTGGAGGTGTGTGGACTGATGTGGAGGTGTGTGTACTGATGTGGGAGTGTGTGCACTGATGTGGAGGTGTGTGTACTGGTTTGGAGGTGTGTCTACTGATGTGGAGGCGGGTGTACTGATGTGGAGGTGTGTGTACTGATGTGGAGGTGTGTGTACTGATGTGGAGGTGTGTGTACTGATGTTGAGGTGTGTGTACTGATGTGGAGGTGTGTGTACTGATGTGGAGGTGTGTGTACTGATGTGGAGGTGTGTGTACTGATGTGGAGGTGTGTGTACTGATGTGGAGGTGTGTGTACTGATGTGGAGGCGTGTGTACTGATGTAGAAGTGTGTGTACTGATGTGGATTGGTGCTTACAGATGTGGAGGTGTGTGTACTGATGTGGAGGCGTGTGTACTGATGTGGAGGCGCGTGGACTGGTGTGGAGGCGTATGGACTGATATGGAGGCGTGTGGACTGATGTGGAGGCGTGTGGACTGATGTGGAGGCGCGTGGACTGATGTGGAGGCGTTTGGACTGATGTGGGGGCGTGTGGACTGATGTGGAGGCGTGTGGACTGATGTGGAGACGTGTTAGCTGGTTGGCTAATAACTATTAAATGTAGCGCAGGAGAAATATAATTCAAGATTTCATAATCATACAATTTTAAAGAACAAATCCAATAAGTTTTTAATACGTGACACCTTATTTTCAGCATGTTGTCATTTTATCACTTATACTCGTAATTTGAAGAGAGGTATTGTTAGGGACCAGACTTAAGTGTAACTACTGCATTATAGTTACGAGTTCAACTCATTCTTTACCGTTGTTGTTGCACACTCTAATGGCCTCGAGCTATCCATTTGAACATGATAATTTCACGTGCAGCCAATTGCTGCGCACAATAAGAAGTTTCAGCATTTCCGGCACTAATACGGCAATGAAATCTAACAAATTTCTATTTTCTGACTTTTTTATTTATCATAGACACATATATTATACTGGTCTTTCTGCAGGGTCCATGAAAGTCGTGAGCTTAAATTAGTTCTTTTTTTTACTTTGCTCTTGGCGGTTTAAGACTCACTCATTTTAGCCGATCTACAGCAGATAAGTTACATCCGTTCACCTCAACTCACCTCAACATCACAAACAGATTTGAATGATGAATTCATGTGCTCATTCACTAATTTCTGCATTCAGTGTTCACTGCAGAATGACTCTTGCATTGTTACGCTATTCTCACATGAGCCCTTCTGAAGAGAGCCAGTGTCACTGCC
This sequence comes from Morinoia aosen, assembly GCA_030386875.1. Lineage (NCBI taxonomy): Eukaryota > Metazoa > Arthropoda > Malacostraca > Amphipoda > Talitridae > Morinoia > Morinoia aosen. The sequence goes on along the minus strand of CM059576.1, from coordinate 14,783,780 downwards.
GCCCGTGTCCGCTACTTTTCTTTGCTTACCTCACTTTCATGCCGCAATCTTCCACCATCATGTCCTTCTGCATACCTTACTCAATCCTTCCTTTTTCTGGCTTCTCCTAAGCGGATTCTTTTCTTAGGCAATCATTAGGCAAGCAAGCAAATAGCTCGGGAAGTTTCCATGAAATCACCTCTAGGAAGTGTCAAACCTGCACATCTCCCAACACAGTCATCATCTCAGCCCACATTCTCTCTTGTGGTCAATTGGTCGCATTGCCAGAACAGTCTTGCGCTGCCCAAAACTGCAGAAGCACTAACAAACAAGAGCTCTACTCAAACCTTCTCTACATATTTTTGGTACCTCCTCGAGAGGCCCGGACTTGGTTTGCAATCCCGGGACAAAATTGAAATTACAGAATCCCGGGATTTCAGGTAGACAATTCCTAGATTCCTAGGATCCCGTGATTTCTATATATTTTGGCATTTATGCTATTGTTATTTGTTGCCTGTACCCATCACAAGATTTGGCGATTTAGGGAGCGAAAAACTTTTTCTGAGAAGGATTTGTTAATGAATTCACTATTGTAACTATATTTTCTCACACGCCATCAACTGCTGCAAGCTTGGTCACTTGTTCTTCCGGAGTACTTTGATGCACCTTTACGAAACTTATTTTGTTTGCTTGTTTAGGTTCAGTGCTGTCACCACTGCTCTCACTTGCATGAGGGCGCTTTGTTCCAACACGAACTCTGTCTTCTGAGCTACTAGTTGACGCAACTGAGCTTACAGTTCCAGGCTTCACTGTGTTGTGTTTACTCTTTAGGTGACGTAACAAACCACTGGTGGAACAGCCTTTGTAAAGTAAACTCCTGCCGCAATTTATATACTTTACACTTTCTACAGTCGCATCTTCAGCTCAGTATCGCCGCGCAAAGGCTGTTGTTTCTACAACATCGGTCATTTGGCATAGTATCTAGAGTAGTCTTCTCTGTATTACCTGCTAAACCAAACCACAAAATATATTCTGACGCAATAGTTGAATTCTATTATGAGATAGAGTAGACTACACTGTGTAGTGATGTAAATTGCAGTGATATTAAAATACTAAAGTCCTTTCTTGAGCTTTTAGTTGATTAATCATACTAAACAGCATGCGTAAGTTATTCAAACTTGCAGGAGTTTTAAAGAACGAATAAGACGGTTTCATTCACGTTTTATTGACCGATGTTAAAATAGTCGTAAAGGTCGAATATAAATGATTTTTAAAGAGCCGTAAAAGGTCGAATGTAGTTCATTACATTTTAAAGGAGTAGTATTTATTATTTTTTGATTATTTTATTAGTTTATTTTATAGATTAGCACAAAGAGCGCTTTTAAAATAGCTTTCGGTTTAACTCAAAAAATGAAATAGTTGACTCGGGAGCTCGATAGATTAAAATACACCTCGCACGCAGCAACTGCTGCAGCCGCAGTTGTGGCTAAGTAGGCGTACGCGATTACAAAAGAGCAGCAGCAACTGCTGCAGCCGCAGTTGTGACTAAGTAGGCGTACGCGATTACAAAAGAGCAGCAGCAACTGCTGCAGCTGCAGTTGTGGCTAAGTAGGCGTACGCGATTACAAAAGAGCAGCAGGAACTGCTGCAGCTGCAGTTGTGGCTAAGTAGGCGTACGCGATTACAAAGAGCAGCAGCAACTGCTGCAGCTGCAGTTGTGGCTAAGTAGGCGTATGCGATTACAAAGAGCAGAAGGAACTGCTGCAGCTGCAGTTGTGGCTAAGTAGGCGTACGCGATTACAAAGAGCAGCAGGAACTGCTGAAACCGCAGTTGTAGGTAAGTAGAAGACGCGATTAAGAAGGAGCAGCAGGAACTGGTCTGTCAGCTTCCTGGAAGTACAAAATAATTTTTTAGGTAAAAAACTGTAGAAAGTTGGGGAACTCAAAATTTGTGCAAGACTATAACTATAAGGCATTAAGCGGCTAGGACGCACCCCACAGTAGCGCCAGCTGATCCCAGAATAGCACACGAGTACGGACAAAACCCTCGAGGCAGCGTTGAAGCAACTGACCGCAGCCTCCCAGGGTGCGGGGAGGTCACTATACCAGCACCAGAAAATACTGGGAGCGGAAACAAAACACGAATTAACTTGGGTCGCCGCTACGGCGGAGTAGAGATGGAGTATTTTACAGCACTAATTTCATAGTCACAAATAGTAAGCTCTCACGCAAGTTAATTCCCACTCGGTGGGTCGGTAAGCCACTTTAAGAGGTTGTTAAAGGAAAGGAAAAAGATGAAAATAATGGTAGAGCGGTGTTCAGGCGAACATACGTAATCAGGTAAGTTGTTGATAGTAGGGAAATGAAACAAGCCCGTAAGGCAATGTAACTTGAGCCAGATGACCTCAGGAAGCAACCGTTAGAGTTTCCTCCAAGTCTCAGGAGTTCACCGATGGCAAGTAGGTTTGAGAAATTTCGTAAGAAGCGATTCAATTAGTTAAAATCTCCCTTCGAAGTAGTTTTCTGGCCATCGGCCTTTTAATTGAGTTAGAATTAATTCTTAAAGACCTGAACACCAAGCTAATATCTCAAAAATAAAAATAACGTAATTCAAACCACACTCATACAAACTTAAACACAGAAAAATAGAACAGTAAGCGAAGAGAAGTTATACATAACCTCGTTACTACGTATGTGGTAATAACTGGCGCCCTCCAGGTGCTGCTCAGACTGCCACTGCTCCAGTAAAAGTGTCAAATACCTAATCTACTTAGCTAAAAAATCATCTGCCCACCCCCCCTCTGCTCAGCTCAAGCTCCGCAGCAACAAATGACAGCGCGAAAGCGACGCATGGCTCTGCCTCCAACGGCAATACGAGGAGCATGTGGGAAAAATTTTCCACAAATGATTTTAGGTTATTTTCGCATTCATCCCTTGCAATTTATGCACTATTTAAAATCCCGGGGATTTCGGGGAACAAAGGAATTCCCGGACTGGGAAATAATTGTAGCCCCAAATCATCCGGGATCCCGGGATGCAAACCCTAGACACCAATAAGTGTTCTGCCCTCCTTGCCAGATGGTGTTCTGCCCTCCTTATGCCGGATGGTGTTCTGCCCTCCTTACGCCAGATGGTGTTCTGCCCTCCTTGCGCCAGATGGTGTTCTGCCCTCCTTACGCCAGATGGTCTACCCTCCTCACGCCGGATGGTGTTCTGCCCTCCCTACGCCAGATGGTGTTCTACCCTCCTTACGCCAGATGGTGTTCTGCCCTCCTTGCGCCAGATGGTGTTCTGCCCTCCTTACGCCAGATGGTGTTCTACCCTCCTTACGCCAGATGGTGTTCTGCCCTCCTTACGCCAGATGGTGTTCTGCCCTCCTTACGCCAGACGGTGTTCTGCCCTCCTTACGCCAGATGGTGTTCTGCCCTTCTTACCCGATATGGTATTAACCGCCAAACGGTTTTGTAGGAAGTAAAAGAAATAAAAACATGAAACAAATCGGTCAAAATATGCATGAGGAGACTATTTCAATAATTTAAATGGATTTATGAAAAAACTCACAACACTAGTGACAGTGTATATGTTAAAAGCTGTTTAAATCAACATGCAAAAAGGTATCAGGCCCTGTTTGTGAAATAGTCTCAATAGGTACAAAAATTTTGAAGTTCTGTTATCTTAATCATGTGAAATGGCCCTATTGTTTGGTGAGAATGCAGCGTCAGAAGTACCAGCAGTGGAATTATGAGAAGGGCCAGCAGCAGGAGCAGTAGAAGTACTTCTTCATGTGAGAACTTAACTCTGTGACACTCCTCACACTTGTTTCTTTACCTCTTGCTGAGGTGCAAGCGGATACGAGGGAAGTGATGGAGGCCTTATAGCAGTGGAGCACGTGACAGTTTCCTGATTTAAATAATAAAACCTATTCTAATTGCTTGGCTGCCTCATATGACTGGGCGCTGATGGTAACGGGCTAGGGTTGGTACAAGAAAAATTATCGCTTGGCTCATTTGAGTTGCCATGCACTCTGCTATTCTTCTTCGAGGAGCAAATTATCATATCGTTTCTTATTAGGATAAGCCATTGTTCATCAAAATATATTTGTGATTAGGGCATGAACGTAAGGCTTTGCCTTCTGAATTTTCCAACACCAAAACACTAAATTGAATTTGTTTGAGGTAGAGCATAGATAGAAAACAATAAATACTGGTTGTTTAATTGTGAAATACTAAACTCATTAAGGAACAAGCTAAGTAAGGGTCATTCAAATAATGAAGTACAATGAAGGCGAAGAATGAAAAAAGGGTCCTACACTGAACCTGACTAGAAGACTCACACCAGGCACGGTGCAACACTGGGGCAACCCCTCGCACTCACCAACAACATAGGAGCAGTCGCGGGAGGGAATCGGCAGTAGAAGTGATACAGCGAGAATTACCAGTAGAGTGATCACGGTCAGCAGCATTAGGAATAAGCAAAAGATCCCACTGCAGAAGTAATCACAGGCGAGCTACAATAGCAGAATTATCAACCAGGTAAACACGTTTGGAGGCCACCCAAATCATCGGCCGTGCCACCTGATCTGACACAACTCACAGAGTACCAGGCTCTCGGGAGCGAGCGGTGGTGGTTCATCGGAATGAAGTGCTGAGAGCCAGGTGGTGATCCTCTCACAGTTTACAAACCAAAAACAATCAGTGAATGAATAAATTTGAGAAAAATTAAATTGATGCTAATTAATAGCTCTACGAACCATTTAGTGTATTGTTAAAATTTACCGGTAATTCCCTTCACATATCTGGCTAGGATGCGTCCGCTGCCGGAAGCGTCCTCCAGCATTCCTCAAGTTGTCCTCCCTCCAGCCAGACGGATCACACTCGACAGCTATCCCATATGTCGTACGAACTGATGATCAACGCTTATGTTGAGGCTATTATCATAGCTCCTTCATATTAGTACTCAAGGTATACGGTGTAGCTCTCACAACATCTATGCCTTCTAGATCATTCATTGACCAATTTCTCGTACGGAATGCATGTTTTTGTGCGAACACACGCTGTTTCTACGACTATATAGCTCAATTGGCACACCTCTTTTGTGTGAACACACTGTCTCTACGGTTATGTAGCTCAATTGGAACACCCCTTTTGTGTGAACACACTGTCTCTACGACTATGTAGCTCAATTGACACACCCCTTTCGTGTGAACACACTGTTGCTACGACTATGTAGCTCAATTGGCACACTTCTTTTTTGTGAACACACTATCGCTATGACTAAGTAGAGACAATAATATATATTAGCACACCCCTTTTGTGTGAACACACTGTCGCTACGACTATGTAGAGACAATAATATATATTAGCACACCCCTTTTGTGTGAACACACTGTCGCTACGACTATGTAGAGACAATAATATATATTAGCACACCCCTTTTGTGTGAACACACTATCGCTATGACTAAGTAGAGACAATAATATATATTAGCACACCCCTTTTGTGTGAACACACTGTCGCTACGACTATGTAGAGACAATAATATATATTAGCACACCCCTTTTGTGTGAACACACTATCGCTATGACTAAGTAGAGACAATAATATATATTAGCACACCCCTTTTGTGTGAACACACTGTCGCTACGACTATGTAGAGACAATAATATATATTAGCACACCCCTTTTGTGTGAACACACTGTCGCTACGACTATGTAGAGACAATAATATATATTAGCACACCCCTTTTGTGTGAACACACTATCGCTATGACTAAGTAGAGACAATAATATATATTAGCACACCCCTTTTGTGTGAACACACTATCGCTATGACTAAGTAGAGACAATAATATATATTAGCACACCCCTTTTGTGGGAACACACTGTCGCTATGACTATGTAGAGACAATTAGCACACCCTCTCGCTCTGCAGAACGTATCGCCAAATAATGCAATTCAATTCTACAAACTTCCAAATCTTAGACTCTGTCTCAACCTGTTTTGACCTTAGGATTTTAGAATCTTTCATTTTTTTAAACGGAAACAATCCTTAACAATACTTACAATCCTTACTCGTTGCAAATAGGAAATAGATTGCAATCTTTTCAATTTATTTTTTAGACATTTTGTTTTTGAGATTATTTTTTATTTTTTGAACTGATGGTGTAGCCGGCCTTCGAATTTTTTGCTTATAAAAAACCTCTGTTTTATCTACGTTTTAAATTTTCTCATAAATTGGCGGCTCTAGCAAATGACTGACCCGTTCAGATGTGTACAATACAGTAGTTCAGGTACTTAGGCCTCAACGTTATGGATCATAACTTGCAGATGGATAGCTGTCCTTTTTTGATGTTATGTTTATCTCGAAAAACATTTTATTGCCACCTTCTTATGTTCTATTCAACTTATTGACTCGTTAGAGATTCATTTGACTTTTTTTAACAAATGTACTTGAGCCCTTCAATAAATTGCAAAGTGCTCTGAAGTAAAACATTACAATGATAATGCACACTATCTTCATTTGTAAGCTTCTTTGGCTGAATACTGAAGTTTATTTTTACAATTAATTAGATAAAACTGATACCATATCTACTGCAAACAATCCGCTAGCTACTTCTTGGTACAGAAGGAAATTTCACCTCTCAGCCAGGCATCCTTCTTTTTCCTTACAGAAATCCGTTGGCATAATCAAAATTACCCTCAGTTCACACCATGTCCACCTTTCAGCGAAGTATTCGACCGCATCACGCAATGCAGCAAAAGAACCTCATGGCCGTACCAGGCAGACTGGCCAGGCCAGAGAGCGGCGCTGGAGGCAGCGGGTGCCGACTTCGGCACTTGGCGGGACTTGGTGCTGGCGTGTTCAGCCGATGTGCGGGTCGTCAAGGGGGCGGCTGAGGCAGCTTTGTCAGAAGATGAGTGATGCATGAACACAAGTGAGTTAAATTATAGGCAAAAATGCTCACGAAGAGCAAATATTAACTCTATTCTAACCTTCTAACGCGCAAATCATTCATTGAAAGCTTGTGAATATGATCATGATCTTAAATAATTTACTGACTTAGAAGATCTCAAGCAAAGATTGTTCACGGTTCCATTTCATATTTTCTCTCATGTCTCATGTCTCAGGCAGCGACCTGTCTCAGGGAACTGAACAAGCACACACTTGTAAATGCCGTGGAAGACACAATGTCCACCTAACGGTATAACAAAGATGAAGGAATAAATGTACAAGGCCGTGCGCGCAACAGCCTTTAGTGCAGCAAAAATTACACACTTTCACATGCTGAATAAAGTTATTTGGTATGAGTATTTTTGTCCAAGAACTTTTTTTGCACGGAAGTTAGTACCTATATGAAGTGTCTTTGGCTGAATTATGTCTTGTGGATCAAGAAACGATTGCTTGAGGAAAACTTCTTATTCCAGGCCCTAACTTAGACCAATTACGCTCTAAGAGATACATCATTAACCCTCCAGCAGGTGTACTCGCTGCTAGGTTTCATTACCGCATGCATTGTTACAGTAACGTGTCAGACAATGAGAAAGTTGTCCCAACATTTTTGTGCAGGTAAGAGTTGTGTTTGTTTAACTCGCCTCATGCATGAGATGAGGAGTACTCATTAGTGTTTACATTTAAAATATAATGACATGAGGCGCCATCCTTTATTGCAGCAACGGAGCGCGGGTTTTTGGCCTTGTGTTACTCGAGCATTTGCGTAACGCAAATCTTCTATACATTCTGCTGAAAAGTTCTGGCGTCATGGTTGCGTGTTAGCGCGAGACGTGCGAGTTTTCAAAATTTTTATTTTGTGCACACCTTCGTTTCTGATATTTTTATGAACAAGCGGTAGATAAGAAGAGCATTCCCACTTGGAAACTTCCCGTAAAACAAAATCCAACTGGTACGTTTCAGAAAAGGGGTACAAATACCCCAATGGTCTGCAAATGTAGGATGAACGTTCAAAACTCAGTGAACCATTTTATGGTTGCAGGCTAACATCCAGAGTGACCTACACTTGGTTGAATAAAATTAGCACGAGGTTGGGACCGTTGAAATAAGAACTTTGGTTGAAAATGCTTCGTTGAAAGCTTAAAATAATTTGGAATTTAGAACGTAGCCACCAAGGTCTCCTGATATTTCGCCCCTAGATTTTACTCGGAGGAAAATTTGAAGATAAAAAAGTTAAAGAGGAAAGTAAAAGATGCTGTCCAGCAGGACGACAATGAATCGTAACAATGATCGCCATAATAGAAAACCAACGATTTTATTTCAATAGAAAGAAGTCCTACGTAACTCTCAGCTCGGGACCTCACGTTTCTCCCTCAAGAACACTGACCTCCGTGAATACTACATCAGGACGGGTCGCAAAACCAACAATTTCTTGCTGTCGACGAGGCAGTTCTCCGTGGCAAGCAGATATTACAATTCCATAACTGCCTCAGTCCACATTTGGACTTTATTCGAGGTCTTCTTAACGAGGAACTTTGAGGCATAAACTAAGTTCAATTAGAACGATTTCCCTGTTGAAACTACGATATTTTTGTTTTAAAACAAATCATTTGGATTCACATTTATATATATATTGGTCTATTTTTAATTTTCTCAATCGCTCTACCGGCATTTCGGATAATTGACTGAATCTTCTTAACTAAGAGTTATTCATACAGGATGTAAGCATGCAGATGCCTTAGATTCAGTAAATATGAAGTGTTATAGTGATCTCGCAAAGCAAACCTCAATGGTATCCACATGTTATAAAATTTCCTTCTCTTTAATGGTTAAATTCCTGAAATGTCATGAAATTGAAAATAAATTGCCACCGTGCTTCCATTGAAACTACTAAACAGTGAAGTCAACTTATTTCGAAACTTGAATTTTGTTTTCTCTGAAGATTTGATTGTTGATAATGAGAAAGTGTTTCACAAGTCATAATGCTTGTTGATTTTGCTGAAATATAGACATCAGGAACGTTATTTCTTTTGGAAAATGCTCTCCAGAGTACAGCATGCAATATATATATAGCTTATATCGATGACAGCATTGTTTACAATGTTTATGAATATGCAACAAAATTTATTTCAATGAACCCGACTTGCTTTACTTTCATATTTACTCCGCGACTGCAGGCCGTGATGCCACAGCCGTGGCTCTCATGCTGCAGCACGCCCAGCTCCGCCGCCTGCGGGTAGACATGACAGCCGCCCGATGGAGAAAGACGTGCTGGGAGGATGTTGCTCAGCGCAGAATGGGAGACATTGCACTCCTTTCCCGCTGGTTTTCTGACGAGGACTCGTGTGATGACCTGATGCAACCATTCAAAAACAACGGGTATGTTCACATAGGAAACGGGAAAATAGGATATAAGTGGGTGTTCTCATTGATTATATTACTTCTTGAAAAATGGCGCGATTTTCTCAGAGAACTACAATATTGTGGCCATCGTATATACTCAATAAATCACAATAAATAGCACACATAAACGATCGCCGGGTAGTAGCTGTAGCGCATAAGCTGCAGCGCACCAAGTGTCGTCAAGGTCCTCACAAAGCTCCCGCTGACAGGTGTCGGCTGGTGCTGTTTAGAGGCTACATAACCACCGCTGCAGGCGTGGCAGCCCTGGCTGCTGTCTCCACGCCTGCAACAAATTTGCTCGTCTATTTGAGGCAGCCTCTGTCGCTCACAGATCTTCAGGGCAAATACGCGGAGTTGGGTGAGTAATGACAGAACACTTGCCCTGAGTAAGTGAATACGCCGAATGATTCATTTAAACCAGTGCTGTTCACTTTCTTTGTTGCCCAGCTCCGCATAATGACTGTATGAAACCGTTTCACCCCTTGCGTATGAGAACACTTTAATACTGTTGCTCTGAAACTCTGCCTAAAGCAGCAAAACTTTACATTTAGAAGTGTCTAAAAATATCATTGTTATTTCAAAAAAGTAACTTTATTTTGTGTACTTATAATATGAGAGCCAGCAAGGTTTTTCATCTCCCGTCGAAATATCATCAATAACAATGTTACTGTTGGTAGAAGGGCCAATCCTTGGAGGATAACATTTCAAGTACACAGACGCGATTGCCACGATCCCACACCACGAACAGCCAAGCGTTCAACACCCAGGAACTTTGGTAGAGTCTAATTGATCATAGCATCAAGCTTGTGCAAGGGAGAAAGTCCACGGCTCCTAGACACAAGGTAAGGCTGCTGTAGTTGCTACAGTGAATGGAAGAGTGAAGATCTGCTGAAGTACAACCAAAAAGTTGCTGAACATCAAAGAATAAAGTGGTCTAACGAGCGTGGGGTTATCCTCACGCGATGATACAAGTCAAGTGCCTCTACACAGAGATTTGGAGATACGGAAATTATTCTAAACCTAGAAAACATCTTTCATTTTTCCAAGCGCCATTTACACAATGAGATAATTTAAATTAAACTAAAACTTTTAGAAATATTGAAAAATATTTATGAAAGGTTGATTAAATCAGAGTCTTGCATCTAGTGAAATGCTGATTTCATCAAAACTTTAAGAACGTCTAACTTGAACGTTTCGTTGTTCGGGTAACACCCCAGAGACGAATTTCTATGTCTCCGAAAATACCATGGAAGCACTGGGCTGTATCCCTTCAGAATTCTCACGAAAGACATGAAGACACAATCCTTGAACACTCATAAACACTCATCTGTTGAGATCCTCCTCATTTCAAACTAACGACGATAACAAATTTAGTAGGAGTGAGAACTCGATACATGGAATATCTAGTGCCATAACCTGCTTCTTTTAGTTTGCGGCTGAACTGAGGAGGCTGCACTTGCCCTCGCATAGTTTTGATGAACTACTAGGTTCATCAAGCTACTTTCCAACTTAAGCTTTGGTTTTGTCCTGCAAACTTCTTGATCATTGTTCACGCTGTTGTCCGCTTTATTGTAGGAATACACCAATAAACAAAATTCATTTTAGTTATGAAAACAATGCTTTAATTTGTTCAATAAACAGCGAGGGGATGGAATTTCAACTTATGATTCGGTGTCCTTTTCCGGGCGGAAAATATTTGATATTTTGGCTCTACCCGAATTGTGCCCAGTGCAGAGATGACTGCTTCTCTATCACACTTCATCTCAGCTAAACTGCGTCATTCTCGGGTCGTCACAAGCTGTTTCTTCATTGGACTACGAATAAAAACAATTAATGTACCCTAAATCATATGATACAAACTTTGCATTAAGCTGTGTATCCCGTTCGGTGCCCTCTCAGTTTTCAAGCTTGAAACTCGGATCGTCCGTTAAAAATCCAGGGTTGCGGAGTCGGAGGAATAAATGTGCGACTCCGACTCCGACTCCGACTCCACCTTTCCAGAATTTGGCGACTCCGACTCCGACTCCGACTCCACCTTTTCAGAATTTGGCGACTCCGACTCCGACTCCGACTTCACCTTTTCAGAATTTGGCGACTCCGACTCCGACTCCACCTTTTCAGAATTTGGCGACTCCAACTCCGACTCCGACTCCACCTTTTCAAAATTTGGCGACTCCGATTCCGACTCCGACTCCACTTTTCCAGAATTTGGCGACTCCAACACCGACTCCGCCTATTCACAATTTTGTGACTCCAACTCCACCTATTCATAATTTATAAGATGAATATTTTATTTCTTAACTAGTGTACACGAACCGTCAAAAATGACGGGATTCAATACTTTTCTTCAACAAATTTTCGTTTGAGTGGAGTTTCCATGCTCTCAGCTTATTCCAAAAGTAACTTAATTTTCTTATTAGAGTAATAAACCCTCAGAACCCAGTATTTTTGAGCCGCAAGAGAAGTTGTTATAGCCATTCGTGTCGTTTCCAAGATACAGAAATTCAGCATAACTGAAAGCAACTGCGAACTTGTGTATGTATATTGTAATATGCAATACAGTACTGTGCATTGTATTACAGTATATTGTATATAAAATACAGCATATTGTAGTATGCAATACAGTACATTGTAATATACAATACCCCGCCGAACTCGGTATTCACGATACAAACTCGAGTATATAAGGCTCTGGATCGCTCTAATTGTTTTGAAAGTGACTTATTATAGAGTACTTGCACAACGAAAATGTGAACTGAACTGAAACCAAGACCGCCAATGCTAATATCTTCCCATCAATTATTCTTAACAGCGTGACACAAAACGTATAAATAAACACACGACAGTCATTTTTAGGAGTAAACGGTTGCAGGTGTTGAAACCTGTGCGTATGTTCATTACATTCTTTATTAGCGAACGACTTGTAAATTGACTACAGAATGTTAATAATCAAGATACTAGTGTACATGATTGGTCAAAAATGACGGGATTCAATGGTCTCGTTTTAAAAAAATCTCAAGATAAAGATGGCAAACAAATATGTCCATCCTAATAGTACCCGCGATTAAAATACAGTATTCTCGTACTTGTGCACTGGTAAAACTCGTATCACAGATACGGTTATTAAGCATCTTTAAGAACGTCACAGACGCACACAACAACCAAGCAAGCAACAACTGTGCATTATAATTTAAATTATTGTTCGCCAAGAAGTTTTTAAAATATTTGCCATACCTTTTAAGCATTTAAATGCCTTTTAAATTTAAATGCGAAAAGCCACATTTTCTTGACAGTAGATTCGATTTTCACGCAATGTTTTTTACTTATAAACATAATTGAGCAGATGCCATGTTTTTAATAATATTTCAATGGTATTTATGATACTGTCCAAGCAAGCAGATTCCCATTGTAATAACATAGGGGAAATAACGCACGAGAACATATACTTATTTATCAATTGACGGACACCTGGGTTTTTATTATACCGGGTGTCCCACAAAAATGTCCCTGATTTTTAATTAATTATATCTCAGCTTTAAATTAACATATTTGAACTGTCTTTTTTCACAATGTAGTAAATTTTGTTTGATTTTCGAATAATTTAAGTTTTTGAAAATCGGTTGAAAAACTACTTTACAATGATCAATTTACTGAAACGGATAGAAAAACTAATTGTTCAAAGGAAAAGTTTTTAAAACAATATTGATATTCTTCCTTATTTTGTACTATCCATAAAGCTGAACAAACAAAAATTTTAAAGAGTAACAAATCATTACCTTAAATAACGTTTAAATAAATAAAGTAATTTACTATCCTTCGACATACCCTCCATTTCTCTCCAGGCAAGTATTACTTCTAGCCACCATTGAACGAAGAGTTTTACCCATTATTCCACCGTTTTATTTCAGTACTTGAAACACTATTATTGAGAACACTTGAAACTTGAAACCTCTCAGAGGGTTTAAATACTTGGTGGTATGTAGGATACATCATTTTGGAATTATTCTTAACAGTAGGTATTGAGAAATGAGGAAGAACACAAGTGTTGTTTTTAAAACTTTTCCTTTGAACAATTTTTCTGCCCCTTTCAGTAAATCGATCATCGTAAAGTGGTTATTCAACTGATTTTCAAAACTTGAATTATTTGAAAAGGAAACAAAACTGACTACATTGTTAACAAAAGACAATTAAAATATGTTAATTTAAAGCGGATATATAATCAATTAAATAGTCCGGGACATTTTCGTGGGACACCCGGTATAATGTTGATTGTTCTTACACAATAAAAGGTCAAGTGTCTTCTTTAAACAAATAAATAAATAGATTTAGGTATTTCGTGAACGTAATCTCTCCTATGTTAATACAATGGACTTTTAGGATTTAAAACTTAAGGGCAACTATTCGAACATTTATTTCATATACAGAAGAACTTCAAGGGAACAACAGCAAGTCGTTTCCCGAGGTACGTACCCAAGTTAGGCGTATCTTGAGGATTCCAACAGTACGCACAGCAGCGTCCTCTGTAGTATTTTTACTATTAAATTCCTTTAAAATGGAGACCGAAGATTTTCGTTAACGCAAGGTTAGTTTTTAAAAACGAAAATCCCTAAAAATAGAAGACGACCAATGGACGCGGCCGGTCATCAGCAAGGTACTCCGGTAGGAAGTTTTAGAGGTGTTCTGAGTAGAGAGACAGAGTTTTAAGATGTCTGGACGCCGACTAGCTGAATATCGTATCTTATTGCTAGATTGCATAAAGCACTAAGATTTTAACAATTAATTGACAATTAATTACCTTAAAAAATAAGTGCCTGTTCAAGAGGCTGCAAGAGCCGGGTCGAGGAGTTCAAGTCACAGAAAGAGACTGCTTTTTAGGCAAGAGAAATAAGTTATAGGAGCCAGACCCACTTTTATTAAAAGGGCAACATGCAGCCCAGGCAGAGCAAGCTCAAAGTTAATTTAATGAGTGAACGCCAAAGCGTCACGAGTAATGTTAATTTCAGCGATTTAAGGTTAATGCAGGTCTGCTAGAAGCTCAAACAGGCTTAATTATAGAAAGTTAAATTTAAACACAAAAAACGAGAAGAAAAGATGCAGGTGCAAAACAAAAAAGCGAAGAACAGAAAGAACTAATTTCAACAGTTTCAAATTCTTGTCTGTGAACTAGAGAGGCCAACTGAAGAAAACTTTTTCTTCCACAAAGCCGCCATCAGAAATACGGAAGATATTCAACAGAAAATTTCATTGAACAAATAGAATTGGCTGTCCGTCTTTGTTGGTTGGTCTGTCTCCCTTAAAGATGCTTAATGACTGTCTGTGATGCGCGTTTCACCAGTGCACAAGTACTAGAACATTTTTATCGTAGGTACTATTAGGATGGAAATATTTCTTTATGATCCACATCTGGAAGATTTGCATAAAGGCAATATTGAATCCCGTCATTTCTGACGGGTCGTGTACACAATTATGTATACTGAGTGTTTCAGAACACAAGGTACAAAATTGCACACCAAGTAGAAAATAGCTAAATAAACACTTTTTGTTCTATCAAATTTTCCCCAAAAAATCGGGGTTGTGAGACATTAGCTGTTTATTGCTTTAAAGGATGAAATTTAATGACACAATTGCTCGCAATTTTTATTTTGAATTTACTTTACAAAAATTGTTCAAAATGTATTCTACCTACATCAATGCACTTTTCGAATGTTAGCCTTAACGACTGCCGGATATTAGGAAACACGTCTGGCATTAAGGTATATCACCTGCAGCCACTGCAATTCTGTCCACAAGATCTTCCTCAGACTCAATGGGTGTGGCATACATAAGGCTCTTCACGTGTCGCCAAAAATTGAAATCGAATGGAGTCATGTCAGGAGATCTAGGAGGTGATGCAACTAGAACATTTCGCCGAATCAACGTAAATTCAAAATATTGCGAGTAATTTAGTCATTAAATTTCATCATTTGAAACAATAAACGGCTAATATCTCAATGTCTCTTCCTTCGGAAAATTTCATAGACGAAAAAGTTTTTATTTGGACATCTACTTGGTGTGCAATTTTTTTGCCTCTTATTCTGAATCTGAAACACCCTGCATATTACTGACAAGTTTTTTCTGAGTAGGTAATGTAGGCACTGTCTACACTGAGAAGCATAGATATGTATCAACAACTTTTTATTACTAAGTATGCACTAATTCAGTGAAATTATAATAGTTAATTCAATGACTATGCTTCAAATCCCCAAAATTATGATATACGTGTAGATAAGGTCCGCCAGATTTGCACACTGCCTTTTCTTCTCTGTACCTACACTATGCAGGGTAACAATACAGAAAAGGTGTCATGTTATTGCTCAACTCTATGTTACATTTCGGCTATAATAGGCAAAAAATATTCTGCTTTCGTCACAGGGGCCTGACGTTTTCGGAACGTTTTGTTTACGAATAAGTCACTTCTAGCTTATTTGCGTGTAATATGATACTATCTCTTATTTCCATCTAACTTTTTACTTTATATTTGACACTTTCTTATTTTAATAGACGCCCACGTTCTTCTCATTTCGTGTTTTTTGGAGCAATTTGAAATGTTCCAAGCAAGAGAATTTGTACTATGGCATAAAAGCAACAACCATTGCAGCTGAGATAGTGCATTATTTTCAGTTACAATATGTGTGTGACTGTAAGTGAAGTTGTTGCTAGTGTGTGTAATTATTTTCTTGCAGCTCGTTTACATTGTATTTAAATTTTTTCAAGTGTCTCAATGCCGATATTGATTACCTTACAACATTTCCAAATCTTCCTTAAGAAGAAATAATTGATTATATAATGCTATGAAACGGATCCTATTTCAGTTTTTAAAATTGTATAAACATAATTCTAAAATTCTCCATTTCAGCGTATGCTTACTTAGGAACTGGGGAGTGATATGAAGATAAAAATTAAATGATGATATAGTGAAATGCAATAAAACTCTGAAAGAACCAAACTACATGCAAGGAATAACTTTAGAAATGAGCATAAATTATTATTATTAATACATGTTAACTTGACCTAAAGACAAGGAAGCCATATCAATTTTGATAACATAAACTGAAAACTAGAAGTCTTTATGCACCAGACCATAGCTTCAGGTTATGGCAAAGACTACTCATTGGCAGTGAATCATAACCTAAAGACTAAAAATATTTATGATCACAACATAACTTTAAGTTTCTGCAAAGACTAGTCATTATCAATCAATGCATCATTAAGAGCGTACAGAGTTACCACTCCTTACGTGAGTACAATGTTTTGCATCAGCTGAAATGTTCTACAAGTAACTTGCAGCACATTTACTACTGTTTTCCACTTCCTATGTGTTAATTGAAGGGGAAATGAACAAAACAGAAATATACAGAACGAATTTGCAATGCTTTCAATTACTAATTCTCGCTTTTTAACTGCAACATTTGCCTTATTACTTCAGTATAATTATAATTATTTCTCGTATGTATCATATACACATATATAAGTATGCAAACCCACAATGAATAGATAACATGACGGTAATAGGTGATAGGTATAAATACGCTGTGTCAAACTTAAAACAAAATAATCAACAAAAACATTGCGTATTTTATAGATTTTTCAGCAAAGTGTTCTAATTCTGCTTTGTTTACTTTCGGTTTTAAACAATTGTAAATAATTTTTAGCAAAAATTAGAATCAAAGACACCAAAAAATAGCGACTCCAACCACGACTCTACCACATCCGAATGAACGACTCCGACTCCGACTCCACCACATTCGGAAAAGCGACTCCGACTCCGACTCCGACTCCATCACCCTTCAGAGTAGCGACTCCGACTCCGACTCCGACTCCACCACACTTCAGAGAAGCGACTCCGACTCCGACTCCGACTCCACCCTAAAACATGCGACTCCGGCGACTCCGACTCCCGACTCCGACTCCGACTCCGCAACCCTGAACTTAAAATGTACGTAATTATTTTCTCACACAAATGATGATTTGCCCACATGATTGGTTACTATCTTTGAATATAATATTTTTATTATGTGATAGTCAGGATCAATAGTATAGAAACCTTCAGTCCATATTATGGCGTCATCTTTTTCCGTACTGCGACTGGCTATGTTATCAGTGGCAGCTGTTAATGAAAGAAGAATAAAGCCTCAACATTGGTAGTTCCAGCTCTTCAAACCAGTCAAAACGCGGTGGGCTCATGCCATCATAGTAGGCGGCGAATTTGAGCTTAAAATAGGAGATGGAATTATTCGTGAGGAGGGCAACAAGTTTCGAAAGATGGTAAGGAAGGGAGAACTGAAAGAAATCCGCTCACGTTCTGTACCTATGATGCTAAGTGTATTATTGAACAGTTTAAAGTGTGTGGAGGTATGGAGGAGTGAAACCATCCCAGATGGATGGAAATAAAAGCCTGGTTGCATCAGAAAGGACAGAAAAGTTGGACAAAACCAAAACAAAAAACGTATTTCTCTTAGTAAGATTTCTGATTGAAAAGAAACGTGTAGTGGAACAACAGGAGTGGTAGAAGAACACAAGGGTTTTAGGAAAGACAATCATCGTGCTGCCAATTTCTAGGTTTGTAAATTAAATTATTGAGAGAATCATAAAAGACAGCTATCAGCCATAGCTGGCTCTTTTACGATACTCAGAAACATTTGACGGGGTAAATTGTTCGAGGCATTTGACATAGGTAGAAACATTGGTTAAAGTGAGAAGCTTGTGGGAACTGTGAGATGTGTGTTGAGATTTACACTGGGGGCAAAATAATACAACACGTTGATTAAATCGCCTGATTCTATAAGTCTAAACCCCGAGCAATTTCAAAAATTTAACAATATATAAACAATAGTAGAAAAAAGTAAATAGTGTATTAAAAACGCATAAGTTCTTAATTAAAAAATACATAGGAATGTGTATAATAAATACGTGAGCATAAGGTAACATCACATTTCAAGCTATACATACATACATAATACTTCGTTGCATAGATGTTTTTCTCAATTATGGCTTCGAGACGTTTAGAGTAGCTCACTACATGCTTATCACAAGTTTCGGGTGTAATCTTATTCCATTCTTCAATGCAAATCCTTTTAGTTTAATGATGTTTTTGAGACCTCTTTTCTAAATCTCCAATTTCAATTCCATCCACCGGTTTTTGATCGGATTCATGTCCTTGGATTGACTAAGCCATTGCATTGACTTGGTTTCGTTCGCAGTATGTTCTGGATCGTTTTCATGTTGGACGGTCCTTCCCCGTTTCAATGTTAACAAACGAGATGATGGTAAGAGCTGCTCATCCAATATTTCAGGAAATTTTCTGCCATCCACGATTTGGTCAATAATGAGAAATTAACCTACTCCTGAAGAACCTACCCGAAACTCAACAGTGGGTATGGTGCACTTTGGTTTATACTCTTCGTTTTGTTCCCTCCAACCATGGTGTGCGCTGTTTCTCCCAAATAGCTCAATTTTGGTTCCATCTGACCACAGTACTGAGTTCCAAAGCGCTGCTGACTTCAGCCTGGCCTTGAAGGACGTTTCTGAAGAAGAGGTGCCCTACGAGTGGTGCAGGTGCGAAAACTTTCACGACATAAAGCCCAGCTGATCGTGTGTTTGCTGGCTTCGATCCCTGATTCCTTGAGATCATTCTTCAATTCTTCACGTTTGCGTTACGGTTCGGACCAACTTTCGAGCAGCACGGTCGTTAATGTATCCTGGACGCTAGTTCGAGGCTTGCTGAGAGTCTCATTCCGGAATTTCTACTTACGTATTATTGTTCTAACCGAGGCTATAAGAGTACACAGCTGTGCACATATTTTCCGATATCCTACAATTTGGAGAATCACAATATGTTGGCGAAGGTCTTAGCTGATGTCTTTATTCGTACCCATGCTTACTCCTTTTCGAACGAGAGCTGCTGTATCAGTGACACGTTATTGGATATGAATGCGGATGAAAGTTCAGTTGCCAAATAGTAGAATGTATTAGAACATTCTGGAATAATTCTAAAAGAATTTTGGTAAATGATATCGAGGAAAAACATTGGTTTTGTAAACTTATGTTCAGTTTTTTATTATACATGTTTCTAAACATTTTTTTCCATTTAAATAATTGTGGGTTTTAGATATATTATTGTCTTTGCAAAAATATTGTTTATTAATAATCCAATCTCGTAATTGTTCGTGGTTTAGAAATGTGGTGTCTGGCGAGATAACCAACGTGTTGCATTATTTTTTCCCCCGCTGCACATGTGCGATGTGGGAACTGCAAGACGAGGTGTGCTCGGGCAAGACAGAATTGCAAGTAATTCCTCTTACTGTTCATTATAAAGCTAAAGAATTAGATGCGAGCCTGAAAGTGAATATTTTGGAATTAGGGATGGGGAAATAAAACTGAACTTTTTGTCGTACGCTGTCGCCATTGGTGTGGTCACTGAGTCAATGCGGGAACTAAAGGAGTTCGAGATTGTGAAGAGTTCTACAAAGTATAAGGTAAAATAATGGTGTTAAATATTCATGAGACGGAGACAAACATGCTAACTTTGAGTGAGAATAACAAAATATTAAGTATCCAGGACGGACAGTGAACGAGTGCTTTGATACTCAAGAACACACCGCGGGAAAATATAAAAAGCAATGCAGTGGTGAGGAAGGTTTTGTGGTTCGTCCAAACATGCAGCTAACAGAATGTATTCTTAATGTAAAGGACTTTATAAGAACGATGCAGTAATTGGAGTCATGTATCGTATGAACACCTGGGCTGGAAAAGAGGTGGAATGATTGGAGATGCCGCAGAAATAGGGGACATTTAGCAGCAGAGGCGGCAAAACGAGCTGCTATAAAAGTATGCTGATGGTTTCACGTGAGGTTTTAATGTTCTCGTTACGATCATTAATTAGCATTAAGAAGCAGATTAGAGATTTGCTGCCACCAAAGATCGAAGTTAAAAAAAGAGCTATTCTTTATCATCAGTTGACGTAAGCTCGCAAACGTTGGCCTTTCCATCCACACTATAAATATGAATAGGGCAGGTAAGGGATAGAGCAGTACTGACCGCGTTTCAAGGTAACGTGGATCGTTGTGGTTCGTGGAAGCAAAGAGGATGGAGGGTATCAATCAATGAAGCGCAGTCTAAGAATTTGCTGGTAGACAATGAAGCGAATACGGAGGAGGGGTGGAGTACGCGCCGAGCGGCCGACGCACAACCATCGGAACTTAATTACATCACTGGGAAGCAAGACTACAACTCCTGCATACAGGCCTCATTAGCATCAGGCTCCTCTGTTACTTACGGCAAACCTGAATGCATCACACGGCTGGTGACGTTGAATAATCCTTGAGCGGTCGCTCAGGCCTCATGACCTAAACAGTGACCACTTTGGTGTTTGCCCATTGCTCAATTTAATTCAAAATGCTGGGAGGGAAAGTAGTTCGCTTTGAACCAATTTGATAACACCTGATAATATTACAATCGCTTGTGGGAAACCGTCGTCCAGCGATCGCATGGTTTATTTTTTATGCCTCATCTTATTTAACCCAGGCCTCAACATTAGGTGCTCGTTCATAAACACCATGAATAATTTTTCCGGCGTCCATCAGATGCACCCTAAATGATCTTCCCGTATCTGTTTATGTAACAAAATATATTGATTCATTCCCTCTCCTTGCTAGTGTAAAATAGTATCAAAAATTGCTCCTCATCAAGTGTCTCCGAAACTTCTGGCAAACTTTGCAGCGACAACTGAACGATTTGAACTTAACGCTCGCTCATCTTCTGGAGTTTATCTCGTACGAGGAACTCCTTCCCTCGGTTGGCTGCTCTACAAATATGGTGTGGATGTGCAACTTCGGATGAAATTATGAATTACTCTCTAAGATATTCTTGTCTTGGTTTCATTGTGACCTCGATGTTGAATGAGGTGATCTAGGAACCGGTTCAACGCGCTCCCAGACAGGTGTCCTACTTTCCAGGGAACAAAGTGGATGGTTACATCTTCGTGTTTTCAGATCATCGCCTTTTCACTCCAGTTCGTCTCGAAGCTGAATTGATGCGAGGCTGTCGTCTGGCACCCAGAGGCCTTGGTACCAGGCTGTAGCACAGGGGTAACTTTGGTACTTTCAGGGATCAGGTGGCGTGCCAAGTCACTGTTCGCACTCTTTATTACTAGCAAGGATGCCTCCGCATTATTGTTATTTACAGTACCGTTATTTCACATACTTCGTGAGTTACCTTCCAACACTCAATATTTAAATGTCCTAAGGCCGTTCCGTTATTTGGTAAGTATCGACTTTCTCAATGGAATAGCCATAAACTCTCACTACTGTTAGCCCAGGCTGTTTACTCCTAGTCCTGTTAGCTGCTGCGTATGTTGCTTCATGGTACTTCTACGACCTGCCTGTGCCTCATTGCTCCGTGCGCTATCTGTGTATCTAACTGCGGCGGTTGTGTCAGCTCAACCATCACTGTGCCAACGTTACATCACCACTATTTAACTAAAAAATGGAGTGGAATAATATTCCAATCGGAATTAATACGTTAAATTAAGTTTTCAATCTAGACCTAAAATTCCCAAACATCTGCTCAAATATTTTGACAATGAATTAAAATATGTTATCAAAATATGTCATCCGTAGGTGCACCACGGGAAATTTTACACGCTAGCAATCAAATTATAAACATCCCTTTTATTGTCAAGACCATCCGGCAGTCATTTCATCAAATCCACGTAGAGCGGATAGCCAATGTGAGAACGTACCGACGCCTTATGAATTAATCACGATTCTTCTTTCGTCAAACAAAATCCAAATTCAACTTTATCTTCTAAATAAGATATGAGGAAGCTATTCTACAGGGTTGGGAAAAAGCATCCGGTCTGAATAATTGGTTATGTTTCTACAACAGGATAATGCCAGAAAAACGAAAATTATACTCCCGTTAAATTTTAATTACTATTAAATCAAGAAACGAAGTAAATTTTTCAACGTGCATTTATTTTGCTTATATAAACCTCCAAAATTTTCCTCAGAAGCTTTCATCAGAGACAGGCAGTTTCTCTTGCGGTATTTTGACTATGTCATCTTTAGGGACAACTTCAAATCGTCCACCACGGCGTGAGGTAATGCTGAGACTTCAGTCTATTACATTGACCAAACACTGAAGTCCAGGAGGTTCAAATCAAGCAAAAAATAAGGCCTCATATCTTCTCTGCATAAATTGGGGAAACGATATTGACACCACACTTGAGTACTATTGCAAATTTGTGGGGAACACCATCATGTTGGAAGTGAAATATTATTTATTTAAAATGATATTTCACTTTCTAACATTTTTTTTTCTTTCTCGGTTTTCTTTTAAATGAAATTTAACTTTAAAATATCGCTTGGCAGGCTGAAGTCCAGACGTATTCAGAATATGAAATTGAATTCACTTTTGCTCTTTGTTTGATGAAAATCATAGGTGACTTCCAAGTTTTGGAGACTAACTCCCAAACCGTCACAGAGGAGGGTTTATGTCGGAGATAGACAGTTTACTTATGTTCGGGGATATCCGCAAATTGATGTGCATCACTCGGTCATTTTGAGGATTGAACTTCGGTTCCACGATGAACATCTTTTCATCTGAAAAGACAGTCTCTTCCCATTGCAAGTCATCCTTCAGGTTGTTCAGAAACAGCTGCGCTCTTTGAGCTCTTTTCTTTTTCTGGATCTCTGTCAGAAGCTGATGCATTTTCAGCATCAAGGGCGAGAGTAAAAACTCAGTTTTCACGATAGTTCTCATTCATTATGTAGACGCACATCTCTCTGGCCATTTTTATCACGGATCGTTTTGAATGTATTCGAACCCTTTCTCCGGTAGCTCTGATGCCCCTTTTTGAACGAGCTATACGTCGACGCACGCTTCTGAGGCTATCCTTAGCTTTGTCAATTTCCTCACATATGGTCACGGTGTCATAAACTGTAGATTTAGTCATTGTTTGCACCATGATGATTGTTGAACTTGATGCTCTCGCGCGTAGAAGGTCAATAAAAGCTTGTCATTTACTTTCTTTCGGAGAATTTCGAAAAGGCTTAACTACAAATTATGGTGAAACTAACATGCAAAACATTAATAAGTAATTAAGTGTAATTTTTTGGTAGAGACAAATATCAATAGATTCTATTGGAAATCGAAAGAGTCCGGGTCTGGAGAGTTTTTTCCTATCCTGTATTTATGTGATTATATATGTTAATTTGAGTTAAAACATTTGAAAATTGACCCTGAAAACAGAGGTAGACTGGGACATCGAGTCATCTAGGAGCTGGGTCCTACACACACAAAGGGTTAAAAAATACATACTCTCGGTTAATTTATTATCACATTAGAACAGATGTGAACCAAAGTTAACATGATGGTCTAAATGTTAATAAGCCACAAGCAAATTTGTTTGTAACGGAAGCGATGAGCTCCGGGGACGCTGCCACGATCTGACGCTGAAGATCCTGGCGCCTGTTGCCCCAACGGACCTCAAATATATCTACCTTCAAAAAGCTTTCTTTGAATATTAGACGGAAGGCTTTTGGTGAAAGTGAAATGTCATGCTATACATGGAAGCTATTATCAATTTATTTACTATCTGGTCACCTACAATGAGTTAGTGAGATTATTTGAGCAATTCATTAACTCTACACAAGTAATATGTGATGTTTTTAACAGGTGCCTCTGAGGTCAGCTTCTCATCCCCATTTGTGGCACCGACCGTGACCACGGAATCAGAAGTAAAATAAGTAAACTCGTACATTACACGAACTCTTATTCAGGGAGTTCTCCAAAATAGGCAATTTTAGTCCAAACAAACCTTAGCCATTTCCGCGATAGAGCGATACCGGGCTAATGGACTTCTATGTCGCATTTAAAGTTGACGTCAGTCGGTACTTTATATGATCAATTATTGGTTCTTCTACTGAGGCACAAATTCATTATCAAGATTTTTACACCATATTCGGCAAAGGCCTCAAGTATGAGAAGCAGGTACAAAAACGTCTAAAAACTGTGCGGAGAATTATATGTACAATAGCCATATGATTCACTCTAAGTCAGTGAACACATTACAGCACTGTAAGACACTGGTCGGACTTTGCAATATTGTATATATTCAACAGTAATATTATAACAAAAACGATGAGCTTGAAATAATTTCGAATCACCTGAGCGTATATTTGTTGAGGACATGATCATTTCGTTTGGTTTGATATTGACATGTGATAACTTACTTGAACAAATGGTGCAAGCATGCAATTGTGTTTTTTGTCAATTTTGAAGTTGATTACATTACATTCATCGAACCCTTACTTCGAATTGAAAAATGATTCTATACCATTATTGTAGAACTGCAATGGGAATGGAAGAAAAAATCTTTATTTGTCTTCGGATGAAATTCATTGTGTCGTTTCCGAAATTCTAACTAACATCTGAAAGCAAACACGAGTTAAATTCTATGTAGCTATGTAAAAAACATTCTTCAAAGTTCAAGTTAGCGTGAAAGTTCAGAACCACCTTACAATTCACCCTTTGTGAAATTCGTAGTGTACGAGTTTACGAGGCGTATCCGTAAAATAAGTTCCACGGGCTGCCGCTGACACTATGATCGTTTCTATGCGTGGCCAGGCAACAGAGGCAGGTTGTTTGGTTCCCCCCACTCCAATCATTTACCTAGCCAGCGTCGCTGCGACGTTTCGTCTTGGCTCAGCAACCGTCAGCGATGGAGCTTCCTCTTGCGTCTCCCGCCAGCTGCGAGTTGCGTTTCGTTTCCTGACCGCTAAGAAGAAATCGGCGAAGGAAATTCACGAAGAACTTTGTCAAGTGTATGGAGAAGAGTGGATGAGCTCCGGGATGGTGCGCAGATGGGTCAGGAACTTTAAAAATGGCCGAACAGACGTCCACGACGAAGCCCGTGCAGGGCGGCAATCGGTTTCCGACGAAACAGTGTCCAAAGTCGAAGCGGCAATGCTTGAAGATCGACGGATCACAGTTCTCGAGCTGTGCGATAAGATTGTAAGGTGGCTCTAAATACGATGTTTTGGAGTTTGTCAATGACATTGTATCGAATTTATGAAATTATACCGTCTGCTTAAGTACAGCGAATGGCCTAAGGATTCCTGCACTTTAATTTGCCCAATTTCTCGATACAGTTCATTTTAATCTAGTTTTAAAACTTACCTGATCTAAAAATAGATATATTTTGATTTCCATTCATTTTGACTTTGAGTGACCTTCGTCAACGCGCACTGATCGGTGTTCGTCTTCCTAAATTTGACCATTCCCTTGAAGTTTTCGAAGGGCATCAGCTCACACTCATAACTGCCAAGCAATAAGAAGTCATACCGTTTTCTTCCCGCTCATTTCTTATAAATTCAGAAATAAAACGACTGGCTGGTTATTTCAACGGCGCTAACATGTTTCACTTTTGTGTCCTGCCTACAAGCGGTCATCATAGCATTGTAAATGTGCTATTGAGGAAATAAATCCACTTGCCTCTACAGGGTGACAAGATATGTCTCGTACAAAGTTTCGTGCAACCTACGACTGGGTTAGTATACACAGCTGATTTATTTGTGTTGTTAGCATTCTTTTCTATTTGTTACTCCTGAATGGATAGATTCAGTGTGAC
The DNA here is from genome assembly GCA_030386875.1 of Morinoia aosen. Lineage (NCBI taxonomy): Eukaryota > Metazoa > Arthropoda > Malacostraca > Amphipoda > Talitridae > Morinoia > Morinoia aosen. The sequence continues at coordinate 14,757,781 of CM059576.1, read as the reverse complement.
AGTAGTGCAATAGTTGAGCAGTCGCAGTAAGGAAATCGCCTACGTGTAATTGCTTGTTCGCTCGCGTGGTCCAGAAATGGCCTCGATGGCCTCGACGGGCGATCATTCTGGATGATGAAGGAAGTTCGGATAAAAATCGCAATCATCGCTGCTCATCACTCACGTTCCCCAAGTTTTCCGAAAATGATTCAATATGAGTGTCTAAGAAATGCATGTTAATGCTCATGTTGCAACCAAACATCTGGAAACTTTTCAATAAAGATTGCACTATCTCTAAATATTCCTTTGATATCGTGTTTCCACGAAAATTCCTGACGGCAGAAATGAATGTTCCCCATGCATTTTTTTTTTCATCAGTCATAGATTGAGTGAAAGCTTGTTCTTCAATCAGCTTCCTAATTTTAGGGCTGTCGAAAACAGCTGCTTTGAGTTTGTCTGACGCTACACCTGAGAACGCGTCACACAAACACTTGAAACAGTCACTGTCAGTATTGAGCGCCTTGAGAAACTGTTTCTAAGGCCTAGTATTTCTTACAATTAATCAAAGTAGTTTTGTGTAGCCACTGCTGTCATAACAAAAAATGACCATTTTAAGATCAACCCAAATGGTCCATTTGTGTTCTTGATGCAAGAGTAGCTCCAATACTGTTTTGATGTGTTAATATTTGTCTTTCAGGTGTACTGAGTGTCCCATGGCTACTCCGCCATAGATGTTGCATTTTACTTTTTCCTTTAGTCCATAGACGCAAGATTTCTTCGCAGAAATGACCTACCTTATGAGATGCCCAAGGTTTATCTTGATATCCAAGCTTCACCTGAAAGTAAGAGGAGTAAGCTCGCTTCTCAAATTCACTAATGTTCCTTCTACGCTTTGGATCTGTGAATGTACCACATATGATAGCAGAACGCAACCAGACGCGTCCTATATTTCATTTCACTTGAATGTGAAGCCATGTTTTCTTTTAACAGCTCTCTGATATATGTTAAAACACTACTTATAGCGATAGGACTTTATTTACCAGTACTGCACTATTAAGGTTAATCAAAATTTAGATTAAAATGAAAACAAGGTCGCGTAGCATGAAAAATACCTGATTTTCACTAATGAATGACATTTTCAGAATCACATTAGTTATTAAAAATTTCTCCACTTTCTTAAATCACATTTTAATAATAATAATAATAATAATGAAGGCATCTACGGATGCTTTATTTCCAACCAAGCCTGATACATATCACCTTGTACATTGGATTTTCAAATGCCTTATAACTAACGCCAGGACGCCATTACGCTTTCCCCCGGTCAAGACCGGTACCCATTTCAGACACCTGGGTAGAGTGGGGTATTGTGCTTGGAATTTTTCTCCTATACCCAACAGAGAAAATCGCCACCAGCGCCGGAACTCGAATCACATTCATTTACATTACATTCAAAAATAACAACTCTTGAGTATAAATATGAGCAAGCTAAGTAAAAAACGACGTTTCATTCTTCTACTGCGGTCATCATCAAGGTGTATCAGTAAAAACAAATGGCAGAGCTTAATAAAACGGAAAGGACAAAGTACCTCTCACACTCGGTTTGCTCCTCCTATGTGAATAAGTGTAGGTAGTTAGAGAAATCGTTGGACATTACATTGATTATCGGTGCACATTTTCTGATTGCTAATTCTTCCCCAATATTCATTGATACTGTGTCGGAGTAACTTTGCATTATGCTGAAAGCTGGAAGGAATGCTTCAAAGTTGAGTGGTTCTTTTTGGTGATCATCTCTGAAGTGTTTGAAGATGCTGCTAGATGAATAACGATATCGTTTTGCTCTTCCCCTATTAAAAATTATAGGAGTGGCATCGGTGATTCCTGGGAGCGCTCGCATTAGTACTTGGTTGTTGCATCCATGTTTCTCCTTTGATTCGGATTCGAAGTGTCCACTTTATAGGCGCCCCTGCACCACTGTCCCAACCGGTGGCCACGCATGGCTCAGCATGGAGCACTACCGCCGCGCTCCCAAGGCGCGACCAGTTTCTCCTATTCACCATCGGAGAATCATGAGAGGCCCAGGATGACCACCTCTTAATTTGATTTTAAAAAAACAGCTGCGCACAGCTGATTTCCCATTAGTCACACTTTCCAACCGTCACACTTCTCAAACCGATTATACCCAGTTTGCCTTTAAATTACCTTAGTTCTTGCGCGATTAATCAATTCACCATGAGCAAACACGGTTGATAGCACAATAAAAATGTACCAGAGTATGTAAAATAAATACTCTCCTACTAATGTGCAGAAAATTTCGACTGCGCGTGTTCATTATTAAGCTGACATTAATAGGACATATTTGTGACGTATAACTTATGGTTGAAGTTTTCGCAACGCAATAACTAAGGTAATTAATGGGCAACTGGCTATATTTGGTTGAGAAGCGTCAACGGTTGAATGTGCAATAATGGAAATCAGCTGTACGCAGCCTTGGAGGCGAAAGCCTGCAGGGAACAATATTAATGTACCTTGAAAAGAATATAGCAACAATACCCTAGGGTCGTTGAAAGAATATACTCGTAGCTATATATATATATAACAAAAATAACTATCGTCCAGCAGATTTTTCATCTTTCATTCCTAAAATTAGAAAGGAAAATAAAATGACTACCTTGCCCGAGCTTAATTACACCGGCTATTCATATACACACACTCCCCCACCTACCCCCACATTCAAACCCTCCCCACACCCCCCTCCCACACACCTACCCCCCACACCCACACACAACCCCCCCTACACACACACACACACACACACACACCCTCAATATGTATCTGAACACATCGTTGATTACTTTCAAGAACGTCCTTCAATTCAAAGATTGCTGAAGACTGACGAGGGAAAATTCAGGTTTGGTTTCCACATTTTGTTGTTTTTACATTGCTCACATTGAGGTTTTGCCTTCACTACCAGCCCCACCACAACGATGAATCGTCATAAATATCAATTGACCGAGGTGGTGAAACTAACAGTTGGGCCCTAGCTCCGTTCATGCTCTTGAAATAATGCCTCTACAGACCAGCATTCTACGTCTCTTCCATCTCTAATGTTTCTTCTGACACCCTCACGTACAATACACCCTCACGTACTATACACCCTCACGTAATATACACTCGTACTGATATACACTTTAACAATACTTGAAACGTTTTAAATAACAGAGACACGATCCAGACATCTATCACGCACAACACCAACTTCAAAACTGGCGGCGCGAAAGATCCCAACTGGCATTTCTCTCGAGAAAGATGGCAGGCGTCTCACCTAGAGGCCATCTGTCCAGGTGGCCTCTGGTAGTAACATGGGAGAACGTGCTCGCATAGCGCTTCAGAGTCGCGCCCTGGAAGTCTCAGAAGGGAAGAGGCCTCGGTTCGCTTAATACTCCTTTAATTCGCCGCTGTCTCCTTTAATCAACCATGTTACTCCCTTAATTTTTAATAGGGTCCCTCCAGCGTGCAAGTGGTGTGTCCTGAGTAGGAAGGCTGACAGCTTTCCACTGAGCAGGTAAACTTGTAGACTAGACCCGGGAGAATAGCAAAACAGCATCATCCAACAGTGTCTTCAAACACTTCAGAGATGATCATCAAAAAGAACCACTCAACTTTTATGCATTCCTTACAGCTTTCAGTATAATGCGCACTCACTCCGACACAGTATCCATAAAAATTACGGAAGCCGTAAAAATCAGACAACATTCGCCGATAATAAATGTGAAGTACAATGAATTCCCCAACTACCTAAACTTATTCACATCGAGTAAGCGTGCCGAGTGCAAAAGGTTTCTAAAGCACCGTCAAGAGCTCACGCCTCCAGCCTCACGCCAAGCTTGATCAGAGCACTTTCCTCGTCAGCCTTTTCCGTTTACCCAACTAGCTACCTAAACTTTATCTTGAGCTATAGATTTTAGTTTAGAAGTTTTTTTGCCTATCTAGATGTTCAATGGCTTTCTATTTCCGGTTTTATTCATCTTTTTCGATTGTTTTTACAGATGTACCATGATGATGACCGCAGTAGAAGGTCGAGACGTCGTTTTTTATTTAGCTCGCTCATGTTTTTACTGAAGAGTTGTTCTTTTTAAAATTTACAATGAACTAAAATGTGATCTTTCAAAAGTGGAGCATTTTTAAGAACAAATGTAAAATTAAACGCCAGAATAATTTTTTTTTCGGAATGAGTGGCCAGAAATCCACCAGAATCAAGTGTCAGAACTCATGCAACCCAAAGTGGGATCCCCAGTGTAATGGATCAATTTTGTGTAATGTTTATATTCTTGTAACCTTTGAGCGCTATTGTTAAAATGGCAATGATTAATGAATGCAGAATATATATTAGATTCATCTCATTGAACCTTCAATTGAAATGATGAACGTCATGATTTCTCGACTTGAGTGGATTCTTTTATCTCTAAAATGTTATTAAAAGTTGTTTTTCACACGCACTTTCGCATGTTGTCATTCAAATTTATAGCATTGCTTCCGTAACGTGAGGAGTTCCCACAGTAATTTGATGCTCGTTCATGTTCCAGAGGTAAGGACGCGGCCTTTCCCGGTAACTGACGAAAGCGATGTACGCACTTGTTTGCCTGCCTCGCCTCTCCCAGAGTTGTGCGTGCAGCTTACGCCAGAGGATGACTGGAAGGCTGGGGCTCACACCGTCCAGACCCTCGCTCCTGCTGGCGGCAGGTCAGCCCAAAGCGCGGCTCATTTCTGAGCTGCTATTTGACAGTGCATCTATCAGAGAAACCTGGGATGCATCCACGTTCATAAAATTTCTTCACCCTATAACTTAAGTTTATCATGAACCTCCGGGCTAGACGCCATGTTGCAGCTAACCCATTGTAGCCTCGCTTACATTTCCTTCTAGGATGAAACACACGCTTTATCTGCCTTTCTTTACGTGAAGAGCGGGCATTTTGTAAGTTTTTAGTACTAAAACATATCAATAGATCAGAACAATGCTACAGAAATTGGAAAATTTGAGCAATTATAGGAAATTTAACTTTGTTTGTTTATTGTATTGTATCTTTGTCTTTCTTTATTTTTGCGCTAATTGTAAACATTAAACTTTTTCAGTTGTCTCGTTCAATTCTTGTTATCGTGTTATTATAACTAAGTTTGTAGTAGACATTACAGTAGAACCTACACATGCAGTGTCTATATTTTCTTCTAACTCAATACTTGCAATAGTTAATGGCACTGAAAAGAACAGAAAAGGGATTAATTAAGAAGAATAAGGATGATTTGGATTACCTGGAATAATTGAAGCTTCGTAGCATTACCAAGCGAAGAGTGAACGGACAGCTTCTGGTTAGCAACTCAGTTGTACGTAATGAATCAAGTTTTCGATTTGTAAGTGAAGATCCTGTATACTGAGGAGTTAAATTTACGTATGAATTCTAAATTAGAGAAAAATTCCCGCCACACCACGACCCAAAACTCTAGTTATTTGACGTGCGCTGCGTTGCTCAAGTGAATGAAGTATCTGAGCGCAAACTGGTTTGTTGTCAATTGTGAAATTAGGTTAGTTAAGTATTTCTTCCCTATGATGTGTAGCCAGGATACCAATCTCATGATAGTGGGAATTGATTAACTATTTTCCTTCTTCAACGGCCAAAAAATATCGTGCGGATAGTTCATTTTCGTATTAAAATAGGTGTCAAACAAATATGTCAAGTTTTAATAGTATAATTTCAGAATATATTAGGCTATTGATTCCATATAGCGTGCTACCTGAGGAATGATATGTTAATGTACTATCTTAGAGATACGACATAACTGCAGTGCTTTATTTCAATATGCACCATGTAACGAGAAATTAAACATGTCGCCCTCGTGAACTTTTTTGATACGTCCTGCTTTTGAAAGTATTCGCCAGAATAAGACAGTTTCGTGCTTATTTGAATTTTTGGGAACATAAATGAGTGAAAATTTCATGTTAAATTTGAAACAGAGGTGCACATCCTAGAGTCCCACCGCCATGCTTCAGGTACAGAAGCAGGTGCGACCGACATGTGATTGGCTATGGAGAAACGTTTAAGAGACAATCGACGGTGTGTGTTACCATAAAATATTAGGTTGGTCGAGGATTCTGTTGCACGAAAGTTTATGCAAGTGCACGTGGACATCTTACGTGCTAGTCGTTCAAACTTAATTGTTACTCTCTTTCTGACCGAACCATGAATATTTTTTGCTTAAAAGGAGTGGTGTACCAGGAAAACTTTAGAGAGATTTTTTTGCGTGATATTTTATCATTAACTAGGGAACAAACACAATATAAAGAAAAATCTGAAAGATGTGTTCTGTGGAAGTTTGGTGAGCATTTGATTTTGATGACCAGCAAATTTAGTGACAAAATCATACGATGTTCTACCTTTTGTAGACGCTAAGACATTTGAATGCAGCCCATCGTAGTTACCAAAAGAGTAATGTTGCTACAACGATTTTGTGAGGATTGACTCAGTGACTCACCTGAGGCCGATTCAGAGCAGTGCATTGCGTTGGTACTTCTGATTGCTGTATGTTCATGGCTGCTACATAAAACATTTTATGGATGCTACGTACTAAGTGCCATAAAAATTATGCTCATGCTGCAGCAGTTCACGCCCTCAGGGAGGTTAACCGCTGCGGTTCGTTTCTGATCAGTGGAGTTGAATGACGGGATGACTGAAGTGACACGCACAGTCGCGTTGTGAGGGAAGTACTGCAGACGCGGGCAACACGTCTGTTTCTCTGCAATATTTTGATTACTACGCAGAATTGCTGTAGTACTGAGCCAAGTTTTATCAGGAAGTGGCAATCCCGTTGATGAGTAGCTATCAATTTGAAGTAGAATTTTTTTGCGTTTTCAAAACATGAGTTAATGTTTTACTGTAGACAATTTTATACCTCAAAGTGATACTACTCAAATTTATCATACCATAATTTCTTCCTGTTTTCGTGGAATTGAGAAATGTCTCATATAAAACCACTTTGAGGTATGAGAAGGTTTTACCTCGAGCATAAAACTTCAAAACCTTGACACGTAACTGCTATAGCCTCATGAGGTCTGAAATGATCATTCCAGAAATCTATTGCCCTGACGTACTTACACACACACAGTGCGTATAGCTTGCTATGGTCTACCTTGACCGTGAGCTGCCACAGCCCGCACCTGAACTTGCAAGTGCGGCTGACGGCAGTCGGGGCCTTTATCACAGACTGCAGTTCCCTCTCACACACACACAAATTGAGGGCTGCCTTGAGTTTATAGTCAAGGACTCGTTCCTGGGATGTCATCCGTCTCATGCCTTGCAGGTACAAAAGCCTGACGCTGTACTATGTTAGGTCGAGGCCGGACGACGTGACGTTGGAGTGGCTGGTGGCCGATCTGCGAGAAAAGGGCATCAGAACCACGGGAGAAGGACGCACGCGCTGTTAAAGAGAGAAGATGAGGTCAGTTTATTCAGTACACAGAGATACACTCTCAGGCACTTATTTGCCCCCAGCCATGTACACCTTGTTGTTCAGTTAGTCTGGCGTCTGGAAATCTTCCAAAAGCTCATCAGAATTAGCATCCATCAGTGACTCGGAATAACTTCTCAAAACTGAAGCAAAAATGTGCTGATTGCATGAGGAATGCAACGTCACGAATGAATTTCTTTCTTGCCTGTGTGGCAGCAAAACTCTAGTACATGAATTTTGACTGTTGTAACCATTCTCCACTCCTTAGTAAACGACGTTGGCAGGCTTTTCTCTTTGAGATGTGGGGCACCATAGGCATTTATAACTATTTATTACTTGTACACCCCCTTTTTGAGAAGGGAGGGGGAGGGGAGCAATGCTCTGCTACTGGCGCTAGTGTTAGGTTTTTGGTGTACGCGATCCTTCAATATGAGGGGAATCGATAATTTCCTACAACAATATTTCAGACGTGGATTACAAACGAATATATCCAACCCAACAGATTCCGCGGTTAAAATATTTTTTATCTTGTGCACTGCTGAAACTCCTATCAAAAACAGTCATTCAGGATCCTAGACAGCATAACAAAGCGACAGACCAACTGAGCTTCAACATGGCTTTGTATAGAATATCAACAACCGCCGATATTCTGTACAACCTAACCTAACCTACCAATACACATGATATTCTATACAAGCTAATCTAACCTACCAATACTCGTGATATTCTATACAACCTAATCTAACCTACCAATACACGTGATATTCTATACAACCTAATCTAACCTACCAATACACGTGATATTTTATACAACCTAATCTAACCTACCAATACACATGATATTCTATACAACCTAATCTAACCCACCAATACACGTGACATTCTATACAACCTAACCTAACCTACCAATACACGTGATATTCTATACAACCTAATCTAACCTACCAATACACGTGATATTTTATACAACCTAATCTAACCTACCAATACACATGATATTCTATACAACCTAATCTAACCCACCAATACACATGATATATGTACATTCCGACTCCCAATCTGCTGGGTTAAGGCACCGAAAATTGTGGAGTTGATGAAGCTTGTATCACAGATACGCTCATCTCACACTGCAGGCTGGTGGGTGTGACTCACAGACGGACGGACGGACATATCATTATCCTGTTATAGTTCTACTGTGGACGGCCCATCAAAAATCACAGGATTCAACATCTTTCTTGAACAAATCTTACAGATGTGGATGACCAACATATATCCATCCTAACAGTACTCGTGAATGAACATATTCGTGCATTAATTTTTTGCACTGGTGAAACTCGTATCACAGAAACGGTCATTACAACTATCTTAAGAGCGTGACAGACAATTGGAAAAAGCTTATACCAAATAAATATATGTCACATTATTTAAATATATATATAAATAAACACAAAAGGGTATTATTAGGTTAGATATTTAATCTTCTATCTACAACTATGAATGACCGTCGTGTTTTTATAGATTTATATGATTCGTGTCACGCTCATAAGAATGGATTGGAAGAAATTAGCACTGGCGGTCTTGGTTTCAGTTTAGAGGTAAATTACTACACTCATTTTTGCTGTACAAGTGCACTATAGTAAGTCACTTCATAAAAAATTGGGAAGATCCAGAGGCTTATATACTCATCCGTATCGTAGATACCGAGTTAGGCGGGGTATTGTATATTACAATATAGTGCGTTACAATATACTGTATGGCTTATTACAATACACTGTATCACAATATACTGTATTGCACAGTATAATATTTGTACATACACAAGCTCGCAGTTGCTTGCAGTAATGCTGAATTTCTGTGTCTAGGATATGACACGACTGGCTATAGCTACTTCTATTGCGGCTCAGAATTACTGTACTTCGAGTGTTTATTGTTATAATTACGAGAAAAAATAAGTTGCCTCTGAAACTAGATCGTGCTTGCAAAGTCCACTGGAACGAAAATGTGTTCATGAAAGGTATTGAATCCCGTTATTTTTGAAAGCCCGTGTACACCGGCAAGTTTATACTACAGGAAGCTTACAACCAGGTTTACCTCCTGTGAGTGTTGAGCGCGGCTTTCCTTTCCATAATTTGGCTGATGTACTACATAAGTTCCAGGGCGGTGCGAGCCTCCGCAGTGAAGCTTGATGTTTTCCAGCAATGTAACTTTCATTGATGAATAAGTTTTAGGGATAATACTAAAATGTTGGTATCATAGATACCGAATTCCTCAAGCGTAACATTAAAAATTGGCTTTCTTCTACTTCTTTTTTCAAAATCTACTGTCAAATAATCAGTGCTAAAAGTGCCGCTAATCCTTTTTATATCTAATAGCAACAGAGAAGTGTCAATTTTGTTAGCAGAGGCCGAATTAGGCAAAAGAGAAAAGCTCTCTCGATTACCGTAGGACGTCGAAGAAAATGAAGGCAATACACAGAACCGTGCGTGTATATTTATTATGGGAACACAGGTAGTCAGTTGAAATAACACAGGGGAGAACTACGGGATCAGGACGGGTAGTTGAGACAAATAGAAAAGGGTCTTAGGAAACAATGGGATCACAGAGCGTAGGAGAGCCCCAGAAATGGAGTGTGGGCAGGAACACATGTGGCGCATCAGCTGCAAGCCAAGTACACCCACGGTCAAATGAATAAGACATACTTCTCCCTGAAGGCCAAAAGACACGAGCACTTTCACTTCAACGATACTACACAAACAAATTAATTAATGAAAATAAAATATATGTAGTTTATCAACTGAACAACTATGAATAGAGTTTATTCGGAGGTAAAGTTTAATAAAGTTTGCTAACTTACCAAGCAAGGCACGCACACAAGAAGAGCATCCTAACTATAGTAAAAACGGAACTTGGTTGAGCAGATATATAATCATACACTTATATCAGCCACAGTTCCTACGTGCAGAATTTCTTTTCAGTTTTGTAGAAGAATTCCCTTTCAGTTAGCAATCAATGGTTACAGAAATAACAAGAAAACAACGAAGAGTAGGGGTAAATACACGCTCAAGAGAGCAGACGTTCCAGCGCCACACCCTCACAGGTCCATGAGTAACACCACCACATTACAGCTCAGAGCAACGTACTCACAGACAGGTTGAGGTGACACCTACACCAGCGCCACACCCTCACAGGTCCATGAGTAACACCACTACATGACAGTTCAGAGCGACGTACTCACAGATAGGTTGAGGTGACACCTACACCAGCGCCACACCCTCACAGGTCCATGAGTGACACCACCACATTACAGCTCAGAGCAACCTACTCACAGACAGGTTGAGGTGACAACTACACCAGCGCCACACCCTCACAGGTCCATGAGTAACACCACCACATGACAGTTCAGAGCGACGTACTCACAGATAGGTTGAGGTGACACCTACACCAGCGCCACACCCTCACAGGTCCATGAGTAACACCACCACATTACAGCCCAGAGCGACGTACTCACAGATAGGTTGAGGTGACACCTACACCAGCGCCACACCCTCACAGGTCCATGAGTAACACCACCACATGACAGTTCAGAGCGACGTACTCACAGATAGGTTGAGGTGACACCTACACCAGCGCCACACCCTCACAGGTCCATGAGTAACACCACTACATGACAGTTCAGAGCGACTTACTCACAGATAGGTTGAGGTGACACCTACACCAGCGCCACACCCTCACAGGTCCATGAGTAACACCACTACATGACAGTTTAGAGCGACGTACTCACAGATAGGTTGAGGTGACACCTACACCAGCGCCACACCCACACAGGTCCATGAGTAACACCACCACATGCCAGTTCAGAGCGACGTACTCACAGATAGGTTGAGGTGACACCTACACCAGCGCCACACCCTCACAGGTCCATGAGTAACACCACCACATGACAGTTCAGAGCGACGTACTCACAGATAGGTTTAGGTGACACCTACACCAGCGCCACACCCTCACAGGTCCATGAGTAACACCACCACATGACAGTTCAGAGTGACGTACTCACAGACAGGTTGAGGTGACACCTGCACCAGCGCCACACCCTCACAGGTACATGAGTAACACCACCACATGACAGTTCAGAGCGACGTACTCACAGATAGGTTGAGGTGACACCTACACCAGCGCCACACCCTCACAGGTCCATGAGTAACGCCACCACATGACAGTTCAGAGCGACGTACTCACAGACAGGTTGAGGTGACACCTACACCAGCGCCACACCCTCACAGGTCCATGAGTAACGCCACCACATGACAGTTCAGAGCGACGTACTCACAGACAGGTTGAGGTGACACCTACACCAGCGCCACACCCTCACAGGTCCATGAGTAACACCACCACATGACAGCTCAGAGCGACGTACTCACAGACAGGTTGAGGTGACACCTACACCAGCGCCACACCCTCACAGGTCCATGAGTAACACCACAACATGACAGTTCAGAGCGACGTATTCACAAACAGGTTGAGGTGACCTCTACATTACAGTGTATACGGTGACAGTTTACTATCAAATATGTCAATGATGTACTTGCTTTATATTAAACGGAGTAGAATCAATATGTTCAATGAAAAATCCATCTTTTCGTTTCTGCATTAACCTTAGCGCCACACATATTTCATTAAAACACAATTAAAGAGGGCTCGAAGCGTGGCAGTAAAAAGGTTAAGAACCACAGATGTAGACTCTCGAGAATATAGAAAGTAAACAGCTGTGATGCACCTCGACTTGCTGGAATTATTGTTTTTTTCTGGTAGTTACGTACTGTTGCTGAAATTTTCAAATCAATGCACGGAAATTTTATCGTTTTCTTCATTACTGCTCGTACTGTTACATGGTGATGAATTAACGATGTCGGATACACCACACTGATGAGTAAACATTTATTTTAAGTTTTCCGTCGGTCCTCAAATTCCAGAAGTTTTTCTCAGCCGTGTATTCCAGTTGTGCGGCTGCCATGAACTTCATGTCTTTACTACACAAGCATTTAGCTCTTGCGCCTTCAACAATGCTGTAGCCTCAAAATGTTATTTCCAGCTTCGACATTCACGAGTCCAAAATATTTGTGAAAAAAAGTTCGTCAAAGACTTGAGCTATCATTTTCCATGAAAATCCAATATTTTCATACCATTGTTTTTTTTTAAATAAAGTTTTGACCACTATTTCAACTCTCCACAAAATTAAAGTAACGTAACAACCCAATCGTTAGTTTTGATGGTGGAATTTTAAACGAATTGACACACAATTAAAATTTTGTTAATCACTAAACGATGGACCCTCCGTAGCAATGCATTACATTTTAGCAAACATATTTACAAACTACACAATTTGAACGCAAACGTTGCAACATGAAAGTGCGCTAATCTGTTTGTGAACTTGTGTGATGAGTTTCCTGGATCTGAAGACACTTGCGCAGCCCACAGCTGGAGTAAATAAATTTAGCTCAACACAAGTAGGCGAGCAAAGACTGCAGCAACAGTCGCATAAGTTACATTCAATACAACACCATATTTGCAGTGCACATAACATCATAAAACGAAGAGAATATAGACATGGGCTATAAGCTCGGTCGATGTTACTAACACAACGCGGCAGTCTTACGTTATGTTATCAAGTCATGACCAGCTGAGCGCTTGCTGCCTGGTAACATCTGAGATCAAATGTATGCGCTGACGTGTCCAAACGTTTAAGGATACGGTAAATGAATGTTTTCTTGGCTCTGTGAAGTGTGATCCATCTCGTGAGAATTCTCACATGTCTCTTTAGCATCAAAATTAAGTTTTAAATGTTTGCACACTGAAAAAATATAAAACAGACACTGTAAACATTCTTTTTGGAGCGAAAATTTCTAATTTTTTTCTCAACCGTAGGCCACTTTGTACTGTAATTGTACCGCGCAGAATGTCTGCATGTTCATTGGTCACGAGGGGTGGGGCCCCTTGCTAATTTGGGTTGACGAATTATTGTTATAATTTTTTCAGCAATGTATAGAACTTGATTTAATTTACAACAATATTTAGATTATACTTTCATGATTCAAAAACTACTTTCAAGGAATTTGACCTTATCGAAACTATGTTTAATCAGAATGTTTGGTTGACTCACCCCCACCCCTCAACCCTCGTGGATGTTTTGCCCTCAATGCAGGTGGTCAGTAGTCGTGTTAGAGCGAGCCCTCGCGTCTCTGACACTAAATTATTTACATGATTAGTTTCCAATCTTTTCTCATCAACAGATGCTCAATATAAATATATTATTTTATTTCAGTGATGTAGGATCTTTTTCCCCGTGCCTCTGCACCTTACACGTCTTTCATTTCATAAATCCTAATTATTCACACCTCTTATTCCCACACTGCCACACATGGGGCACATTGCTTTATGCCACTACTTTACAGTTTATTTTCACGGCGTATTTCTATCGGGGTTACATTTCTCAACTTTCGCCTTCCCACACGTGAAATGTTTATGCTCGACACTCGTTTTTTTCGCGCCGAACTTGCAAAGATATTTTGCACAGAACTGAAATTTTAATTAAGAAACGCTTCTCATGAAAATTTCTGACTATTGCGACACGAATGAAGGACCAACGAAGATACGAGTCTTAGCGCCTCCTTCCCACTTCGATATATTTTTCCGACCATGTGTGGCGGGAGAGACCTCCTCCCCTCATCCCTCGTGTCTCTCTCCTCACGTGCACGGGTATGTTAGTGCCTCGAGAGCGTGAGATCTGAAGCATGGAATGTTACCCACAGGCCTGGATGGCTAACTACAAAACAACGAACCATCCATATAGCACGTAGCACGCAACACAAACACAACGCACCACACATCGCCTCAACACGAAATACCAACACAAATGGTCATTTCTTAATATTTGTTCTCAATAATATTGCAACCTGATCCAACTTTCACATAATATTCGTAGCTCATTTTATTCAAACTTGATTGATGGTTTGAGAATATTTTTCAACATAATGAAAAAACAACTTCTCGCATCAGATTTTACAGTTTCACAAGAAGTCAACTCTTAAGCTGCGTAACTTGTGCTAGGCAAGGGAAGGCATGGCCACGCAAATCTCAAAAAAGAACTCTTCCATTTGATTACTTTGTTCTGGTACCTATCATTTCAAACGCAAAATTAAATATTTGTATATTTACAGGAGGGCCTGGGTGCACCTGTACATCCTCGACTAGAGCGCACCCAGTCCGTGAAAAGAACGTTGCTATGCCTGAGGCCGTAAACAGACGTGAGGTCCCAGCTGGTGTGTATGGTGTGTACCCTGCCGCTGTGCAGTTACATCTGTCATCTGGCCACACCAGGCTGCTCTTCTTCTTGTGACTCCTGTTGCCTGTACTGCTGGCTCTGGTGCAGGTCGCTGCTGCTGACTTCTGCTGCTGCTCATCTGCTCCAGGCCCATTCTGCTGAATGAACTGCTGGTCTATTCTGTGTACCTAGTTCTGTCTCATGGTAATGTGTATCTAATTCTCTTGCTCCAACCATCTCCTAACTCCACTGAAATCATGTCATCAAATGCTCCTTCTGGAGATGAAATTTGAGGGGACGTTTCGTGCGCGCACATAAATAAATAGTTGACGCACGCCATCATTTCGCACCACTGCATAATGTGCGGCTACTGCCTGGCTGCCGAGTTTACCAGCTTTGACATTAATGCATTTCTCCTGTGCTTTTATTGTACGAGAATGTAGGTACAGTCTTTACTGAAAATCTTCTTGTCTTCACTAGCGCTCGTAATGGAGGACGGGCGGTGTGACTGGAACATAGAATTAATACAATCGAACTATGCTAATTTGCGTCTATGTTTCTCCTGTCGTAGTCGTAACGCAACTCAAACAAGATTTTTGCCATGAGAAATTTTTGATTGGAACTTCTGAATTCATACAGGTTGACACAAATAAACGGAAACTTTTCAACAACACATTGAAACAAAGAATAATGGTCGAAATAATTTTATTCATAGTAATTAAAACAATAAAACATGTCATTTAAGAAACGTGATAGAATTGTTATTTTATTCAAATTGAGCCCTGTAAATGGCGTCTTTGTAGGAATGCATACTTGGAATCTGCTGCTGAGATTCCTCATCGACCGTTACAGCATCTAAGCTGGGAAACTTCTAATTTCATCGTGAATTCTCACTTTTAAGTCATCCAGAGATCTTGGTCAAGTTGTGTACATTTTACTCTTGTAATAGCTCCACAAGAATGAAAAACAAAGGACACATCATGCGATCTAGGGGGCCAGGGAACTTTACCGAAACTTGAGATCACACGGTTATCGGACAATAATTCTCACTAAGCCACCAATGATTCCGTGCAGTGTGCGTTGTCACTTCCTTTGTTGAAACCAAGTTTTTTGAGTGTGTGGAAAATTCTTTAATCCAGATTCAACGCACGATTATAACATCTCCACGTAACGATTTGCTGTGACAGTGATTGAGATTCCCTGTGCATTTGGAAAAAATAAGGTCCGATGATCCCTGGCGATGAAGCAGCCCACCTTACTGTCACCTTACGACATCAATGTTCTGTGGAGTACGAGCACTCCTTGGTCGTCCTGTTTGGTTCTTCTTTAGGGCAGATCCTGTCTCTCCAATGTTATTATTAGAACATTTTATCGCGTGTTTTTATGGAAGAGCACCATGACGTCCTATGTTGTGACAACGTCGGAACTCCCTCTGTGCAGGTGGCAACCTTTCACCGTTTTTATAAACATTTTATGGCTAACCCACACTGTTGCACTGTCTCGCAGTGCTGCCTCTGGCCCATGTCTGCCCATGCGCACTTCTCAAATTTCTGTTTTGGACAACCGAACTAAAAAAATTTCATATCAAAGGAAACTATTGATTTTAACCCTACTTTTGGAAATTTCTCCCGTTCAAAAGAATGAAAGTTGAACTTATTCAAAAGCATAATTACCTCCGTGTTAGAATTTAAAGCACTGTGCAAGTAGCGTCAAGTTAAATAGGTTAAGCATCATTAGATCTCACTCATTTTCAACGTAATAATTTTAGATTTAGAATTTTCCGATTATTTCAGAAGAAAGGTGAGACAGACCATTTTGAAGAGATTATTTGGCTGCTTGTAGAGTTGAAAGGTTATAAGCCAATGGTGCTTTAATCACAATAGTTTCTGGAAGTTCTCCCATCTGATGTCTCGTATAACGATGCCTTGAACTTTATGCCTTCGAATACCTTCACTACATCGCATAAGCAGGTGGTAGTGTGGAGAAATATAGAACATCTGCACAACACAGCATGGACAGTGATGACAGTACATTTGACATTAGTCCAGGGCGGGGATGAGTGAAACCGCATTGTTAAATTGCAAAAATTACCTTTACATTAAATGAAAAACAAGCTACTATTTCATGCTCAAACAACGGCCTCTATATGGGCAGCTTAAACTGAATTTCAATGTTAGAGAAACATTGTGAATGAGACACATGTGAATGAGAAAAAGCCCTGATCGAATTTTGAATTAACTTTCATGAAAATTGAGCATATGACTGCTGATTTGTCAGCAGCATGAAAACCAAGTACCTGATTGTAGCATCATTCAAATCCCTCCAGTCACACCTGGTGGTTGACGCCTAAGTCAAAGTATCAACGAGTGAGTTTTATTCAGAAGTTTAGGTGAGATGAGCATGGCGTTGGAATGCACCGTCATACAAACTGTTGTAAAGTTGTTGAAAATTTTCCTCCATCGAGATCCTAGAAATCAACGCTCAACAAAAGCCAGAAGCGGTGATCTTCAATGGAAATAGATACGGTAAAACGCATCTTAAAACCCTGCTAGTAGCGGCAACAATGTGTGACGTCCGAAGGGGTAGAGATACGCTGGTTAGTTGCGACGTTTTACTTGCAGAGATGTTGTACAGGGGAGGAACACAGACCAAATGCGCCTCTATGAGCCGCGCACGTCCTTTTATATTCTCAATATGCTGACCAAACACCCGCATTGCGGTACTCCGCAACAGGGCGTTGCACTAGCATACGTACAAACACACGCACGCCAACTGCGCAGACACAAATGTAACAGGATCAGTTCACGTTGCAATCGTATGCAAAATTCCACTGTCCGAGCGTTGTGTTTCGTGCCAATACGGAAAAGAACGCTGCAAGTAGCTGTGAACTTATTAAGTTCACGTAGTTTCACATTCGTACTTGATGTTTTATACATATAACAGTGTATAACGTATTTTCTTATATCTTACTCCACGTTCTATATCATTATGTTACAGATAGGATTAAGTCTTCCGAATCTGTGGCACTCTGTCTATTCCGATTATTGTTTCCACTAATCAATGGAAAATTTCCGTTCTAATTGGTGCGATGTTTGGCTATAACATTATAACAATCAATAACAATAACATACGCGTATGATAACAATAACTTTATCTAACGTCTATTATGAAGTCTACGGAAACGTAGACGATGTTTTGTAATCGTTCTCTAACGTCATTTTATTTTAGTGAAAACTTTTATGATTTTTCAATTTAATGACCATTTAGATTCATTACCATTTCTGCTCTCATTTTCATTACCTTCAAGGTAGTAGCTTTGATCATTATAAAATTATCCGAAATTGTTTTTGCCGAGGAACTCGTGTTTTACTCGCAGTTAACCTATAATCCCTATAATCCCTAGGTTTATTTTGTTGTTAGCAGTAATACTTGTGTTTATGCGCGACTTTACAAACGTCAAGTAACGATGTTCAAACAATTTGGTGATGTTTTCTGTAAAAGTGTTTACTGTGGCCACTATTCCGAAATTATCCATGTTATTACCTGATGTCTAAATGGTTTGTGATTTACAAATTGTTGCGACGAGTGACAACTATTTATTGCAAAGGAAATGTACACAAAATAATTTGGGTTGTCGCGAGTCGAACTTTTTTTTTTACCATTGGTGTTTTTATTAATGAGAATATCTGGCGTTTCATTTACATTCCTTTACCATGCTTTGTTGACGTTATTGTTAGTTCAATGGTTGTGCTGACTTTTGGTAGCAGCTAGTGCCTTATTTCTTTTCAATTTGTTCGTTCATTTTTAGTAATACCTATTGATCGTTTACCTTTGTGCTTTTTGTGTAACCATGGTTGTAAGTTGGTGTAACCGGCAGAGTTGAACTTAAAATGTGCTTTTCTTTTCGCCATTCACTGCGTACAAATGTGGTAATAACATTTTCCTTTCCATGTTTCCCAATTTTTTGCAGTTTTTACATTTTTCAATGCAATTTTTACTATGTTATCAAATAATTTATTTTATTTTCTGTCTCCTAACCGTCAAAAATTCGATGTCACAGAATGAAAAGTTATTGCTAATGCAGGTCGTTAATGTGTTAATGAAAATTTGCGTATTATTATTGGCGTTTTTTGCCTATATATTTCTATAGATCCAAATTCGTGTTTTACTTATTGTTTAAGCGTTAACTAATGCTACTCTGTGTTAGTTTCCGGTTCTATCTGCGAGGTTAAATTAGTAATTAATTTCTTTGTAAGTTATACCTAGCGTTTTTACAACCATGCGTCTACTTGCGTTGTTTGTCTACTACGAACCATGCATTGTGTAACGGTGTTGTACCGAGTAGTTTAATTTTATATTGTGAAGAAAAGGGTATTTTTGTTATGTCGCTTCAGCCGCCCTTATACTTTTGCTTTGCGTTGTTCTACTTAACACTTTTTGCTTTGCGTTGTTGTTTTCACCCGTTCTATAGTGTTGGATTTTTTGGACTGTGGCGGTCGGTGCTATCTGCGTTATTGATTAGTTTATTTTTTAAACTGTTCAAACCTAAAAACTTGATTTATATTTTTTCCTCGGCCTATAATTTTCCGTATGGGGAAGGTATGTGCCTTCCTTCATACATTCATCAGCCGAGCCGCGTAAAAGCGCTCGTCGTGTCTGAGCAATCGCATTTTGATTGAGTAGCACCTGATTAGCTAGCTCCGATCACCAGTAAAACTGATCGAAACGGTCCAGCGTTTCCTTCCCTACCTGACGACAACGGTAACCCCAGCCTCGGGGCTTACATCGGGCCGTACACTTCTCTGTGTTGTGAACCCAGTGGAGCTGGTGTGTTGTGCCTGCAACACGCAGTACGCGGCATCAGCTTGAGTGTTTTGCTACGAGGACTGCACTGCTATCCACGAAGTTACTGATCACCGTATAATGAAGAAAATAAGACCATTTCAAAGGGAACAGCCGCTCACATCATTTAGAGAAGCCAACCAGGCAATGGAAGACGTTTTAGTTAATGACGTCACCACACCGCCACTCAATTTCGCGGCAACGGTGCACTAGCTGCCGTACGTATGATTGCACCATGGCTCAACTGCTAAGTTTCCTCACGTACGTATTTATCAACAATTGGAAACCGTCCGGAAATTTCTATTCTGAAGAACTGTGTAAATCTTGACTGAAAGCCTTAAGGGCTGATTCACACCATAGTTCCGGTCACGTTCCGTTCTCGATCCAGTCAAGCTCCGGTCGTGATACCGTCAAAAGATATTTTGACCGCGGCGAGAACGGAGCGAGACCTGATCGGCACTGCCAGTGTGAACTCACAACGAGGTCCGGTCCAGTCTGTAGCCTAACCAGCAGGATAGCAACCAGCAGGATAGCAACCAGCAGGATAATTATGATTTGTCTGCATTATAGAAATATAGTGCACAAAAGGATACATTTTCATGTTTTGTGTATTGTTTTTAATTCTTTTTGAGTCTTTCTTAGTAGCTCAATCAATTAAGGCACCTCGGTTAGGATAGGATGGGTTAAGTTAAAATATGTTCTGTTAGAATTTGTTAAGTAATGTTGACCGATTTTTTTCACGGATCCACCTAGCCTAACGATGACATTGGTTAAAGTTAGGTTAGGAAAGGATAGGTTAGGTTAGGATTGGTTAAGATATGTTAGATTAGGATAGATTTGGTTAGCATAGGTTAAGACAATATAGATTAGAATATGTTTGGTTAAGATGGGTTAGGTTAAAATATGTTATTTTGAAATTAGTCATGTAATGTTGACCTAATTTTTTCATGGATCCACCTAGCTTATTGATGACATTGTCCGTGGAATTTCCACCGGTTCTGCTAGTCTTAATGAATTCTTGAATAACAAGGAAACATTTGAGCCACGCCTTTTTTTGACAGTCAATCTTTCTCTCGAAGTGAGTGCTTCTCTGTTTCGCATTTTTTCACGTCATTTTCAATTTTTGATATCATTTTTCATATTTTTAGTGTTCATCCGCAAATACTAAAAATCCGCAAAAAATTTTAGTTTCATCATCAATAAGATATGCATATAATATGGGAACTCTCCTTCACTCTTTCTATCTTCTAGGATAGGATGAACCCACTATCTCTTCCTTCTTTGCTTTCTTTCTTCTTCTCCATCATCGAGTGCAATTGCTATCACTGCCAAATGGGATCAAGAAAAGTCGCTCATGCTTCGCCACTGATGATACGGAAGATACAGCAGCGAGAACGGTCCGTAACCAGACCGAACATGTGAGTGCCCAGGGCTGGGAACGAACCGTGACTGGATCGAGAACGCAACGTGACCGGACCTATGGTGTATATCAGCGCTAATAGTCACGCCATAAGTAAAATATGCGTGCATGCCTAACAAAACCGTCATATTAAGCGATGCAAAGCTCTAATTTCGATTTGCATTTTCATTGGAATTCTCTAATTCAAGTGTTTCGTGTAGAGTGGGTGAAAGGAAAACTCAAATGAAAGTCCGCACATTGCTACTGCATATTCTATAAAAACACAAGGTAAATTGTGATTCGGAATGGATAAACCATAGGGTAAAATTACGCTGACAAAATCCACTTCAAGAAAACTCACCATGTCGAATATATTACGGGTTAGACGATTTCTCGTATGGAATAGGATTAATTACTCATAAAAACCGTGGTTCTTTTATTAACAAAACTATGAAGAAAATACCGAGATCTGAATGAGTGGATGTAGCAGCAACTATGCGCAAATTTTTAAAGCTGTTTCGAAACATTTCCAACCAATTTAAGCGGTATATATGAAAATATCACGTAATTGTAAAAATAGGCTCCCACAGACACTATCGTGAACTGTGTACAAACATCGCTACGGACGTTGTGCGTCTAGGTACATTAAGTCTTCGTAAGGAATCATCGTATTCGCTGAGTGCACCTGATGCACAGAAGTGCGACTTTTCGATTCCATTTTCGACTTCGATTCGATTTCTACTTGAAAATATCTTGAAAATTCAAGAAAACAGATTTCCAATAAATTCCCAGTCATGCTTCCTCTCAACAAATTGAATAATCATTGTTAGAATAGATTTATCACTTCTTGTCCAATTGCATTTCATATGAATAATCAGAATCCCTGCAGAGAAAGTGTTGCTGCCATATTGACTACAGGAATATCGGCAGTATTGCTACAGTCATTCTAGCAGCTACACATTTCCCCCACTGAAACTCCCTCAATACACGGACTAATGCATTTAGCTAAGTTACATGGGAGAAAGCATTCTTACTCTCATATTTCTACGGTGAATACAGAATAGACCAGATGTTTTTTGAGGCCTCCCGAACAAATGGTCTATTCTGTATTCACCGTAGAAATATGGGTCTCCTCCCGAAAATAGGTCTCCTCCCGAACAAATGTATCCAAAGGAGGAAGGATGAAGGCACCATTTAGTATGGAGTTAAGGAAAAGCGGAATCCATGCACAAGGTGCATAGAAACAATAAATTGAGAAAGAAGTCCATGAAGCATGATCAAAGTTAAAGAAGAAAGTAGAAGGTGCTGAAAAACAGCAAAGCGGTGAACCGGAAAAAAAGGTGGTCCTTAAAAAATTATATTTTAACAAAAAGCAGGCCTACTTACATAACTCTCAGCTCGGGCCTCACACATTCTCCCAGGGAGCGCTAATTCTCATAGATACAATAATTGTATCCCCCTGAGGGGAGTGAGAAAATGAAACAATGAAAAAGTTGAAGACAGCGGGAGGAGCTTAAAAAAGAGGAGCAGTGAACCGAAGAGGAAATTGTCCCTAGCTTAGAAATGAACCTATTCTATTGAAGCACAGGTTCACCAACTCCATGGAGCTAAAAATGATTCCATGGATGCCTTAATGGAGCTAAAAATGGGGTTCAAATTGAAGACTGAAATTCATTTTGCACTTCTGAGCATTTTTAAGCTCTGGACAGTGTTGTGGACGATGGCACTTGCATTCAACCCAAGAAGTCCTCTTTGTATAAATAGCTGCGTTTATCACCATGAATTGCGGTAGCTCATGTTAAATATATAGGAACACGCTAGCCACACAGTAACACCTTGCAATAAACCCTTCACGCGGCATACCTCAACACCTGCAGCAAGTATACCCTCTGCATCAGGGTCGGCAGGGTCACTGAAGTGGAGCACAAGAGCAGGTCCAGCCACTTCCTGGAAACCACGAATGTCTCAAGAACACTTCCATAATACGATCCGAGGCTAACCCAAGTTTAAACAATTTAAACAATTTAAACAATTTATTTACCACAGGAGATACAGAGGTAGAATGTTTCTTAAGTCTACTACAATGGTCAGAGTTGAGTATAGCTACCTGTGGGCCCGAATAAGTTCAGCGACTTCTAGGGCATCCTACCATTACATTATTCTAGGGCGTACAATAATGTTTAACCTAATTCACTTAGCCTAGTTTCGCATTAGACTGATCAACAGGATAATGAACTCGATATTGATGTTTAATTTTACAATATAGGTCATGTGGACAATATTTAACAGTATATTCGATAACGATTTGGGAGCAGACTGAAAATCGGCGATATTACTCATGGCAAATTGCATTATTAGGACCAGACATGTAGGAGGCAGGATTTGACTTGGTGATCTTACACGACTAGTATTCTGATAAGAAGTGAGACTCAAGATTTCTTTTAAATACCTTGTAAGAATTACTTTCACGGATCTCCGCAGGTATTGAGTTCCAGGTTTTAGTTCCAACGAATAGTATACTATGTTGCGAGCGGGCCTTTGAATAATAAGGAAGCATGAATTTACTTTTATTTCGTGTTAAATGGTCGTGATGACCAGTTTGCGCAGTTAATAACTGTTGAAGGCTATTGTCGCCATCATTAGCTAATGTTTTGTAGATGAAATTGCAGATGGAGATTTTGTAGAGATCCGAGAGTTTAAGTATTTGTAAATTTTTGAATGAATCATTTGTGTGAGCATTATATTCTAGGTTCTTTACCGCTCTGATGGCTCTTTTTTGCAGAGTAAAAATTATATTAACAAAATTGGTACCTTCAGGCCAAATAAATATAAGTCATGTGTAAAGTATACTGTGCGATTTAATCCACTTACTCTTTAGTGT
Organism: Morinoia aosen; assembly: GCA_030386875.1. Lineage (NCBI taxonomy): Eukaryota > Metazoa > Arthropoda > Malacostraca > Amphipoda > Talitridae > Morinoia > Morinoia aosen. Next base: position 14,733,862 of record CM059576.1, on the reverse strand, counting down.
TCGGTGCTTTGCGTAGTCCGGCAGCAGCTGCAACTAATTATCAAAAAATGCCACAAATTGCTCAACATGGGTTTGGGGACTTACACACGAGTATACAACTTTAGCCTTCTAATAAGAACATGTTTTGACCAGCAACTTGAATTAGAATGTAATTAACAGATGAAGCTAAATCCTATTTTGAATATGAACTGATTAATATAAAACCTTGTAGCATGAAGTGTTAGTTATACTTTTAATATGCAGGTAACTGCCCATGAAGAAAATAAATGCATCAATGCTTATCGATTACAAGTATATACATGTATGTTACACGAAAATACGGGATCGTAAATAAATATCATAACAACTTAGAATGAATGAGTAACTGTTAGGGATGAGAACCTATTTCTAGCCACTTGCATGAATACTTCTGCATTGACACGTCGACTACGAATTGGTGCTTATGACTACCACTAAGTGCCGCAGTTGGAGAGAAAATAATGGAACAACCTAGGAAAATCAACACAGTGTATTATAATATATTGGGTAGGTCTAATTTTTGAGGCAATTAAAACCTCAATTCTCCGAGACATGTGCTTATACAAATTGTGAATTGTTCCCAAATAAAATTTGAGTTGATTCTTCAGCTGCAACACCCTCCACGTATTTTAGACCATGCTGGCGAAAATCGATTTTTAACTTAACGCTCTATACCCGACCATAAAGGCTCAATAACGTTAAGGTCTGGAGACTGTGGAGGCCAGAAGAGATGCTCAACTTCATTAAAATTTCATGCACATCGTACGAGAACTATACACTTTTTCCGAACACAACGAAAATTTGAAAACTCAATTTTTGAAACTTAAAAAAAAACTCCGTAGACTTAAATGCAAAAACTAAACAAGTCTAAGGACTGGGATCTCCTCGTTTAAGTTATTGCACCTAGAGAGAACGAGGAGTTCCATACACCGAGGTGATCTGGTACAGGTGTTCCTTGAGCTTTGCTTCCGACCAGTAACATCGCCTGCTCTTTTCCGTAGTTTTTAGTTTCTGCCATAACTTCCGAACGGACGATTTGCAGTCCACACACGAAACTTGTGAAAAAGGCGATGTCAACAGATGCCTCACACAACAGGCGATGTCAACAGATGCCTCACACAAAAGGCGATGTCAACAGATGCCTCACACAACAGGCGATGTCAACAGATGCCTTACACAAAAGGCGATGTCAACAGATGCCTCACACAAAAGGCGATGTAAACAGATGCCTCACACAAAAGGCGATGTCAACAGATGCTTCACATAAAAGGCGATGTCAACAGATGCCTCACACAAAAGGCGATGTCGACAGATGCCTCACACAAAAGACGATGTCAACAGATGCCTCACATAAAAGGCAATGCCAACAGATGCCTCACATAAAAGGCGATGCCAACAGATGCCTCACACAAAAGGCGATGTCAACAGATGCCTCACACAAAAGGCGATGTCGACAGATGCCTCACACAAAAGACGATGTCAACAGATACCTCACATAAAAGGCGATGCCAACAGATGCCTCACATAAAAGGCGATGCCAACAGATGCCTCACACAAAAGGCGATGTCAACAGATGCCTCACACAAAAGGCGATGTCAACAGATGCCTCACACAAAAGGCGATGTCAACAGATGCCTCACACAAAAGGCGATGTCAACAGATGCCTCACACAAAAGGCGATGTCGACAGATGCCTCACACAAAAGACGATGTCAACAGATGCCTCACATAAAAGGCGATGCCAACAGATGCCTCACATAAAAGGCGATGTCAACAGATTCCTCACATAAAGGCGATGTCAACAGATTCCTTACATAAAAGCCGATATCAACAGATGCCTCACATAAAAGGCGATGTCGACAGATGCCTCATATTTAGATGAGAAGTTTCTTTTTTGCTACCAGAAGCGTCAAAACGAAGCATCTAAGTATGCTTGATTCAGTATTTGCGGTAATTTTGTAATTTTCTGCCACCGGCCGAAAGGAGGCGAGATGGCCGAGTGTGAGGAGTGAAGAAGAACATATCGTAGAGAAATGTGTGTGAATGCAAAAGAAATTTGACTTATCTCTGGACATGGACGCAATGGAAAACAAATTTTAGTGCTGACATACAAGAAATCATATTTCTGTAAAGACACAACAAATATTTATGTTAAAAAATTAGAAGAGAATCCCATTCGTCACTAAAACATTTCTTCTTCGAGCTTATAAAGTAACCCAAATATGTTTGGGGTAGAAAATCAGAATTACTCTTTATAAACAAGGATACCCGTGAAATTCTTTAGGCAGTGAAAATGAAGCCTTCAACCCTCTAAAATGAAGTATTCTGCCTCATGAAATGAGGTATTTAGCCCAACATAGACTTAAGCTTCCTAAAGTAAAGAACATAGCCTTATAGCATGAATTCTCAATTCCTCACGCTGTAACTCATGAGATCAGGCGTATTTTAATTTCGTATTTGGCTTTAAATTAATTTCAGATTGACTTAGGAACACTAATTTCGCCAATTTTGAAGGTATAATTTTTTTTAATAAAAATAAGAAATATTACTTAAACGATGTCCAAAAAATATCCGTGAAGAAGAAAATTAGATTTTTACTCATAAGCTCGTTAATTTCATGTCATTGAATTCCAGTTACAAATTTTATGTTTGAAAAACATTTGTAACCGTCTAAGTAATCTGCTTACAGAGAAAATGATTTGCTCATACCACAAGAAATGTTTTTATGGGGGAAAATTATGTCTCACCGTAAAAGGTGTGTGTTTTAGAGGTGAAAATACTTATGGTTGCCCTAAATGTCATTTGCACTTCAGGAATGCTCCGGTGTGGTTTCATTAATTGATATTTTGCAAAGGAAAGTCAAAAGGTGCAAAAGAGATTCCAAACCTTAAGTTCAACTCCTCTATGTCTACTGCGGCAGGAAGAACTAAAGTTTAATTTTCAACTCAAAATTGCAGTAAATTGTAGTTAGCAATTTTGAAAGTAGCAAACATGAACTGAATGGCGCCTTCATTTAGTTTTGGTTATTCAAATAGAGTTCGTGACTACTGGTCGGTCAGCAGCGATATGAAAATCTCCTCCGTGGCCACCGGTGGCGCACGTCGCAGCCAAAACGCTGAGAATATCCAACATATCCTGATACGAAAATTCAAATTACAACAAAATATGTCACATAGTATACAAAGTTTCAAAATAAAGTGCAATATATACCACTACATTTGACCAAAATGACCCGAAATGCATTCACAAAATCAAGGAAATATCAAAAGATGTCCATTTGATGCATAAAGTGTTTTCAATAGCTGCGAAACACTCACGCTATTTCAACAGTCTAGCATTCAACTGTAAAAGATGTTTCAAAATTTGGAGTTTCATCACCTAAGCTGCTTCAATAATCAGAACTTCACCATTGGAGCTGTATCGAGTGTCGGCATTGAAGCGTTTAAGCTGTTCCAAGAGACATGCCACAAATGAAGCTGTTGCAACAGCCGTATCTGCGCCGTCGAAGCTGTTTCACACTAGAGCAAGAGCGAGCCCCTGCAGCGGCCATTTACCGGAGCTGGCAAATGGCAAGCATTTGACTGGAGTTCAAATGGCAGGTTTGGAGCAGCTGTGTGAGCAGCTCGGGGCAGTGAAAGGCAGACAATGATGCTGCAGTTGTATGTCTAGGACAGGGTATAGCAGTACTGAGATGTGCACATGGCACACATGGCTGTACATATACCGAATGTCCCACAAAAATGCCCCCAACTTTTTAATTGATTATATCTTCGCTATAAATTAACATATTTTAATTGTTTATTTTACAACGTAGTGAATTGGTTTTTCGAATAATTTAAGTTATTGAAATTCGGTTGAATAACCAGTTTGCAATGATCGATTCACTAAAAGAGGTAGAAAAACTAATTGTTCAATGAAAAAGTTTTAAAAACAGAACTGGTGTTCTTCATTTCTCAATACCTAGGTGTACAGTTGAAAATAATTTCGCATGTTCCGACTGATTTTCTTACCGGAATAATAACTTCTGACTTATCTGACCATTTCCCGGTGTTTCTCATCAAGAAAAATGTCTATAATCCTTGTCCCAGCCCACAGGCTGATACTTATTCATTTCGTTGTGTAAACGAATACAACTTGGGAACAATGCGAACTGTTCTAGAAGAATTAATGCCATCATTAGACATCTATGAACGGGACAATAATGCGATAAACATTGATGAAGCAATACTAAATTTAACTGAAATTATAACGACCGCATACAACCAGTGTTGCCCAATAATCACCCGCACAATTACGCCGAAAAATAGACAAAAGCCCTGGATTACTGAAGATATCGTGATCAATATAAAGAAACGTCAAGCGTACCTAGCCTTACTATACGAAGGGCGAATATCTAAAGTAACGTATAACCGATTCAGGAATCATGTGACAAATCAAATACGAACCTCAAAACGAGACTACTTCACGCGCAAATTTACTGAATACAAAACTGATATTAAAAAAACTTGGCGCCTGCTTAATTCATGCTATAAACCGAATAATAATACTACGAAAACAATTGAGTCCGTCGTTCACGAAAATGTAAAATACCACGAGAAAAAAGATATTGCAACTGTGTTTAACAACTTTTTTGTAAACATAGGAAAAAATATAGCCGATAGTGTCTTCAGTGAACCCAGAGACCACTTGCAATACATGGACCATGTCCGTGAACCTAACTCTTTCTTTTTCACGCCAACTAATCCCTCCGATGTAATTACGTGCATAAACAACTTGAAAAATAAATCAAGTGGATTGAAAACTTTTTCGGCTAAAGTTCTTAAGGCTATAGCTGATATAATAGCACCGTGCATATCTTATATTATCAACCAATCCCTTTCTCAAGGTATCTTCCCCAACTCTTTCAAAGTTGCGAGAGTCACCCCTATTTTTAAAAATGGTGACAAAAACTGCATTAACAATTATAGACCTATCTCTGTACTACCAATTATTAGCAAAATATTCGAGAAAATTGTGTATAAAAAAGTGTATTCGTATTTTGAACAAAAATCTTTCCTCTACGACAAACAATACGGTTTTCGTTCTAAGAAATCTACGACACAAGCGGTATTAAATCATTTGCAATACCTTTATTCTAATATAGATGAAGGAAAGCTTGTTTTCTCCGTATTTCTTGACTTTCGAAAAGCATTCGATTGTGTGGACCATAACGTATTACTCTCGAAACTACATTGTTATGGCATTCGAGGGGCTGCCCATGATTGGTTCAGATCATACTTAGCAAATCGGAAACAATACGTTGTCATTGACGACGCAAAATCAGACCCACAGACAATTAGCCATGGAGTTCCACAAGGATCTGTCCTTGGGCCTCTCCTATTTCTAATCTTTATCAATGATATCATTCAATCTACATCATTCTTCAAATTCATACTCTTTGCCGATGACAGTACCCTTTCTGCGGTCCTTCCAGACCAAAATCCCGCTAGGATGGCGGAGCGTATAAATAATGAACTTCATAAGGTTTCATTGTGGCTTAAAGCTAATAAAATAAGCCTTAATATCGATAAAACAAAACATATTACATTCTCATACAAGAAAAATATATCTCTCCCACGCATTCAAATTGGCGAAGGTGAAATCGAAGAAACCATCTCAAGTAAATTCCTGGGCATCATAATAGACAAACATCTAACCTTTAAAGAGCACATCGCTCATATAAGTTCTAAATTATCAAAATCTATCGGAATCCTAAATAAAGTTAAAAATTTCCTGCCTGAAACAGCCTTACAAATGCTCTACCGAACGCTCATTTCACCATACTTGCAATACGGAATAGAAGCATGGTACGGAACTGATAAAAATAAAACCAACAAAATTTTTACCCTGCAAAAAAGAGCCATAAGAGCGGTAAAGAATCTAGAATATAATGCTCACACAAATGACTCATTCAAAAATTTACGAATACTTAAGCTCTCGGATCTCTACAAAATCTCCATTTGCAATTTCATTTACAAAACATTAACAAATGATGGCGACAATAGCCTAAAACAACTATTAACTGCGCAAACTGGTCATCACGACCATTTAACCCGAAATAGAAGTAAATTCATGCTTCCTTATTACTCAAAGGCTCGGTCACAACACAGTATCCTCTTCGTTGGAACTAAAACTTGGAACTCAATACCTGCGGAGATCCGTGAAAGTAATTCTTATAAGGTATTCAAAAATAATCTTGAGTCTCACTTCCTATCAGATTACTAGTCGTGTAAGATCACAGAGTCAAACCTTGTCACCTACATAACTGGTCCTAATAATGTAATTCGCCTTGGTTAATTTCGCCGATCTTCAGTCTGTTCTTGAATCGTTTGTCGACTATACTGTTAAATCAAGTCCATATGAACTATATTGTGAAATGAAGTATCTAATTTCGAGTTAATTATCTCATTGATCAGTCTAATACGTCTCTAGTTTAAGTGAATTAGGTTAAACATTATTGTACTCCTAAGACTAACCTTGATGGTAGGATGCCCTAGAAGTCACTGAACTTATTCGGGCCCACAGGTAGCTATACTCAAATTTGACCATTGTACTAGACTTAAGAAACATTTTATCTCTGTATCACCTGTGGTAAATAAATTGTTTGTTTGTTTGTTTAAATGTTGTATCCTACTTACCACCAATTATGTATCACCGCCATCACTAATAATTCTTCTACCCCGAATTGTGTTTCAAGAACTGAAAGAAATGAAATAATGCACAAAACTCGTCGCTCAATGGTGGCTAGAAGTAATACTTGCCCTGAGAGAAATGAAGGGTTTGTCGCAGGATGCTAAATTACTTCATTCATTTAAACTTTACTTAAGGTAATGATTTTACACTCTTTTGAGTTTTTGTTATGTATGTTTTTTGGAAATTACAAAATGAAGAAGAATATCAATATTGTTTTAAAAACTTTTCCTCTGAACAATCAGTTTTTCTCTGTTTTCAGTAAATCGTTCACTGTTAAGTAAAATACGTTAATTTCCCAGTTGAAAATCAGCGCAGTTGCGCGGGAGAATTTTGGCAGTTTTTCGCAGTGATCGCAGTTTTAAGGCGAATTCTGGCAGTTCACCGCAGACTAAATGCATGAGCGTCAATTCTAATAGCGTTTTTTGGCAGACCTCAGCAGTAATTGTCTACAGTCGAATTGAAGCAGATAGTTCTCTGTTGGCCTTCGTCGTGCGCAGCAGTAAATGCCTCGGTCGTAAACAGGCAGTACCAGATGTGCTTCTGCTGATGTGCGCCCGTACATTCACTTTAGTTAGCCCTCAAATATTATTTGTATTGTATTTCAACATTTTAATAATAGTCTGATTACCTAGCTACATAGCACAAATATTTTACATGTAATTTTACGTGTTTTTGTTGTGTTATGCATTAGTTTATGTTTATTCACGTTATTTTTGCAAAAAATATAAATTACTGTATTTATTGAAATGTATATGCCCATTTAAGGGGCTTTATAGATATTGAGTACGATCGGTGGTAAATGAAAATGTGGAGAAAGTCGAAAATTGAGAGGGTCATTTAGATGTGACACTCTCGGAAGGAGTCCTAGGGTGGACGATGGTAGGAAAAACATTTGTGACAAAGGTTTCTGTTGAAGAGAGATAACTCTCGTAGAATGGAGAATGAGGAATATTCCTGAGGTTTAATTTGTTCTTTGCAATTATATATTTTTGATAACCGATTTTAAAATGGTACAAGGATTTTGCATTAACGTAAGCCGCATAAAAATGTAGAACAGTTCTAGGCAGATCTAAGCAGACGTTCTCGCGAGTGCCGCCGACAGCCTCGGCAAAGATTGTCGTCCCTAAAGCGGACGTAGCGACCACTGCGCTGCGACGCCATTGCCAAAAAACTGCGCTGATTTTCAACTGGGTTAAAGCGAAGATATAATAAATTAAAAAGTTGGGGACATTTTTGTGGAACACCCGCTCTATTTCTAGATTCCGAGATGCATCCAAAGTTTCAAATACCTAGTAAATTATACATTTAATATGATTTTTTATTCATAGTATTTTAAATAGCCTTGCAGTGGCTGAGTAGTGTTATTTATGGTCGTCGTTTATTTTCTGATTGAATATGGATTGTCCTAATTTATGGATAATTTTCATGATCGACCTTCAAATAAAGATGTTTCTATAACAGGTTTTTAAACACTCATTATGCATGGCCACACATTTACTGTTTTAATGATTGATGAACACCACACATGACGTGAGACAGATTAGAACCAGCAAATGCTAATGATGATAAAATAATTTACAATACCGTCCACACAACTTTGGAGAAATTGGAGAAAGCAGCGGTGATGGTGTCGATATAAAATAAAAGGTCTCTTGTTTACGTTATATTGGATTTTTCGGTCTGAGGAATGAAGTCACAATGGTAAATTATACAATAACAATCTCAGTGTGCCCAACTGAGTTCAAATTAGAGTTAAAGAATAGGTGGCACCGAAGAGACCCTTCTGAGACCAATTCGGATACAAGAATGAATCCTCCTAATTCTCGGTACGAGCTTATGTAGAAGCTATTGCCGCAGCTATCCTCAAAAGACGTTGGTAGCGACCCTATGAGTAATCGCCCTCGCCGCTACTGCCGAGCCCTCGTCGCCACCTCTGCCTCGGTCGCTGGGAAGCAGTTAAGGTTCCCGACGGTCGCAGAGTCGTTCCGCTTTGTACAGCACCGCTTTCTGCTGAGGTTTTGCTGAACTTGCTGATTTGTTATCACGATGTGTTTCGAGTCAGGGCATGCGTCAAACCTGCTGTCCAATCGTTATGGGGGGGGGAATTTCCATGGTACGCAGTTATGTAGTGAAATACATAACAGTAGACACAGCGCTTGCGTGCCACGCTTCCTGCGCAGGTTTGGACCCTGTGGTGGCGCAGCAGTTGGCGTGGATCGCTGACGCTGCAAATCAGGGTCGGGCCTGCAGTGTGGTCGCTGTACTCAAGCAATGTTACCTGGGCACGATACGAGAGGTAAACAAGGCCTATAGAGCTCGGGTGTAACTAGGGCCTGGGAACTCCTATGACGTACATTCCTGTGAAAGTTTCATGTGAATGATACTCAGCCACTCCCTCTAGCGTTTGATTTGATCATTGATACTCAGCCATTGATACTCAGCCGCTACTCAGCGACACTTGAGAACGAGAAGGGCGGAAGCGTGACGCGATATGGCAGTTAGCTGCTAGCAATACTCTCAACATGAGTGTCGCTGCTGCTACGCGTACCTCATTTATTCCCCCATGTTTGGTTTTGTTTCCGAGCTCAAGTGCACACAGTCGCCTACGTATGAAGATGTTTTAGAAAAAAACGATGAAACGTACAACAAAGAAAGACCCATTTTTAAAAGACATTTGCAAAACGATCGCAAGCAGAATTTCCGAATGAAGCTTCACTTCCGTCGGGTTCCGTTAAACACATTGGTGATCTGTTTTTCTTGCCATAACAAGAATCAAGTTCTGATGAAATCACACAAGGCTCAATGTAAATTCCGAGCGTGCTATATTCTGCAGAAAAGAAAGCGCCTAATTCTGAACGCACTTTCATGCTAGATCATCAAAATGCGAAGAAAATGTCCATCGGTTCAGTTGACATTGCTGTACCGAATGAATCGGGGCGGAGAGACGACAGGAGACGAGCTTCACATAATTCGCTACGAGCTTCTACTTCTAGCGTCAGCTCAGTTATTGGGATAACAGTTATTTGTGATACTCAACTGATAACACGGATGTTGATATAGTATACATCTCTGAAGCTATTAATATAAATAGCAAATTTTGAGATGTGCATAAATGCCCCAATGTGTTCGAAAAGGTTCAAGCGTTCGAAAAGGTGCAAAACATGGATTTAACTCGTTAACTCTCAGCAAAGCTAAGTGATTATGCTCAAAATAATGTTCTACCTGCTGTCACGAGAAATGCGCGCTGCAGGAAATGCGAACACATATTACAAGGTACGCTAATTGATGAGAGACCTCACATCAGGGAGTTAGGTCGAACGAGGATATGAAATTGTCATTCTTTTCTAAAAGTTGTGGACCTCTGATGCGATCTTTCGAGTTACCTACATTGCATGTTTAGTGTGACGATTGTACCAACTTGATTGATGGGTAATCGGTAACGGCCACTGAACATCTCATAACGAAGCAATTCACTCGTGATGAAAGTTGACATTTCATCTAAACGAGAGAATCTTATCAATGTTTGAAATATCCCCCGCATACCCAAGCTGTGGAACGCGCAGTAAAGTTGTTAGCGAAGTTTCTCTACAAGTGCCTAATTATATGAAACTAGAGATGAGTTAGAAACAAAGTAGCATCACGAGAGCGAATATAAAGATCTGAATAGAAGAAAGATCACCTTGTAGACTGATTGATTCTTGCTTGGTCCTATTACCCTTTAATTTTATTAAGATATTTCTACGAAGATAAAAGATTGTATTGTTTAATGATTGTCTACATTTATGTTTGCAGGTTCATTTGTTAGATCTGTATATGGAACCATAATGAATTATGTAAAATGTGTTAAAATTATTGGGGCATGTAGGACGACGAAGTTCCGTTCTATAATTTTTCTGAATATAAATTGAGAACACACAAGGATAGTGCGTGAGTCACACACACTCACGACAATGATGTCAGACTAACCGAGCCAGACTCACTTGCGTAAGTGCGCACTAAGTCTAGACACCGAAGTTGTAGAACATTCCAGGACCGCTAGAAGATATACTAACACAAGTATTATAACGTAACATTTGACTCGTAACAACAAACATTCCAGGACAGCTTGAAGATATACTAACACAAGTATTATAACGTAACATTTGACTCGTAACAACAAACATTCCAGGACCGCTTGAAGATATACTAACACAAGTATTATAACGTAACATTTGACTCGTAACAACAAACATTCCGGGACCGCTTGAAGATGTACTAACACAAGTATTATAACGTAACATTTGACTCGTAACAACAAACATTCCAGGACCGCTTGAAGATATACTAACACAAGTATTATAACGTAACATTTGACTAGTAACAACAAACATTCCAGGACCGCTTGAAGATATGCTAACACTAGTATTATAACGTAACATTTGACTCGTAACGACAAACATTCCAGGACCGCTAGAAGATATACTAACACAAGGATTATAATGTAACAGCACATTTGACTCGTACCAACAAACATTTCTTGAAAAAAAAGGTACAGACCATCTGCAAAGAGTTCATACATGGAAGCAGTTGTACAAAACAAAGAACTAGTTCGATCGCTGGTCCGAAGAGAAGCGTCTGGAACAATAATTATTGTAGGGTCATGGTGTGGTTACTGTGTGGTTATGGTGTGGTTATTGTGGCGTTATTGTGGGATTAAGGTGTGATTATGGTGGGGTTATTTTCTGGTTATCGTGTGGTTATTGCGTTGTTATTGTGTGGTTATTGTGTGGTTATGGTGTGGTTATCGTGGCGTTATTGTGGGGTTATTGTGTGGGGATTGTGTGTTTATTGTGGGGTTATTGTCTTGTTAATGTGGGGTTATGGTGTGGTTATTGGGGGGTTATTGTGTGGGGATTGTGTGTTCATTGTGGGGTTATTGTCTTGTTAATGTGGGGTTATGGTGTGGTTATTGGGGGGTTATTGTGTGGTTATTGTTTGGTTATGGTGTAGTTATTGTGCGGTTATTTTGTGGTTATTGTGTGGTTATTGTGGGGTTATTGTGTGGCTAATGAGGGGTTATTGTGAGGTTATTGTGGGGTTATTGTTGGGTTATGGTGTAGTTGTTGTGCAGTTATCGTGTGGTTATTGTGGGGTTATTGTGTGGCTAATGAGGGGTTATTGTGAGGTTATTGTGCGGTTATTCTGTGGTTATTGTGTTGTTATTGTCGGGTTATTGTGGGTTTAATGTGTGGTTATTGTGTGGGTATTGTGTGGTTATTGTGGAGTTATTTTGGGGTTATTGTGGGGTTATTGTGTGGTTATTTTGTGGTTATTGTGGGCATATTTTGTTGTTAAAGTGTGTTTATTGAGTGGTCATTGTGTGGTTATCGCGTGGTTATCATGTTTTCATTGTGTGGTTCTGGTGTGGTTAGTGTGTGTTTATTGAGTGGTTATTGTGTGGTAATTGTGTGATTATTGAGTGGTTATTGTGTGGTTACTGTGTGGTGTGTGTGTGGTTATTCTGTGGTTATTCTGTGGTTATCATTTGGTTAATGTGTGATTATTGTGTGGTTATTGTGCGGCTGCTGTGTGGTAAGTGTGTGGTTATCGTGTGGATTTTCTGTGGTTATCGTGTGGTTATTGTGTGGTTATTGTGTGCTTTTGGCGAGATTTTTGTGGGGCTACTATTGTGGTTCTTGTGGGGTTATTGTGTGGATATTGTGGGGTTATTGAGTGGTTGTTGTGGGCTTATTGTGTGTTATTAGGTGGTTATTGTGTGGTCACTGTGTGATAATTTCGGGGTATTGTGTCGTTATTGTGTGGTTCTTATGTGGTTATAGTGTGGTTATTGTGAGGTTATTGCTTGGTTCTTGTGGGGTTATTGTGTGGTTCTTGTGGGGTTATTGTGTGGATATTGTGATGTTATTGTGTGGTTGTTGTAGGGGTATTGTGTGCTTATTGTGGGTTTGTTGTGTGTTATTAGTGGTTGTCGTGTAGTCATTGTGTGATAATTTTGGGGTATTGTGTGGTTATTATGGGGCCAAATTGTATGATTATTGTGTGGTACATGCGGGGTAATTGTGAGGTTATTGTGTGGTTAGAGTTTTTTGGTTAGTGTGTGGCTATCGTGTTTTCATTGTGTGGTTAGCGTTTGGTTAGTGTGTGGTTATTGTTTGGTGATTGTGTGGTTAGTGTGTGTTTTGCATGTGGTTACTTTATGGTTAGTGTGTGGTTATTGTGTGGATATTGTCTGGTTATTGAGGGGTTATTGTGTTACTATCGTGTTTTTATTGTTGAGTTATTGTATGGTTATTGTGTGAGTATGGTGTGTTTTTTGTGGGTATTGTGTTTTTATTGGGTGGTTATTGTGGGGTTATTGCGTGGTTATTGTGTGGTTATTGTGTGAATGTTAGGGTAGTTGCGGTATATGACAAAATCCCTGTGTAAAACAGCTGTAAAATAGAATAATAGCAGCAAAATAATGTAAAACAAACTTTTTGTTCAGTTGTTAGGGTAAATTTTGTATTATTCTACTTGTAGGAGATGCAGACCGAGCCTTGCAGACAGCGAGAAGCAGACTAAAGTGAAACGAATTACGTATATGAAAGAATTTCATCTAATCATAGATCCATGAATTATTGGAAGCAAACAAAAATATATAAATTATAGAATGAAATAATATCCTTCGAACTATCTAGTATTGCGTTGGAAATATTATGACTTGAAAATACATGCATTTCGGTTAGGTTCAAAAATAACGTTGTCATCCCAAGACTTTTTTGTGAATTGATTTTCTTGCTGTGCGAATATTAATAGTAAGAAAAATTAATTTATACAACAACATTTTATTATAGTTTTTGCATGTAAAATTCACATGCCATTCAAGCAGATTTTTACATGAAATGAAAAAAATATGGTTTTTACTGTAATTTTCATAGTTGTTTTGACATGGTGACTTATTATGCTACGGTTAGCATAGGTGATAAAAGTGTTTAGGTAACCAAGTATATCAAATTTTGCTGCCTACGGGCCGCGAACTCTGAGGAATGGTGCGTACTGGCAGCAGAGGCTCGAATAATGCGAAGAGAGGGAGCCTAGCGCTGCACCCTGCATCCGGTACTGGATGCGATTATTGGGTATTGGCTTCGGTGCCCGCTGTTGAATCTTTATTTTCTTCTAGAGGTGAAGTGTACATCTGATGTTGGATATTGTTTCTGCCAATATTGGCCGTAGATAAATGCATTATATTTTGCTGTTCGTAAGTGTAATTGGGTGCTGATATTAGTGATGGATTTGTGAATGGTTTTGTGATTGGATTTATTATTGGATTTGAAACTGGAACAATAAAATAAATAGAGCTGCTCAGACATTGTATAGTCGATGTCAGGTAAGTATTCTGGTATGAAAACATGTGCAGAATTCTCTGAATGTTCTCATCAACCATTCAACTCCTACAGATAAATTGCATAAATACATTATTATAAGTAGTAATTGAATCAAATAAACATTTATTATGAATAATAATATTATTAAGCCTAACACCCACTTAATCAATCTGTGGCCAATATTGGCTGAACTTATTTCCTATATCAGATTGATATCTTTACATCAAATAGGAAATAAGAAAATATTATCCAATGCTGGACACGGGAGTCAATACTCAGAATTAAACTATTCTCACACACACACTTCGTAGGCATAGTCCTGACATTGTACTCTATTTAGATAACTGTGAGCCCGTGGGCTGCAAAATTGTGAACTAAAATGGCTAGTGTTTAATGCATAAAATTTATATTTTTCAATTTTTGAGTGTATGCAAATGACTATAATTGCAGTGTACAAACAACGTCCAGTTTTGTATGACAGCAAACTGTAAAATGACGCGATGACCGACAGCAAACATACTTGACAATTTTTCCAAAATTTAAAATAATAAACAAAGAATAATTGCTTTGTTTTGAAAAATATTTCGTATCTGAACAACAATTCGTATCAATTTAATTTTTTTAAATTTTGAAGTGACATTAATATTTCTGAATATGATCCAAATTTAAGTATTTCCAGGTCATGATGTTTACAACATGTTCATGAATAATTAGAGAGATATTATTTGATTCTCCCTAATAAATTGATTTATATTATTAATTCATGTGTACATAACACATTAGAGAAATTGAAACAAATATTAACATACGGGGCGACAACGTTAGTTATGAACCTAACTGAAGCGCAGGTGTTCTCATGTCGGAATATTTACCACAAAGTAATATATAATTGGAAGGATATTATTTGATGGTCGGTCTTTTATCTCTTCAATTAGCCTCCAATATTGAGTGGATATATAATTAGATCAAATCCTTTTGAAGTCAGTAGTTAGATAACCAGGCCGCATTGAGGTCGCCTGATGGGGGACCGGTAAAGTTCGTGCACATGTGAGGTGATGGGCGCTGCTTTACCTATACTGAATGGTGTTGTGGGTAATTTAACTTAAGCAAGTAATGATACAACGCAACATCCTGTGTAAAACGACTCTAAAATACAATAAGCAGTAACAATAATTGTACAATTATCTTTACATTGAGTTGATGGCTCAATTTTGTCTCATTCTACTTGCAGGAGTTGCAGACCGAGCCTTGCAGACATCGACAAGCAGACTAGAGTGAAGTGAATTACTTTCTTGCAACGGATTTATTCTAATTATAGATCTATCCAATATTGAAGGCCAATCAAAGGGTTGAGAAGGGTTAAAAAGGGTTAAAGGGGTAAATGGTTGTCCAACAATACCCGTCTAACTATTCATTCCCGCACCTCCAGAAGTGCCGGCCTACACACATCACACCTCTGACGATCACATTCCCGCACCTCCAGAAGTGCCGGCCTACACACATCACACCTCTGACGATCACATTCCCGCACCTCCAGAAGTGCTGGCCTACACACATGACACCTCTGACGATCACATCCCCGCACCTCCAGAAGTGCCGGCCTACACACATGACACCTCTGACGATCACATTCCCGCACCTCCAGAAGTGCTGGCCTACACACATGACACCTCTGACGATCACATTCCCGCACCTCCAGAAGTGCCGGCCTACACACATCACACCTCTGACGATCACATTCCCGCACCTCCAGAAGTGCTGGCCTACACACATGACACCTCTGACGATCACATTCCCGCACCTCCAGAAGTGCTGGCCTACACACATGACACCTCTGACGATCACATTCCCGCACCTCCAGAAGTGCTGGCCTACACACATGACACCTCTGACGATCACATCAAAAAATAACTTTGTCGAACCGCGATTAGATATAATTTATTTAGTCGATATGCTACGTGTGCACGCTGGCTTTTTCCAAAAAAGTGAATAACTGTGTTAAATGTATGAGTTTTCTGTTTCTTTTTTGTAATAGTACGTGATTTTTTCTTTCTGAAATAAAACTAAACGTTTATTTTACATACTAAAATTTTATTTACTTTATAACACCCAGCTGACACGTGCAAAATGTAGGTTGTGCTCCACCCTCAAACTACCTCCAAAAAACCCTCCAACACCAGCATCATATGCGCATAGCACATCTCTGTCAGTTCCTATCTATTCATTTCCGTGTCACCTCTTCTCTCCCCGACACACTCTGTGTCAAACTCTCTTTCCGATTTTTCTATAAGCATCGATATTTCTATATTCTTTTATTTTGTAAAATTACACATGTTTCTGGAGAGAGTCTACTGAGTATTGTAAGCCGCCGTAGAATGCATGTAAACGTCGGTGTACAGCATTGGATCGGGAATTACTGAGTATTGGCTCCTGCGTCTAGTATTGGATACGGAATTACTGAGTATTGGCTCCTGCGTCTAGTATTGGCTCCTGCGTCTAGTATTGGATACGGAATTACTGAGTATTGGCTCCTGCGTCTAGTATTGGATACGGAATTACTGAGTATTGGGTCCTGCGTCTAGTATTGGATACGGAATTACTGAGTATTGGCTCCTGCGTCTAGTATTGGATACGGAATTACTGAGTATTGGTTCCTGCGTCTAGTATTGGATACGGAATTACTGAGTATTGGGTCCTGCGTCTAGTATTGGATACGGAATTACTGAGTATTTGCTCCTGCGTCCAGTATTGGACAGGGAATTACTGAGTATTGGCTCCTGCGTCTAGTATTGGATACGGAATTACTGAGTATTGGGTCCTGCGTCTAGTATTGGATACGGAATTACTGAGTATTGGCTCCTGCGTCCAGTATTGGACAGGGAATTACTGAGTATTGGCTCCTGCGTCTAGTATTGGATACGGAATTACTGAGTATTGGGTCCTGCGTCTAGTATTGGATACGGAATTACTGAGTATTGGCTCCTGCGTCCAGTATTGGACAGGGAATTACTGAGTATTGGCTCCTGCGTCCAGTTTTGGATAGGGAATTACTGAGTATTGGCTCCTGCGTCCAGTATTGGATACGGAATTACTGAGTATTGGCTCCTGCGTCCAGTATTGGACAGTGAATTACTGAGTATTGGCTCCTGCGTCCAGTTTTGGATAGGGAATTACTGAGTATCGGCTCCTGCGTCCAGTATTGGGTAGGGAATTACTGAGTATTGGCTCCTGCGTCTAGTATAGGTTGGGCAATTACTGGGTATTGGCTCTAGCGTCTGGTATTTGAATGCAGAAAACTAAGTATTGGCTCTTGCATAAATTATTGGACGAGCAATTGCTAAGTATCGGGTCCTGCGTCTAGTATTGGGTACGAAATTACTGAGTATTGACCGCCATATTCGTTATTCGATACTATTCTGATATTTTCTTCTTGTGATAAAAATATCGGTCTGATATTGGAAATAAGTTCCGATAATATTGGTCACTGATTAATTTTGTATTGGATGGGAAATAGGGGATGGATTGGCTGCTGCATTTATGAATTTAACTAGCCCGCCCCCTCTATTTGAAATAAGATAGCAGGCGAAATGAAAGAAAGACCATATGAAATAAAAGAATTCAATCTCTCGAAAGTTGATGGGGCCGAGTGCACTCGGCCCGTCAAAAATGTACAATAATGTTCGACAAATCACACGACACACGTTCCTGTTTGCTAAGAATTCACGTGAAATTCATTCCTACTCGAATCTGATCGATTAATATACTGGAAATTGTGGAGTTGATGGAGCTTGTATCACAGATACGCTCATCACTTACTGCCGGCTGGCTTCAGGCAGACAGACGGACGCCCTTCTTATTATAACATAGATTATTATTAATAATTAATGAAACTTAATTGAAATAAACATTATCAATATATAATAATTATATAATATACATGCTGAAAATAATCATACTTAATATATTTACAGTATCATTTGTCCGGATGAAAAAATGATTTATTAGCATATTGAATAACTTGTTTCAAAATGCGTAAATTCTTCCACAACACGGAAGAAATTCCTTATATTTTCCACAACTCCTCGAAATAGTGATATCGGTCATTGCTAGTTCAGTTATGGCTAGAGTAGCATGAAGTAGTTCAAGTCTTCAGTAAATTTGTGGAACAGCAATAAAAATTCATTCATCGCAGGTTTAGAAAACTTAAATGTTAAAACATTATTTCAAATCTTTCACGGCTATGCATTGCTATGAAGAGTCGTTTTGAAATATTCACGGTACACCTGGGGGGGCATGATTGATGAGCAAGCTGAAAGTTTTCAGTAGGATGTCAAAATCATGGAAGATCGATAGCGTCGCTGGGATGTTCACGTGATGACCGACTGTTGCTGGAGCATCCAGCAAGACTGCACAGGGAACAGACATTCTAAGCGGTCCATTATTGAACGCAAGTATCTGCCCGAATAAATCTATCATTCTTCGCAAGGCCAACTAATGAATCCGGAATGTGTTTACTATGGGAAGTATAAGTAGTTAGAAACTAATTCTAGATGCTTCTGTTGGGTTTTGAGTTACAATAATTTGTACTGGTTGAAAATTGTATTAGTATTGTCTGGTGGTCTACCTGTTCATTGCCAGCAGTAACTGGGAGATAACTCAGTGCAAGGAAATTTAATCTGAGAGGCAATACATAACTCGTGCCATTTTTTAAATCAGTAACCTCAAATTTTTCAAGAACAGGCTTCAAAGCGTATGCAACTGACGAAAAGTAAAATTTAGTTTCTCAGAGTTATCTTAGTATCAAATTCAAGATCATTCATGGAGGAGGAAACATTAAGTTAACCAGTGAGGCATTAATCATCCGACCGTGAACGCACGTGTGAAAACAGTAGACAACAATATTTGACTGATAACTCTCAGAAAAAATGTAGTTTCATGATATAATTTAGAGTCAAAGGACAACATAAAGCTCTGTAATTGGGACACTATTTTAAACGTACTCTCGAATACTATATCTAACTGCAGTAGGCTTTTACTTAATTTGATATGAAAATGACCTCCAAACCACAGAAACCTCCCAGTAATTCATCTTATATGCAACGACAAATTTACATTACTTTAAATGATTTTTTTAGATTCATTCCTTCAAAGTGTATTGACTAACTTTATGAGATTACAAATCAGTCAACACTCTTGGGCTGAAATTTCAAGAAACTCAACTCGATTTTCAAATAGAAGTATAAATCGGATATCCCAGAAGTCGATTACATTCCGAAATGGAAATGTATTTTATCACTATTGCAAACTTACGCATCGATTTATGATCCTCGATCCTTAACTGATGCCTAAACATTATTTCATGCAATTTTGCAGGTTCATTTGTTACATTGGTTCCCTGCAAACGCCACCAGACCAAATACACGTTGCAGTTATATCTGCTGTCGAGCTGCAAGCGGAGGCGAAAAGACAGATAATCTCCTTGGCCGGACGTACTGCTCTGACAATGAGGCGGAGTGCAGCGGTCGTCCACAGCAACTAAATTGTTAAAGCCCTCAACAGTTATTGAGAGGTCGAGCTTAAAGTTACGAAGATAAGCTCCTATCCGCATTGCCAGCGATAACGAACGAGTGTTTTCAACTTGTTGACCTATATTGAATCCTTAAATAACAGTGAAGAAAGTTATTTTAACAATAATAATAATAATGAAGGCATCTACGGATGCTTTATTTCCAATCAAGCCTGATACATATCACCTTGTACATTGGATTTTCAAATGCCTTAGAACTAACGCCAGGACGCCATGACGCTTTCCCCCGGTCAAGACCGGTACCCATTTCAGACACCTGGGTAGAGTGGGGTATTGTGCTTGGAATTTTTCTCCTATACCCAACAGAGAAAATCGCCACTGCCAGCGCCGAGTTTCGAACCCGGGTCCCGGCCGCACGGCGGCGGAACCTATAGCACACGGCTATCGCGAGCACGGCTATCTTAATCTACAACCATATGTCCTCAGCATGTTTGATACAGTCCTTCGATGGGTTGCACGAAAAAAACCCTTAAGTGCTTTCCCTCGTGAAATATCGTTAATACAAACAATGGTTCTGGTCCTCATTACTTCGAATGACAGCGTGGCAAGAATTTTGGTTTATGAATTATATATAACATAAATAAAACTGCAGTGGAAAGTAATTGGTTGTCGGTGTAAAACAGAACAATAATCAGGTTTTTTGATTGAACAAGGTGTCACAAAAAATTGAGGTTATTAAATTGAGTATATTGTTAAAATACAGTGTTAGGATATAAACGATTTCAGGATAGGATACATTGTACATGAAGGTGACGCACGGTATTTGCGTACAATTCAACGTTACAATAAAAATGAGTAAAAATTGGACGTTTCTCGTAACATAGGATATTAAAGCACAATAAATTATTATGGTAAAGTATTTGACAACAAGGGAAACTTGTGCAAAAGTATTTCATGAGAAGAGGGAGCATTATGATTAGGTTGAGTATAATTAGCAAAGGTTATCAAATGAAGCAATAAGAGATTTAGTTTTTCCGTCCTTCCGCCATTGTCAGATAAGGAGGAATAACTCAAAGTATCGTTAATGCCACATGTAGAGAAAATCATGCTTTAAGATCCATTTCAAAGTATATGTATGCCACATCAAAGATGCTTACAGTGATGCACAAACACAACGTTCCTCCTCAAAGTAACGGTATATTTAGTCGAAACTCTGAAGAATATAAAAATATCGCTGTAGAATCTACCCGGTCAAAAGTGTATTAACGCCTTTATTCGGAGCAAAAGAATAATTATAATAGTACGAGTGTCACTTGAAATTAATAAAAGAAGAATTACGAAGAAGAAGTCATTTATAACTAATACGTATAATTCAATATGGCTAATGACTAATGCATATTATATTATTGCACACTATGCAATAAAGACTACCTCCCTCAACACTGATGCCAACATTTCACTTAGAATGATGTTTCAGTTTTTTCATTTCACTTTCGTAGGAGAAAAATTCGCGAGAATAAATTTGATCTCTGTATTTGAGTAAACAAGTATAGAGAGACATATGTATATATATATAAAATCATTACAAAAGACAGATGAAATAAATTCCACAGAAAATGAAACATTTATGAGATGCGCTGTGAAGAGGCGGTCCCTCGATTCACCGTACAACATAAGGAAATAAAGAGGCTCAGGCAACCGCGGTAGATATGCTGCGGATCAGAGGGACGATTTATAAACAGAAAGTCAACATAGTGAGCATAAAAGAGCACTTTTTGCAGTTAGGTTTTTAAATAACTCTTCCAGGTTAAAATATATATTAGGCCAAGCTTTCGAACTCACAAGTGGAGTTCGTCATCAGGGCTGAAACATTCACAAGAGCTGGACGCATATGGCTACACACGTACGTATCTATGATACTGTTTTTTAAAGTAATTATTATTCAGCGGGCTTCTACTTGGTACATGGCATGGCACGATGACTGTACACGAAGAGCACTGAGTGCTTTGTGCCTGTATTTTGCAGAGGACACTATGGTCAGGGGAGAAGGATAGCCAAAATTTCCGCCATTGGTGCTTATTGTTGTGAGGTAAGTATTAACATTTTCTATTCCTTAAGATGGACCAAAAGTTTATGTAAATGCTGTCATCAGAATTTTTCCACTTGTGCAAATTTGTTGAGACCACTCTCTTAGTAAACGAGTAATTTTTACCATTTAGCTTAATTTTACACTTAGTGCCTCCACAAAATATCCTGTACAGAAGTTTTGTGCTTCTCAGGAAGGTTGGAGGGTGCTCGGCGGCGATGGACTTAGGCTTAGAGGCTGGTGCAGCCGATCCCTCCTTGTCCGTATAGGGATTCTAAACTGCGTTTAACATCGTGCCATGCATAAGTGATTGAATATACGGGATTTTGACTATTACCCTTATAGCCTTGGAGGGTCTGAGCTATATTACTGGGTATATATGTATCTTGCATCGCTTCTATCAATCGGTAATTTACCTTCTTTTTCTCATGGTGGATGACTTCCTCAAATCGCATCATGAGTGATTTGAATGCTTAATGATGTCGCCCACATTTTCCTAAACTCTCGAAAGTTATGAGAGGCCAAAATACTAACCAAATTTCTAAGTAGAATAAATGTCAAAAGTAAATTACGAAAATAATTATCCTCCCCATTTCACCTCATCGAAATAAAAAAAATGCAAAAACGCATAAAATAAGAGATCATCTCAAAAAATGAAAGAACGAAATAAAAGGTAATTATTGTAATATGATCTAATTTCACATGTTTCGGCCACAGCCCCTAATCAATAAGAATTCTGAAAAAGTGCAAAGTAAAAATAAATTATTTTTGAATGACTAATATGAAACAAGTTTTAAAATCGCGTTAATTGCGATCATCTACGTACTATGACTGAAGGAAATGAACTAATTAAGAGTGTTGTTTAAAGCTGATTTGAAAATGTACAAGAACGCTATAATGCGCATGTCTGTATAAAACTGCGGGTTTTGCCATTACCGAAAACTGATGAATGGAGGCTACGTTATTGCACTCGTCAGAATGTTCTCGAACGGCGGAAAATGGGGGCGTTGACAAAATTGAACCTTGTCTAAAGCTCCTCCCAGAATGTTTGCAAACTCGAGTGAGAAGAGTACGAGTTGTACATACATACACAGTACTTCGATGGACAAAGAAAAAGAAAAAAAGAAAAACACTTTATTTCCAATAGAGATGGTACAAAAGTACCATCATTGGTTTTTAAAATATCTTAAAGTTAATACACTTAGGTGATACACACACATGAGTATTGCAATACTCATGTCACTAGTCGAAAAAAAATTGATTGAGGGCAATGTACTTCTAATCTTGCTTAATATGACATTTGACGATACACATAATGATAATTGTAAGAGACAACACAATTTCATGGACGATGCATTTTCATTGTGGGTTGAGAACACCTTTGATAATTTACGTATACATGATATGAAACTTCGCAATTCTTGACGCCAGGATATAATATTAGAATTGTTTGTTTCGGAAGATGTTCAAAAATGTAATTTTAGGGAAGCACGGAAAAAAATAAGCAAACATATATATAAGCATGGGGACCACGGAAATTACAAGATTTGTATTTCTAATTAAGCAATTTTAACATAACAGTCTTTAGTTGATAAGCATTTTACTTAAACATAAATGGATGATCACACAACAAATGTATAGTTTTTTACGTGAACGCTTTACAATAATAAAGAGATGACGATTTAGGTAATGTTACAAGTTAAGAGTGAACAAAAAAAAATTATCTCTAGTTAAAGTGCCAGCTGTCAGCTTAGTACACACATATGTGCATGTATACGTGCAAATATATACACATATACACACACATATACATACCTACGCACATACATACACCAAACACGTAAAAATACACAAATACATTTCTATGCATCGAGGCAATCACAATACATGCGCGTTCTATAAAAATGCTGTGCGATGTTCTGAAATATAGAATAATGAGAAAGGAAAATTCGCGACAACTCTTTCAGTATATGTTGCTGCTTACAATTTCTAATGAAATATTGTAACGATGTTCTATTAAATATTGTATCTAAAAGATCATTGGTTGATAAGCGTCTTATTTATTATATGTGGGTGATCGCGCAACAAATATATTTGCATATATATACTTTATGAATGCTGTACAATAATCAAGTAAAATGAAGTATTACGTAGTGACACATTCACCTATCTACGTACGCTCAGCGTGCACAAGTACACGTATACACAAGTAAGCTTGTGCGCAAATATCAGCGTAGACTAATTAGTATAAACTAGCATTCCAATCGAGGGAATCGGAGAAAATATATTTTTTATGGCATGAATTTTATAAAATTTCCGCACTAGAAATATTGGCATAAAACAGTCTACCTTAGTCAGAAACATGAAAACGATTGTTCTACAACGGTTCCCAAGTACAGAATATTTCCAGAAGTACGCGAGGCTTAGGTGCGGTTGTTTTGATATACTCTAGAGCGTAAGAGATGATATGATAATTTGCACTGCACTGGCCTTCCAAGAACATTTTTGGACGTGAAGAAGAGAGAAACATGCTAGGCGCTAGTGGCCACGACTCAAACGTTCAATAAAAAATGCTCCACACAATCGAATTATCTGCCAAGAACTGCTCCACATTTTTATGCGGCTTACATAATTTTAAAATCCTTACAACAGAGAAATCTCAAAAAAATCCCTGATTCGTCGATACGTGACAGAGTTCTTTCTACGAGAGACACCTTTTCAACAAGAGTTTTTCTTCCCTTGGTGGTTCTATTATTCCGATCAAGGAGGGGTAGCACATTGAGTTGATACCTCTATTTTGAGGAACATTGAGTCATATTTCATTAATAAGCACAACTGTTCGTTATTAATATTTTCACAGGGCCCCTTAAATACACAGATACGTATCAACAAATGCAGTAATTTATTTCTGCAGAAACAACACGTACAAACATAAACTATTTCATAACACAACAAATACACATAGAATTACATGAGAAATATTTGTGTTATTTAACTAGGTAATCAGACTAAGGCAGCCGGCCCACTGAGGCGATGCGATAGATGAGACGTCGCACGAAAACCGAGCTCTTCAAGTCGCATGCGATAGATTACATTAGTACCGCCCATTGAATCAACTCGTATCGCACGAGAACCTTATAAAAATTTTGCATCTGGGAACAACTCGAGCCCTGCTTTGCAGCGCTCAACTGCTAATGAGCTGCGCGGTGGTAAATTTTGGGTATACAAATTCTAGTGATCGTAATGCTCTGCTCTAAAATGCCCATTTGCATAACATATCCTGGAAGTTTCTGCCATTATACAGCACATCACTTGAATCATACAGCACCGATCGTTCCTGTACAAGGCATATCAATTTTCCACTTGTGTCCATTTCTAGTTGGAAGGCCATCACAGAAAAATTAAGCTCGTACATGATATCCAACTGCCGGACAAGCTCAAGCCTCGAAGTCGTTGGTCAGTACTAGCTGCTAACGGTATGGATGCCGCCATATTTTTGTGTTTCATGTCCTGCAGCATTGCATAGAAAAATCTTCCTCATTTCAATTGGCATTCAGTATGACTATTTAATGGCTATTTTAGTTATTTGTGGGTTTTGAAACTTTTAGGAATGTTTTTTTTTTCGTTATGGTATATGTTTCCCACCCAATTTTCGCTAACTATGAAAAAAGCAACTTTATAAATTGTCTTCCTCACACTGTCGCCAGTGCATGCATCACTTTTTAGAGAAAAATTTCTTGCACTCTCATAAATAATTCTCTATTAATTATTGTTATATTTAAAAAAGCTATCGGGAGGCTTCCTGATTTTAAGGGGACCCTCCGAGGCCCCTTTTCTCTCCGATGGTCATTTTTCATGTTTTTGTTGGAAAAGAACCCTTAGGTGGTGGACTATTCGGTCCTAAAATTTTATGGCGCTGCGGACAATAGATCCCCTCAAGGGGGGGGGGGGGTTAGGGGACCAAAATCTAAATTTTCGACCCCATTTCGACCGCATATAAAAAGAAAATACAAGAAGAAATAGAGAATTTGCGAATATACTTTTGTTAGATATGTTCCAAGGATTCTAAAACTGTCTTTGTTTTTGTTCTAGCATAAAAACTCAATGAGTTCTATTTTTTTGAAATATCAATACCAGTTGACTAAAAACCAATATGTCAATTTTTTTCAAAAACTAAGGAAGGCCTGAATAAAAAAAAATGTATTGAAGAAATTGTGTTTCTTTTCAAAAGTTACATATAATAGTCGAATATCATAAGAATGAGACTGAAAACAAAAAATTTCATAATTTTATGAGATAAGTAAAATATTTTTTTAATTTTTTCTTTTTTTTTAAATTACAATTCACAGTGTGAATATGATGTTATGCATGGAGATTATCGAAATAAAAATGAAAACAGCATTCAATTACATAAATTTTCCATTTTATTACACTTCAACAAAAAAAAATTTTTTTCGCCTTTACTGAGAAGTTACTTATTTTGAAATTCAAAAAGATAGAAATCGAAAAGTTTTTATGCTAGGAAGAAAACAAAGACAGTTTTAGAATCCTTGGAACAATTCTAACAAACTGATATTTCTTATTTCCCAATTTGTTCGTTGTCTTTTTTTCTGCTAGTTCAAAACCTAAAAATTCGGTATTTTAGGTATTGAACAAATATCGCATATATATAAAAAAATTTAAAATAGAAAATTCAGGAATGTCAGTTTGTTTGCAATGTTACGAGGATTTCAAAACTGTCTTTGTATTTGTTCTAACATAAAAATTCATTGACTTCTATTCCTTTGAAAACATCCCAAAAATGAACCAGGAAACGAGTTTTTAAGAAATAAAAAAATAAGGCCTAAATCAAAAAAACTTCTCGAATAAAATATGTTTTTCTTGCAAAAATACATATAGTGGCCAAATTTCAGACCAATCGGATCAAAATTCAAATTTGACGGGAAGGCCCCCTCATGTAAAAAGGAGAGAACTAAAAATACCGTATAAAACATTAACTCGAATTAAAAATTGCAAGTAAAACAGTAAAATTGAACGTTTCGAGCCTTCGCTCATCTTCAGCAAAATAAATTTACCTGAAAAAAAACATGAAATATATTAGCAAGATGATAAATTGAAAAAACAAACATACGAAAAACTAACCTTAAAAACTACCTGTTAACTATTGACAACGGAAAAGAACTAAGTTGGTTGTTTAAAATCGGCCTATTTTTAAAATGAATAGAGACTCCAAAATCCTTAAATCTGAGGCGAATTTAGATCTGGTAAGAATTTTAAAATTACTGATGAAGAATTCCTTCCCATTCAGCTATTAGGGATCATTCAGAGCATTGTAATAGCCCGTTGACATAAGTAATTTTAAAATTCTTACCCGATCTAAATTTGCCTCCGATTTAAGGATTTTAGAGTCTCTATTAATTTTAAAAATAGGCCGATTTTAAACAATCAACTTAGTTCTTTTCTGTTGGCAATAGTTAACAGGTAGTTTTAAAGGTTAGTTCATTTTTGTTTGTTTGTTTTTTTCAATTTATCATCTTTCTAATTCATTTCATGTTTTTTTAGGTAAATTTGTTCTGCTGAAGATGAGCGAATGCTCAAAACGTTCAATTTTATTGTTTTACTTGCAATTTTTAATTCGAGTAAATCTTTTATACGGTAGTTTTAGTTCTCTCCTATTTACTTGTTATATTCATCCAAATAAAACCAAAATGACGTTATGACAACCTGCACAGAAGCTAGTGACTATCGCCTCGTCGCACGAAAAATGCAACATGCAGCTTTTTGGTGCGACAGACAAATGAGGAGGAATGAAGGCCGGAGTCGCATCGCTTCAGTGGGCGGTGAGCTAGCCAACACAATGCTATTCCGACGGCGCCACAAATGAACCGTGCGATTTCGCAAGGCGTTGCACCAGTCGCATCGCATCGCATCAGTGGGCGGGCTGCCTAATGTTGGGATATTAAAGTACGATACAAATAAAATTTGAGGGCTAAGTGAAGTAAATGTACGAGTATGCCATCAGCGAAAGCACACTGGTTACTGCCTGTTTTCGACCGAAGCATTTACTGCTGCGAACGACGAAGGCCAACACAGAACTATCTGTTTCAATTCGACAGTAGACAATTACTGCTAAGGTCTGCCAAAAAATGCTATTCGAATTGACTTCTATGAATTTTGTCTGCGGTGAAGTGATGGAATTCGTTTTAAAACTGCTACCACTGCGAAAAACTGTCAATATTCTTACGCGGAACTGCGCTAATTTTCAACTGGGTTGAAGGCTCAAGTCTTTGTTTTTCCCTACAGGCCGTTGGGTCTATGTCTTTCGGGTCAAGCGGTGGGCGCTGGCGTGTGGCAAGAGCTGCGTGTTTTGCACTCGGGCCCGTAAAGTGCTACTCCTTGCCCATTGATTCGTTTGACTTGTTTCCTGTTGCTAATCTTTCGTTGAATTCAATTAATATTCTCAATCCGGACTTTCTTTAACTCCACCATCAGTCTTTTTGCATAGAACTTCCCTTGAAATTGTTAACCAATGAAAACGGTATATTTTCGTGGTATTAGTGTGTAAACTAGACCCTTCTTTTTTGGGTCTTTTCATTGAATGAAGACTACTTGGACAAGCTACTTCATCAGTAGAATTATTAGTCCTTCTCCACCTCATGTTAATTAATTTTATTTATCTAGGTCAAAGAAAATTAACATTATTGCTATCCAGCGCATCTTCTTCCATAAAACACTGCACAAATTGGATGGTACATTGAATCAAAAATCTAAAACAATCCAACTCACCTCCTGTTAGGATGGGCAATAAAGTACAAGGAGGGCAGGATACTTGTCAGCCACTTGAAATCTTCATGAGTTTCTATTCCAATGACATGGAGCTCGAGATCGAGGCAGGGACCAAAACCCCGAGTTTCTTTTAACACTCTTGCTGAAAGCCAACACACCTGATGAAGTAGCAAAAGGAAACTCCAGTTAATTGCATAGGATGGTCATGTTTCTTTGCCAATGCAGAACTGAACGAAGGAGAAATTTCATCATTTCTTCTAACCCACCCACGCGCTCATTTATGCTACGCTTTCAGTGGTCGAAAACAATTCAAATTTTTCCTTTCCCTCCTTCTTCAGCAGCACATTCCTTGTTCTAATCAATCTTTTACGTGTAAATTAGGAAGTAAGAGCTCAACATTTGTCACAAGTGACCATGAAATCTTTTAAAGATGTATCTACATTTAAGAACTTAACCAAACGAACAAGGATTGGGTTTTTATGCACAAAAAGATGCAATTATAAAAATGGTCTGCATCTGAGTTATGGGTTTATTCAGTTTTGAAATCGGTCATCGAATGTCACTAGTTTCTGAGATTGATGAAGGTTTGACTCATTTTCATTACCATTTGGTGGGGGAACAAGATTTTGTCAACCCATACATGTGTTCTAACTAAGATTTATTCGCTATGACAACACATGGCTCATATGCTCTCATATTCATTCAAGAGAGTCGAAATTACTGCAACTGTACCGGTATTTTTACATGAAATTTCAAAATAAACCCAAATAACCTCATTCATTTGTTTCCAGAATTTAATATAGAATATATTATGAAAAATTTCCTAAGCATTTAAATTATAAAGACGGTACAATATTCACTAATAGACTTTCATTTACAGCCAATACTACCAAAAGTAGCCTAAAAAACCAGCACTATCACGTCTAGAACATTCTTAGAGCAAAGATTCGTAAAAGTGGAAACATTCATGCAAACGGATTCCTTGTAGCATACGCACATTTCCTCACACTCGCATCACTCAGAAAACTATGAACGCATTTAAATCCCTAATCCTGAAAAAGGCCCAAACTCGAATGTTTAGCTGTTTGCTTTTCTTGCAAGAGATGTGCTCTCCGTGGCACAGCGGTTAAGGGATCGGACTTGTATGCTGGAAGTCGCGGGTTCGTATCCCGGCGCTGGCGCAGAGATTTTCCCCGTTGGGTATAAGGGAAAGCTCAAGCACAATACCCCACTCAACCCAGGTGTCGGAAATGGGCACCGGCTTTACGGGGGAACCGTCATGGTGTCCTATATATAGGGTTAGTTATAAGACATTTGAAAAACCAATGCTAAGATCATATGTATCAGGCTTGATTGGAAATAAAGCATCCCAAAGATGCCGATGTTAACCTAACCTTTTTTTTTGAATGGATATCAAAGAATGTGTTGAAACATAGGAAGGTTAAATTTGGTTAACCACATACGTACTTGGCATTAATAGATCAAACCAGGCAATTGTAATGGCACAGTAGCCATAACTTTTTACCAGTCATGATCAATACATGAGGTAGTTGTCATGAGCAAGTGAAAAATTAAAGCTTATTTCAAAATTTGCAACCTCGTTCTTTTGACTTGATATTATAAAATTACTTCATGTGGAGCATTCCACTGCTCTCAACAGAAAAAAATACTGAATCGGGCGCCTAAAAGCTCCTAAGTGAATATCTCGTACTTTGATATTCGGCAACACAGCAACCTCGAGAGTATTATTAGATAAGAAGAAGATTTATTAGACATAACAGAAGGGATCTCATGAGAATAAAGAGATGGGATCGTTTAATAAGAGCTGTAGAGAACGAGGAATCTACGCTGAGGATTCCCTGCATATAGAATCAAGTTAAGAAAAGGAAGTAAAACAAAAAAGAAATGATCAAGGCAATAAAACTGATAACAAATAGGGCACGCAAGTTGGAAGACCTGCAGGCTTATCTATAACGGAGGTAACCACCTAGCATCACTTCGCCTGTGGAACCCAGTTACCATACTAGATGGCGAACAAACTTTACTTCGAACCTACCGTTGATCCCCTACTATCTCTCAAAGAGGTAGAAGGGGACACCAATCATCATGGGAAGTTCCACACAGTAAACGTGAATTGAATTTTAGGGCTACGTCAGGAAGGACGAGAACATTCTAATTTCAGTCATTGACAGCGACAACAAATCGAACTGTTGTTACTGGTATTTGTGTACGTGAGATGCTCTGTACGGAAAATCTTGAACTTCTGGCTTTATGATTATAAACTCTCGTGAAATTTTAATGCTATTTCATTTGCAGATTAGATGCTAATTTAAGCCTCCCTAACCGCTAAAAAAAGCGTTCCGAAGAGAGGAAGGCACTATTTAGCATAAAAATAAGAGAATCCATGCAGAAGGGGCATAGAAACAGTAAGTTAAGTTATGAAGAAGATAAAAGTTGAAGAAGAAAGTAGTAGGTGCTGAAAAACAGGACAGCAATGAAATGAAAAAGGTGGTCCTTAACATAAAAATAATTTATTTCAAGCGATTAAGACACCCAAATAAATCATATGAAAATAGTAAGCAAATATTTTTGTTATGTGTAGTTTGTATGTTGGATGTTGTGGGAATAAGTATCTGATTAAGTATTCTATTAGGTAAAGTTGACTTGGCCGTAATAGATTGTACTGTTACAGAGAAAATGTAAGTATTTATGCTAAATATACAAATTTATTCTAATTCAATTTGATTTCATATAATACAAATAAGTTTTCTTGTCTTTATAAGTGACCAAGTAAAGGGACAACAGTAACCAATCCTCAATAGATTCTCAACAACTGAAATTGATAACCAGAACTTTCAAGTGTTGCAATATTAGTTATAGGTATACTAGATGGGGCTGACTGATGATTTGGATGGTTTTTTAAATAGAAGTTATAGTCAGATTTTGTACACATTTATTTAATAAAATAATGACTTATTTACTGAAATGATTTACATAACATACAGCAAATAATTAACATCAACATAAATGCTAACTCTGCAATGAGAAATGTTATAGCCTTCACAAGCAAAGAAGATTTTACATTTTCCCACATAATCCGCATGAAAAGAACAATTGCCACCTACTTCAATTCTTCATGGTAAAGCTCTGTCATGGTGAATCTCAATTCCGGTTTGTTAAATCTAAGAAACTAAAACAGCGCTGAAGAAAAGCTAATTCCTGAGGTCAAGCTGGAACATCTTAATTCTGCACGCAGTCTGCGTTGATTCAACCTAGTGCCATAACAATGGCAATCTTGGAGGCAATACCAGGGTAGCCTCAATCTAATGAATTCAGCGTCAGGTGGAAAACTCACAACTTATGTAATGATTGATTTTAAATTTCTTTTAGTCTCCCTTCCCAAAACAAAGATGTTCGAAGTGTTGTAGATTTCTCTTGTTTGATTTCAATTGTATTTTTCTCATGTGTTAATGAAACGTTCACTGAAATGATTGCCTCCGGTATGACTCTAATAGCAAAACGTTGAAGCTACCTTAGGTGTTCAAATCCATGATTGCTTTGGAAAAGAAGGAGATGAATCATTTATGCCAATCTGCAGACATGAATATCAGACTACTCCTAACATTCAGGATTATCATTTTACGACATTGGTCTATGATATCATTAAGGAAATAATTACCAGAGTTCTGTGATGGTGGCAGCAACCCATTCATTGGATTTCAAACATGCTTTAAATTAGAACATGGAATTAGTTTGAATCAACGGTTAGAATGAGAGTTGATTTGTTTGTAGAAATGTTATGCTAATTTAGCGTCAGATTTTATATGAAAAAGATATTGATAGGAAATAGACTTTCAGAAGAATTCAATCAAAAATTTATAAAATGGTCAACTTTGATTTTACTCACAGACATCGTAGGTGCGAGTGTCAGGATACACGAGGATGATCACTTTGTTTTCGGCAGATTCTTTAAGGACATAATCAACGGCAGTCAGAGCAGCAAAACAAACATCGGCATCTTTGGGATGCTTTATTTCCAATCAAGCCTGATACATATGATCTTAAGCATTGGTTTTTCAAATGTCTTATAACTAACCCTATATTTAGGACACCATGACGGTTCCCCCGTAAAGCCGGTACCCATTTCTGACACCTGGGTTGAGTGGGGTATTGTGCTTGAGCTTTCCCTTATACCCAACGGGGAAAATCTCCGCGCCAGCGCCGGGATACGAACCCTCGTCTCCAACATACAAGGCTGATCCCTTAACCACTGTGCTACGGAGAACACAGCAGCTGAGGTTTGTAAGTACACCAGCGAGTTAGCCAAAGTTGTCAACCTGTAACTGGAAAATTAGAAGATGTATTTGTACCAGCAACCGTCTCGGTAATGCCTACTGCCACCAGGAACACTCATAGGTTCGAATTGATGAACTAATTCTATTATCCTACACAAACCGCATGCATCCATTTTGCATACGGATACATAAAAGAATAGTTTATTTAACTTATTTAATTTTACAAAAGGTGTGAACCTTTGTCACAACTTTTCAAAAGCGCAATCAGGAATTGGATATTGAAAAATCAAAAACTTTTAACTATTTTAGTGCGTTGAAATCTTAATTCTTGTATAAAACCTGAGCCACCAACTACTGAATTTAGATTACGAATGAAGTTTAATAAATAACTAGTTCACCCCATTTAAAATTATTGTTGAATTTTACATTTTCCCACAATTAAAAAAAAGCGAAATGTAATAAAGGCCGGAAGAAATAACAATTTGAATTTCTCCAAAGATGATGACGGGTGCACACGGCCCGTCAAAAATGTATAATAATGTTCTATACATAACATGACTCGCTTTATTTTTTCTAACAATACACGTGGTATTCATTCCGACTCCGAACCTGATGGATTAATACATAGAAAATTGTGGAGTTGACGAAGCTTGTATCACTGATACGCTCATCACACACTTTCTGCTGGGGGGTGTGACGGACTGTTACGGACAGACTCTGCTTCTATTTAAATTATAAATTACCGAGTAAGAACGTTCATGCAAGCAATATTTCTTGGTCGACATACAAGAGAAAATTATACAATACTAGTGTGATCGGCCCGTCAAAAATGATGGGATTCAATACAAATTTTTGAAGTTGTGGATAACAAATATATCTATCCTAACAGTATCCGTGATGAAAAATATTCTTGTACTTGAGTACTGGTGAAACTCTTATCACATAACTATCCTTATGAGATTGAGAGAGAAATTGAAGAAGCGGACTTCAAACAAATAAACCGAAGGTATTATTAGGTAGTAACAGGAATCGTGGAAATTCCATGGACAATGTCATCGGTAAGCTAGGTGATGTGTAAAATTCTTCCCATATGCTCCTCGTACTGCCTTTGGAGGCAGAGCCATGCGTCGCTTTCGCGCTGTCATTTGTTGCTGCGGAGCTTGAGCTGAGCAGAGGTAAGGTGCAGCTGATTTTTTGTGCATAGGAGATTCGGCATTGGACACTTTTAGTGGAGCAGTGGCAGTCTGAGCAGCACCTGGAGGGCACCAGTGATTACCACATACGTAGCCACGAGGTTATGTATTACTTCTCCTCTCGTACCTTGCCACATGTAGCGCAAGTGGCTAGGGGTTCTGCCGCCGTGCGGGAGACCCGGGATCGATTCT
This sequence comes from Morinoia aosen, assembly GCA_030386875.1. Lineage (NCBI taxonomy): Eukaryota > Metazoa > Arthropoda > Malacostraca > Amphipoda > Talitridae > Morinoia > Morinoia aosen. The sequence continues at coordinate 14,699,670 of CM059576.1, read as the reverse complement.
CGGCGCTGGCGGTGGCGATTTTCTCCGTTGGGTATAGGAGAAAAATTCCAAGCACAATACCCCACTCTACCCAGGTGTCTGAAATGGGTACCGGTCTTGACCGGGGAAAGCGTCATGGCGTCCTGGCGTTAGTTATAAGGCATTTGAAAATCCAATGTACAAGGTGATATGTATCAGGCTTGATTGGAAATAAAGCATCCGTAGATGCCTTCATTATTATTATTACTGTTCCTATTTTTTTGTGTTTATGTTTGTATGCGTGTGTTGTGAATTTCGTTATTTTTATTTTTGAGTTATTTTCTCGATGCTCAGGTCTTTAAGAATTAGTTGTAACTTAATTAAATAGCTAATTGTAAGTAAACTACTTCGAACGGAGGTCTAAACCAATTAAAACACTTCTTACGAAGTTCAGGTCAATATGGAGTTTACCCCTTTCACGGAAATTAATAATTCCTTTCTAAAGAATCACTACAGGAACTCATTTAAAAACGTTTCACATGAATGACATCCTGCTCGCTGATGCTTTATTTTCGAGTTATTTAACTTCAAAGTTATAGGAACGGCGCTAATGAAATGGCTTTCGCGCGCAAAAGGAGGGTGTTCCAGCTATGGCGTAAGTGCGCAGAGTGGAGGAAAAGTTATTGTTTTTGCAATATGACGTGATTTATTATTTGCCGACCCCGCGGAGCCTGCGGAGCCTGAGCCCACTTTTATTATGATTTAGTTAATAACACAATAAAGGTTATCACCCAAAAATATTAGCGGGATTGGATTAGTGAAGACTTAAATCGAAATGTCGTTGACATCACTTTCAAGATGGCGGCCACCTTAGAACATTAGCGAAATCCTAGGAGTGAATACCGTAGATTTAATATCATGATATTTTTAAAACGTAATATTATTGGGCAATAACCTTATTGCGTTATTAACTAAAGCATCCTAGATGTGGGTTCAGGCTCCGCGGGGTAGGCAAATAATAAATTACACAGTACCCAAACGTACTCTACCAGGCCCCGCTCATGCGTAAACTTATTGGAACTGCTATGGAGAACGAAAATTTCGAAGTTGAAATCTTACAGTGGACCGGTGAAAAATTCCGTCAACATTGCCGAACCTATGCTAACTTAAACTTTCCTAGCTTATCCTAATCTAACTTAACCTATCCTATCCTAACCGAACCTTCCTGGTAAAATTTCAAGATCAGATCACAAGTAAGTTTAAGCCTTTCCAACCGCTATAAAAAAAAACGCGCATCAAAGAGAGAAAGGAGGAGGGCACCATTTAGTTTGGAGAGAAGAGAATTGGGAATCTATGCAGAAAGGCATAAAACAGAAACAGTAAGTTGAGAAAGAAATTCATAAAGGAAGATAAAAGATGAAAAAGAAAGTTGTAGGTGCTGAAAAACAGGACAGTGGTGAGGCAAAAAATTGGGTACTTAGCAAAACAAAACAAATTTTATTTCAACAAAAAGAAGGCCTACCTAACTTTCAGCTCGGGCACTCACACATTTTCCCCTGGGAGCGCTAATTACCATAGATACAATAGTTGTATCCCCCAGAGGGGGAGATAATAAAATGTCATATATTTCGATCAGTGAAAAGGCCAGCTTTAAATATTACACTAAGAAATTCGGTGTCCATGATACCGCAAACTCAGACAACCTTTGTTCTTTAGGAAGCGGACGCCAAACAAATATATAAATAAATATATAAATAAACACGCAATGGGTATTATTAGGTTAGATCATTTGTGATAACGACTACAAACTACTTACAATGTAATGTAAAATACAATGTATAATTTTACAATGTAAAATAATTCAAGCCTCCTTAACTTCAAAAAAGGTATTAAAACGAGGAAGGAGCAAGGAACCATTTAGAAAGTGGTCAAGGGAAATCTATGCACAATGTGTGTTCCCACATAATATCCTGTGCGCTGTTGAGAATTACCGTGTGCGCCTCTCAGGTACTCGTCAGTTTGCACTTTAAAGGCTTTCAGCTGACCGGGGGCGGAGGAGGAAGCTATGTCGGTGAGATATTTTTATATATTCAAAAGGAAGAAAAGGAAAGAGAGGCCAAGAGGCTTAGAGGCTTAGAGGCTTAATATTTACCATTACACGACGGACTTGAACTGTACTGTGTACTCGTCCTGTGTACCTTAATGGAGTAACGTGGAACAACAGAGTGCTGCACTTCGCCTGTGCATTCGACAACATTCTCGCAATCTTGGTCCCTTTCTTTGACCGTACTCTTGATTTGGTTTGTGTGAATGTGTGTTTCATGTTTATTTTGTTCAACTAGCCTTTCAGAGCGGTATTAATAATTCCTAGGCTTTCTAGCCGCCTCTAACATTACTTACTTACTAAACGGTTCTGTCGAGCCGTACTTACTTACTTATCGGTTCAGTTGAGCCGTACTTACTTACTTATCGGTTCGGTTGAGCCGTACTTACTTACTTGCCGGTTCGGTTGAGCCGTACTTACTTACTTACTTGCCGGTTCGGTTGAGCCGTACTTACTTACTTACTTGCCGGTTCGGTTGAGCCGTACTTACTTACTTACTTGCCGGTTCGGTTGAGCCGTACTTACTTACTTACTTGCCGGTTCTGTTGAGCCGTACTTACTTACTTACTTGCCGGTTCTGTTGAGCCGTACTTACTTACTTACTTGCCGGTTCTGTTGAGCCGTACTTACTTACTTACTTGCCGGTTCTGTTGAGCCGTACTTACTTGCCGGTTCTGTTAAGCCGTACTTACTTGCCGGTTCTGTTGAGCCGTACTTACTTGCCGGTTCTGTTGAGCCGTACTTACTTGCCGGTTCTGTTGAGCCGTACTTACTTACTTGCCGGTTCTGTTGAGCCGTACTTACTTACTTGCCGGTTCTGTTGAGCCGTACTTACTTAGCTGTCAAGCTACGCTCGTGTATTAAGAGCCCGTTAAGCCATCCTTAAAAACATTAACTCTTATTGATGCTTGCTCTGAATGGTATTCTTCCACTATCGTCTTTTCGTTATTTTTTCATCTCTCGCCTAACCTCTTTCTAAAAGAAGCTCCAATGGCTTCACTCGGGAAGTAATTCCTTAGGTGAGGGTTATCAGGACTTCACTTATTTTGAACTTAGATTTGTGCTCTACATTCCACTGTTATTGAAATAACTGAAAGAAACTTGCTAGTTTTGGGTATTTCGCAAGCTTACTACCGTTTTCTTTTGCGCAGTATACCGCAACTACCGCCGGGTCCGGTCTGCTTCCAACCCGACAGCAGATGAGGGCGTCAATTCGGCCCCGCTAAATTCTTGTTGAGCGCCCATCTGACTCCTAATTTGTCCGAGGTTCCTACCCTTCTGGAGTTACCATTCAATTCTTGAAAACGGTACCTCCACTCTCTCTCCGAACACTCGCAAGCTAGGAGGAAGCGAGGCCTCATCAACCAATTTCTGAACGGAATTCGATTCCATTCCTGCCTCAATCATTGTAAAACTTCTACGTTCTTGTCTTCGTTTACGTTATCAAATTAAAAACTTTTGAAAACCTTGCAGTGTGTGATTTCCTTACACACTAAAATACTAAGGAATTACCTTTTTCTATTATGCATTTGTCATAACAAGTGCGTTCAACTTTCTTCTTAAAATTTCTCTTCATTCTGTCTCACTTGTGTAAATTTTGATTCCTTCATCATGACTGAACCCATTATTCAGCGAAGGTCTGTTTACAAACGTAAAATAACACTCTCTCTTCGCAAGGCAGAAAATGCAGCTACTGCTGGAGCAGTTGCCGAGGTCCAGGCTTATTGCGAAGAAATTCGCCGAAACTTGGATCAAGTAAGAGCTTATGATGAAAGTATCATTAGCCAACTTTTGGAGACTGCTAAAGATGATGCCGCATTAAATAAGGAAGTAGATAACCAATATTCCTATTCATCTGATGTTGAAATTAAGCTGAAAACTTTGCTGGCACCGCAAAGGCAGCCTGATCGCGAACCTCTCCCTCCACTAGCGGACGTGAAGTTACCTAATCTAAAATGTGTTGTCTTCACAGGTGAGGGAGATGATTTCCTTAAATACTCGACATTCTTATCTCAATTTAATGACGTTATTGGCCACAGGGTTTCACTTTCTGGCTCGGCAAAGCTGACCTATCTCAAAACTTACTTGAGTGGGTATGCTTTGAAGCTTATCGAGCACTTAACCATTACCGATTTGAATTTTAAAGTTACCCTTGACCTGCTTGAACAAGAGTTCTCGAAACCGGACGCCATTGTTGGCAGTCTATGCAAAAAATTGCTAGAACTAAAGTGCAAATTCGATCACTCCTATCAAGAAACTAGGATCTTCATTTCTGAAGTTCGTAGTATTGTTGCTGATCTTAAGACGTACAATTGTGACGTCATAGGAGAACGATCTGGATCACTTTTCGTAAGCCATGTCGTGTTCTCTAAATTGCCTTATCCCTTTCAGCAAGAGTTGGCGCGGAAAATTGATAACAATTATCCTCAACTACAGGACATCTTCGACAATTATGTCCACGTCATTGAGACGTTGAAGCTCAAAAATTCCAGTAGACCTGAGAGGTCCGAAAAGCCAAAGAATTTCCCAGCCAAGAGTTATTCTTCAGTGGCCCCTAAACTCGGACCTCAGAGACAGGTATTTGCTAACGTATCCACTGCTACCCCTGAGAGGAAGACGTGTAAGTTTTGCTCTAGCTTGAGCCATTCTATGCTGCATTGCGTTGCTTACCCATCATACAAAAGTAGGGTAGACCGGTGTGCTGAGCTTCGTCTCTGTGGTAATTGCACAAGCTCGAAACATGATACCAGCTCGTGCAGTGCAATGCTAGACTACGAATGTAAATTTTTTAAAAGGAAAAATCACATAGCAGCTTTGTGTAAAAAGGCCAAATTGCCTGAGCTGCAGTCTAACCTTTGCTTGAATTCTACTGCTAGTAATAAATCTATCTTTCTCCTTCCTACTATTACTCTGCCAGTAAGCAAGGGGAAAATTACTACAAACGTGAGGTTCCTCATAGACTCTGGTTCGCAGCGTTCCTACGTTTCAGGAAACGTCATAACTCGGCTTAGGTGTCCCTAGTTGCCCCCGACCGCTACTTATGTGGTGAGCTCGTTTCTTGAACAGGGAACCAAGTCCTTTGCTGGGATCAGTCTGGGGATTAATTTGTTGGATGATAAAAATTCCTTACAGATTCCCGTACTCGTGGACAACGACTTCAACATGGCTTACGACATTGCCTTCTTGGGAAAGGCGGTAAGTAATCTTAAAGCTGCCAACAAACTTGCTGACTATTCTCTAACAGAGAATTCAGATACGGTAGTCCTAGAAGGAATTCTAGGAGTTGATATTGTTCAGTGTTTCTCCCATCTTGAACTTACAAACTGCATGAACGGAACTGCTTTCGGGTATGGTTCGAAAGTTATCCCTTGGGGGAATGTTGAACACTTCTTAAGGAAAAATCAAGTTCCTGCTCTGTATAAACATTTGAATGCGCTTGGCCGCGAGACTAGTGCTCACGTCAATTTTGTTTTGGATCCTCAGCCATGTCACCCTGATCCCATTGGCAGCGTATTGAAGGACAGTGCTGTTGAGGGCCATTTAGATAAACTATTCAGTTTGGAGTCTATCGGCATCACAGATGGCGAGACCGTTACTACGTCAGATATGGAGAAAGTAGAAAAATTTGCCCAAGACATAAAATTTAAGGAGGGGAAATATCACGTTTCTCTCCCCTGGAATGAAAAAATATCCCAGGTTGACGACAATTTCCATGTTGCTCGTGCTGTGCTTGACAGAGTGGTCGCCCGTTTGGATGCTCAGGGAAATTTGGAGGCCTACGGCAAGGTTTTTGAGCAGCAGCTTGAAGAGGGCATTTTGGAGGAAGTACCTCTAAAGAGTTTAGAGGGAACTAATGCAGTTTTTATTCCCGACAGAGCTGTTGTGAAAAATTCTCCTGCATGCACTACCAAAGTCAGACCGGTGCTTAACTGCAGCCTGAAGCTGCGCCAGTCTCCGTCGCTCAACGATGCCGTCTTCCCTGGGGGAGATCTCGTCGGGGACTTATTTTCTCTGCTAGTTCGATTGAGACATGATGATTTCCTTTTGATGTCTGACATTAAACAAGCTTTCCTACAGATAAGGCTCTCAAAGGAGAGCGACAAAAATAAATTCTGCATCTTGTGGAAGAAAAACGGCAAATTAGTTGTATATAGATATGCATCGATCGTGTTTGGGTTCGTTGCCAGCCCTTTCATTTTGAACTATGTCGTTAAAAACCATGTCGCTAAGTTCCCGGACGATTTGTGCAGTTACTTCCTTCGGGAATGTATGTACGTGGACAATTTGTTCATTACCAATAATAATCCTGCTGTCTTGTCAGAATTGTACCGGTGCTCCCGTGAAAGAATGCTGCAAGGCGGTTTTGAATTACGAAGCTGGTCTACTAACTGCGAGTCTGTTCAGTCTCAGTTGGAGTCGGACGGAGTTGCTGCAGACACTTCGGAACAAATCAAAGTTCTGGGGTACTCGTATTCGCCCCGCTCTGACTCCCTGTCCCTGGCTGAAGAACTAACAAGCGCGCCTACTCATCCCACCAAGAGGATGGTTTTGTCCGCCATCGCGAAGCGTTTTGATCCGCTCGGTCTGTTGGGCCCAGTCACGGTCAGAGGTAAGCTTCTCATGAGAGACATCTGGCGGGCTGGGTTGAACAGGGACGATTGCCTTTCAATGGAGCTAGACTCCATCTTTAAAAATTTGATGAAAGACTTTGAGGAGTTGCCTAAATTTAGTTTCAGCAGGAAGGCTCTCGACTCGGACGATCCAGCCGAGCTTGTGATTTTCTCAGATGCCTCAAAGACCTGTTACGGGTTTAACATCTACGCGGTGACCGGCTCTGATCAGTTGAAAAGCAACCTGCTTTTCAGCAAGAATAAAATAGCTCCACGCAAACCTGAAAGTGTGCCAACTTTGGAGCTGTTAGGCGTGTTCATTGCCTTTAAATGTTTGCTGTATTTGTTGAAAACGTTGAACGGAGCTCAAATTATTAAAATTACCTTTGTTGTCGATGCGCAAATTGTCCTTGCCTGGCTGCTAAACGGGTTTGTAAAAACGAGAAATGTTTTTGCTAACAACCGTGTCAAGGACATATTAGAGTTCCGGTCGACGTTGAAAAGAGAGTACAACCTAGACTGTGAGTTCAGGTACGTGCCCTCTGAGAGTAATCCTGCCGACATGTTGACTCGGGGCCTGACGGCTGCCGAGTTTCAGCGTAAAATTGATTTCTGGCGTCATGGCCCTGAATTTCTCACTAACACTTCAATGGCTTGGCCTCAGAGCCAACTGAACTGCTTGCCTTCCTCTGTAAACTTAGTCACGTGCTCCCGACCGGTGGCCGAGAGCGAGGTGACTGAGCCTGTTCTTTCCATAGAGAAATTTTCTAGTCTTGAAAAATTACTCGGTGTGACAGCTAAGCTGTTCCAATTAGCAGATGTCGCAAAGAAGCGAAAGGTAAACGCGCTTGAGAATTTTGCCAAAGCCCGCTTGTATTGGATTAAGATCCATCAAGCTACTTTCTTTCCTAAAGAGCTCGACTTCCTCTCTCATCCAGAGGGACGCACTCCCGTCCCTTTGGTTAAAAATCTTAACCTTTTCCTTGACTCGAGCGGCATAATTAGGTCGAGAGGTCGTCTAAGTAGGTGCAAACGAATCTCCTACGAAGCCGCCAATCCTGTCCTAATTTCTAAACGCGGTCACTTGTCAAAGTTGCTTGTAACGCATTGCCATCTCAAGTGCATGCACCTTGGCGTTTCTTCCACGCTGAACTGTCTGCGCAACAGCGGGTATTGGATCCCAAATGTTGGCGTTGATTTCACTGGCCACTTCCACGTAAAATTGGGCGATACTTACGTTAAAATGTATATCGTCATCTTTACTTGTCTCTGCATAAGAGCTATACACTTGGAACTGGTTCCCAACATGTCTACTAACACTTTTCTTGCAGCTTTCATTAGATTCTCCAATCGATTTGGATTTCCAGAAACTGTTTACTCCGATAACGCTCCCTCTTTCCACCAGGCTGCTGAACTGTTGAATAGTTCGATGTCAGAAAGCGTCACCGGGTATTTTGCTCGTAATAACATTAAGCATGTCAAAATTCCTCTTTATTCAGCTTGGTTCGGTAGTAGTTGGGAGAGACTAATCAGAGTCGTCAAGAGTTGTCTCTACAAATCAATTGGTCGGAGAAAAATAGAATATTTTTCTTTCATGACTTTGCTATCTGATGTGCAAAACGCAGTCAACTCTAGACCGTTGACTTACGTAGATTCAAATGACCTCTCCAAAGAGTGGGTGTCACCTAACTCTTTTTTCAATTTGGGAAATAATAACGCTACCGTAAGTTTCGGTAGCGTCGCAGGTGATCAGTTCTTGCAGCCTACCCATGCAGACCTAGTAAGGTCTTTAGAGGTTAGAGAGGAGGCCTTAAAACAATTTGAGAACTTCTGGTATAACGAGTATTTATTGTCGCTTAGACAAACTGACAAAAACCTTTACGAACCAAACTGGGAGGACCGTATTAGCGAAGGGGACATCGTGTTAATCTCCTCTCCAGTCAAGCCTAGGCCTTTATGGTCTATGGGAAGAGTTTTGGAACTGTTCACGGGGAATGATGGCAAGACGCGCTCTGTTAAACTCTTGAGACCAGACAGGTCAACGGGAGAATATGCCATCTCGCTCCTATATCCGTTAGAACTTACACTTGACGATGTTGTTCCTCTAACGAAACCTGCAGTTTCTTCCAGTGTACCTGGGCAGCAAAGTCGACCTCGGAGACAGGCTGCTCGGAGGTGCCTGGAAATCTTGAGACGTCAATAAATTGACGTTTCCCGCCCCCCGGGAATGTGTTGAGAATTACCGTGTGCGCCTCTCAGGTACTTGTCAGTTTGCACTTTAAAAGCTTTCAGCTGACCGGGGGCGGAGGAGGAAGCTATGTCGGTGAGATATTTTTATATATTCAAAAGGAAGAAAAGGAAAGAGAGGCCAAGAGGCGTAGAGGCTTAGAGGCTTAATATTTACCATTACACGACGGACTTGAACTGTACTGTGTACTCGTCCTGTGTACCTTAATGGAGTAACGTGGAACAACAGAGTGCTGCACTTCGCCTGTGCATTCGACAACATTCTCGCAATCTTGGTCCCTTTCTTTGACCGTACTCTTGATTTGGTTTGTGTGAATGTGTGTTTCATGTTTATTTTGTTCAACTAGCCTTTCAGAGCGGTATTAATAATTCCTAGGCTTTCTAGCCGCCTCTAACATTAATTACTTACTAAACGGTTCTGTCGAGCCGTACTTACTTACTTATCGGTTCAGTTGAGCCGTACTTACTTACTTATCGGTTCGGTTGAGCCGTACTTACTTACTTGCCGGTTCGGTTGAGCCGTACTTACTTACTTACTTGCCGGTTCGGTTGAGCCGTACTTACTTACTTACTTGCCGGTTCGGTTGAGCCGTACTTACTTACTTACTTGCCGGTTCGGTTGAGCCGTACTTACTTACTTACTTGCCGGTTCTGTTGAGCCGTACTTACTTACTTACTTGCCGGTTCTGTTGAGCCGTACTTACTTACTTACTTGCCGGTTCTGTTGAGCCGTACTTACTTGCCGGTTCTGTTGAGCCGTACTTACTTGCCGGTTCTGTTGAGCCGTACTTACTTGCCGGTTCTGTTGAGCCGTACTTACTTACTTGCCGGTTCTGTTGAGCCGTACTTACTTAGCTGTCAAGCTACGCTCGTGTATTAAGAGCCCTTTGGGCCATCCTTAAAAACGTTAACTCTTATTGATGCTTGCTCTGAATGGTATTCTTCCACTATCGTCTTTTCGTTATTTTTTCATCTCTTGCCTAACCTCTTTCTAAAAGAAGCTCCAATGGCTTCACTCGGGAAGTAATTCCTTAGGTGAGGGTTATCAGGACTTCACTTATTTTGAACTTAGATTTGTGCTCTACATTCCACTGTTATTGAAATAACTGAAAGAAACTTGCTAGTTTTGGGTATTTCGCAAGCTTACTACCGTTTTCTTTTGCGCAGTATACCGCAACTACCGCCGGGTCCGGTCTGCTTCCAACCCGACAGCAGATGAGGGCGTCAATTCGGCCCCGTTAAATTCTTGTTGAGCGCCCATCTGACTCCTAATTTGTCCGAGGTTCCTACCCTTCTGGAGGTACCATTCAATTCTTGAAAACGGTACCTCCACTCTCTCTCCGAACACTCGCAAGCTAGGAGGAAGCGAGGCCTCATCAACCAATTTCTGAACGGAATTCGATTCCATTCCTGCCTCAATCATTGTAAAACTTCTACGTTCTTGTCTTCGTCTACGTTACCAAATTAAAAACTTTTGAAAACCTTGCAGTGTGTGATTTCCTTACAGCGCATTAAAACAGTAAGTTACAGAAAATGAGTTTATGAAACCAGAAAAGAGTTGAAGAAGTCAGAAGTACTGAAAATCAGGTCAGCAGTGAACCCAGAAATATAATCTGTAATTAAACAAAAAACATTATTTCAAAAGAAGAAGGCCCACTTAACCTTCACCACCAATTTCTGATTTTATGTAGATATATTTACATTTTTTATGTTATGAGGTCCTAATTCATTACAAGAAGTTGAGGGGGACAACGTAGCGATTTTTAAATTTCGATCTGATTGCTCTGAACTTTGGCCAGTTTGTGTATTTTTTCAAAAGAAACATATTTTACTCGGGAAAAATTTTTCGGTTTAGGCCTTAGTTTTTGAAAAAAATTGAAATATTAGTTTTTCAATTCATGCACAGGGATATTTCAAAAAAAGTGAATGAGTTTTTATGCTAAAAAATGAAAGACGGTTTTGAAATCCTTGTAACATTTCAAACAAACTAAAGGATCAGAATTTCCCTTTTTTTGTTGTCGTTTGAGAAACGATTTTTGATCAATTGTGGGAAATTCTTCCCACATACGCCTCGTGTGGCATTTTTTTTATCCTGTACTATGGGCCTGTGGCCGTGGGATTTTGTTTTTATTTTGCCGATTTCATCGGGGTTCAGTTGGTGTGTTCGGATGGTCCTAGTTTTTTTATTTTTAGTGTGCTGTTCAGCTCCTTCTCGTGCTACCACGTGAGATGGTTGTGTGGCAGGCTGGTTTTGTGGACGGGCTCTTGTGCTGGTTGCTAGTAACGTAACTCTGTCGTGATCTGCCACTGACCCTCGACCTCCTACGCCCTTGCTGCTACTCTGACCTTTTAACTGTTTTTAAGTTTGTGTGAATGTGACTTCCTTTCATTAAAACTTTTGTTTGGGTTTTTAAATGTAATACTCTTAGAGGTGTTCGGTCTATTAAAAATTAATTGGGATTTCACTGTTCCCTTTACCAATTTTACTGGTACCAAGTGTATTTGTTTATATGTGTGAAGGGAACATTGCTGAATATTGATAAGGATTTGATAGAAGGTACATTCTAACTAGAGTGTATCTAGTCGACCTGCACCTTTACGTGGTGGTACTATTAGTATAACTACTTGTCTTTGATATACATTAGATAATTAATGTAAAATAACAGGCTGACCTCATTTAATTATTCTTGATACCTTGTTGTAGGTAGAACCAACGCAGGCGGCCCCCCCTCCATCGGGAATTTGTATTATTTTGTTCTTTTATGTAGATTATTAAGCCAATATCATCTGAGGAGCTCGTAAGCAGTTACAAGGTGCCCTCTAGCGATTGTGCTAGGGGGAGCCAACCGGGGTCTCCCCAGTACGCGATGGAAACCCATCAATCCCTACCTGCCGCTGACGACCTGGAAACTCAAATGGATACTGTTAGTTCTGCTCTAATGCAGACTAACGATTTGCCTCCTCTAAGTGTGGACCCCACACAAGGAGCGAGTGCCGAGACTGAGTTGAATAATGGAAAAATCAGACGAATGAGAGAAACTTGTGTAACGAAGACGCTTCAAAGACCAAAACAGTGGAAGCTGAGGCAACCCGAGAGCCTAACAATGATGAGGAAGCTGTGACCGGAGATGAACAGAGCATCTGGAAAACGATGAACCGTCGACAGGTGAAGAGGAGACGACGAGATGACCGGCGAGCGCGTCAGATGCTGAGACTGGAAGGAATGTTCGAGAACTCCATACCCTACTATGTCAAATATTATACTGTACGATTCCCTGGGGTCAATATCTCCAGAGATTTGAACGTGTTGCTGGAAGAACGCGACATTACTAAGACGATTGGTACTCCAAAGAAAATTGTAAAATCTGGCTATAACAGTCTCCTCATAGAGACAAATAGTGTGACCAAATCAGATAAACTGATGAAACTGGACCGCATTGGCGGAAAGGGAGTAGTAATAAAGCCCCACCGGTCACTCAACACTGTTCGTGGTGTAGTCCGAAGTAAGACTTTCGGACAGTGTTCTATGGAAGAACTGAAGGACCACCTAGCTGACCAGGGAGTGATTGACCTGCGGCGAATAGAGCTGAGGAGAGATGGCGAGAAAGTTGTTACCGGCACATACATCCTGACATTCCAAAAGCACACGGTGCCAAGAGCTGTGAAATTGTCATCTTGGCACAGTGAGCTCGTAGAAGAATGTAAAGAAAGACCGCAACAATGCTTTAACTGCCAACGATATAGCCACGTTGCAAAATACTGCCGCAGAGAAGCAGACACGTGCTCCCGATGTGGGCAGGAAGGGCATCAAAAGAGCTCCTGTCCTAATGCCGTCCGATGCTATCATTGCGGGCAGCCTCATTACTCAAATGATAAACAATGCCCAAAATATCAAATTGTAAGTGAAATTTTAGCCACTCAACAGAGATTGAAGACCTCTCGCTCAGAAGCCATGGACCTCGTTTTGGAGAAACATCCGGAGCATGAGCGGATGTATAGCGCGGTAGTTAAGGGAGATACAAGTACCCCTGCGGAAGAACCCAACCCTGCTGCTCCTCAGGAATATATGCCACAACAGCCGACTCGCACTGAACAAGAACCTGCAAAACCAGAAATAAGGTCAGTTCAGGCAAAAAACAACAATGAACAACCTCCTAACCAAACCACTGCGTGCACTGATTCTACTCCTCGCAACGCTAAATCCACTCCAGCTACAGCTGATATAAAATCGAAGGCCACCGATTCAATTAGTACAAGCTCAGGAACTCCAACAGTTGCTGTATCCCAACCCATCATTTCACCGAAAAGGACGATGCAAAAAGAAATAAACAACGCCACACTCTCAAAGCCCAAGGTGCCTACAGTCTACAACCGACAACGAAAACAACTGGAGCCAGACAGTGAACCCCCTAAAACTGTGAAAGGCCAAAAACCTACGCCAGCTTCTCTCACTAAATACTCTTTCAAGCGGAGGGAGGCAACTTCCAGCCTTACAAACCTCCAAGGCTATGGAAGCGACGATGACGATGGCAACTCCAGTAGAAACTCAATGACCTACAAACCAAAGCCTACTGCACCAACCAAGAAACAGCGGACGACATCGCCACCATCAAGAAGCCGAGACCGAGCATCGAGATCAGCAGAAAGCCAAAAAATTCAAGTGATCGGAACCTGAAGGAAAACAAACCAGTACCTCTATTTGTAAATGAATTTTGATTCATTTATTCAATGGAATTTGGAATCGTACCGAACCAAATTCTGTGAACTTAAACAACTCCTCAATCTATACCACCCTGCATGTGTCTGCCTTCAAGAGACCATGCTCCGGGATAGAACGGTGACACCACCCACTCAGTACTCTCTCTATACCTCTGGTGTGACCCGCGCTGATGATCACGAGCGGGGCGCTGCAACATTGATCCACAGGACAATACCGCATCACCGGATTGACTTGCGTACCACATTGCAAGCAGTAGCACTACGTATTAATCTGCACCGGACATACACCATATGCTCGGTCTACTTGCCGCACATCAATATACAACACCAAGAAGTTGAAAATTTGGTTTCCCAGTTGCCTACCCCGTATATTATAATGGGGGACTTCAATGTTCGAAACCAACTATGGAATGAAAACGTGGTAAATGATAAAGGACAACTCATGGAAAGAATAGTAAGAGAAAATAACATCTGTATCATGAACGACGGACAACCTACACATTTTCACAGGCAGACGGGATCCCTCTCTGTCATCGATTTAACACTATGCTCTCCTGACTGCGATCTGGATTTTAAATACCATGTTAATGCAAACCTCTATGACAGCGATCACTACCCTATCCATCTCGATCCTGTCCATCCTCAAAATATGCAAGCCAGATATGAACGGTATGACCTAAACAAAGGAAATTGGACTCTGTTTAGCAGACTGACCCAGTTGTCAAGTGAGGATATCGACCAGCTGAATGGAAAGAATGTTGAGGATCACACAGCTACTTTGACCAACATCTTACAGCAAGCTGCTGATACATCCATACCTCGCAAGAGCGGCTCTCTACCGCGACCTCCGGTACCGTGGTGGAACTCTGAGTGCGAAATTGCAAAACCAGAGCGTACGCGAGCTGAAAGAGCCTTGGAAAGATGTAACAATGCGTATAACAGGATCCGATACAATATAGCAAAGGCAATCTGCCGGAAACCTTCCTGACAAGTAAAAAAACATCCTGGAAAGCTTTCATCAGTAGTATAAATACTAAAACCAGCCTAAACTTAGTATGGAAAAAAGTCCAAAAGCTGTCCGGAAAATTTAAATTGACTCCAACCCCAAAATTGAGAGATCCCCGTACGAACAACCTGACTGAAACATTGCTGGAAGCTGCGGAGATGCTGGCGGGACACTTCTCATCAGTGAGTGATAACGCAACCGTCGACGCGTCCTTCAAGCGATATAAGGAAAGGTGGGAAGGAAGACCGCTGCGCTTGGGGGGAGACAAAGAAGCATACAATAGCCCTTAACCATGTCAAAACTTAAAACTGCCTCACGTACAACCAGCGATAGCGCTGCTGGCCATGATGACATCTCGTACAGCATGATTAAAAAAGCCCACGAAACCTTCCTCCCTGCAGTACTCTCTCTCTTCAACAAAATATGGTCCCAGCAGGTATTTCCAGCAACTTGGTCACTGACGATAATAATAGCAATTTTAAAAACTGGTAAAGATCCGACATCTCCAAATAGTTACCGTCCAATTGCTCTCACCTCATGCTTAAGCAAACTGCTTGAAAAAATTGTTAACAGGAGAATAGTCTGGTTTTTGGAATCAGCTAGAAAGATAGTAAATATCCAATCTGGCTTCCGGAAGAACCGAAGTACCACCGAACATTTGGTGACGCTGTCATCACACATCGCTTCGAGTATTACTTCAAAGAATCATCTTATTGCCGTCTTCTTTGATCTACAGAAAGCATATGACACCGCATGGACATACGGAATCCTACTGAAACTTCAGAAATATGGTATACATGGGCACCTTCTTGCTTTCCTAAGCAACTTCATGAATAATAGAAAAATTAGAGTCCGTCTCCAGAATGTCCACTCGTCAACCAAAAGCCTCCAAGGAGGAGTCCCTCAAGGAAGTATCCTCAGCTGCGTGTGTTTCCTTATTGCCATAAATGATATCGCTGATGAAATTCCGCAGAGTGTCCAGCGGCTTCTATACGTAGATGACTTTGTCATCTATGTGTCGGGCAAAAAACCGGAGTGCCTAAAACGACAATTGCAGATCGCTATTAACCACCTCACGCAATGGACAGCAACCACTGGATTTCAATTCTCCCCATCCAAAACAGTGACTATGCATTTCTGCCGTACTCGTGGCTGTCTGAAAGCCTCTCCCGAACTTCATCTAAACAATGCAGTGTTACCACATGTTGAGCAATTCAAGTATCTAGGATTAATCTTTGACTCAAGCTTTACCTGGCGGCCCCACATCCAATCCCTCAAACGAGCATGTTCACAACACATAAACCTAATGAAAGTCATATCCCATACCCAGTATGGAGCAGATCGGCAAACCTTGCTCCGTCTTTATATGGGTCTACTAAAGCCAAAATTGGACTATGGCTCAGAAGCTTATAGCTCTGCATGTGCTACCCCAATGAACTGATTGCACACTGTGCAGAATTCTGCCCTTCGTGTGGCCACTGGTGCGTTCAAAAGTTCACCTATCTTATCACTCTATGCAGAAACCGGAATAAAACCTTTAGCGTATTACCTGGAAATAAAGATCGTAAACTACTACCTTAGACTGCTCACTGATCCTGCTCAACAAATTCTCTCAAAAATTCGCTGTGCTTCGGGACGCCTGCATGCAAACGAAAGAAACCCCAAACCATTTTATGTTCGCCTGCAAACTATACTAAGGAACTATGACATCTCACTGGAGTGCGTGGCTCCGGAGAGCGTCTCCCCCATCGCGCCGTGGGTTTCTCCCCCAGTAGCTGTGTGCAGTGAACTGGCCGACCTGCGTAAGCGACTGCTTGGAGCGGCCCCATCCAGAGCCCTCTTCCTCGATCACTTCGTACGTCACTCTGAAACAGCTGTCTTTTTTACTGATGGATCTAAAACTGAATATGGCACAGCATATGCAGCCGTCCATGGGTTAAACATACTAGCGGTCAAACTCTCATCAGTGGCTTCGGTGTTCACAGCTGAGTTGTGTGCAATACTGTCCGCGGTGCGCGCATCTCGAGCGGTGGATACGCGTATGATCACAATCGTCTCAGACTGTCGTAGCGCCCTACAAAGTATCATAAAACCCTGCAACACCCATCCTATAATAACGCAGATCTTAACGCTGATGACTGAGATCGGAAAATATTATACACTGTGCTGGGTGCCTAGCCATGTGGGTGGGGCGGGAAACGAGAGAGCTGACGAGGCTGCACAGTTTGCCACCCAACGAGAGCGCCAGATACGCAAAGGAATGCCTCGCGGAGACTTCGCATGTGCCTTTAAAAGACTCGTCCATCAAAATTGGAATCATGACTGGCGTGAAGTGACTGAGAACAAACTCCGGGAAATTATGGACACGACACAACCCCTCCGGACAAGCTGCTGGACCAACCGGGAGTGGGAGATAAAGCTGTGTCGCCTCCGTATTGGACATACACTTCTAACGCATGAGTATTTGATGAACAGGACTGCGCCGCCGCAATGTCACCAGTGTCAAGTTACTGTGAGTGTAAAACACATTCTCACAGAGTGCCAACGATATGCTGCACTAAGGGTACGGCCAGACTGAACGCGTTGGCGCTGACGCGCGCGTACGCAGGCGGTAGCTGCAATATTAAATACATGTGTTGCTGTGAGAGCGACCACACTAGACGCGCGCGGACGCAAGCAGACCAAAGCGTACAGACGCCGCGTCGCGCTGTCAAAATTCAGGATTACTTGGGAGAAATATTTGACGCTGCGCGGCGCGTTCAGTGTGTCTCGAGCAGCCGTGAGTGATGGATGTGGAGCTGCTACTCCCCTCCATTCAGGCTGTGCCTGCAAATTGGAATGCTTTTCACCCTCAGCACGGTAACACGTTGTTCATAAGCGACCAGTGGTCGATGATAGCGGATGCACTGCAAGTTTCAGGTAAGAGTTGTAGCTGTGTTCAAGACCTCTAGCATACTCATGACGCTTCAAAGTTTTCCTTTACATAAAGATAGGTATATTATGGAATTTAGTTAAATTCATTTCCTTAATTGCAGAAAATATGATCTGTCACTTAAACTAAACTCATGTAAATCACATTCAAATTTAAACATGTACTATGTTTCTTTACCATACATAAATCTACCATGCGACTTTTCCAACACCAAAAATGCCACAATCTTTTAAAATAATTTATTTCTCACATTTGCTGCAATTGGTGAGCTGTTTCTGTCAGAATGAGATTTCTCATATTGTTCATTAATTTCAAAGAATTCATGTGATATAAATTCCAGCCCTATGTCCACTCGCTCCCTGACAACAATCAAATTGTGTAAAACTGTTACTGCCTTGGGATTTCCACTGCATTCTCTACACTTGTTTCAATGTATTTTGTCAAATTCTAAATTTTCATGTCATTACTCCAAAAGCACTTTCTACACAACGCCGAGCTTTAGATGGGCGATAATTAATTTTTTTTATTTCATATAAGTTAAGACGTGGGCAAGGGCGCATCAAATAAAGGAGCATTTTGTAGGCATCATCTCCCACAAAAAGAAATTGTATTTCCTCATCACTCCCAGGTAGCCCAATTGATTCAGGGAATTGAATTCATTTTCCAGCATGCATTCATACAAGTCACTATTAGGGAACACTCTACCGTCGCTCTGTTTACCAAATGCTCCAACGTCAACTCACACAAATTTGCAATCATGATCTGCAACACATTTGAGAATTCTTTAAAAGATGCCTGTAGTTAAATACATGGATCCAGTTTGGTTTAGGCATGTTATTCGAATGTGTTTGCTGTCTATGGCGCCAAAGCAGTTGGGGAAGTTCCATTTTCTGTAAAACTGCTCTGCAATTTCACTACACAACTTTTGATCAGGGTAAGGCATAAATATGAGTTAAAGGTTTCTCCAAATAGCTTTGCACGTCTCCGTCACAATAGTTACAACTGTTGATTTCCTCATCCTGAATTGAGAAGCTAACAATCAAAAGGACGATCCAGTTGCCACGTATCTGAAAAACATAATAATCATTTTTGAAATGTCACATTAGTCATTTCAAATGATAGACCTTTTCTTTTTTTCAGAAGAAGCATCAAGAAAGAAGAATGAAATTCTGCGTGGTAAATTTCGAGTGGAATTGAAGAAACCTTCGCAAGGAAAGTCGGGAAACGCAGACTTCCTCCTGAATCATATGAGAGCAAGTGGCCTTTTTTTGAAATGTGTTTTTTCATTAGACCTCAAACGCTTCGCAAATAAAAGTGCGTAAAGAATTACTTTATGAACAATAAACTTTTATTTAATTTCATTGTGATGCGATATTAAGTGCATCTTGTTGATTAAACTATCATAATTTTTTTTTACTTACCTTATTGTTACCATCAGCCGTTCCTCTGGGGAGATAGCCTGCCGAAAGTTAGTGGTTTGTTTGTATATATCCTCACTCACTAAGCTGAGCAGCTCATCAAATATAGCCATGCTCATCCTTGTATATTTTTTAAACTTTTTTGGACATTTCCGTAGATCAGAAAATTAATGGTGGTATTCTCCATACTCTGATTTTGTTTTATAAAATTGGATGAACGGCAACTCACTGATTTCCATCAAGAATTAGGTACATACTCTACATACGAGGACTCCAACAAGAACACCTCACTAGAAGTCAACATGACAATTAGTTATCCCCGAAGCCCGATGCTTCTCGATGAACGCGCGCGTCAGCGTGCAGTGTGGCCACCTCCATTCAAATGACAGCGTCAGAACGCGTGCAGCGTACGCACGCGTCAGCGCCAACGCGTTTAGTCTGGCCGTACCCTAAGACGCCGTTACTTCGGTCAGAGCGAGGAGGTGATGAGCGAGTTACTGGGAGACTCTGGCCCGGTTGAATTGGGGGGAGCCCTCTATAGGTTTCTCCAAGAAGCTGACTTATTCTATGTAATCTAATCTCCAAAGAGTTGTAAATTATAAAGACTATGTAAATTAATAGTGATGCAAGTTACAATTTTAGTCTAAATTGTGCTTGAAATGTAATATGCTACTGCGACTCACTGTGCGGATCACTTGTTGGTGGTAACGGTGGTTAAACAATTACAATAATAATAATAATAATAATAATAATAATAATAATATAAGAGATAATAAGAGATAATAATAAGAGACTCTGCTCAACGAGCTCCACAATACCTACTTAACGCTCCTTCACGAAACTCCAAAAGAACAACTACCGAACCTCAGACACGTCCCATCGGGGAAGATCCTAGCAGCTACTGCCAAGATTAATCATCTCATCGGCAGAATAAAGACCAGGAACATCACAGAAACTAACACCCTAATTCTGGCCGGAGCGTTCCTAGTCTCCAAAGAGCTTGCTCCTCCGCCGGCAACCAACCGGCCGAGAGGAAAGAAAGACCCCCCATGGAAACACCGAATCCAAAAAAGCATAGATGAGCTCCGGAAACATCTAAGCTGGATCTCGGAATGGAGACGTGGCAGACTGACCTGCAGAAACAAAATGGCGGAACTCGAGGGTATCTACCACTGCAGGGAGGCAGGACTACAACTGGTAGAAGAAACCCTCAAACAAAGACTATCGGCAAAACGAAGCAAAATCCTTAGATATGAGAACAGAATCCCTGGCTTTCAACAGAACAAAATGTTCGCGACCAACCAGTCACGATTCTACAAACAACTGCGCCACAGAAATGTCGAAATGGACGTTCCGGAAGCCGAAGGTACGCGGCGCTTCTGGAGCGGCATTTGGAGCCAAGAGGTCCAGCATAACGCCGAGGCTGAATGGCTCCAAGGCATCGCCAAAGACGTCAATCCGGACGAAGACCTCCGGATAACGGCGGCGCGATTACAAAAGCAAATAAGAAAAACGCAGAACTGGAAGGCCCCCGGTTCAGACAAAGTCCAAGGCTACTGGATCAAGACCTTCACATCCCTCCATCCCAGGCTGGTAGAAAACCTGGACAGATGCTTAACATCAGGCACTGTGCCAGATTGGATGACAACTGGAAGGACGGTGATGATACAGAAGGATAAGGAAAAAGGATCAGCGGTGAGCAATTACAGACCCATCACATGCCTCCCGGTCATGTGGAAGATCCTCACCGGCATGATCTACGAGAGCATGTATGAGCACCTAGTGAGCCGCGACTACTTCCCTAACGAGCAGAAGGGATGTAGACGGGGAACGAGGGGGACGAAAGACCATCTTCTGCTCGATAAGCTGATCATGACCCACGCCAAAGCTAAACACAAGAACCTTAGCATGGTGTGGATTGATTACAAAAAGGCCTTCGACATGGTCCCGCACTCATGGATCCTCGAATGTCTGGAGACATACGGAGTCGCAGGAAACGTCCGGCGGCTGATCGCAACTACCATGCCTAACTGGAAGGTCCAGCTTACGTGTGCAAACGCTGAGCTGGGAGAGGTGAACATCCGTCGAGGAATCTTTCAAGGCGACTCCCTATCTCCACTCTTGTTCGTACTGGCACTGGTCCCAATGACTCAGGTCCTCAACAACACGGGCCTGGGATTCAAGTACGACCGCAATAACAGCCTCAACCACCTACTCTACATGGACGATCTCAAGCTGTTCGCAAGATCCGCTAGTGAGATCGAAAGACTTGTGAAAGTTGTGCACGAATTCTCCCACGACATCGGAATGGAATTCGGAATAAGCAAGTGCGGCCTCATCAACATCGAGAAAGGCAAAGTCTCAGCAACTGAAGGTATCCATTTAGAGAACGAAACAATCGAACAGATCGAAGAAGAAGGGTACAAATACCTAGGAGTGCTTGAACACGACAACGTTCTGCACACCGAGATGAAGAAAAAGATCAGGAAAGAATACATCAGCAGAGTAAGGTTAATTTTGAAATCTAATCTCAACGGCGGCAACATCATCAAAGCCATTAACACATGGGCCGTACCGGTCATCAGGTACACCGCCGGAATAGTTAAATGGACGAAGCTCGAACAAAAGCAGCTAGATACGAAGACCAGAAAGCTGATGACCATCTTCAGGGCACTCCACCCCCGATCATGCACTGACAGGCTATACATCAAGAGAAAGGAAGGAGGAAGAGGTCTGCTTGAAGTGGAAGAGTGCATCCAAAGTGAGATCAGAGCACTCGGCCAGTACACGAGAGAGCACCAGGATCCTTGGATGAAACTGGTGTGGACATCGAAGACCCTGAAAGAGGAAGAGACCTCAGACAGTTTCAAGGAGAGGAGAAGGGGAGAGCGACTCCAAAAGTGGGAGGGAATGGCACTCGCCGGCCAATACCCCCGACAAACTCGAGAAGCAAAACCCGAACTCACTTGGAACTGGCTGAATCGAGGTGAACTCAAGAAAGAAACTGAGGGCATGATCCTTGCCGCGCAAGAACAAGCCCTCAACACCAAAAACAGAGCAGCTAGAATCACGCACACAAGCAACGACCCAAAATGCCGGATGTGCAAAACCAAAGACGAAACCGTCAACCACCTGATCAGCGAGTGCTCGGCGCTGGCGCAGAGGGAATACAAGAGGAGGCACGACAAGGTAGCAAAAACTCTACATTGGAACCTGTGCAAGACTCACAACTTCCCCTGCGCTGACCGCTGGTACCAGCACGAGCCCAAGACTGTGATGGAAAACGACGACATCCAACTTCTCTACGACGTCCTCCACCAAACTGACAAGGCCATCACAGCCAGACGACCGGACATCGTCGTCATTAACAAGACCCAGAAACAGATCAAGATCATCGACGTGGCAGTTCCGTACGACTCAAGAATCGTCGAAAAGGAGGCTGAGAAAATCCTCAAGTATCAAGACCTCCGGGTCGAGCTCGCCTCGACCCACGGTTGCCGCACCGAGGTGGTTCCCATCGTGATTGGGACACTTGGGGCCTCAACCACCAATCTTGAAAGGCATCTGGGTAGCATCGGCTGTGATAAAATCCACCCTGGACTGCTGCAAAAGTCAGTTCTCCTGGGATCTGCCCACATTCTTCGCAAGGTGCTCGGATAACACCGGACACTGAGCTGAAGCCGAACCCACTCAGACGAACTGGATTCGAATATGGAGAAGAGAAGAAGGCGGTGATCCTCAGGGTGCGGGACGCACCCCGGAACGCTACGCCTAAAGGGACCGAAGGCTGCGAAGGAAGGAAGAAAGGAAGAGGAGCGTAAAACACTCGTTACACCACTTCTGACAGGAACAACCTGAAGACAACCCTACACCAGCCTTAACAACTTGGCTGTGGATCTGTTTCAATAATAATTAATTGGGCCAAGGCCTGTTATATTAAACTGTAGTAAGGCTATGGCCAACTGCATTAAATCATGAAACTAAACTAACTTTGAATTTATGGGCTGCGACCTGAATTTAGGCGCTGCCACTGAAGATCTTCATGATCACCACTTAAATTATTCTTGAATTGAGCTGGTGAGGTTTTTAACCTTAGGAGGTGGGCTAACGCCTGCTCTACAAACCTGTAGTGAACCCTCAGCCGTACTTCAGTCTAAATTTCATAAATTATTAAAACCATCTGCTAAAAATTAAATAAAGTTAACGTTATCATTCATAAAATTTTAGATTACTATTTTCATTCAACATTACCCTTAAATCTATTAAAATTTGACCAAAGAAATACTTCGACAAGAAAGAACGGCGTTTTTTCACGTAGAACCATACCGCAAGTGCATTCGTTTCCGGGAAATTCCGGAAACGCTCGTCCGCTCACAGCGTATATAAGGCCGGCTTTCCAGGCAGAGTGGTCATTCTCGTATAGATTTTCCTTCGTAATTCTTGCGAGCATCTTACAGGTAACAGCTTCACTGTTACCAGACCTTTCGGTCTAAATGCGTTGGGGGGTAGCTGTAGTGAACCCTCAGCCGCACTTCAGTCTAAATTTCATAAATTATTAAAACCATCTTCTAAAAATTAAATAAAGTCAACGTAATCATTCTTAAAATTTTAGATTACTATTGTCATTCAACATTACCCTTAAATCTATTAAAATTTGACCAAAGAAATACTTCGACAAGAAAGAACGGCGTTTTTTCACGTAGAACCATATCGCAAGTGCATTCGTTTCCGGGAAATTCCGGAAACGCTCGTCCGCTCACAGCGTATATAAGGCCGGCTTTCCAGACAGAGTGGTCATTCTCGTATAGATTCTCCTGAGTAGTGCTTGGGCCCCAGAGCGGGCATATGTAAGTAACAAGTGTTTAATGTTAAGTGTTTTATTGTGTCTTAACTTGTCTGTGTAGGGAGCGCTCGTTATTGTGTCTTAGGAACATTCACTATGTTTTCTCTGTGCCAGTGTTAGTTAGGCACAAGCTTCAAGCTCACTGCCCATCTTTGTCATTGTTTTCGTATTTACTATTCTCTGATGATTCCTTATTGTGCTATCAGTATTAGTACGATGTTGGCATTAGCTCCGTA
The DNA here is from genome assembly GCA_030386875.1 of Morinoia aosen. Classification (NCBI taxonomy): domain Eukaryota; kingdom Metazoa; phylum Arthropoda; class Malacostraca; order Amphipoda; family Talitridae; genus Morinoia; species Morinoia aosen. The sequence goes on along the minus strand of CM059576.1, from coordinate 14,675,597 downwards.
GATATTTCTTTGTGCTGAGCATAGGTTTAAGACACTTTGCTGTCCACAGAGATCATTTTGGAGTGAGTTCAATATTTTTCCCTGAATTTAATTGAGCCTTTTTTTTCACTGTAACTTTGTCTGCATCTTTAGTTTGTTTTTGACTGTCGTGTCTTTTTATATGCTACTCCTTTTTATATGAGTGATTCAAGTCACAACAGCCAACTTGCAGCATTTAGCTAGTTACTTTCAGAATACCTGGAAGCCAACCAGTATAATTAAATTCCATTTGCCAATTACATACCGATTGTGTAACTGCTTGTGTTATCAAGACAGAGTTTGTGACCAGTTGGTCTGGAACACCGATTCTGGTGTTAAGATGATTCAGGCTGCAACTCGGGCGCTAGAGCTGCGAACTGACCTTAGCACCAGACTTCTGCCATTGTTCTTCTTGTTAATGTAACGGTTAGCAGCAGTCTTGCACATGTATATGAATAGGCTCGTTACCGTACAAATTAATCCAAGCCACTTGCTCCCTCACAGGATCGACTGGACCACACACCCCACGCACTCACAAACACGTTATGGAGCCAAACCCTAACCCCTTTATTGCAGTCACTCTGCATTAAGAAATCAAGGAGCTCACCTCCTCCAAATTTTTGCTTCCAAGTTTTTGCTTCCAAGTTTTTGCTTCCAAGTTTTTGCCTCCAAGTTTTTGCCTTCAAGTTTTCCCTCCAAGTTTCTCCTCCTCTTCAAACTTCACTAAACTGGAAGGCCTGCATCCCTGCAGCTAAGCCGCTAAAACCTCCAGTTGAGACTATTGGGTCGAGAGCCTCCTTTCTTACCGAGTTTTCCCAACCGGTAACATTTCCCATACTCATCACTCAATTGCCGACCCACTTAATGTCGGAACCTCCCACACTCACACCATCCTCAACTTCACACTCCAGTACACGCTTCCACAAGCCTGTGCTGAACGCATCGTCTGAAGTTCTTCAACCGCCTCGGACTCTCCCCAAGAACGTCTCACGAACCAAGCCTCAAGCCTCGCACTTCGGCGTTCAACCTCAACTTTAAAAACAAAAACAAAAGGCGAGCTATTCTGTTCTCTCATTTTTCCCAGTGTTGGCTGTATCGTGGTTTTTGTTGTTTGATTAATAGACGCTTGGAATATTGCGTCCGAACACCGTCCCTTAACTCCTTCTGAGATTGCAAATCATCTAAATTCAATGTGCGTTAACACGCACTGGTGACCCTGCCTTATCAAAGAATACCAATCAATCCAATTCTCAACCTTTAAATTGCCTTGCTCTTCAAGCTTCAAATTCACATAATCAAATTAAGTTCCCCACTTTGGGTGAACTTCAGAAACCTTCCAGTGGTATATTTTCTTCTGGGCTATGCTTTTCATGAGTTGAAACATCTCCCTACTATCCTTTCTGTCCCTTGACCAAACATCTACCTTATACTATTTTCTACTAAATTTCTAAATTACCTCTTAAAGTGGTTTTGTGGCCCACCGAGTATGGCAATATACTTGGGTGAGTTTCGTGGTTGAAATAGTTTTTCATTTTCAAATTTTCGGTATATCGGGTTGTTTGTTCCTCAATTTACCGTCTTTCTTTTGTTTCCTTAGTATACGAATCTAAAATCAGCTTTGCTTCCATCTGGGCGTCCGTCTGCTGGCCGTTTTTGTCTGAGTTTTTGCCAAACCTGCAGTGTCTGGTGCCTCTGATCAGATTCTTCGTTGCTTTCTGGGTGCTTCTGGCCTTAATTCTCTGCGGCATAGTGTTGAAAAATAAGCTCGGTAGTGATTGTTGTAATTCGACGAGGAGAGGCTTTGTAATTATCGTGTTGTTGCTCATTGCAGGTGTTTATGGTTCGATCGCGGGCTAACTAGCTCCCTCCGGTTCCCGTGCTGGCTTCTTTAACAATTAACCGTGGACCCAAAGAGACGAGCACTGCGGTGCAACCTAACCGTGTGAAGCCTCTCAGTGACGCAATTTTGAACGACCGAGCACCTCCTATTCGGGGCGTTGCACCATAATAAACCTAATATATAACTATCAAGACCTTGAAAATCTTAAAATTCCAAATTAAACGTAAAAACCATATTACCGTCATTTTACGGAGTTTCCGTACTCCATTTAATCAGAGTGAAAGGAAAATTTGAATTCGGTATAATTCGTTAAATCTAAATCTTGTTATTAACAACTGTTACTTTTTTTGTATCCTTTATAGTTGTAGTATGCGAGAATTTCTTGAAAAATACCAAAAATGATTTGAGTATGTTGTGCGGGGTTGTGTGGCCACCATGTTGCATGCACTGTTTTAGTGTAAACAACTGTATAAACAACAATATCAAATCGGTTTTTGATATCTAGTTCTTATGTTTAACAATATTCAGTCAGAAAAATATATAAATTGTATATTATTCTGTTGTCATTGATTGGCTATTTTCCATCCTAACATTGAACACTCATGTCTTATTAATATATTTTGTAACATCAAATTGCAGGATTTCGAGGAAAACCCTATTCATTATCAAACATAAGACATTTAAATATTGCAATGAATTTGTTAAGAGTCCACTTAACTGGTTTCCTTCTTTAGCTATAATTCATGAAAGATAAATGAAATAAATGCTGAATCATGGGTCAAATAGAAACCTATCCCTAGCTTTGCTACCTAACCCTAGCCTCTCAACCATCATTTGCCGACTGACATGCATTGCATCCTTTGTTGCTTTTTGGATTGTCACTGGGACAATAATTTTTTCACAGCAGAGGTTTCATCAATGACTGCATTTATATATGAAAGAAAAAAGAAAGAAAAGAAAGAAAAACAGTTTATTTCCAATAGAGATTGTACAATATTACAATCATTGGTTTTTAAATATCTTAAAATTAATATACTTAGATGATACACACACACGAGTATTGAAAAACTCGTGTCACTAGTCGAAAAGAAATGTTTGAGGGCAATGAACTCCTAATCTAGCTTAATCTACATTTGACAATACATGTAATGATAATTATAAGAGATAACGCAAATTCATGGACGATGCATTTTCATTGTGGGTTGAAAACACTTTAGACAGTTTACATGTACATGACATAAAACTTCGCAATTATTGATGCCAGGAAATAATATATGAATCGTTTGTTCCGGCAAATGTTCAAAAGTGTCATTTTAAGGAAGCATGAAAAAAATATATAAATACAAATCCATATACATATATATACTTATATATACATATATATACATACATACTCACACACATACAGATATATATATATATATGTACGCATAAGCATGAGGACCAAGAAGATTATAAGTTTTGTATTTCTAATTCAACAATTTTAACATAACGGTCGTTAGTTAATAAGCATTTTATTTAAATATAAATGGATGATCGCACAACAAATGTATAGTTTGTACATGAATGCTTCACAATAATAAAGAGATGACGAGTTAGGTAATGTTACAAGCTGAGAGTGCACAGAAAAAAGACCATTTTCTCTAGTAAAATGCTAGTTGTCAGTTTAGTACACACATATGTGCACGTATACATGTAGATATATACACATACGCATGCACAAACATACCCACGCACATACTTACACCAAACTCGTAAGCATACACAAATGCATTTCTATGCATCGAGGCAATACATACGCATTCTACAGAGTGTCATACGCATAGCGTGCTCACGTACACATATATACAAGTAAGCATGTGCGCAAATATCAGCATAAACTAGCGATTATAAACCAGAATTCCAATCGAGGGAAACAGAGAAAATATCTTTTATTATAGCATGAATTTTATAAAATTTCGTACTAAAAATAGTGGCACAAGACAGTCTACTCAAGTCAGAAACATGAAAACGATTGTGGGACGTGAATAAGAAGGAAAACATTAATGTCCTATAAAGGTTTCATATTAGCAAACAAATCACATTATCTTTGAAATATGGCGCAAATTGTTCGGCAACTCATAAACAAACATAGGTATCACATTATTATAAGCATATAACTATAAGCAGAATAAGCATATTACTGCAGTATAAATGGATGATCACACAACGAATTTATTTTTTTTTTTTTTACATGGATGCTTTACAATTTCATATTAGAAAAAAAACACATTATCTTTGTAATATGGTGCAGAATGTCTGCAATTGATAAACACACACACACATAGGTACCATGACGGTCCAGTTTGATGCTTGCACAGAAACAGACAGGAATGACATAAAATGCAATCGACTGGTTTATCTACTCTAGTGCACACAGGTGTACGTGCACATATACACACCCATATGCGCACATACACCTATATACGTACACACATATACAAGTAAGCATGTTTGCAAATGACAACGTATAGGCGGTCAAATCATAATACCTACGCATACTTCCAAACTGTTGTGTGATGTCTTGAATTATAAAACAATGAGCGAGGGAGATTGTTCAGCAATGGAGATACCAGGCAAATGAGATTCGTCAGTACTCATTCAGTATGTTCTGTAATTAAAAATTATTATTGAGACACAAGATGACGAGTTATTTTGGCTTTAAATTCTCTCGGTCTTTGAGGGACTTTAATATTCAGGGGAAGTTTGTTCCACAGTAAGGCGCCTGATTTGGACAGAGCCTTCTGCCCTAAGTGAGATGAACGATAGTTGACTAAGACATTATTGTTTCTGTTCGGTTTTTGATTGGTTACAGTAGGTGGATGGAAACGCACTATCTCAGCATTGCTCTGAGGAAGATATAACGAGGAGAATACGTATTGGGCCTTCTGCAAGAGGAGCCTTTCTTGGATAGGAATCCAGCCGAGTTTATTGAGGAGAGGGGTTACGTGATCACTTCTTTTGAAATTACCGTTGCATACCACCTTGGCTGCAAAATTCATGCATTTCTGTAAGTCCCTTTGAAGGTATTGAGGTAAGTCTCCCCATACTAGGCTGCAGTAGTCAATGCGCGATAACACAAGAGATTGAATAGCTAATAATCTGGATTTTTCGTCTAGCATACTTTTTATACGATGAAAAAACATTAAAGTTCCGTAGATTTTGTTGCAAGTAGTCTCAACGTGAGATTTGAAGGACATATTTCTATCGAACCAGATACCTAGATTTTTAACTTTTTCTGATGCATTAATTTTATCATTTCCAACTGCAAGAGTAAGATCTGAAGTTTTTCTAATTGCATCTTTGGATCCAAAAATAATGCATTGTGTTTTTTAGCATTTAATTTGAGACCATTTCGGTCGTACCATGATTTCAGGCTAGTCAGTAAAGTTTCGGCTTTAATTTGCGTCTGTGGTATTTCCGATACTGAACTTGTTATTGCAATTTGAACATCATCTGCATACATTGAGATCCGTGTGTTAGAAGGCATTGGAGGGAAATCATTAATGAAAATAGAAAAGAGTAGCGGACCAAGAATGGATCCTTGGGGAACACCAAAATTGTTTTGAATGAATGGGGACAATTTGTTTTCTATGCGGACTGCATGAGATCGATTTGACAAGTAACTTTCAAACCATTGCGTGTCTATTCCCAAGTTCAGTATTTTACGTAGAAGTCTTTCATGTTCGACGCTATCGAACGCCTTAGAGAGATCAAGTAGCAGCAAGAGTGTTACATAAAACTTCGCAATTCTTGATGCCAGGAAATAATATATGAAATCGCTTGTTTCGGTCAATGTTCACAAGTGTCGTTTTAAGGAAGCATGAAAAAAATATATATATAAATATATATCCATATGCACACATATGTACATATACGTATGCATGTGCGTGCATATCCATACACACACTCACACACACGCACATACACACACACAAATACATATATACATATAAGCATGAGAACCAAGAAGATTATAAGTTTTGTATTACTGATTCAACAATTTTAACATAACGGTCATTAGTTAACAAGCATTTTATTCAAATATAAATGGATGATCGCACAACAAAAGTATAGTTTTTACATGAATGCTTCACAATACTGAAGAGATGACGAGTTAGGTAATGTTACAAGTTGAGAGTGCACAGAAAAAAGACCATTATCTCTGGTAAAATGCTAGTTGTCAGTCTAGTATACACATATGTGCACGTATACATGTAAATATATACACATACACATGCACACATATACCCACGCACATACTTACACCAAACTCGTAAGTAAACACAAATGCATTTCTATGCATCGAGGCAATACATACGCATTCTACAGAGTGTCATACGCATAGCGTGGACACGTACACATATACACAAGTAAGCATGTGCGCAAATATCAGCGTAAACTAGTTCGTATAAACCAGAATTCCAATCGAGGGAAACGGAGAAAATATCTTTTATTATAGCATGAATTTTATAAAATTTCGTAATAAAAATAGTGGCACAAAACAGTCCACTTAAGTCGGAAACATGAAAACGATTGTGGGACGTGAATAAGAAAGAAAACCTTAATGTCCTATAAAGGTTTCATATTAGAAAAAAAAATCACATTATCTTTGAAATATGGCGCAAATTGTCGGCAGTTGATAAACAAACATAGGTATCACATTATTATAAGCATATAACTATAAGCCGAATAAGTATATTACTGCAGTATAAATGGATGATCACACAACGAATTTATTTTTTTTACATGGATGCTTTACAATTTCATATTAGAAAAAAACACATTATTTTTTTTAATATGGTGCAGAATGTCTGCAATTGATCAACACACACACACACACATAGGTACCATGTCGGTCTAGTTTGATGCTTGCACAGAAACGGAGAGGAATGACATAAAATGCACCTTCGACTGGTTTATCTACTCTAGTGCACACAGTTGTACGTGCACATATACACACCCATATGCGCACATACGCCTATATACGAACACACATATACAAGTAAGCATGTTTGCAAATGACAACGTATAGGCGGTCAAATCATAATACCTACGCATACTTCAAAACTGTTGTGTGATGTCTTGAATTATAAAACAATGAGCGAGGGAGATTGTTCAGCAATGGAGATACCAGGTAAATGAGATTCGTCAGTACTCATTCAGTGTGTTCTGTAATTAAGGATTATTATTGAGACACAAGATGACGAGTTATTTTGGCTTTAAATTCTCTCGGTCTTTGAGGGACTTTAATACTCAGGGGAAGTTTGTTCCACAGTAAGGCGCCTGATATGGACAGAGCCTTCTGCCCTAAGTGAGATGAACGATAGTTAACTAAGACATTATTGTTTCTGTTCGGTTTTTGATTGGTTGCAGTGGGTGGATGGAAACGCACTATCTCAGCATTGCTCTGAGGAAGATATAACGAGGAGAATACGTATTGGGCCTTCTGCATGAGGAGCCTTTCTTGGATAGGGATCCAGCCGAGTTTATTGAGGAGAGGGGTTACGTGATCACTTCTTTTGAAATTACCGTTGCATACCACCTTGGCTGCAAAATTCATGCCTTTTTGTAAGTCCCTTTTAAGGTATTGAGGTAAGTCTCCCCATACTAGGCTGCAGTAGTCAATGCGCGATAACACAAGGGATTGAATGGCTAATAATCTGGATTTTTCGTCTAGCATACTTTTTATACGATGAAAAAACATTAAAGTTCCGTAGATTTTGTTGCAAGTAGTCTCAACGTGAGATTTGAAGGACATATTTCTATCGAACCAGATACCCAGATTTTCAACTTTTTCTGATGCATTAAATTTATCATTTCCAACTGCAAGAGTAAGATCTGAAGTTTTTCTAATTGCATCTTGGGATCCAAAAATAATGCATTGTGTTTTATTAGCATTTAATTTGAGACCATTTCGGTCGTACCATGATTTCAGGCTAGTCAGTAAAGTTTCGGCTTTAATTTGCGTCTGTGGTATTTCCGATACAGAACTTGTTATTGCAATTTGAACATCATCTGCATACATTGAGATCCGTGTGTTAGAAGGCATTGGAGGGAAATCATTCATGAAAATAGAAAACAGTAGTGGACCAAGAATGGATCCTTGGGGAACACCAAAATTGTTTTGAATGAATAGGGACAATTTGTTTTCTAGGCGGACTGCATGAGATCGATTTGACAAGTAACTTTCAAACCATTGCGTGTCTATTCCCAAGTTCAGTATTTTACGTAGAAGTCTTTCATGTTGGACGCTATCGAACGCCTTAGAGAGATCGAGTAGCAGCAAGAGTGTTACATTCTTTTGATCAATGTCACTGTATATTTATTCAGATATATTGAGCAGAGGGTCTTGAGTGCTAGTATTTCTTCTATAGGCATATTGATTTTGGTGGAGTAAATTTGACTCGTCCAGGTGAAATGAGTGATGAAAAAATTACACAGGTTAGAAAAACAGTCAAATATTTTTCTGAGACTGATAATATAGGTGGAATGTTTCTGTATCAATTTTTTCTTGCTTTTTTTAATGCTAATATTACCTTGTGTGAGTGCGCATTTAAAAAAGTTCTGCATGAAGCAGCATTTTCACTGTGATAGTGTGTACCTCTCAAAACGATTTCATGGAAAAATTCCTTCAGGGTATTTGATGCAGTTGCTGTCAGCATTTTACATACACTTGACATTGATGATATAAGTTGAGAAATCCATAATCATTATTGTTGTGTAGCTGAAAATATTTTTTTGTCTGTTGCAAGTCATAGCACTTCATTGGCAAATTATTGAAAAAAGTTTCATTCCCTTACCATATGAAGCATATTCAACTTGAGGATATACTAGAGATAAATATAGTAGTTTCATTTGGGCATTCGGAAGGTTTAGAGGGGAAGAATTGAAAAATGATCACACCCATTACCTATTCATCATTTAAACAGAATAATTTAATAAGTAATGTTATGTAATGATATTCAAGTACCAGTAATAATTTTTGCGCAGCACCCGGTTAAATTTTCAGATGTTGCTTTTTGACCGATTGTATGCACTATTTGTTAGTAAGGGATTTTCAGAGAGGTCTTAGAACGTGAATATCTGGATTGACTTATAATGTTAGTCAAAAAGAGTATTTTTTGCGCTAAAAGTTTTAGTTGTGTCCGATTTATGCTGAATAAAATAGGAAAGCATCATTTGAAACAATCCCAGGGGAAAAATGTGAGGGCCCGAGCTGAGAGTTAGGTAGGCCTTTTTTTTGTTGAAATAAAATGTTTTTTGTTATGTTAAGGACCACCTTTTTTTGGTTCACTACTGTCCTGTTTTTCAGCACCTCTGACTTTTCTTCTTCAACTTTTATCTTATTTCATGAACTTCTTTCTTATCTTACTGTTTCTATGCCCTTTCTGCATAGATTCCTCATTTTCTTATCTTCATACTAAATGGTGCCTTCCTCCTTCCTCTCTTTGATACGCTCTATTTTTGCAGCGGTTAGGGAGGCTTAAACTAACTTATAATCTATAATCTAATCATTTGCAACAATTTTATTTTTCTGAGATTAAACTACAGAAATGGCTGGAGTATGCCTGTGAAAATAGTAAAATATGCAATTTATCCAAAGATGAATGGTCAAGCGAGTAGAAGCTGAAGTCTATACTGGGAAAAACACTCAAGGGTTTAAGCACTGGAATTATACATAATGGCATCTGCGCCTTCAATGAAATGATGGGTGACATTGATTGGTGTAGTTACTGAATTTTTTTGTTGTTGGTGCATTGCTGATAGATTTGAGGAATGCATTTTGTGATTCAATTATATAAAATGAGGGGGTAGGCATGAGAGCTCCCATTCATAAAGTACAAGTATATTGAGCATGGTTGGTAATCTGTATGGCAGAGTGCTATTGAATCTTATGAAAGAGGAAACAGAGCGTGGAATAGGAGACAAGCCATTCAGCGTTTAGCATGATAGAGGATGTGTGGATCTGATTTTAGCATTGAAACAAATGGTAAAGTGAATGATACAGTTGATCAGGCAGTGTTGTTTGAAATGCTTTCAGTGTCTGGTACAAAGAGCAAAGTGCTTAAGACTATGAGCTATTATATTGATGGCAGAGCATATGTGAAAACTGAAAGTATAGTGAGTGAATCGTTGGAATTGCTAATGAGTTTGCATCTGTGTTATGTAATGTTATGTTTGTTAAATATGCATACAGATGGAATTTTGTGGTGTTGAAAATGTCGGCTGCTCATAGCACAGTCATCAATACATTACAGCTACTATGTGCTGATATTTTAGCATTATTAGCAAAGATGAAAAAAATCTGTAGACTGGTAAAAGTGTTTCTTAGGGTCTTTTATGGAAAGACTACTGGTGGTTGTTAATTAAAATTAAGACATAAATTGTTTATTTAAGTTATTTGTAGTATTTAGGAGTGCTTGGGGCTGCTAATAATGAATTAGATAAGGTGAAAACTAGAATTTTGTTACAAGCATGGGAAAGTTTGTAAGGAGCTGTTATTAAAAGTTACCTGACTATAAATGCTATAAAAATTGTACTGTAAGGAAATAAGGCATTTTGTTGTTTCATTGGTTGAATGTACTTGATTCTCCTTTGTACTTCAATTTTATTCTATTGTATTCAGTGGTTTTTGTTTACTGAATGCTTTTTAACTATTTTTCAGCTTCCTCCTACAGTAAATTATAAATAACTTTATAATATAAATTTAATCAATAAATATAATACTTGAATAGCTTCATAAAACCTGCCTGCCTGTAAAAGGAATATCCTGTGTGATTGAGACTCTCATTAGGTAAGTCATTCATCTTTTATTCAAAGATAGCTTATGATGCCAGTCTTTAATTACTATAGTTCTTGTATATTGCAGGATTAAACTATTTGTTTTGATAGTGTTGAATGTTGAAATATAGTAAAGATCAAAGGAGTCACATTTTCTCTTCAATTTAGAAGAGCATTTATGTGTGAACACTTGTATTGCCATTGAAGTTGTACGGTAGGATGAGTTGATGCCATACTGCAACCTTGAAGGTTATGATTGTTTGTCCTTGTTTACCTTCAGAGCAGCAAGGGTCAGGTGGAGACCAGCGAGTTGGTGCTGGCTGGAGTGCCTGGCAGTGTTGGGGCCACTGATTGACTTCTGGAGTCTGACAGGTGAGCCTCTACTTATTTGATGCCTCTCCTCAAATCCTGTGACTCCTTGGTTTTTTTTTAGTTATTTGTTTCTATAGTTAAAGTTGTGTTTGGTTTTGAATTTTCTTCTTTTCTTCAGTTTCTAGATAACTATGTTCAAGATTTGATTGCGTGGACAACATCATTCAAGACCATTGAGTTGTTCTCAGTTCTTCAATTCGATTTATAGGATTTTAATTGAATCTGAGCTTTTTTTGTTTAGCTATCTTGAATTTTTGCAACAGTCAATAGTTCAACTTAATACTTTTACTGATTCAATTTTGCGTTATGATTTCCAGTGTTGATAGAAATTTATGAGTCTTCTCTAGTGCAGCCTTTGGGATTGCTAACAAGTTACCAATATCACCATTTTGTTGTTTTTCTCAATCTTCTGTAATATTTTACTCATTCATTTAGCTGTCAGTGTTCCTAAATTATAGAGTGTGTAGTTGGTGCTATACTGGTCTTCTGGAACCTTTGAAATTTCTGTATTGAGGAGGCAGACATTTAAGCTTTCTCCTAACAGTATGAGATTGTCAGGCTGATGTGCTGGATGGATATAAAACTTGAGGCTCAAAAGTGGCTGATAGGAGTCAGTGTAATGTACTCCAGATGGAGTGTCTGAGGAGTATGGCTGGGGTGACATTGTGGGATAGGTAAATCAATGAAGCCAGGAGTATGACAAAGGTGGGAAGGAAGCAAAAAGTGTGAACTACTGTTTGTTGAAAGTGTTTGGCCATATGGGGAAATCAAAAAGGAATTTTTGGGGAAGGAAGCAATGAAGTCAGATGCAAGGGTAAGGAATGTTAGATGTTGGTAAAAAACTAGATAAATCAATGAAGTTGAAAGTGTGGTGCACCAGTATTTCAGAAGCTGATCAACAGTTAAAGATGAGTTGATAGTGATTGTGAGTGCCTGACTGTGATTGTCATGATGGATGTGGCTGGAGGTTCTTTGCCTGCTGGAGTGACCTAGGTTTGGTAAATAGGACGTGTAATTGTCAATTCTTTAGGTCTGGAATCTTTGAATTCTTATAAAACTGCAAGAGTAAATCCCCATAGTTCTGTTGGGCCTTGCTGTGGAAGACTCTCAAAAGATGTGTATTGAACAAAATAAACAGTTGAAAGTTATTGTTATCTCAGGAGGATACAACTTCTGTGTCTATGGTGTTTACTGCTTCCTGGAGGAATTTTCATATCCCAGGCGCAAAGTAAGTAAGGTATTCTTTTTATTAAAATAGAATAATTTCATTTGGTTACAGGTCATCTTTTTTCAGTGGCTGTTTTTTTTTCTCTGTATCCATAACTTTCTTCTTCAACTTTAATTTTGTTTCTTAAATTCTTTTCCTTACTTGCTGTTCTTGTATGCAGGGGACCCTGTGTGACAGCAGACCTTGTGTGTAGACTCCTTGTTGCCTGAACTCCAAACTGAACACTGCCTCCAACTTTCTTCCTATTAGAACACCTCTGTTGGGAAAAGATAGGCTTAAACTAACATCTAGTATAATATTTCAACTCTATACTAAGCAGTGCTTTCTTCATTTCTCTTTTTGGCTCTCCTTTGTTGGGGTTAGGAAGGCTTCAACTTATTTATAATTCAACTGTGGGTTGTTTGATTATAGGGATGAAACTGATTCTTGCTGTTAGGCTATCTTTCTTTTGTAGAGGGGATTGACCTTGGTGATTACAAGGTGTCTGTTGATAGTGTAGCCAGTTCGTAAATGCTTCCAATTTAAAAATGATTATGAAAAGTTCGAATGAAATTTATTTCAAAAAGGACTAAAATTTAACTTTTTATTTTGTTTTTGCTTTTAAAACAACCACCACTAGTCTCAAGACATTCACCACACCAATATGAAAACAATTTGTGCTACAACTACCTTCCAAGTATTAACATGAATACATTAAATGACTTCTCTGGCATAGTTTACAGTGCAACAATGTGCATTACAAAATACTCTTCATGTTACAAAGTCAAAAAATGAAATCCAAAAAAAGACACAAATCAGTTATTCTTGTTGACTTAGGTAAATTTGATCTATGTGAAATTAGTCATTGAGGAAATCAACCCTTCAACTCATCCATGGTTTCATATACAATGTGGGCTGTAGTTCTATTTTGTTGAGACAATTCATCAGGTTATATGTTTCTTTGCAGAAGTTTTTTCACAGTTGACTTGTACATTTGAGAAGTCATTATGCCCATCCATGTCTCTACTTAGCATGAGAAATTTTTGAAAAATTTTCCTCTGTGTTGATGTATGTTTTTATTCTTGTGGCTGTTGCAAAAGTTGAACATGAATCAAACTATTAAAGATTTTGTTCATTTTGATAAAATTTATATCATTCATTTATCACTACAGCTTTACAAAAACCTGCCATCACCGCCTTAATTTTTCCAAATAAACTACCTCTCAATCCTTAATTTAGCATCATTTTGCATCAGTTTCAGGGCTGAATCATGAATTAGAAAGATGCCTGGCAAATACAAGGTTTAGCTTGGGAAGTCCCTGGGAGTCATGAGGCTACTGTGCATCTAATTAGTCTGAGCTAAATGCGAAATTTCCTCCATCTGTTGAGTTGTCTCACCTTTGAATAGGCATGAATGTTGTCTATGTTTTGTGCAGTACCCACTTATCTTCTACGGGTTTTCATACCTCTTTATTACTTTTTGGTTTTAATCCCTCCAAAATTTATGTTTAATTGCATAAGGTAGCTTGTATAAGAACATGCTATGTTCCTTGCTACACATTTTCATTAGTTAATACTATATGATCTTCTGTCATTCCTCTGTGATAACATGTATGCAATGGTAATGAAGCCTTAAACCAACTAATACTGAAGTATTCTGCATTTGTGATTTTTTCTGCAATGTTGGATCATTTTTTGCACATGCTGTAGATTATTTCTGGTTTTTAAATGCTGTTTGATGATTGGTCTTGTCAATTTTCACCTATTCCTTTGGGTTTCAACCTCTTTAACAGTTATGTGTTGCACACAGAAGGAGGGGTGAAGTAAGAAATTGTAGCTTCTAACACTGTCAGAAATATTGAAGATTAACAATTTAAAGAATGTTCAGAGGATGGTAGCAACCTCTAATATTTAAATTTGTTTTGAAATTTTATCTATTATTTTTTTGCAGGAAAATTACATGAAATTGCAGGGTGTCTTCAATTTTTGAAATGATAATTATTTGCTTAACCTTATACAGGGTGTCTGTAAGCTCATGGTACAAACTTTGGCAGTGGGTAGAAACGCTGAAATTTTTTACAAATAACAAGAAGTATGGAAATTCATCATTTACAAGATAGAAAATCGTAATTATTTTCCACAGCCGGAAGCTACCTCCACTTAACATCATGCATGGATGTACTTTATAGTAGATGCTTAATAGGACCACCTTCTGCTACAATGCAGGTTCTGTACCTATGCTGGATTGATTCCTGGACATGAATAAACACTAGTGAATTATCCGTGAAGCGTCCTGCACCCTCTACTATCCTTCCAATCAGATCCAACTCTGTCGCCATTGGCGATTCAGAAACTAAACCGTTCAGGTGACCCCAAAGGTAGAAGTCTAAAAGTGTTATATCTGGTGACTGAGCTGGCCATGGTACAGGTCCAAATCATGCTATCCATCTGTTCAGAAAGGTACAGTGAAGATATTGACGCACATCCCTAGTGACATGTGGTGGAGCTCTGTTGTGTTGAAACCACTTGTTGCGTTGTATATCCAAAAGTACATTTTCTAGGTCAGGTAAAAACTCCCTGAGAAAAACTTGATGGTTTTTTTTTGTAAACATGTTGGAAGCACATATAGCCCAACCAAACGGTCGCTAATAATTCCTGCCCGCACTTGGTGGTTGCGCTGATGCTAAGCATGCGGATTGTCAGGTTGCCACAAGTGTAAGTTATGGGTGTTAAACATACTACCACGCGTGAAAGTTGCCTCATCAGTGGAAAGCACACGATCTTGAAATTCATAATCTGCATTATTCTTATATATTAACCAGCGTGCAAATCGTTCATGGGACTAAAAGTTGGTTGGCGGCAGTTATTTTACTCTCATAACATGATAGGAGTAGAGGCCATCAGCATGGAGTATGTTCCATACTTAAGAGTAGCAACGTATCCCAAGATCACATGCCGCGTATATGCTCTTTATCCTCAGCGGATACTTGCCCATGCCTTCGACCATTTGCTTCTCTTCTCTTCACCTCTAAACTGCAGACGTCTTGCGAATGTTGTTGCAACCTTGTAAAGAATCGATGATCAGGTACATGACAGTTGCTGAACTGTTCTGTATGCAGTCTAGCTGTCAATCTTGCATTAACATGCCATGCGCACATTGGCTTTTTTGGAATTTGGGTAGCAATTCATAGTGTCAAACTATCTCACACCATGGACCACACACATAGACAAATGTTGCCAGATGCAGGGATTGTGAAACTTCTCATTCAATTTTCCATAAACAATTGCTGTCCAGACTTTTTGTTATTCATCAAAAAGTTTTATTTTTCTGCCCACTGCCGAAGTTTGTACTGTGAGTCCCCTCAGGGGGATACAACTATTGTATCTATGATAATTAGCACTCCCAGGGGAACCATGTGAGGGTCCGAGCTAAAGGTTAGGTAGTCTTCTTTTTTGTTGTAATAAAATAGGTTTTTGTTTTGTTATGGATCTTTTTTTTTGGTTCTCTGCTGTCCTGTTTTTCAGCACCTAATACTTTCTTCTTCAACTTTTTTCTTGTTTCATGAACTTTTTTCTAGCTTACTGTTTCTGTGCACCTTGCGCATAGATTCCACGTTCCCTCAACTCCATACTAAATGGTGCCTTCCTCGTTCCTCTCTTAGAGCATCTTTGTCGTGGTTAAGGGACGCTAAAACTTATATAACAATAATAATAATAATAATAATAATGATAATTGTACTGTGAGTTTACATACACCCTGTGAGTATAGATTGTATATTATAAGAAAAAAAATCTCATCTGTTGGAATTTCGTTTTCATTTAAGAAATAATCTCAGTTGAAGTAAAATGTTCATGAGCATATATGTGAATGGATGTTTTTTGTGTAGCATTGTTCCTTGATTGTGTGCTACATTTGAATTTGCTATGCCAGTTCTCAATGTCTTGTTTTAATTGTGACAATGATTACATCCATGTTAACTTACTAATTCTCATGGCATAGGTACTAACGATATGTAATTGCAACCATTTTGTGAACCCTAATATGTAACAGATAACATTCTGAAACTAAATCTAGAAAACTATTTCTGCCTTGATGATGTCCCCGCAATGGGAGACCCTAATGAAGACTGTAACTTCTACAACTTGATGTTCAAGTTGATATTTGAACCTCTGATTCCTGTTAACTATTCATTATTAATTGCTCATATGAGACCCAAAAATAAATATACTCATCTTGTGCTAGCTGATTGTTGTAAAGAAACAAGACCACAGAAAACTAAAGAATTAACTTGCAAAGTAATTCAATAGTGCGTGTTTCATTTGAAAAGCAAAGGATTTAAATAACCGGTTTCACATTAATGAAATAATTATTTTGACTGCACACTTTTTTCACTAAGAAGCTCTGAGTGGTTCATCCGATAACACTAAGATGAAAATTGTATCTATTCTTTCAATTAATGACTTTAAATTGTCTGATTTTGCATTATTTTAATGAGTGGCCATATATTATTTTCTGTAATGATGGAAGAACAGAGTTATGTCTTTAATTTTTTCAGGTTATAACTTCAGTTTTATCTAATATTAGAGCAAACAAGCATCCCAATGCTCAGGTACCTAAGCACCCAGCATGGAGCGTGCAGTGGTTATGGTGCACAAGCTGACGGATGCTGAAGTGGAGAGGCTGTGCTGCAGGCAGGATTTCATCAAGCAAGAAGCTACAGAGGAGAACATGATGCAAGGTGAGACTTAGTTCTGGTCTGGGTATGAGACAAAGACAATTGATATTAAAGTGGCAATATAGTTTTTTTCCCAATACTAAGGGTTAGCATTGGCAACTGAAACCTTATAGGATGAATGAAACATCTTTATAAGCTAACATTGTACCTATAAAAGCAAGTTGTTAGTACAAATATTCAACATTTCCTTTATTACAGAAAATAGAAACCTATATTGAAATTGAGAACAGTATCTTTTACAAAGACATAATACAATGTAGTGAACTAGTCTCAAATATTATTGTTGTGCATATACCAATATCTTTGAAAGATAAGAAATCCGCGGGAAGAGATAACACTTTTCTCACTGCAAAATGATAATACTCTACTACCTTCAGTAATGATAATACTACATTCAGTATTTTGTCATAATATATTCATTATATTCTGGAATCATTTTTATGATCCAGATTTGACAACTGTACAAAGAAATTAGACTAATTAGTGAAATGAGCATTTAAACCTTGAAACCGGAAGAAAACCTAGAGAGAACAACATTCATCTCAATAAAAAAGGGATACATCTCATTTTGTAGAGTTATATTGCTCTGACCACTGTATTTTTGATAGAGCACATGAGCATTTACCACTGCTGTACCTCCAATCAGCTGAAATGCTATTTTAGGGTACCATTTCTTCGATTTTGGAGAACAGTGTTATACAAACATAGCTGGTCCGACATATCAACTCCTTTCTTTGCAATGTTGTATGGTAAAAAACTTGGAGGGTTGAGAACATCAACTCCATTCCTGTTTTTTTCCAGTTAGAACAAGTTCCTTTCCATGTTCTGGAATAGTAGAAGTAGTGAAGACATGCCTTTTATCCTTCCAGTTGTACAGTTTTACGCCATTACTATTTTCTGCAGCTCGCATTTCTCCTTTCTTCAGTTTTGCTTCTGTGACTTCATTCGGCAGATGCTTTCTAGTTTTCCTGATTGTTCCACAGTAGTAGGTCCTCTTGTTCAATAAATGTTTAGCCAATGGAATGGAAGAATAGTAATTATCAGCAAATATTGTTCTTCCTTTTTTAGATATTTGTCAGATATTGTCACAGTCAGCGATTCAGTAGAACTCAGTCCTTCCTTGGATGCTGGGACCCCAGAATGGACAATAACATTCAAATTGTAGGCTTCTGGAGTACAGAGTTTATATAATGTTATTCCGTATTTGTGAGCTGTCACTGGCAAGTACTGCCAAAATCTCAATCTTCTTCTGAACGGGATCATGCTTTCATCCAATGTGACGGAGGATCTGGTGTTACGTTTCAAGAACGTAACTGTAAGAGAGACGACATAAAGAAGGTGACGGGACGAATGGCCAACGTTCTCGATCATTAAAAAAAAATTCTAAAAAGAACCATAAGCCTGAGAATCAACGAAGGAGCGCTTCAAGTCATCTATACCTTCTAGAGGATTCTTCGTTCGGACTTCGATGGAACAACGACTGCCAACAGAAAATGCCAGGAACATTGATGTATAATCTTTTGTAATGTTTACTTAATATTAAAAATGTTTAATGGGGATTATTAGTATAAATATGTTAACAAGAGTAAGTAGCAGCGTATTTAAATTAATCTGGGAAATATCTTCCATTCATATATCAATCTTGTGATACCGTTATTACTAGTTAGCAACTCAAATGATCGCGTCGCCAAGAGCGTTACGTTTGAAAAGGGAAGCAGTCAGGCCGTGACAACCGCTGAGTCGAGAGCTGAGAACACGTCGTGCTGGCCGGTCAATTTGGGGCTGGCTAGGGCTTTGTCTTTCTTGTAACAATATGGATTCAAGTGAATTACTCATATATTATCAAGTAACATAAATTATTGGTTGTCACGGAACGCATATCAGCTACTTTCCTGGAGTCCTCAGATAAGATAAGTCCCATTCATATTGTCATATAACACTTATCCGCTCTGATGCATCCTCATTTCTTGCCTCTGTGCAATAGGTAATTCATAGGAACATTCAGCGTACATCCGATGTTTTATTAAATGTGACTAGGTGCGTTAGAACCATTTTGATTATTTCTGTGTCAAGATTAGAAAATAAATAGTGATGTCAATGCCTCGTGAATTTCCCCTTTAATAAGAAAAGAATTATCGTTTCTGTTGAAGAGAAAAGGTTAACCCGCTACCGTATTGTTTATTAAATAACGTAAAATACTAATTATATTGGAGACGTTGAAAAGTCTCAATTGATCTTTATTGACAAAATAAAATAAATGTGGCCTTAAGTCACGACGGTTATCAAAAGAAATGACAGCAACGGAAAGGAATAACGACGAATAATGCTGAAAAAGAAGAGCGCCACGACACTGGTTTTGTAAGTTGTGTGAAATGCAGTTACTAAATAATCAATTAAAAGTTGAATTCTGAACAAGAGGTTAGCATTGCTGCTTTCTTCTGGAATTGATGAGAAATGAATATAGCTCAACAAGATTTGAAATCTTTCTCTTCTCATTAGCTTCGTCACAAAGGGATCATCATACACTACAGGCTTTGACCAGTACAAAGCCATCTCCGATTTATTCACGAGTCCCATGTATATGATGATAGCTATAAACTTTTTGATTTCATCAGAACTCGTTTCTTTCCACAAAGCCAGGCGAGATCTTTGAGTGATTGGCTGCTTATCTATTTGATCTTGTACATACTGATGGTTGCTTCAGCTATGTTGTCAAGCAATTTCTCTTTGACAAACAGTTTGTAAAAATTTATTGGAAAGATATCCCCGCAGAAGTCTCCATTACTGTATGGGTATAGTAAATATGATTATGACCATTCAATTATGTCATTTTGCCACTTACCTAATACAACACGTTTTATCAGCAGAAGAAATAAATTTGAAACAAACCTAGACACAACATCTCAGTTACGTCGCCAAAATATTCATTCTTTGTTACATGATTACGGATTGGGTCACATATGGCTCAATAAATGTTTCGTACACCGATGATACAATCCACAATATCAATATAATGGCATTTCCTACTTGCTTATTGAACCATATGTGTACCAAGGTTTTTACCACACAGACTTGAAGCTAAAGAGACAAAAGCAACACACCTCCTATCCTCACGGTATCTAGCACCATACTGAACCTGAAAGCGCGAGAACACTTCCGAAACAAAGGAATACCCGCTATATCATCAAACGCAGTGAATGGGCTAAAAACCATCACCCACTCATGGAGGTACAACTAATTTTTATAGGGGAATAAGCACTCCTAGGAGATATGTGTGAAGTGCTGTGTTGAAGTTAGATAGGCCATCTTTTTGAAAAAGAAAACATTTTTTGTTATGTTATGGACCATTTTTTTGTGGTTGGCTTCTGTTCGGTTTTTCAGTTTTCATTACTTCCTGCGTCAAGTTAAATCTTGTTTCATGAACTGCTTTCTTGACATACTGTTTCTGTGCAGCTTGTGGATAGATTCTTTATTTCCTCAACACCATACTAAATGGTGCCTTCCTCCTTCCTATCTTTTTAACACCTCAGTTGTGGATAAGTAGGCTTAAACTTGCATCTAATCCACTTTGAAAACTTTAAAAAAAAACTTTGGTATTGCTTTGTTAAAGATCAGGATTTCAGCGTTATAAGGAGTTGTGTTGAGTTTTTGTTTTTGCCTTCAGTGAGAAACTTTCTCCCACAAGGTTGAGAAATGGTGTCATAATTGAGAAAACATGCCACTCACTGGATTTCATTCCATTTCAATGTTCTCATGAATGATTTAAAAATTGGTTTACACTAATTTTTGATTCAAACTTGCATAATGTCCTTCAGAAATATAGTGAAGTGCAGAGTACATTTTTTAATGCAAATTTTTATTGGGTTGCCTCATTTATTATGGATTGTAACTACTGTACTATTTATTCTGAAGACTGTTTTTTGCTTCTTATTTTCATTTACATTTGCTGGTGTAAGCTAAAATATGAATAAGCTCATTTAATTTCCAAAGCTTTTGAAGTTTGAATATTTAGCTGAAAAATTATTATGAGTTCCCTGCTATAAGTATTACTAGATTTCGCTACCTAACTTTCTAGATCATTCCAGTTTCCATGTTTTAAATTGTTAACATTGTTCAAATCATGAAATCATTGTTGAATTTTAACACATAAAGAGCTGTTACTAGATTTGTTATCTCAGATGCAATTTTTCTCAATGAGCTTGTGTCAGTTGCAGCTGATGGGCCGAGGTCTGGGAGCCATCTAAAAGGAATTTACATTTAAAAGTGAAGTGCCTGACACTGAGCTGGAGGCCGTTACTGTAAAGGACGAGCCCATTGACTGGCATGAGGAACCCCAGGTGCTGCAATAGGTTGCTTACACTTGTTTTGAGGTCTTCTAATTGGTTGCTTACTCATTTCTCGAGTTCTTCCTGTGGATTGCTTACTCTCCTCGTGAATGATTCCGATTGGTTACTTTCCCTCCTCATGAATGCTTCCAATTCATTACCCACTTTTTTCTTGAATGCTTCCATTTGATTTCAGTAGAGTATTTTTCATTCCACCGAAAATATGAATTTAATTCATATGTAGTCTGTTTTAACCTGTTCATGGCAACTATTTTGTGACATTTAAATCAATAGTACTGCTTTCACCTTTTCTTGTTTTGCGCATTTCTAACTTAATTGACAAAACTTGTCATTCAGCAGATTTAATTTTATTCCAATTGCTTGATGAATGATTTAAAGCATCTAGATTAGCTCAATTTATTACTAAACCGTTTCATTAGCTGCTGAGCGATGTTTTACTCTGGTTCTAGAAAATAGTCTCACTGCACATTCCATTATTCTCGAATTTCAATTCTGTTGTATTGAGATTTATTGTCTTTTTGATTGCTTAATAGTGGTTAGTGTAATACATTTTATTTTCAAAAATTGTTGTGCCTTTCGTAGAGTGATTGTAGCTTTGACTGCTGGTATTGAGTCTTGTTTTCTAATTCTCTATGTGGTCCACTTTATTCTCTTCCCATAACCACAGCCAGTGTTGAGTAAGTTATGGTCCCTTGATAAATAGCATTAAAGCTATTTTCGGCATGCTTCTTGTATCCCCAGCATCATGGAGCCCTTTCTTAATTGCGTTGTACCTCAGTGAGTTGACTTGCACGATGCATTATAACTGGTTTACGACAGCTATCGTTTCAAGATGCCCTGAAGTTTCTTCTGCCCTCTCAACTTCTTTAAGCATTGGCTGTCAAATTTGTGATTTGAAGAAGTCCGTGGGGAACTCTTGTCACTCGTGAAACCGTATTAATTACTTAATTAGTTAGATTTATGATTTTTAAATTTGTTTTTGCATTGTGTGTGAGACTAACAAATGAATAATTTTTGATTGTTTTGCCTGTATGAGAAGTCACTTCAGCCACTCATAGTTAGTCAGAGACAATATTTTTAATACAATTGAAGTTGCTTTTAAATTTAAGAAGAATAATCAAGTTAATTTTGTGTTTTGAAGAGAAAAACGTTAACATTATAAAATTTTGTGCACGATTCGTTATCCAAAATATTGTAGTCATGACAAGCGCTATTGCATGTAGAAGATTTTGCATGAATATTTCGTTAAATTTTTGCTCTATATTGAAGTAATAACCTCCCATGAAGAGAGAATGTACTTTTCTAATGTCTCTTGTGCTATCGTTATTTTTTGCTTTCTGTACTACTTTTCATATATTTTTGTTGTATTGTTTTAACAGTTGAGCGCATTTGTTAAGATTGAAATAAGAAGGTTGCCCAAGTGCACAACTTAGTCTCAAAAGTACATGGTTACCAAGTACATAGATACTTTTAATTGCAATTTGCATTTAATGCGTTTTTTTCCTGAGAATCTTGGCAAGTAATAATCGGGAAATGTTTTCCTCACAGGCCAGTTCAAGTTCAGGCTCTCATGCAGTTACTTTCAAGAGAGAAGTAGACAATGACAGCATAGAGGCACGTTCAGGGCCCGCAGAAGCAGAGGATGAGTTCAGGGACGGCAGCTCTGGTGCGTGCAACACAAGTGCTGTTCATGAGGGACCAGCTGGTGCATCTCAAGGGAGCGCAGACTCGCCACCATCAGATGTGCCGGGTAGCGGCAGTGGTGTTGAGGCCGCACCTCCTGACAGACTCATGTCACTGCCCCTACTGTGTAAACATTGTGATAACTCCACTGGTAGCAGGGACCTTATGGAGCTACACCTCCGTGTCAGGCACAAATTGGGATGTTACTACGATTGTGGGTTGTGTGATTACTCCACAATGTACATGAGTATTTTGAAGCGGCACGTAGTGGAGCAGCATGGTAATGAGAGCCGGTACCAAGGTCTATCCGGGAATAGCCAATATCCAGGTGTGGAAATGACGGGGGAACAGCGACGTAATAAACATGGTCAGGAAGAGCTTAGATGTAATTTTTGTAACTCTCGTTTTGTCGTCGAGTCCAGTTCTGATTCACCTAAAAAAAGGTATATTGGACAATAGTATTGTGTTCAATTGTGAAGTATGCAAATATTCCTCAGAAAATGAAGAAAACTTGAAGCAGTGTTTGTCTGGTAAAGGCAAAATAGGACCTCAAAGAAGCACACATGTTCAAAGTCTTCTTAACATGCGTAACTTGAATGACTCAGCTCGTAGAAACGAACATGAACCATACCAAGCCAGCAAAGATAGGAAAGGACAACTGTTCATGTGTGAGTTCTGTGACTATTCCACTGCTTATAAGAGTGAATGCAAGCGACACCGAGTCAGCAAACATGGTGAAGGTCAGCTGTTCAAGTGTGATTTATGTGAATATTTCTGTGCTCGAAGGCATTATTTTAAACTCCACTTAGCTAACAAACATGGTAAAGGTAAGCTGTTGAAGTGCGAATTACGTGACTATTCCTCTGCTTATAAGAGTGATGTTGATACCGAGTCAGCAAACATGGTGAAGGTCAGCTGTTCAAGTGTGATTTATGTGAATATTTCTGTGCTCGAAAGGATTATTTTAAACTCCACTTAGCTAACAAATATGGTAAAGGTCAGCTGTTGAAGTGCGAATTATGTGAATATTTTTGTGCTCGGAAGGATTATTTCAAACTCCACTTAGCTAACAAACATGGTAAAGGTCCGTTGTTCAAGTGTGAATTATGTGACTATACCTCTGCCTATAAGGCTTCTCTTGAACAGCACCTAGCCAGCAAACATGGTGAAGGTCAGCTGTTTAAGTGCGAATTATGTGGATATTCCTCTGCTTTCAAGGGAAATCTTAAACGTCACCTGGCCTGCAAACATGATGAAAGTCAGCTGTTCAGTTGTGACTGATGTGAATATTTCTCTGCTCAAATGAGCGTTGCTAAACTACATCTAGCTAGCAAACATGGTAATGGTCAGCTGTTCAAATGTGAATTATGTAACTATTCTTCTGTTCCAAAGGATAAAGTTAAAACACACTTAGCTAGCAAACATTATTGCACTAATGCGTTTCCTTTCTATATGTGAAATGCAGATTTATTAGTTATTCAAATGTCCAATCACTACATCGCACTTCACATTTTTAAATATTGTAGCTCTCCCGTGTGATCAAAGTTCTTACGGGCTTCTCCCTTTGCAGAATGCAACTTCTGTGTCCGTGGGAATTGGTGCTCACGAGAGGAATACGTGAGGTTCTGAACTAATAGTTAAGGAGGTGATGTAGTGGAAAAGAAATGTTTTAGTTTTGTTAAGGACCATCTTTTTTGGGTTTACTGCAGTCCTGTTTTTCATTATTCATTACGCCTTCAACTTTACCTTGTTTCATAAATTTCCTTTCAACTTGCTGTTTCTATGAACCATGTGCATAAGCCCTGCGTTCCCATAAGTGATTACTGAATGATTTCTTCCTCCTTCCTCTCTAAAAACCACTTTTATAATTAAACAGGCTTAACCATCTTATCTAATGTAATCTAACGCCTCGGTAGCGTTGTTGTCGGTAAAATTTTGTTTCCTTCCTAACTCTGCATTCTTCATTTTTAGTACTATTCTGCGCAATTAGTGGTGTCTTTCTCGAATAAAATGAGATACTTCTTTCAGTTGCTGAATGGCTTTTAAGGATGACGCATGAAAATCAGCTGTTCACATTCTATTTCGTAGTGTTTCTTGTCGCATCCTTGTGACATTTGACAGACTTACACTGCAAATTCTTTTTCTTCATTTATATTCCAGGATTAACGGTCACAATCTTGAATTGTTTTGTGTTCTTCGTTTGTGTTCGTAAAAAATGTACATTTCTGGTAACCTACTCGAATGTTTTATATCAGTGGTTCCCAAACTGAGGTCACTGTACTCTTAGGGTACCTGAGAAGGTCCTAGTGTCTTCGACACAATGGAAAAATAACCTTCAGACAAAAATATTTAAAAAAATATACATCACTGATTCTCTGTCATTATAATAGGTGGTATCGATATTTTGATGTGTAAGCAGCCAGCACTTCCATGTTAAATTTTAAATCCGTCATAATATTTCATTTAGGTTTGTTTGCTCACCCTTTACTTCCGGCTTTATTGGAGCACTGTGTTTACTTCTGTGGTGTGTGTTATGTTCTCCGAAATGTGTGTGGTGGGTTTTTCCAGAATGTGTGGATCAATGAGAGAAACTCGTTGAACTATCAAATGATCGGGGTATGAAAATAAAGTTCTCTGCCCTACCATTGACAGAGTTCTGGATCTCCTCAAGAACTAAATATCATGCGCTAGGTGAGAAAACTCTGAATTACATTTTCCCATTCGCCCCGACCTACTTTTGTGAAAAAGGATTTTCCACATTGACAATAGTGAAAACCAAGCCCAGAGCACGCCTACAGGTGAACAACGACATGCGTTTGGCATTCACTAACATCAAGCCTCGAATCGATCAAATGTGTAGGAGCCATCAAGCCCATCCAAGAAATTTTTGATAGCTTTTGTGTTAAATTCTGCACGTTTTTTTGAAGGCATTCCATTTTTGGTCATCTGTGTTGACAGTACATATTGTAATGAGTGTAATCATCTATCTACTGTGGCTATTTCTACCAATTTTATTTTGAATTGAATTTAAAACAATAAAACAATTTTGGAAATATTTTAGAAGCACATTTTTATACTTGGTAAAGAAATATACAAATGGTATATTTACTGCATACTAATCATGTTATTGATGTCTTGGTATGGTTATAAAAAATTTTGATTTGCTGGGGGTCCTCGGATGGGGCTTAAATATCTGAGAGTCCTTGGCATGGTTGAGTTTGGGAACCTCTGTTTCATGTCATAGAAACAGTGTTTGTACGGATTTTAGTCCCGAATCCGACTATGGAAATAAGTGGGCAGAAAATGTGAGGTTTCTGATCTGTGATTTAGGTGAGTGTTCTTTATGTCGAATTGAAATATTGTCTACAAGGACCAATTTTTCAGTTTATTGGTGTCCGATTTTCCGCACCTCAGACTTCCTTTTTCCACTTCAATCTCACATTAACCTTATTTCTTACCTCACTGTTTCTACGCGCTGGGGTTCCTGGTTACGAACACTTCTTGTGCATAGAATCTGTGTTCCCTCAACTCCATCCTAAATGGTGCCTTCATTTTTATTCTTGTTGGACGCCTGTATTGCGGATAGGGAGGGAGGCTGAACAAACTTATCTCAAATTCTAAAGTTTTGGAGTAAAACTTGAAATTTTTCTTGAAAATGTTTTGGTGCAATGATGGCATATGTATGAATTTCATCACGTATTCTTCATTAGAATGCCAATTTGATTGCATTTCTGCGTGCACCTTCTGTTAGACGTGCGCGTTGTGCTGTGCTTTTTGTATTGTTTTGCCAACTATTTCCCACTTCTCGAACATCACTGAGGACGGTATTTTTGGTTTGTTTGGTCAAGTGTTTTATGTATTTTCGTTTTTCCGAATATAAAGCAAACATTAATTCCTTTCAAACTTTCTTTCTGCTTCGCATCTTGTGGTCCCCTCAGGGGGATACAACTATTGAATCTATGGGAATTAGCGCTCCCAGGGGGGACTATGTAAGGGCCTGAGCTAGAGGTTAGGTAGGCTTTCTTTTTTGTTGAAATAGAATATGTTTGGTTTTGTTATGGACCATCTTTTTTCGGTTCACTGCTGTCCTGTTTTTCAGCACCTACTACTTTCTTCTTCTTCAACTTTTTCTTGTTTCATGAACTTCTTTCTTAGCTTTCTGTTTCTGTGCCCTTTCTGCATAGATTCCTCATTTTCTCATCTCCATACTAAATGGTGCCTTCCTCCTTCCTCTCTTCGATACGCTCTATTTTTGTAGCGGTTAGGGAGGCTTAAACTAACTTATCATCTTAATCTTAATCTTCACATCTTGTGGTTGATTTGAACTTTTGTCGTGGGCATTAGAATAAATTTTATTTACGACTAAGTAGATATGAGTAATTATATATTGGGTCATTCCCTATAATCCAAAACATTACATTCTATGTTTTCAACAAACTTTCATTTTTCTTTATAGTTCTTTTTGTTGTGTAAGCCTTGTGCGATGGCCGCTCTTCCTCGTGTCTGGCTAGTGGGAATCTTTTGTGCCAACCTTATTTTGGTAGAAATTTTAAAATAATATTTTATTGTATTATAAATCATGTTTGCCGAGTGAGCAGGCGCGTTTGATTGACATGTACTCAGGAAAAATAAGTTTCAAATTTCTAAGATGTCGACTTTTTGTTATCAAGGCAAAAAATTTATTTCATCCATTATACCTTCAACAAAATCAACTACTGCTGGGGCAGCCTGAGCTCTTGTGTGAATGTAAGAGGAGACTGTCCGGCCTGGCATTATTTAGTAGTATTGACGGTATTGATGAGCTTCCAGTCCTAGTGTGTAAAGGAAGATATCCGAGGGAATGGATTTTAATTTCATATGTCAATCAAGTACACAACCCCTAACGCAGCTGATGTCTACTTCTTACTTTGCTTCAAACTCTTTACGTTAAGCCCCTCAGGGGGATATAATTATTGTATCTATGGGAATTATCGCTCACAGGGGGACAATGTGAGGGCCCGAGCTGTGGGTTATGTAGGCCTTTTTGTTGAAATAAAATTTTTTTGTCATGTCAAAGGCCACCTATTTTCGGTTCACTGCTGTCCTGTTTATCACCAACTACTACTTTCTTCTTCAACTTTGGTCTTGTTTCATAATCTTCTTTCACATTTTACTGTTGCTATGCTCTTGCTGCGTAGATTCTGCGTTTCCTTAACTCCATGGTAAATGGTGCCTTCCTCCTTCCTCTCTTCGGATCGCATTTGTTGCTGCAGGTAAGGAGGCTGACACTAAAGACCAATCTAATCTAATTTTTACGTTAAGCATTTTTCACAATAGAAATTGGTTGTGATGAATTTCGTTTGATAACCTCGGTAGAAATAAACCTTCGAACTCTTGCTGTATCAACGCATTAACGTTTCCTTGCCAATTTACTAGTTGAATATTTTACGTTTCTGCATGTGTTCTAATTTGTAGCTAAGGATGCACTTTTGCTGCTATGTCCTCTGTTAATTTAGCTACTGTTCTAGATATTAGAATGGGTGCTGCGATTTCTCCTCGAATTAGATATAACGCTCTTTGTATTGAGATTTTTTCTGAAAATCATTGTGCTGAATTTATTGTATCAACTTTCAGGAATTGTACCGTATTTTTGTTTCTCATAAAAAAATTAGGGGTGTGGTACCAGGGAGGTTTCTTTTTATATTTCGAAAAGTAAAGTCAGCATGTTCAACTGTTTCTGTATTTTTACCGAGTATATAAATTTTTATACCTATAATGCTGACAGTTCTTGGTCTTCAGTTGGTTTTCTCTCGGTCAAATATGCGTAAATAAATTTGAGGAGAAATAACCGGATTGGGTCGCTTAATCTAGAATGTAAGGCTAAATATAACTTTAAAGAGCTTTGATCTGTTTTTAACTGGTTAACATCCTATATCGTCCCTCGTCCTTCCTGAGTGACATCAGGACATCACTCATATCGTCCTTGTATTCCAAATGCTTCGATGAAAAGCCCCCATTCCCTGGGTTTCGTTACGATAGTTTCAGAGAAATTACCGTAACATTTCGTTCAAGACCACAAAATTTGGTCCATAAAGGCTTCAGTTCCTCGCCAGATTTGATCAAATCGTCCGCGCGAGTTGGGAGCAACGCCGCAATTTTCTGTTTACGTTCACCGCTTCTGGAAATGGGGATGTGCTTTGGAGCTTCCTTGGGGAATATGTGAGGTCTCGAGCTAATGGTAGAGTAGGCTTTCGTTTTTTGGATGAAATTAGGGTTTTTGTTTTATTGCGGATTTTTTCTGGTTTATTACTGTTCGGTTTTCCAGCAACTACTCCTTACTTCTTCATTTTATATCCTATTTCATAATCTTAATAATTTTTTTCCATTTTTAGGTACTTTTGGCATAAATTCGGCGTTCCCTTGGCTACATACCATACGATGCCTTTTGCCTTTTTCTCTTTGGAACGCCCATGTTGCGGTAGGGAGGCTCAAACTCAATTAAACAAGGATGGGGAGCCTGTGATCTGGCCGTCGTTAACGAAACTCTACCCTCGTTTCACAATTGCTATAGTAAATGTAATATCTCTTGAATTTTTTAACTTTTGTTAAATAAAATGTAAACACAACCTGCCCAAAATGATGGGATTCGATATTTTTCACCCAAATCCTTCAGATGTGGATGACAAACAAATATATCCATCCTAATAGAACCCGCGATAAAAATATTCATGTCCTGGTGCACTGGTGAATCTCGTATCACAGAGACAGTCTTCAGACATCCTTTAAAGGCGCAACAGAGAGACGGACCAACCAATTTGATGTGTTGAATGAGATCCCTTCGGGATAAAATGGGAGAAATTGAACACAAAACATATATTTAGACAAAGCTTTTAGGAGACACATTGCGTTTTATCATTAAAAATTGATGTAGTAATTAATCGTTCGGAGACCACGTGAGAAGAATGTTGCCATTTTCCTGAGATTGTATTGGAGTGTCATGTTATTTCTTTGATTCAGGCATAAGAATATTTTTGATGCGCTAGGTTTTATCATGATTTCTATTTTTAAAAAGCAAAATTAAAGTGCAGTTCAAGTCATTTTCGTACCTGGTTTGAACTGAATTCGCAATTGTTGCTGAAGTAATTAATAGTTAAGACGCAGCATCTTTTCACTACTTTGAGAAACCAAAATAAATGCTCACGGTCATAGGATGATCATGATGTGAATAGTTGACGATACATAATTGCCATTGTGTATTTGAGAAGCATTTCATCAAAGTTATAATTCTCTTTTGATATGGAGATGTGCAGTCACGGGATTGAAGTATGGTGGATAGAGGTGACAAAAGAGGTGTCAGTGTTGAGTGCGCTATCATAAAGATATCAGGGCTCGGGAAGCTGCAATTACTTCGCTGTATTATATTGCGATAAAAGGACACATGAAATGACACCACATTTAAATAAGGGAGCAACAAGGCATGCATTCGTTAGAGAATTATTACGATAAAAATCTCATGATAATCTCGCATCAATGCAGAACTGAAAACACGGGAACAAATTGTCGTAATTAGGTCTCGTAATGTTGGGAAATACTGAAAATTTCTTATATTATGAGAGAAAATACAAAATAAGCGGACAGTTCAAGCCAAAAAGACAGTTTACGCCAATTAAGTCTTCCGAATGGGCTGTAGGGAAATGAAAAAAAGTTTATTTCCGATGAAGACGATACATCAATGGTTATTAAAATATCCTAAAGTAAATACACTTATATGATACAAATGTGAGTTTGTTATTACCCATGTCACTAGTCGAAATAAATTGTTGACAATGTATTTCTAACGTTTAATTTAAATTAAATGATATATGTAACTGCAATTATAAAAGAAAACACAACTTCAGTGACGAAGCATTGTTGAAAACATTTTAGCGCACACCTACAGTGAGAAACGAGCTCAGTGACTTGCGGTATAAGGAATTAGTTGAAGGTAAAATGGGTGGATAAAATAATCCTGCGTCTAAGTGAGGTTGACATTCAGTTCTATATTTCCACTCCTACGTATAAACTAGTATTCCAATCGACTCGGAGACAATGTTTTCCATTACGCCACGAATTTATGATTTTCTACGCAAATAATAGTGGCACATAACAGTCTACCTGAGTCAGAAACATGAAAACTATTATTCTACAACGGCCGGCTACCAAGCCATGTACGACAGAACTAGAGTACAATGTGAAATAAAAGCGATGGAGAAGAAGTACTTTAAAAACATTTACTTTGAACGTTTCGAGCCTAGGCTCATTCTCAACAAAATATTCTGCGAATAAAATAATAAACATGTCAGTACACTCAAGAATATAAAACCGGAGAATATAAGCACGAAAAGTTAGTGCAGGTCGAAGCCATCGTACAGGTCGCTTACTTACTTTACCTATTCATTCTAGTATAAGACAACATTGTAGTAATGGTTCTTGTGAACAGGTAATTGACATTAGCAAATTTAAAATATTAGATACTTTTACCGCCAACTTAGACCTCCGTATTTTAGAGTCATTATTCATTCATAAACTCAAACCTTCTCTCAACGAAATGCAGAGTGCATATCCTCTAAAAATAGTCAACCGATAAATTATTATTATTATTGTTTATGTTTGTTTGTTTTCGTGCTTATATTTTCCGGTTTTATAATCTTGAGTGTACTGACATGTTTATTATTTTATTCGCAGAATGTTTTGTTGAGAATGAGCCTAGGCTCGAAACGTTCTAAGTAAATGTTTTTAAAGTACTTCTTCTCCACCTCTTTTATTGTAAAGTTGCTTTGCGAAAAAGATTTTCCTTTGTACAATGTGAAATTTATCACGTACGGTTGTCATAATATACTCAAGAGCGTATGAAGTGATATGATAAATTGCTCCACGCATGACTAAAGAGAACATTTTAGGACGTGAATACGGGCAGAAAACACTAATGTCTTAAAATGATAAGAAATTAGAAAAATGTACACTATTTTCCAAGCATGATGCAAATGTTTTTAATTGAGAAACATGCATAGGTGCCATGACGGTCAGGTTTATTGTTTGTACAAAAACGGATAGCATAACATACAATGTATCCAATGTGGTTTAATTGAAGTTGAATAGTGTTTGTTAATTCTTGGAGACGATAAAAATAACGAACTTCGTGGATTGAAAACTCGCATGACAGTTAATACGTGCATTGACATATAAGTTTTGTATATGTCAACATCAAGGAATATTATTAGAATGGCTTGTTAAGTCAGATACTCAAAAATATCATTTTAAGCGAGCATAAAACAATGAAAAAAGTGAGTTGACAGCCTAAAATGCATGCTTAACTCACACAACAGATTTATGAGTTTTCTCATTTAAATGCCTGACGATAACAAGGAGAAAATAGAAAAAATACAGTGTTGATAGGACAAATGGAAAAAATTCCAACAACTATGCGTAAGTGCACATATATACATATACTTAAATGTTTGTACACATATGCACCTACACATGTTCACGATATTAGGACACAACTAGGTATGCGCGCCGGCTGAGCAGCCTGAGCGAGACAGTCATCTTGCCGCTGCTGCCGGACGGCATGGTCTACCATGGCAGGGCTCCCACTCATGGTTTTTCCACCCAGATCTTGGTTTTTTCGATCCCTCCTGGGTTGCTAGATTTAATTTTTCAAATATCGCTAAATCTGCGTTTTTTTTAAGTCAATACTGCAAATTCATCATTAACTAGAGTGAATTGAATAATGCAGTTATGAATTTTTGGTTCTAAGCCGTATGAAAATGCATTTCAGATACAAAACTACGCCTATCGGATGAGGTAGAACGCGTTCAATCTGTATAGAAAAAAAGATTGATTAATATTATATATGAGAGGTAATACACTGGGTTCCGTAATTGGAAATATTGCTTTGATTTGGACAAATGTCGGCACGACATTTGGAAGAAGAGGACAAACCTCTTAAGTGTAATGAAACAACAAATTATAAACTCTTCGGAGCAGGACTTCAGGTAGACAGGCAGACGCTGGACTTGCGGTCTGCGCCTGTGCCGTCATAGGAAGCAAGCCGTGCTCTGTGGAGTAAGTTGCGATTAGTCGTGATATAGTTATAATCATAGGTTTAGTACAGTTTATCGTTGTAAGGTAAGTTTATAAGTTTTAAGTTTTAAGGGAAGTGTATAAGTTATAAGGTAAGTTTATAAGTTATATGTTTTAAGGTAAGTTTATATGTTAAAGTTATAAGTTTTAAAATAAGATATAAGTTTTCAGTTATTGAGTTATAAGTTATAAGTTTCTGCTTTCTAGTTATAAGTTATAGTTATTAAGCATGCATGGGGAAACGTAGTCCTAAATACCCAGCTTACGGCATGGCAAGTATTTGGTCCTAAACTTATAGTTTACGAACCTCTACAAGTACTCGTGAGCTTCAGGAGGCCAGGAAGCGCAGTCAAGCGAGCGGACGGTGAGTGGTGCAGGTCAGCAGCAAGGAAGGCGCCTCAACCTCTCATCTTCTGTCCGCTCGGTCCTCGGAAGAAGGGACGGAGAGCGTAGCGAAGCTGACGAAAAACCACTGGCGCCCCTGGGCTGGTTGCAGGCAGGTTGCACACGGTGTTCGAGACGAAGGCTGAGTAGGCTCAAGTTTGTATAAGTAATAAAGTTGATGGATGATGTTTGCTTAGTGGAGGTTGGAGGCGATCTGAATTGGCATCCAGAAAATTTACGAGGTAAGTGCGGCTTGGCTCAAATGGTGTATTCATTAGGATGTATTCAGGATAGTAAACCAAAGTTCAAGAACCAAAGACAAGCCTAGAGCTGGGTTATAAAATTTTTACGTTATTGAATTTGCTAAATTATCTGGGACTAAATTTCATTTAAAGGTTTGAAGGGCTATTTATGGTTTATTTTTAATTACTTATAGTCTTAAATTAAGTTCATGAACAAGAAAAGCTTGAAGTTAACGAACGTGAAAACTATTACAGGAACTCCTGTAAATTTATTGTACAAACTGTTTCTCACCCTTAAAAACGCTTAACGAACGAGTTTCTTACGAACTTGCAAACCAGGCAAAGCCGGGTATAGCCGGCGCTCCAGTCTCCACTTCAGTCCTTGGTGAGCTTGTGTAAGTTGTGTTGATTCGATTTGCTTGGCTCGTTACAGTGATGTGACGCTCATTCTGATCGTAAAACTGGTTGTGTATTCTTTTAAAGTGAATGTCTAAAAATTTATTATTGATATTTAATTTTCATATTTTAGACGCACTAGTATTCAAAATGGCTGGCCCTCCGACAACGATGTCTAAAAAGTGGTGTACGCAACCTTTCAAAGAAGAATGGTTAAAGGAAATAATGGAAAACCTGTCACGGTTGGAAACCTAAACCGAAAATGGTACGAGATGTCATCAACGGAGTGCGTCACCAGCGTAATGAAAAGAGCCTTGCACGGCAGAAAGTCGTTTTAATGTCGATATTTGCACTACATAAGAGAATTAGGAGGAGGAACAGGAATAAAATCAGCATTGCCATCGTTGTTAACACTCACGTATGTTAAATTATACTTTTTTCTAATTAAATTAACACTTCTAGTTTTTTCAATGAATCTGCTTTTTTCATGTTCAATCTAGGTTTATCTGAAAGTTTTGAGTAGGAGCCTTGGAGCTGGTCAGTTGTGACTGTTGCGTCAGGACCTTCATACAGTGCACTTGACTACGAGCAGGCTAAATTAAGCTTCTTGCCTGATGCTTGTGTGAGTCTCTTTACTGTGCTTGGGTAATCCTGCGCCCTCTTTTACCATTGTACTTTAGGCGTTTTGGCTGGATGTTTAGTCGGGGGAAGAGCCATGATCTCGTGTAGAGAGACGGCTCCCGCAAGACACGTCCTGAGATTATACGTGTTCTGTTTATTATACTTGCCGTGTTTTAAATACATTATTGTTGCTTGTCCGTCCCGCACCTTACCCTAGTGTCTGGGCCTAGCTATTTAGCCTGAATAGCGAACCCTTGCCTGGCCGGCATCCTGACAGATCGGCGTCCTAGTGGTGAGACATTTAGCGGGCTAGTTTCACTACACTTCTATTACTTCAAAACTCAACTGAATTCAATGCTTGAAAAGTTTAAGGAATTGCCAATTATTTATTTCTAGGTAGCCTTTTAAATTATGCCAATAATATTAAAATAAAAATATTGATATTTCAATAACTTCTAAGGTTTATAATGAAATGAACTATTCTTGATAAACAGGTTTTGAAATTTTTCAAATCCAAATAGATACTTGGAAAACGTGAACTATTTTAAAGTTTGATCAAAAAAATTTTGGAACTTTTTTCTAATTTATGTCTTGTAATTCTGATATTACACCCTGCATTAGCTTCCGTTATTAATTAAATTACGCTTGGCGCGCTCGCTTCCCTGGCGCGCAAAAGCCAACTTCAAAGTTGAATAATTCAAAAATAACGCATCAGCAAGCAGAATGCCATTCATGTAAAACGTTGTTAAATGTGTCCCTTTATTGATTCTTTGGAAAGGAATTATTAATTTCCGTGATTGCATTAAACCCGAAATTGACCCTTTAAACCTCTAAAGGCCCTTTTACATTGACGGTGTCTTCGCGCTCCACACCGTCGCTCCATCCCGCCACCAAATAAGCTCCGCTCACAGCAGAGCAAAATGACCCTTATTGCCACGCTCACGATAAGGAGCGCCAACATTCTGCATGCTAAATATCGGCGGTGTGCACTGCCAGTCACCAGCGTTCAGTTGCTCTTGAGACCATAGAGAGCATGTGTAGTCATGGCTTACATATTATGGAGCATAGAAGAAATTAAAACTCCTATAGAAAAATGTTATGAATTTCTATGTTTATGGAACGTAAAGCTCGCAGAGCATAAAAACAGAGTGTCCAAAGAAGATGCTTTTAAAAGTATAGCACCTCACTTCCCCTATTATATTATTTCAATGGTTAAAATGAAAATTCAAACACTGGGAGGCCAAGATAGGAAATAGCTCTCACTATTCAAAAAATCAAAGAAACATACACAGCGGATGTGAACGTAAAATTAATTACATTTCAATTAAAATTGTGCAGTGTGCATTGCTCTCTGGAAAAGTACTTCAAGTAGACGAAAAACATTCGGCAGGTGTCATTGGAAGATTATTGAAATTAAGGTGAAGTAAAAAAAACACCTACAAATTAGTAATTGGTATTTATTTTTTCTTTCTATTTTCAGTGTTCTTTGAAGGTAATTGGGTAGTATTAAACATATTTTAGAATATTAGCCGTTTACTTCTGCAAAATATTCTGTAAATATTCTGCAAATTGTTCTTTAAGTATTCTGTCAGTATTGCACTAGCAATACTGACGATCAGGCTCCCACTGAAAATGTTCAGATAAACCTAGATTTAACATGAAAAAAAAACAGATTCGTTAAAAATAAACGTAGAAGTGTACTTTTAATAAGAAAAAAGTAAAATTTAACATACGTCAGTGGAAACAATGACGGTAATAGTGATTTTATTCCTGTATTTCCTCCTAATTTTTTCAGCAGCGCAAATTTCAATATTAAGTCGACTTCTCTGCTGTGCAAGGCGCTTTTCATTACGCTGGTGACACTCTGTTGATGACATCTCGTACCGATTTTGGTTTAGGATTCCAACCGGGACAGGTTTTTCATTCTTTCCATTAACCATTCTTCTTTGAATGAGTGCACTTACCACTTTTTAGACATCGTTTTTAGAGGGCTAGCCATTTTGAATACTAGTGCGGCAAAAATATAAAGATTTAAATGTTCAAATAATTAATTTTTAGGCATTCATTTAAAAAAAATGCACAACCAGTTTTACGATCAAAATGCGCGTCACCTCACTGCAAGGTGCAAAGCAAATCGAAGCAACACAAGTGGAGCGCCGGCTATCCCTGGCTTGGCCAGGCTTGAAAGTTCGTAAGATACTCGTTCGTTACGCGAAACCGATTGAACACGTTTTACCCCATCCAATAGGCGTATTTTTGAATCAGATATTCATTTGCATACGGTGTTGAAACAATGATTCTTAACTGCATCATTAAATTTACTTCAGTTAATGATGAATTTACTCTCTTACTTAAAAAAAACATATTTAGCAATTGATAAAAAATTAAATCTAGGAGCCCAGGAGGGATTGAAAAAACAAGATATCGGTGGAAAAACCCAGGAGGAGGAGCCCTGCGTGGCAATTGCTGTCTCTCGGGAAGGAGCGCTGTGTTAAGCGTCAATGTATAAGCAAGTCGGTGTGCACTGACGCTTAATCCTCTCGTGGGAGGAGCTATAGCAAGTTCACCGTCGCTCCACACCCTAGGTGTAAAATGAGCTTATCTCCGTTTTATCCCAAGAACCCACCATTTCCGCATAATGTTGTAGAGAATACCGAGAGGACATGAAATATTTTTTGTTGTTGTTGTTGTTTCTCGACGGTAACCTGAGTATTCTCGAAATTTCTTTTAGGAAATTATAAAACAATTTCATTTTTACGTTTTTCGAAGTCTTTTTTCACATTCCTTCTTTTTAATCGGATGATTTCTTACGATTACACAGAGCTTGACTGTCACTTTAAATGTAACATGAGCTAGATTGTTTTTTATGTTTATTAGTATTTTTTTATAATTCAAGACATGACACAACAGTCTTGAAGTATGCGTAGATATTATGATTTGATCGCCAATACGCTGGGATTTGCAAACATGCTTACTTGTATATGTGTGTGCGTATATGGGTGTATATGCGCATATGGGTGGGCATCTGTGCACATACACCTGTGTGTACTGAACTAACAACTGGTATATAAGCTATGAATACCAGCCTTTTGCTCTCTTTCCCAACTTCTAACACTACCCAACACATCATTTCATTTTATTATTGTAAGGCAATCCAAAGCTAAAATGTCTTGTACATATAAAATGTGGTACCTATGTATATTTATCAATTGCATGCATTTTGCTCCGTATTTCGAAGATAATGTGATTTTTTCTAATTTCAAACCCTTGCAGGACATTCATATTTTCTATCTTCTTCACGTCCAAAAATGCTCTTGGTAGGCTAGTGTAGTGCAAATATCATATCATCTCTCACACTCTAGAGTATATTATAACAACTGCACCTAAGCCTCGCGTGCTTCTGGAAATATTCTGTACTTGGGAACCGTAGTAGAACAATCGTTTACAAATTTCTGACTCAGGTAGACTGTTTTGTGCCAATATTTTTGGTACGGGAATTTTATAAAATTCATGATACAATAAAAGATATTTTCTCCGATTCCCTCGACTGGAATGCTAGTTTATACTGACTAGTTTACGCTGATATTTTCGCACATTCTTACTTGTGTATATGTGTACTTGTGCACGCTATGTGGACATAGATAGGCGAATGTGTCACTGCGTAATACTTCATTTCACTTGATTTTCGTAGAGCACTTATAAAAACTATACATATATACATATATATATATTTATTGCGCGATCACCCACATACGATGAATAAGATGCTTATCAACCAATGATCTTTTCGATACAATATTTAATAATACATCGTTACAATTTCCATTAGAAATTGTGAGCAGCAACACATACTGAAAAAGTTGTCACGAATTTCTTTTGCTCATTATCCTATATTTCAGAACATCGCACAGCATTTTTATAGGACGCGCATGTATAGTGATTGCCTCGATGCATAAATATGAATGTGTGTATGTTTACGTGTTAGGTGTGTGTGTGTGCGTAGGTATGTATGTGCGTAGGTATGTATGTGCATGTATTTGTGTATACATTTAAACTGACAACTAGCATTTTAACTACAGATAACGGTCTTTTTTCTTTTCACTCTCAACTTGTAACATTACCTAATTCGTCATCTCTTTATTATTGTAAATCATTCACGTAAAAAACAATACATTTGTTGTGTGATCATCCATTTATATTTAAATAAAATGCTCATAAGCTAATGACCGTTGTGTTAAAATTGTTTAATTAGAAATACAAAACTTGTAATTTTCGTAGTCCTCAGGCTTTTATATTATATATATATATTTTTTATGCTCCTTGAAATAACATTTTTGAACTTCTGACGAAACAAGCAATTCTAATATTATTTCCTGGCGTCAAGAATTGCGAAGTTTTAGGCCATGTATATGTAAACTGTCAAAAGTGTTCTCAACTCGCAATGAAAATGTGTCGTCCATGAAATTGTGTTTTCTCTTATAATTATCATTACATGTATCATCAAATGTAGATTAAGCAAGATTAGGAGTACATTTCCCTCAATCATTTCTTTTCGACTTGTGACATGGGTATTACAATACTCGTGTGAGTGTATCATCTAAGTGTATTAACTTCAAGATATTTTAAAAACCAATGATGGTACTTTTGTAACATCTGTATTGGAAATAAACGTTATTTCTTTTCTTTTCTCATTGATTACGTTTCAGTTTTGTATTCATTCCCAACTAATGAAAAATGTATTTGCATACCTGAGCCAACATTCTGTGTGCCTGCGCGTGACTGCCTGTGTGATTGTGCGTGACTGTTTGTGTGCCTGTGCGTGACTATCTGTGTGCCTGTGCGTGACTGCCTGTGTGCGACTACCTGTGTGCCTGTGCATGACTGTCTGTGTGCCTGTGCGTGACTGCCTGTGTGCCTGTGCGTGACTGCCTGTGTGCCTGTGCGTGACTGCCTGTGCGTGACTGTCTGTGTGCCTGTGCATGTGACCGCCTGTGTGTCTGTGCGTGACTGCCTGTGTGCCTGTGCGTGACTGTCTGTGTGCCTGTGTGTGACTGCCTGTGTGCCCATGCGTGACTGCCTGTGTGCCTGTGCGTGACTGCCTGTGTGCCTGTGCGTGACTGTCTGTGTGCCTGTGCGTGACTGCCTGTGTGCCTGTGCGTGGTTACCTATTCGCTAGTGTAACAACCAGAAGTGTCAGAGGTATCCAGATGTTTACAGTCTGCATTTCAATAAAGACTTGTGACCTAACACAAGGGAGCACCAGGGAGAGCTCAGAGGGAGCTCCTCTACATCGGTAGCATAAACTTGTATGAGGCAAACAAACGAAGTGGCAAGCGAATACAGCGCCTCGTAAATGAAGCCACATATAATGCATTTTATGATCTAAAATCCTAATTTCATATAGTATATTACGCGTAAATTCTCCATTTTTCAATCACTACTCGACTGAACTAGTGAAAACACCGATAGTCATTATGTACCAAATTAGGTTGCACGACCCGACATAGCTTTAAAATGAAGGCAGTCTTTGCTATCACCTTCATTTTAAAGCGATAGTCATTAGTAATACGTTATGATTAAAATTCTAAATAATCACTTTTATTAAAGTAGCCGCGTTCGTCCGTCCCTCAGTGTGACCCCCTTTTGATTATTGTATCCACAATACGCAATCGGCCGATTTTTAGAAATAGAACTTTTCTTTGGAGCTTTCTCTGTTGAGATTCATCATGTTGCTTTGATATTTTTAATTGATAATGCAAAAAGAAATGTTTTAAATTCGTTCGACCTGTAACTTGGCTACCACTGGGTATAACACCTAAGATTTTGGAACTTAAGTTAATGTTTTCGAAATTGTGATTTTCTTGAAAAGCTTCGAAGAGATAATAGACGACATTTCACAATAAAATTCCGGCATAAGAGGCCACCAAGGATAGAAATGTGTCCAACCGCAAGGGAGAAGTAGCAAGAAAAATGCTGAAGACGATCGGATGAACAATGAGAAATGGCAAGACGAAGCAATGCTGCTCGCAAGCTAGAAGCTAGAGCTAAATTGACCCTTGAACGGCGTTTGGAAATTCTACGGAATAATGCAGAGCAACACCGAGTAGCTAGAGAGCTAAACACATGAAAGCGATGAAATTCTTCGGCATAGCGCTGGACAACATCGACTTGCACAATCGAATTTAACTCAAGGAAGAAGGGATGAAATTCTTCAGATTAATGCCGACCAGCACGTGTGCACTAGTGTCAATAATATTTGTGATGTCTGAAGCGTTATTACAGCTCAATAAAGCACAATACTTTTGGGCATGAAACTGATATATACGTTGCTGTCCTAATCCTCTAGTCAAATTTTGTGCACATAAGAGAAATTAAAGCAAGGGAAAACTGTAACAGTGTGAGGGTGTGTGTGATGCTTCTTGCAATACTGAATCTAATGTATAACGCTGGAATTGACAGAACTTCAGCTTCTTCCAGTTTTGTTCGCAAGCATTGGAACTCGTCCGTGCCACGGACGACGTCGTCAAATGTAGCGATTTAGTCATACTCTTGTTTGTGGAAATGTGTATTTGGCTATATGATTGTGTCATACCCACAGCTGGTCCAACAATATTGGTCATACTTTAGTTCCTAGTTATGAATATATAAATTTCATGAACGTTTTGCATTCACACCTGGACCACCAATATATTTCTATGAAAAAATCAGTACCTGAACAAATTTTATTCAATATCATTGTAGGAAATATGTTTATTTGCTCAATCATTTAACTAAGAGAGCCAGATTTTTGTTTGGCATCAAAGATTCCTGTATTATAATAGGAAAATATTAGGCGAACTCCATGAAAAATTGTTTTTCATAGGTACGTAGCCACCTGAAAAGGGTAAACGCTACAGACAAACGCTCTATAGAACAATGCACATATAATGGTTACATTGCTATAATATAATCAATAAATTGCATTTGAGCGTGTGAAGTATGGGTTCTAATTAACCCTCTTGCAAATAGAACAGAAAAGATTAGATTAGATTATATTAGTCGTTAGTTTTAGCCTCCCTACCCGCAGCAACAAATGCAATCCAAAGAGAGGAAGGAGGAAGGACCCATATAGCATGGAATTAAGGAAACGCGGAATCGACACAGAAAGGGCATAAAAACAGAAAGTTGTGAAAGAAGATTATGAAACAAGACCAAAGTTGAAGAAGAAAGTAGTAGGTGCTGAAAAACAGGACAGCAGTGAACCGAAAAAAGATGGTCCTTAACATAACAATAAAATATCATTAAAAAAAAGAAAGCCTACCTCACTCAGCTCGGGCCCTTACATTGTCCCCCTAGGAGCGCTAACTCCCATAGATGCAATAATTGTATCCCCCTGAGGGGATAGAACAGAAAAACAACAACACCCTCGGTAGGCAGAGGTCACGCCGTTTATGCCTGGTTGCGTCGCGGAGGCTTCATAGCTCTCGAAACGTTTCCGTTTTTACGCTGAATTTCCTCTATTTTGAGGGCATCACACCGTGAAGCTGGGCATATTTTGAGGGCATCACACCGTGAAGCAGGGCATATTTTGAGGACATCACACCGTGAAGCAGGGCATATTTTGAGGACATCACACCGTGAAGCTGGGCATATTTTAAGGGCATCACCCCGTGAAGCTAAGCATATTTTGAGTGCATCACACCGTGAAGCTGGGCATATTTTGAGGACATCACACCGTGAAGCTGGGCATATTTTGAGGACATCACACCGTGAAGCTGGGCATATTTTGACAGTGCTGTACAAAAAGTTTGCAAGATTTCCTGTATAAGTTATATGCAACCTTTCTTCGCTCTTGAACTTACTTTTAATGCTAAGGTTGCTTGATACTAAACTGCAAGTAAAACGTCAGAACCTGATATTAAGTTTAGTAACAGATAATTTATCCAATTTAATAATTTATTAAAGAAAGAAAGAAAGAAAGAAAAACAGTATATTTCCAATATAGATGGTACATAAGTACCATCATTGGTTTTTAAAATCTCTTAAAATTAATACACTTAGATGATACACACACACGAGTATTGTAAAACTCGTGTCACTAGTCGAAAATAAATGATTGAGGGCAATGTACTCCTAATCTTGCTTAATCTACATTTGATAATACATGTAATGATAATTATAAGAGACAACACAATTTCATGGACGATGCATTTTCATTGTGAGGTGAAAACACTTTTGACAGTTTACATGTACATGACATAAAACTTCGCAATTCCTGATGCCAGGAAATAATACATGAATCGCTTGTTTCGGCCAATGTTCAAAAGTGTCATTTTGAGGAAGCATGAAAAAAATATATATATATAAATATACATCCGTATACATATACACACATATATATATATATTCATACATATATATACATGTACATATACACACATACATACACATGTATACACGTACACATAAGCATGAGGACCAAGAAGATAAGTTTTGTATTTCTAATCCAACAATTTTAACATAGCGGTCATTAGTTGATAAGCATTTTATTTAAACAAAAAGTGGTTGATCGCACAACAAATGTATAGTTTTTACATGAATGCTTTACAATAATAAAGATATGACGAGTTAGGTAATGTTACAAGTTGAGAGTGAACAGAAAAAAGACCATTATCTCTAGTAAAATGCTAGTTGTCAGTCTAGTACACACATGTGTGCACATATACACGCAAATATATACATATACACATGCACGCACATAATTACACCAAACTCGTAAGGATACACAAATGCATTTCTATGCATCGAGGCAATACATACGCATTCTATTTAGTGTCATACGCACAGCGTGCACACGTACAGATATCTACAAGTAAGCATGTGCGCGAATATGAGCGTAAACCAGTCAGTATAAACCAGAAATTCCAATCGAGGGAAACGGAGAAAATATCTTTTATTATCGCATGAATTTTATAAAATTTCGTACTACAAATAGTGGCACAAAACAGTCTACCTAAGTCTGAAACATGAAAACGATTGTGGGACGTGAATAAGAAAGAAAACATTAATGTCCTATAAAGGTTTCATATTAGAAAAAAAAATCACATTATCTTTGAAATATGGCGCAAATTGTCGGCAATTGATAAACAGACATAGGTATCACATTATTATAAGCATATAACTATAAGCGTAATACTGCAGTATAAATGGGTGATCACACAACGAATTTATTGCTTTTTTTACATGGTTGCTTTACAATTTCATATTAGAAAGAAAATCACATTATCTTTGTAATATGGTGCAGAATGTCTGCAATTGATAAACACACACACACGTAGGTACCATGACGGTCTAGTTTGATGCTTGCACAGAAATGGAGAGGAATGACATAAAATGCAACTTTCGACTGGTTTATCTACTCTAGTGCACACAGGTGTACGTGCACATATGCACACCCATATGCCCACATACACCTATATACG
This sequence comes from Morinoia aosen, assembly GCA_030386875.1. Lineage (NCBI taxonomy): Eukaryota > Metazoa > Arthropoda > Malacostraca > Amphipoda > Talitridae > Morinoia > Morinoia aosen. Next base: position 14,631,367 of record CM059576.1, on the reverse strand, counting down.
TACACACATATTCAAGTAAGCATGTTTGCAAACGGCAGCGTATAGGCGATCAAATCACACTACCTACGCATACTCTAAAACTGTTTTGTGATGTCTTGTATTATAAAACAATAAGCGCGGGAGGTCATTGAGCAATGGAGATACCAGGCAAATGAGATTCGACAGTACTTATTTTGTGTGTTCTGTAAATAAGAATTATTCTTGAGATATTAAGCAACAATTGGTACAGCCTAGCGCTATCGGTGGCATGTCTTCGGTTTTTGATCTTTACCCAGTGTAGTGGGCAATATTCTTGAGACTGACGGGATAGATTAAGTGAGCCATAGAAATTAAGTTCAATTGCACGGTAACAGATCCTAGTATCTTGTCCTCCCGTGCCACGTCGGAGCGCCCTTCAGAGGTGCGTATGATGCTTTAAACTTGAACGCGAGTAGGCCACGAAATAGGAAAATGTCATGTGATTTATTCTTATTGTGTAACGGCATAGTCTTACTTGTGTTTTTTGTTTGTTGGGGACTGTTGCCGATGTTCTCTCTCCCTCTCTCTAGTATATACATGATAATGATAGTATTACACTGAAATCGTCTCGCCCGTTACCTCAGATAATTTTGAATGTTCAATAAATTAGTTATAGATTACCTTTCTTTGGTCCTTGGGAGACTGGCGGGGTGAAAGCGACTTTAAACGAGATCAGATCTCGTTACACCCAGTCAAACTTTTTCACCGCCTGCATGCATGTTTTTCGCCGCCCAAGTAATTAAGTCGCTTGAGCGGCGAAAAACATGCAAGCTTCGGCGAAAAAGTTAGACTGTGTAGTCAACATTTCTCTGAGAACAGCGTCATGAAGCCAAACCACAATTACCTCCCTAATTTTGTGGACGGCCAGAGCAGATCGCCTCTAACTCTAATTCCTCTCTGAAACAATTGATTTACCGACCACTCTCAGAGTACGATTTTCCTTCCAAGTATTTTAATTTCATATCCTGGCTACTACTAAATCGACATTTCTGACCACAGGGTCACTGAGTTGGAAAGTCCCAACCTTTTGTTAAAGTTTGTTCAACAAAGTGCTTGTCAACAATTGTATATTTTATCAATATTTATATGACTTATCAAACTTACATTAACTCACCACAGGGAACATGTTGAGTCGTTCTCTCAACCATTTCACCGATGTTTGACATGGCAGCTGAGATGCCTAAATACTTTTATCTGTGTGCTTAGAAATGTAAATACATGAACGTTTCACGAAATGTTGCCACTTTTTGTTCGCGCAAACTAGGAAAAGATTTGCTATCTTATGGTAAGCTGTGTTGAATATTGGCATTCGTTCTGAACAACTGGAGGTCGTGCGTGTCGATCTATTATCGAAGGTTAATGAAATGCGTCCAACCCGTGAAATAATTACTTAAATTTTTTACTTGTCCACTGACATACAAATAAAGCATCGAAATAATCACAAAAACTACCAAATGTACTACTACTACATTTTAAATCAACACATATACGACATTAGCAAGATACATGCATTCTTTCTTCTGGATGACATGAATAACTTGTGGATGCATAAAATTCGGTTATGTTAAGATCTCACTGCAGTATTTTATTACGTCTACAGGGGCGTCTCGCAACTCATCCTTGTCCGTGAACTGACGTCAATTTGCGGGAAGTTTTGTCTCAGAATCTTCCTCAGGTTTTATTGTTTTTAAAACCAGGAAATTTGCGGCGGACTTGATGTTTAGACGCGAACTTTTTTGGAGCTACTCAGTTTATTTGCATACGAGAGGCGATATTTTGCAATAAAATATTCATTTTCATTCAAGGCGGTATTTAAGGTATTTGAGTAGTTCATAAATATTAATTTCAATTAATAGATATGTTTAAAAACTATCAACGCTCTTCAAAATCATTTTTGGCGCTACATTCTGAATTAAATGATTACATTCTAGCATACATTTTAACCTAATGCAGTCCTTGTCCCCCAAATATATTTGCGCATATTTGACCGAGTGAAGACAAATTGAACCGAAGACCAAGGCTGGTCAGTGTTATAAATTCGAAAAAAATATACTCGGTAAAATATACAGAAGCAGTTGGACGTGCTGTCATTACCTTTCGAAATATAAAGAGAAACTTCCCTGCTACCACACCCCTGATTTTTTTATACAAACATAATACGGTGAAGTTCCTAAAAGTTGATAAAATAAATTAAACACATTGATTTTTAGAAAATTCTTAATACAAATTGCCTTATATCTAATTTACTTTGACTGCGACTTCTAAATATTAGGTTCAATGCCAAACTCAAATTTAAAATCAATTGTGGTAAATTATTTTGAAAATACCAAACATGAACTGGTTCGTGCGTTCTTTTAGCACAGATCAAGTATTTGTGAAAATTGAATTTGCGACTAATGGCGGTTAGCAGCATTATGATAATTACCTCCGTGTACCACCGGTGGCGCACGTTGAAGTCAAAGTGTTAAGAAGAAACTGCAACACTTATTATCATTTGAGGAACAGTAGTTAAATTTACGGAGAACATAGCCATAAAAATGCATTTCCTTAGCTAAAAATTAGACAACACACAGAGATGTCAAATATTCTACTCGTAAAACGACAAGGAAATATTTTTACGTTGACACAGTAACAGTTCAACGGCTTACATAGTTCATTTCCAAAGAAGTTGTTGCATGAAATACATTAAAACCAATTTAAATTATGAATAATGTTAAACCTAAACGGCTCAAATTAATAGACGAATCGTATGAAGTAGACATTAGTAGCGTCAGGGGTTGAATGCTTGATTGACACGAATGAAATAAAAATCTATTCCCTCTGATTTCTTCACTTACACACCAGGACTGGAAGCCTATCAATACTACTAAATAGTGCATTTGCGCATTCTCCTCTTACATTCACACAAAAGCTCAGGCTGCCACAGCGATGGATGATTTTGATGAAGGTATAATGGCTGGAAATTAATTATTTTGCCTCGAATACGAAAGTCGGTGTTTGAAAAATTTGAAACTAATTTTTCCTGCATACATGTTGATAAAAACGTACCAACTAAATAGAGAAACGTGATTTACCACACGACAAAATTTGGTCTTCACGTTTATAACAAAGCAATGCTGACACAAAAGATTCCCAATCGTACCATACGAGGAAGAGCGGCCGTCGCACAAGGTTAACATCAACATTTCACCATCAAAAAGAACTGAAGAAAAATGAAAGTTGGAAAAATAAAACTCAATACATTGGATTATACAGAACTCAATATAAAATTAATTAATACTCTTTGCTGTAGTGATGTGAAGGTTGGCATTGAATCTGTGAGACTTTCGGTGCGGTGTAGTCTAAGGTGCTGAGTCACTAGTGGGCTGATGTTTGCTGCCTCTTGTGCTACTAATACTGCAACTGTGAAGTAATGTAACTTGTCAACAATCAGTGTAATAATCTTCCACTTATGTGCACAACCTCATAAATGAAACCTCCCGAAAAAAGTGCAAAAATCAGTCGCTAGATCAAGACGCGTACAGTGTAACCATCAATAATCTTTTGGAAGCTTAGAGGGCACGTGTTATCGCATTGTGACTTTGGCAAATTCGCCAAAGCGACAGCTAAATAGTCTATGACCGAAGCTGTCCTTAAATGAGTTTATTATTATTATACTTAGTTTTGAAATACTCGTAAAAGGTATTCTAATGCCTAAAACAAAGGTTCAAATCAACTACGATCTGTGCAATAAAAGTGTTTGCTTTCTGTTTGGATAAACGAAAATCTACGAAGCACTTGACCGAATAGACCAAAACACCGTTCTCAAAGATGTTCAAAAAGTGGAATATAGATGCTATAAAAATACGAAAAACAGCACAACGCGCATGTCTAATTAAAGATATACGCAGAAATGCAATCAAGTTGTCATTCTATTGAAGAATATATGACAAAATTCATATATATGTAGTCTTCGTACCAAGGAAATTAAAGTAAAATTTATTTTTCTATTCCAAAATTTTCGAATTCGAGATAAGTTTTATAGCCTTCTTCCCTAATCTCAACATAGACGTTCAAAAAGAACATGAATGAAGGCACCATTTACGATGGCGTTGAGAAACACAAATTCTATACACAAGGAGTGCTCCTGACTAGGAACCCCAGCGCATAGAAACAGTACGTTACGAAAAAAGGTTGAAATAAGATAAAATTTGTAAAAGTAATTCGGAGGTGCGAAACCAGGACGCCAATAAACCTAAAAAATTGTCCTAACAAATAATTTCATCTCATGAAAAAAAACTCACTTAACTCACAGCTCAGAAACCTCACATTTTCTGCCAACTAATTTCCATAATCGGATTTGGGACAAAAAATTCGTCAGAACACTGTTGCTATGACATAAAACATTGGAGAGGATAGCCAAAAATATGCATTTTCTTACAGACACAAACAAAAACATAAACGAAGAAAAATAACCCGCAGTGTAAGTCAGACAAATGTCACAAGGATGCGACATAAACAGTATGGAACAGAATGCGAATTCCAGATTTTCATGCACTACACTCATAACCAACTCAGCAACCGAAGACAAGTTCTCATTTCATTCAACAAAGACACATTATCAATGCCTGAAATTTGCGCACAATAGTACGCAAAACGAAGAACGAAGATAAATAAGGTAATAAAATTTACGGACAATAACGCTACATAGGCGTTAGATTACATTAGATAAGTTAGTTTAGGCCTGTTTAATTATAAAAAAACGGTTCTAAGAGAGGAAGGAGGAAGACATCATTCAGGTTTAACGCACGGTTTATGCACATGGTTCATAGAAACAGCAATTTGCATAAGAAACTTATGAAACAAGGTAAGGTTGAAGGCGTAACGGATGCTGGAAAATAGGAGTACAGTTAACCAAGAACAGTCCTTGACATGATAAAAACATTTTATTTATACTAAAACAAGGCCTCTTCACCATTCAGAACCTCACATATTCTCCTCGTGAGCGCTAATTCCCATGGGCACACAAGTTGCAATCTCCTGGGGGAGAAAATCATATATCTGTGGCCACACGGAACCGCAGCGAATTATAACATATCAGAAGTGAGGTGATATAATTAGGTATATGAGTAGTCCATAAATGTGCATTTTACAGTTAGAAAGGAAATGAATTGGCGGGACCATGTTTGCTAGCTCGTTGTCGGTTAACACTATCCTTACAAGCAGAAGAATAGTCACAAAATTCACATTTGAACAGCTCATCTTCACCATGTTTACTGGCTAGGTTTAGCTTCTTATGATGACCTTTACGAGGTGAGAAATATTCTCATAAATGACACTTGGACAGCTAACCTTGCCCATGTTTGTTGGCTAAGTGTGTTTTAACATGTCCCTTCCGTGCAGAGGAATAGTCACATAATTCACACTTGAACAGCTGACCCTCACCATGTTTGCTAGCTAAATGTTGTTTAAAATTTCCCTTATGTGCAGCAGAATAGTTACATAATTCACATTTGAACAGCTGACCTTCACCATGCTTGCTAGCTAGGTGTAGTTTAACACTTCCCTTCTGTGCAGAGGAATAGTCACATAATTCACACTTGAACAGCTGACCTTTCCTATGTTTGCTAGCTAAATGTCGTTTAATATGCCCCTTCTGTGCAGAAGAATAGTTACATAATTCACATTCGAACAGCTGACCTTCACCATGTTTGCTAGCTAAGTGTAGTTTAACACTTCCCTTCTGGGCAGAGGAATATTCACATAATTCACACTTGAACAACTGACCTTTACCATGTTTGAAAGCTAAATGTTGTTTAACATGTCCCTTTTGTGCAGAGGAATAGTCACATAATTCACATTTGAACAGCTGACCTTCACCATGTTTGCTAGCTAAGTGTAGCTTAACACTTCCCTTCTGGGCAGAGGAATAGTCACATAATTCACATTTGAACAGCTGACCTTCACCATGTTTGCTAGCTAAGTGTAGCTTAACACTTTCCTTCTGGGCAGAGGAATAGTCACATAATTCACATCTGAACAGCTGACCTTTCCCATGTTTGCTTGCTAAGTGTACTTTCATATTACCCTTGTAAGAAGAGGAATAATCACATAATTCACACTTGAACAGCTGACTTTTAACATGTTTGCTAGCTAAATGTTGTTCAACATGTCCCTTCCGTGCAGAGGAATAGTCACATAATTCACACTTGAACATCTCCCCTTCACCATGTTTGCTAGCTCGGTGCACTTTAACCTCCCTCTTACAAGCAGAGGAATAGTCACATAGTTCACATTTGAACAGCTTCCCTTTACCATGATTTTTGGCTAAATGTTGTTCAACATTTTTCAGATATGCAGAAGAATAGTCACATAAATCACACTTAAACAGCTGACCTTCACCATGTTTACTGGCTAGGTGTAGTTTAAGACAATTCTTACGAGCAGAGAAATAGTCACATAATTCACATCTGAACAGCTGACCTTCACCATGTTTTTTGGCTAGGTGTTGTTTAAGACAACCCTCACGAGGCGAGAAATATTCACAAAATTCACATCTGAACATCTGACCTTTCCCATGTTTGCTGGCTAGGTGTGCTTTGATCTTACCCTTGTGAGTAGAGGAATAGTCACAAAATTCACACTTGAACAGCTGACCTTCAACATGTTTCCTGGCTAGGTGCAGTTTAAGACAATCCTTACGAGCTGAGAAATATTCACATAATTCACATCTGAACAGCTGACCTTTCCCATGTTTGCTTGCTAAGTGTACTTTCATATTACCCTTGTAAGAAGAGGAATAGTCACATAATTCACACTTGAACAGCTGGCCTTTACCATGTTTGCAAGCTCGGTGTACTTTGATATTACCCTTGTAAGTAGAGGAATAGTCACATAGTTCACACTTGAACAGCTGACCTTTCCCATGTTTGCCGGCTAGGTGAACTTTGATATTACCCTTGCGAGTAGAAGAATAGTCACATAATTCACACTTGAACAGCTGGCCTTTACCATGTTTGCAAGCTCGATGTACTTTGATATTACCCTTGTTTGTAGAGGAATAGTCACATAATTCACACTTGAACAACTGACCTTCACCATGTTTTCTGGCTAGGTGTAGTATAAGACAATCCTTACGAGGTGAAAAATATTCACAAAATTCACACCTGAACAGCTGACCTTTTCCATGTTTGGTGGCTAGGTGTTGTTTAACGTTTTTCTCAACTGTAGAAAAATATTCACATAATTCACATCTGAACAACTGACCTTTACCATCGTTGCAAACTTGGTGCATTTCACGCTCGTTTTTACGAGCTGAGGCATGGTCCTTCAAAATACGCATATCAAGCTGATCTTGCCTATGTTTGCTTATTTGATGAATTTCGTGCTTACCAGACAAACACTGCTTCAAGTTTGCTTCAATAGCTGAAGAATTTTCACACACCTCACACTTGGACACCTTACCGTTGTCTAATGCACCTTTTTCAGGCGCTTCTGAACTGGATTTCATGGATATGATCGAGCCACAGACTTCACATTCAAGCTTTTCCTGTCTATGTCTTTCAGGTCGCTGCTCCCCCTTCATTTTCACACCAGAATATTGGTCCCGCCTTAACAGACCTTTCCATTGGTTTTCATCATCATGCTGCTCTCTTACGTGTCGTTTGAAAGCACTTTTGTTCTTAGTGGAGTAAGCACACAACTCACACTCGTAACATCCCAAATTATGCCTGGCACGGAGGTGCAATCTCATACAATCCTTCTTACCAGTGGAGTAATCACAATGTGCACACAGTAAGGGCCGTGACGTAAGTGTGTTCGGAGGTGCGGCCTCGACACAACTGCCGCTACCCGACGCATCTGATGGGGGCGAGGCAGCGCTCTTTTCAGATGCTCCAGCTGGTCCCAGATGAACAGCACATGTATTGCACGCACCAGAGCTGAATTCTCTCACCTCGTCCTGTGCTTCTGCGGGTCCTGAACGTGCTTCAGTGCTGTCTACTTCTCTCTTGAAAATAACTGCATGAGAACCTGAACTTGAACTGGCCTGGAAAGAAGATCTTTTTCTAATTATCACTGAATGGAGTTCGTCAAAATAACAGCATTATGTTTAAATTGCAACTAAAATCAACAACTTATAGCTATTTTCTATTGAGACAAAGTTGTGCACTTGATTATCAGTTCTTAATTTAATCTTGAGCAAATGCACCTTACAATTTTGACGATATGCAAGAAAAATATATTAAAAATAATTAAGGAAGCAAGAAATAACGATAGCACAAAAAAATTAAAAAAGCACATTCTCTCTTCACAGACGGTGAATATTTTAATACAGAGCAAAAATTAAACTACAAATTCATGCAATATCTCTTACAAGAAATTTTTCCATTACCATTTTTCTCTTTAAAACACAACTAATACCACCATTATTCTTATACTTATAAGTAACAACAATTGTAAGAGGATTACTGTCATCAAACAACTGCAAGAGGCTCAAGTGATTTCTTATACTAGCAAAGCAGCTAAAAATATTCCTTCATTTGTCTCACACACAATGCAAGAACACGTATAGTAGTCAGAAATCTGACAACTTGTCATTCAGAAATAATTCATACGGTTTCAAGTGTGGAAAGAGTTCACACGGACGTCTTTTAATCAAAAATTTGGCAGCAAATGTTTAAAGAAGTTGAGTAGGGAAAAGGAAACCACAAAGGGTTTTACAACAATCACTAAAGTAAACCAGTAAGTTGCGTCATTTAAGTTAATTCACTGAAGCACAACGGAATCAAGAAAAAGCTTCCTGACAGTGGGGGTACAAGGAGCATGGTGAATATAGTTTCAAAACTATTGATGACGTGACCATAGCTCAAACAATACTAGCTGTGGTTGGGGAACGGGAACAAAATGGAGTACAGAGAAATACAACACAAAACTAAATATCAGCAGTCATAAGATACTATCACGTTATGACAGGAATAACAAATTAAAAAATTAATTACAAAACCACCAATTAGGCATCCATATATACAATGAACCTCAATTCAACAGAATAGAAACTCAAATACAGTGGAGTTTGCAGTGAGACTATTATCTGGAACCAGGGTAAAACATTGCTTAGCAGCCAATGAAACAGTTGAGGCAATAAATTAGGCTAATCTACCCTGAAAGGCTTTCAATCATTCAAAAGACAGTTCAATAGAATGAAATTCACTGAGAGACAATTTTTACCAATTATACCAGAAATGCTCAAAAGAATGCGAGGTGAAAGCAGTGATAATGATATAAATGTCACTAAATAGTGGCCAAGAACAGGTAGAGATGCAGAACATATGAATGAAATTAAAATTTTGTGTAAAATGATAAATGCTACTGTGAAATCAGACAAAGCATTCAAGAAAAAAGTAAGTAACCAATTCGAAGCACTCAAGAGAAGAGTAAGTATCCAAGTGAAGAGGAAGCCACAAATCGGATGCACTCAAGAGGAGAGTAAGCAATCAGTTGGAAGCATTCAAGAGAAGAGGAGGCCACAAATTACAGCACCTGGGGTTCCTGGTGCCAGTCAATGGGCTCGTCCTTCACAGTAACTGCCTCAAGCTCAGCGTCAGGCACTTCACTTTTGATGGGAATTTCTCCCAGCTTGCACCCAAAGCTCAGCCTGTCATCTGCAGGTGACAAATGCTTATTAAGAAAAAAATTACATCTGAGAAAATAAATCTAGTAACAGTTCTTTACTGTTAAACATTTTACACTATAATTTTCTTTGTATTTTAACACATGGAAAACTGTTGTCATGTGCCAATGCCATATTTTTGGCGGCCAATACCGATATCGATTTCTTGGCCTATCTCGATACTACAACAGATATCTATAGTTTTACAATTATATTAAAATAAAACTATTTCAAGCCCTACATGGGTGTTATAATAAAATTAATTACTAATAATCTAATAATATAACAATATTGACAAAAAAGATTTTGATTAGGAATAATAAAACTGCTCTTGCTATGTTAACGATATTGTTGAAAGAAATAAAATGAAATCCATTCGATAGATAAGTTTTTCTAACCCTATTGCAACGTAATGCAGACAAGCTATAAAAGCACCTGGTTCTAAAAGTGGACCAAAACAATCTTTCAAATCCTTTCAAACAAAAATAGTTCAAAAATTATCTTTCAAAACAAAATGGTTCCAGAATTACCTCTCAAAAAAACTTTTTAAACAGATTAAAACAAAAATGGTTCCAAGCCAATCTCTGAAAACAATCTCAGAACAAATTTCTCAAAACAAAAATGATTCCAAAATGAACTCTCAAAATTCTCTCTAAACAAATCAAAACAAAACTGATTCCAAAACAATCTCTTAGAGCAAATCTCTCAAAACAAAACAAAAATGGTTCCAAAATAAACTTTCAAAACAAAATTCTCTAAACAAATCAAAACAACCTCTCAGAACAAATCAAAACAAAAATGTAAACCATTATTTTTCACACTGGAAATTGAATAATCTGAAACTAAAATTAAGAAACATGAGCATCTCTCCCTTCTCAGGCTCCAGTTTATTCCTGTGAGGAGTGTACACATTGCCTCCAATGCTTAAAGTTCTCTGACTCTCAACTCATGAAGGCAGACATGATAAGAGTTAGTAAGCAGCTGTGGACAAATTGGGTATATGGTTTTATATTCTACCCACAAATTTACAGGGTTTGATTCTCTTGATATTGTTGAAAATGAGAGGTATTCATCAATATCCTTGGTTAAAGAAGAAGATGAAGAAAGTTTAAATCGAGTGAGTAACTTTAGTTTTCTTATGTGCCTTGTAAAATGTAGTAAAAGACTAGGACTCACCTCAGCTAAGACGAGGGTATTCGACGATACGACGAACACAGTACGATGCACAAGTGAATAGGTACAAATTTTAACGAAAAACGACAACGAACAAAACACAACCCAACACTGAAGAACTACACTAGCACGAAAACGGTAACACGAAACACACTGGAACGCCGGCAGACAAGCGACTGCACCACCGCCACAACCTCTCCCTACGACGTCCAGCTCCTGTCTGCCGCCCGCCCCATGCCATGCCGCCGGCCACATGCCGCCAGCCATACGCAGCCAGCCACACGCAGCCAGCCACATGCCGGCAACCACATCCCCCCGTGAAATATATTTCAATACAAAACATAATCCCTCTATCTCGTCGGCTCGCGCCTCGCACGAACAGGTCGACCACCCCCCTGGGCACAGGGTGCAGTCTCCTCCAGCTGAGAACCTTCACCTGGTGACTCATCTTCGTCACAAGAAGCCTCATCATCGGAACTATCCACCAACCGCCGGATATCCAATACGTGGCGAGGAACGCCGTTCACCTCAATATTATTAAGTGAACTTACACCCGTCACTCGACCCTGCGTCCATCTCGACGTACACTTAGCGTGTGGTGGTTTCACGAGTACGTTCTCTCCAACACGAACGGGTGAGTCCTGCCGTTCTTGATCGCGCGAGGCGTTGACAAGTGGATGTCTCCACGAATAGGTGTGCAGCATATTACATGGCGCCGTCTCCCTCGATCCGTCACTCTTAGCAGACAAATTGTACCAAACGACGACATTCAGTGGACTCGATCTCCCCCTAGCAGCGACACTCTTTATCGTCCTGTGGTGACACTCGACGATCCCATTTCCGGAAGGTCTATAAGCAGCACGGAAATGCCGCGCAACATTCCAGCGATTACAAACAGCCGACACCTGCCTCGATCGAAAGGCGCTCCCGTTGTCTATCAATATTTCGATTGGAGGTCCTCTTTCTCTAAAAATTTCCTCAAAATGGCGAGCCACTTCTGGAGCATTTTCTGAGGAAATTTCCCGCCAAATGGCAAATCGGTTTGGGCCACAATCCACCACTGTCAGGTAGCATTTTCGGTCATAATGAGTCGCATCAACAGCCAAGCGTGACCAATCTTCTTTTACACTCAGGCTTCCTCCCTCATGAGTGACCGGAGGTGGATCAATAGCTCGACAGCGTGAGCACGATTTTACACACTGCTCAACATCTTTACGAGAGATACTAGGATCGACTAGTCGCGCCAAGTACAACGTACGCTCTACTCCAAAATGGTGTTGCTCATGTAAGTCATGCAGACTAATGGCACACACAACTGCCTCTGTCTTCCGGAGCCACGACTTATGAACTCGAGTGAGCGCATCAGCTTTGTTTTTACTGGACTTCACACAAACAATGTCAAACCGTAGACCATACTCCTCTATTAGATCGTGGATCACAGAGAGTCGCCGTTTCACCAACATTTCAGACATCCCAGTAACTTTCACTCGGTACTCACCACTAAGAACCGCACGTACCCAACTCGATGCTGTTGTGGAATCGGTTTTTACATGGACAACTTTAAGCCCCCACTTGAGAGCCAAATTAAGTCCCTTAACAATAGCGTCAAGCTCCGCGACGTTGATATGGGACGTATCTGCAGGTTTCCGAAGCCATGCTCCATCCTCAACAACGACACCACGAAGTTCGAGAACAACGCCAAGGCCTAGGCTACTCGCATCGCACCACACTGTCTCCTCAAACACATCCGGTACCGACCAGCGCCCTCGAACAGGATCCTCCGCTCTCACCTTTCCACAATCAACTCAATTAACCCCTGAGCTTCTTCACCAATCCAGTCATCCCACGCGTCACCCTCACTCTCTCGCTTAACAAAGCTGCTGGCAATACGAAGCCACCCACACACAGGGTAATGCCCAACCAGGCGGCCACACAAAGAAAACAACTGTCTTCGGCTGAGGTTCTCGCCTCTTAATATCAGGAATGTCATTTCCCCGACGGAATGAAAGCTCCCCATTGACATCACGATACAATGACAAGCCGAGGACCTTGTTGGCCTCTAAGGACTCGGGCTCTTTGGTCTCCAAACCATACTTCCGAAGATGAGCAACCACCACGTCTACAGTCACCACGTTTTCGTCCACAAGAATGTCGTCCACGAACTGTCGGTACCCCGCCGAATTCGGTCATCTTTCGATAACACCGCATTTAAAATCACTGTCATGATCTTGGGAGCGCAATTGAGCCCAAATCCCAGTCGGGTCAGGTAGTAACATTTATCTCGATATCGTACGCGCTGGTACGGCCATAAACTCTGGTCAACGTGAATTTGTAAGTAGGCAGATCGGAAATCTACCAACTTTAATGGTTCCGCTTTCCGTCGCCACCTTCGCGTAGCTTTATCGCAAACTACGGCCTCGGCCCCGGGACGGCTCTCAACGTGGTCATTTGGTTCCCTGAAATCAAGCACCGGTCGGACTTTGTTTTTGCTTTCCTGGACTACGGCCATCAATGGAATAATTCCAGTTGCACAGTTTTTCTCACACGGCCGCAACCAGCCCTTCCTTATCCAACTTTCCACTTCTTCATCAAACTTTCCTTTGGAAGGACCGGCGTTCACACTACTATAACTGTCGACAGTATTGCCCAACACCGGTGCCACTCCCCCCTTCCACCGCCATTTTACAGTCCATTTAAACCCATCAAACTCCGCGTCGAAATCTTGATTCCGTATCACGACCGTCTCAGCGGAGACACAAACCGAGGCAACCTCAGATTTGCAACAAGGCACACTTTCAGCTCCAAACTTAACCACCCGACCGTCTAGCGACACCCCACCACATGCCCGGACAAAATCCATGCCAAGTATGGCACCAACACCACGACAAATTTGCGCCACCACACAACCCAAGGAGACCTCTAAGTCAACTACCTTGATTAAAGCGGTAGTTTCTCCCTTGCAAGACGCCTCTCTCCCGTCGAACGCGATAATGGAACACACCCCACCCGACGCCCTCGTCACCAATGTCGGAGCCAGAATTGACCGTGAACACCCCGTATCAAGCAACGCGCGTGCTCCTCGGCCATTAATCTCAACAGGGAGAGTAGGAAGCGCCTCTAACCCTGCTTTGGAAGAGCTGCCGGCGCACCAGCTCCCCCTGGCTCGTTTCCCTGCAGACAGTCTCGAGATATGTGACATCTCTGCCACACCTCCAACATGTGACCTTGCGCTTAGGGCATGATTTAATGAGATGAGGTCCACCACATTTGAAGCATCTTATTTCCTGAGACGCAGAGGCACTGCCCCTCGAAGCCCCACCAACGACAGCTGCCGAGAATCCGACAGGCTTCTCAACACTTTCTGCCAGCAACGATCGAGCTCTCCTCACCACTTCATCCAGCGCCAACGTTTCAATCTTCGCGAATGCGCGAAGCTCTCGCGATACTTCTGACGGCAACCCAACCACGAACGCTCGCAACAAAAGTACATCTGACGTAATATCGGCCAGCTTGGCAAGTCTTCTCAAATAAGTAAGAAAAACATTGACGGGCTCGTCACACCACACACGTCTCGTGAACTGTTCGTACGCCTGGAAGGCGTTCAAAGCAAATGCATCAACCAACGCAGATCTAATGTTCTCATACGATTTCTTCTTCGCCTCACTAAGTTCGCTGTACACCGCAAAAGCTCTTCCCGACAAGAACAACGGCACCAGAGTTTCCAGTTCTGTAATATTCTTCAATTTTCCCACCAGTTCAATCTTAGTCAGCCACTCCACTACATCACCACTTCCGTCAAATGGCCTGACAATATCTCCCAATTTTACAGCCGCTGCCATCGTGGCCTAGATAGCTTGTAGTAAAAGACTAGGACTCACCTCAGCTAAGACGAGGGTATTCGACGATACGACGAACACAGTGCGATGCACAAGTGAATAGGTACAAATTTTAACGAAAAACGACACCGAACAAAACAACACAACCCAACACTGAAGAACTACACTAGCACGAAAACGGTAACACGAAACACACTGGAACGCCGGCAGACAAGCGACTTCACCACCGCCACAACCTCTCCCTACGACGTCCAGCTCCTGTCTGCCGCCCGCCCCATGCCATGCCGCCAGCCACATGCCGCCAGCCATACGCAGCCAGCCACACGCAGCCAGCCACATGCCGGCAACCACATAAAATAGCAAATTCATTTAGCGGGCCTGATTAAAAGCTGGAATTCACTGACTGTTAGCTAACTAATGCATTAGGTATGAATAGGCTCTTGATTTCATTAAAGTTAGCTAACTGATTTATTAGGTATGAATGGGCTCTTTATTTCTTTAAGCTTTTCTTTCAAGATTCATTACCTTCATTTTTATGATAAAATACGTATTATTGGAAAGTTTGGGGAAGATTAGATTAGATTATTAGTTAGTTTAAGCCTCCCTATACGCAACAAAGGGAATCCAAAGAGAGGAAAGAAGAAGGCACCATTTAGTATGAAGTTAAGGGAACGTGGAATCTATGCAGAAAGGGCACAGAAACAGTAAGACAAGAAAGAAGTTCATGAAACAAGATCAAAGTTGAAGAAGAAAGTAGCAGTTGCTGAAAAACAGGACAGCAGTGAACCGAAAAAAGATGGTCCATAACAAAATAAACACCTTTTCTATTTCAACAAAAATAAAGCCTACCTAACCTTTAGCTCAGGCCCTTACATAGTCCCCCTAGGAGCGCTAATTCCCATAGATACAATTGTTGTATCCTCCTGAGGGGAAAGTATTGGTGAAGTATCTGCCGAATTTTTCCGATACTGATACCAGTAAAAATGACCGATACTGTCAGTACCGATACATCGGTACATCACTAGAAAACTGAAACAAATTTGTAAGATTTGAAAGGAAATCTAGTAATACTTATTTTCAGCAGTTCCAGAAAATAATTTTCCAGCTAAGGTGTCAATATTTGAAGAACACTAGGGATCAAAATGAATTGAAACAATTCTAGCTCACACAGAGAAATCAAGGCTTCAGAATGAAAAGGACTTGCAATTCACGTAAAATTGGCAAATCCATTGAAAATTGGCAATAAAATATATACTTTACACTACTAATATTTTTTGGAATGAAGTTATGGAAATTTAAATTGAAAAGAAATGGCCTTGTAGGAGGAAGTTTCACAACAAACACCAAGACCACAACTCAACAAAATGCCTCATAACAATGAAAACTGAAATTTTCATGTTCAACAGAGCTAGTTTAACATTTTGGTCACAATTTTAGGGTTTCTTAGCTTTACATAAAAAGAATGACGGAATATTACAACTTAATTTCATTATAAAAATGCAATGATTCACTCTGGTATGGTATCTGATAATGTAGTGTTATAAAAGTTTTTAAATACATAACAATAAACTCAATGCCTGGCTCAAAAAAAATAAGAGTATCAGCAAGGTAAACTTTACTCTGAGAGTAATTCCTATTAAAATCCATTGTATGAATGCTCAGGTTGCTCACACTAAAATTGGGCCTTGAAAAGAAATAATAAATATGGTATGTTGATGATGTACCCCAAACAGAGATATAAAAAAGTTCTGCATTTTATTTTTTCCCCACATCTCCACACATGGCCGTGTACACCAAAATGTAGGCTGAATGACAGCATAAGCGCAAGAAATATAAGTTGCAGATGATGTTGAGAACACTCAAACTATTTGTGTGCAGAGTTGCCACATCTAACATTCACAGAGTGGGATTTTGAATTTGTGTATGCTCCTGAAATTCACAAAAAATATGTAACAATTGCAGTACATTCAAACTTTGTTGAATCTTCTGTATGATTTGGGAAATTCCGTTCAAATCAGAATTAGCTATACAGACCATGCCAAAATATTGTCTACAGAAATGTTCAATTAAAAATTTATTTCTGAACAAAAATTTCGAGAAACAAGATCCAGTAATTTTATTTTCTTTGCTTACATGTTAAATTTCATAATATAATAACAGGCACGTCTTGTCTTTGAACTAGAATGCCATCTTAGTTAATTTCCCCACTAGAAAGACTTAGTTTTCCACCATAATGTTGACTGTCTTTATCACATACCCAGACCAGATCAAAGCCTCACCTGGTGCCATGTTCTCTGCTGCAGCTTCATGCTTGATGATTTCTTGCCTGCAAAACAGCCTCTCCACTTCAGCATTCGTCAGCTTGTGCACCATAACCACTGCACGCTCCATGCTGGGTGGTTAGGTACCTCAGCAACGGAATGATATGAATGAATGACTAGAGCTCTGCTCTAATATTTGAGAAAACTAAAGCAACACACTGTAAAAAAATTAAATGCATAACACTGTACATCCCTCATTGCAGAAAATAAGTGGCTAAACATATCAATAAAGG
Organism: Morinoia aosen; assembly: GCA_030386875.1. Classification (NCBI taxonomy): domain Eukaryota; kingdom Metazoa; phylum Arthropoda; class Malacostraca; order Amphipoda; family Talitridae; genus Morinoia; species Morinoia aosen. The sequence goes on along the minus strand of CM059576.1, from coordinate 14,614,137 downwards.
AATATCTCTATATCAAATGGATTATAAAATTGAAATTCAATTCATAAATTAATAGAATAATAGAATTTTTGTTTATGTGTTATAGGATGAACCATTCAAAGCTTCTTTAGTGAAAAAATGAGTTTGAGTTGAAACAATTATTTCATTGTTGTAAAACCTATTTTTTAAATCCTTCAGTTTTTCAAGTGAAAAATGCACTATCAAATTACTTTGTGAGTTCATTCACTAGTTTTTTATGGTCTGGTAATTTTAAAATAATCATCTAGCTAAAGATGGGATTTATTTATGGGTCTCAAATGATCAATCCATCATGAGCAGTCAATAGAAATCACAGGTTCATTTGTCATCTTGATCATCAAGTTGTAAAAGTTACAGTCTTCATAAGGGTCTCTCATTGGTGGACATCAACAAGGCAAAAGTAGCCATCTAGAATTAGTTTCAAAATGTTTTCCATCTATTACCTATTAGGTTCACATAATGGTTGCAACTACAAATAGTTCATAACTGTCATGAGAATCAGCTAGTCATGATGGATGTACTCATTCTGTCATAATTAAGAGTGGGCTTTGAAAACTGGCGTAGTAAATTCAAGCATAGCAACAATCGAAGAACGATGCTACACAAGAAACGTCTATTAACATACATGTTCATGAACATTATGGTTCAACTAAGACCATTTATAAAATGAAATAAAATTCAAACACGTGAAATTCCTTTCTGTTACAATATTAATTCTATCCACATAAGGTTAAGCAAACAATTGTAATTCCAAAAATTGAAAACACCCTATGATTCTATGTAATATTCTTACAAAAAAATTCATAGATAAAATTTCAAAACAATTACAAATATTATAGAGGTTGCTACCATCCACTAAGCATTTATCAAATTGTTAATCCTCATGATTTCTGACAGTGTTTGAAGCTCCAGCTTCTTACTTCACCCCCTCCTTATCGCTGCAACACACAACTGTTCACCAGATTGAAACAAAAAAAATAGGTGAAAAAAGCTAAGAACAATTATCAAACAGCATTTAAAACAAAAAAATCAACATCATATGCAAAAAATGATCTAACATTAAAAAAACAGATTCTGAATACAACAAGCATAGAGCTTTCAAGACTCCTAATTTTTCAAATTGAAAGAAAGAAGTGGGTGCTTGCTTGAGCAAGAAACACCCACACTAAGGGTATTTCACTGATATTTTAGGAAACTGACAACTTTTTTCCCTAGAAATTTCTTTCCTGAACCGATTGAATTTTTGGATTCACAATTTTAAAGTTTCATTACCACAGCATAAATACTTTCACAGAGGAAAGCCAAAAAAGACAAGGTATAGATTAAAGAAAAGGTGTAGTCAATGAACATACTGTGTTCTTAAAGGATATACCTATGCATTAAACCAAAAAAATTGGAGAGAATAAAACTACAAAGTATCGAAGAGGTTTGTAAACCCATAGAAACTAACATGTGCACCGCAGGAAACACAGACTACATATAGGCCTATTCAATGGAGAGGTAACTCAACAGCCAAAGGAAATTTCACATTGAGCTCAGGCTAACTAGATGAATAGGTGCTTCATGATTACTAAGGACTTCTCCAGCTAAACCTCGTATTCTCTAGACGTGTTTCAAAGTCAAGATTCCGCCATGAAACTGATGCAAGAGGGAGTTTTTTTAAAAAAATGAAGGCTGTGATAGCAAGTGTTTGACAAAGAGGGTAGTACTAGAGACCCAAATGATTTCATCAAAAATAACAAGATCTTTAATAGTTTCAAGTTATTGTTCAACTTTTGAAATGGACCCCACAAAATTCAAAACATACAACAGAGAAGGCATTTGCTAGAACTTCTTGTACTAAGTAAAAATATGGATGGGCGTAATGACTTCTCAAACGTACAAGTAAATAGTGAAAAAAATTTTGCCCAGAAACATGACCTGATGATTGAGTAAATTGGAACTACAGGTGTGGACAATGATTTTAAGAAATAACTTTTATTTGAGAGCTTTACTTACAAATACACGTATGCCTAATTGTTTTACACACTCCAATAATATAACAAAATTACTTGGAAGCAAGAAATAAAAAAAAACAGATTTTTTTGAGAGTTAAGAAATTTTGTTTATCCTAATATTTGACTCACAGGTGTCCATTTGACCCTTGCTGCTCTGAAGGTAAACGAGGACAAACAATCATAACTTTTCTAGTTGTAGGACGATGCCAATGCATCCTATCGTACAAACATAACAGCAATACAATACAATAAATATTTGTCTAAACTGATAGAAAATGCAACTCCTTAGATCGTAACTATATGTCAACATTATCTCAACAAATATTTTAATCTAGTAATGCATAAGAGCTATAATGGTTGAAACCTGCCTACAAAAGCTTTCTTTGAATAAAAGATGAATGACTTACCTAATGGGAGTCCTGATTACACTGGATATCCTTTTTACAGTAAGGCAGGTTTTATGAAGTTATTTAAGTAATATATTTATTGATAAATTTTTAATGTCAAGTTATTCTGTTTACTGTCAAATGAAGCTGAAAAGAAATAAAACAGCATTAAGTAAAGCAACAGAACTGAATACAATAGAACAAAATTTAAATACAGAGGAGAATTAAGGAGATTCAACCCATGAAACAACAAATTGTCTGATTTTCTTCCAGAACAATCCTCTCTTACCATTTAAAGTCAGGCACTTTTTCTTAACAACTGCTTACAAACTTCCCCATTCTTTGTACCATCTTCTAGTTTTCATTTTCTCATCTAATTTATTGTTAGTAGCCCTGATCACTCCTAAATACTAGAAACAGCACACTTATATCATCCAAACTTATATCAATTCTTTACAAACCCCTTTCTTCAAACACCTTTCAACTTTATTTTCCTTTACACTCATCTGGAGTTTCTTGTATTAACAGACCATTAAAAGCTCTTTCACCAGTCTAAAGTTTCTCATCAATGTAGCTACTTCTGTTAAAATACTAGCACAGAGTAGCTGCTAAGTATTGATGACTGTGCCCTGTGCCACCAACATTTCCAACCTCAACCAAATTGTCTTGCCTTCACCTGAGTGACCTGACACAAAACTCCAGGTGTAAACATATTTAACAAATAATGATTTTAAACATCACTGATGCAAACTCACAAGCATTGCATACCATTCATTTACTATATTTCAATTCTCAACAACAGCTTGCCTATCAATGTGATAACTCATAACCTTAAGCATCTAACTCCTTACACCAGACCTTTCAGCACTTCCTCTAACACTTTCTGATCAACTGTATCATCCACTGCATTAAATCTTGGTAAGCTCAAAATGTTTCTTGCTTCTATTACATTTGTTGAGCTTCTGAAATCAAATCCTCACACTCTTTACCCTGCCAAAAACTGCACAACTCATTTCCAATTGCACTTTCTGTTTCATCTTTTACATGATTCAATAGCACTGTGCCACACAGAATACCAATCATTCTCAACATTCTTATCCATAAATTAGAGCTTTCACCCCTACCCGCTTTCATACAATGGAATCAAAGCAAAAGCTCCTCAAATCTATAAGCAATGTTCCTACAATACTAAAATTTAACAACCACAACAAGCAATATATGTCACCCAATGTTTTTTTGTATGCTTAGATTGTACTGTGTTCTTTCCAGTGTAAGTGACATTTTCTACTCTCTTGACAATTCAACTTTTGGGCTTTAACCACTACAATTCTCCTTTCCTTTTTTATAGTTTAATAACCAAGAAGTAAAATTTATTCAAATGTTGCTTTCATTTCATTTAGTATACCTGATGGCAAAAAAGTTATGCTGCACGTTAATACTTTTACAGATGACACTGTACGTTTATTCAGAGAATTCAGGTTCAAAGACTTTTCTGATAACCAATCACTTACTGATGACTAGTGAATAAATTCCTTCAAAAATGATGGCTATTTACATTAACACGTTTCTTGTGATGGGTTACACTGAAGATCAGAATTCAATTCATATTTAAAGTCAATTGTAGCAAGCAATTTTAAAAATAGCAAACATCAACTGAAATGTGCCTACATTTATCTTTCATTAAGTATTTATAAAAATTTAGTTAACGACTGCATGTCGGTCAGTAGCCTTATGAAAATCCCCTCAGTGACCACCGGTGGGTCCTTTTGGAGGAAACGTGTAAAATAGTTTGAATGAATGCTGAGCATAAGTTTTTGTTGGTAAGAAAATATTGACATGTCATATTATTTTCTCACATATTGTGTTCAAGTGATTAATATGGATAACAGGGATCACTTTTCTCTCCCTATCTAAATCTTACATATACCCACAACACACTATCATATCCATCTTGACATCTTCTATTTAAATATGCATCATAAGGTGGAATAAAGGAACTTTTCTTCAATATATAATGCACTACTGATGCATCATGACCTGTAAAAGACAAATTCAACTACACAATAATAATGACTAGCAGGACCTATAGAAATTCCGCGGACAATGCCATTGTTACGCTAGATCGACCCGTAAAAAAATTCAGTCAACATTACCTTACTAATTCCAACGTAACATATTTTAAGCCAACATATACTTTCCTATCCTAACCGAACCAATCCTGATAATATGTCAAACGTAAAAAAACGTAGACATGTTTAACACGTTAACCGCAATGGGTTAACCTGAAGTTCAATACTCAATTCAAATTTGAAGATAATTGTGGTTATCAACTTTGAAAATAGCAAACATTAAGCGAATTGGGCCTTTATTTAGCGTTCATTAAGTAACGATAAAAAATAAGTTAGTGACTGCAGGTAGGTCAGCAGCACTATGAAAATCAATTAAGTGACCACCGGTGGGTCACTTCGCGGGAAACTTGTTACAAATTCCATGAACATTGGCAAAACTATACCAACCTAAACTATCCTAACCTAACATATCCTGACCTACCCTAACTGTATGCCGTCACAAGTGCGTACTCTCTCTGTGCATCTGTCCGTACGTATTCAGGTCAACGCCCTGGGTGGGTACCGCCGCAGTGCGTATGCTGACCTAAGCAAATATGATGTATATAAGGTAGTGCGGAGCCCCCTTGGGGCGCATTTGGTCCTGCTGTCCCTCTCACCAAGTACACGTTGAAAGTCTACTCGTCTACTTACTACCCACCCTGAGAACGGCATACTGGTGGCAGTGAGTACGTACCCACGACGTGAAATTATACTTCGTACTTGTGCTGTGATTTGGATGCAGCGACTACGGTGATTGACGATATCGGAAATTTCCGCCTGGTTTATCGACGGCGCTTTTGAAGATCGCGTGTCTACGGAGGTTAGTGAAAGTTCTCCGTGTGGTGGTCTACGCTTCGCTTCGTGTGACGTGAATATTTTTGGTAAACTCGACGACTCTGCTATGGAGAAATCTACAGCAACGGGAAGAGAAATTGAAGAAGCACCGCAAGTATATAAGAACGTGTTTCGGTTCGTCGTTAAGCGTATCCCTGAAGAAACTCTGACGAATTCTCCTTATTCTTTAGAACTAAACGTGCCTGTGGGAGTTCCTTACACAGCTCGTGTTGATCTGGAAAAGGATGGTGACCATTGCGTCATGAAATTGTGCGTAAATTTCCATCGGAAATAGTGACGTGGTCGTTTGACAGTTGTATGCATAAGTAGCTGAGTTCAGAACAATTCTACGAACTGTTGCAGTGTCTGTTTCTACGAGAACAATTGTGTACTGTGTATGTGATAGGAAATTACATACCGAACAGTGCTGTTTCAAATTTCTACAGAAGCTGGGTCAAATTAATTAATACGTATACATAAAAATTGAGCTGTGCGATTACGCGCAGTGTGGAACCGTGACCCTGCGTAAGCACTACGAGTACGTGCTACGTACAACCGTCGCTACTCCACTGTCTGCCAGCGCTGGGTGTATGACCTTGGCATCCGGCAGTCCCGACGTCTGCCGTGCCTGTGCCTGTGCTACGCAGACGACCTTGAGACAGGCTGCGCAGCACCTGCTGCTGCTGTTACTGGGCAGTCTACCAGATCGACCTTGGCGACAGCTGTGACGCCTCCCTGCCTGCAGGAGCTGCACTGCCGTAGCTGCGTTGCTGATTCCCAGTTGAGTGTTCTGTAACTATAATGTTATTGTTTGGGATTGTTAGATAATTTTCCGTGACTTCGTCAGTTTTTATTTTGTTGCTTTTTGTTGTTTCAAAAATTGTTGGGATCGATACCATTGAATTCGTGTAACGAGTTCCTTGTTAGCAATTGGTTTCGGTTCGGTTTGCAAGTCGCAAGAAAAAATTTTTGGATTTAAATTTTCAGTGATTTTTAATGGAGATTTCACCGTGTGCTATATCCATTTTAGTAACGTGAGTTTTTAGCGTTCTGTTATGTGATTATTTTTTTTGCGAGGTAAAATTTTTAGGGTTCTGCAGTGTTATTTTTTTGTGGCGTAGGAATCTTGCGTTGGACTGTGGGATTTTTCAATTGTAATTAAATTTTTTTAGCATTGTGAGAAAAACTTGTTTTCTTGTTGCGATAAATGATGGGAGATTCTGATTCAGAACCTGAATTTATCCGTTCGACGGGTACAACTACTAGTAGCGGAAGAGTTTCTGTTCCAGCATTTAGTGGTACGTTACCTGGTACGTGCGCTCATACTCCAACAAGTGTGTTTATGTCTGGACCACAGACCACGACGGTAATCACGACCACTGTTAGTACACAGACTGTGTCGTTCAGTACGCCAAGTGTGACTACAATGACGTCCTCTAGTGGACCGATGACGGGTGGTAGTGTAACAACAACTTTACAAAGGGGCAGTACTATACTGTCCAGTGCAGAGCTTCCCTTGTTCCGAGGGAGACCTCGTCTCAGTGACCCAATTTTTTGTGAAACAAAGAGTTTTCGGACGCATGTCGCAAACTTAAAATCTTACATGTGCTTGTTGCCCGACGTCACTTCCGATGACGCCAAAAAAGAGTTACTCGTGCGAAGCGCACACAAAAGTGTTGGCGATTTTATTGGAGTAGTCACGAAATTAGTAAACCCTGATGTTCATTATTCCTTCGATCAGGTTATCGAAATTTTAGATGATATCTACGTGTCTAAGGGGGAGCGTTCAGTTCATGCCTTAGCGTGCGATTTAAATCAGTTACGGTTGTTACGTAATGAAGGGCTGGCAGCCCAATTGGTTATGGCAATATCGAAAATAAGAACTTTGAGTGAACACATTCTAAATAGTACAGAAGTAGCATTACAAAGACATCCATTTGTAATTGCTAGCACGAACGCGAACGAATTAAAAAAATTCTCTGGTGACTTAGTAGTTTTCAGTCTAGCTATAGCAGTTCTCGGACCTCTTTTAGAGGAGAACTTTTGTAAAAAAATCTTCTCGAGGCCGTTCAATACCTCTGAAGAATTGTTAGCTCGTCTCGTTTCCGCTGTGCGTAATAATCCTGAGGGTAGAGAAATAATTGCGCGCAAAAACAATACCCAGTCCACGTATCAAACCAGAGAGACTTACCTTGCGGTTGTACCTGAAGAGTGAGTGGGACGAGAAGGACTCGTTTCCCGAGGTTTACTATGCATCTCAAAACAACAACCGACGTTTTCAAGGTCGGAGGCCATTTTTCAGAAGCAATTGGAGACCTGCTAGAATTCAAAGGGGGAGACAATATTCATATTTTGGAGATCGACCTTTAGGTTCTTTGGAGTGCCACGAGGCTCAGGTAGTTAACCCACAACAGACTAGTAAAGATAAATCTAAATCGTTTTGTTCACTGTGCAATACCGCAGGTCATGTTCAAAGTATGTGCACGACTAAAAGAGGCCAAAGCAAATCAAATTTCCGCGGTCATGCTTGCTACACTTGTGGCAAGACGGGCCATTTTGCACGTGAATGTCATTCGCGTGGTCGTAGTAGAGGACGAGGTGAAGCGTACTACGCTGCATCTTGCGAGGGTGAAGATTTTTTAGAGTAGACGGAGAAAAATCGGAAAATTCAAAGAGTCTTGGTGTAGAGAGGAAGTTACCAGTGCCCGAGGATACAGCTACAATCCCCGTTACCAAACATGTGGCGTTGAAACCAGATACTATTAATAAGTCGACAGAAGAGGTAGATCCGCTTTTCCTGTGTAAAAATAAATTCGAATTACTAGGTGAACAAGAACTTGATGTAGGTGCAAATTCTGAACTACCTGTAGAAGTTTGTTTGTCAGCGACGATTATGAAGGAAGGTCGTTTAAGGAAGGAAAGCGACGGTTTATTTTCATTACGGCGTTCTAAGAAGCCTACAATTATATTACGTAATGATAACAAATTGATGAGCGCTCTCATCGACAGCGGTAGCGACAGATGTTTAGTGAGTTACCGGAATTTAAAAGGCATAAACGAGCGAATTAAGCCTTGTGCCTTGAGTATCAGGGGTGTAAATTCCAAAAGCCAGGTATCAGGCGAACTTGATCTTTGTATTACGCTGCCTAATAATAAAGAAATCAATACTAGCGCTTTGATTTTGAAAGATGGCGAATTTAAATATGATGTAATCCTCGGTAGGGATATTCTACAAGATGCGGTGATTAATTTCAAAGAAGGATTCATAGTTCTCGACGGAGTAAAAGTACCGTTTCATGATGTGCAGGAATTGCACGAGCAAAATAGGAAGGAGATATTTTTCAATACTATAAGTAATCCAGAATGTCTAATGGCTGACATGCTTGCGAATAGGAGGAAAATAAGGAAATATCTGCTGAAGCAGAGGGACTCGAAAATTGCGAGCCAAGAAAGTGGCGATAAAAATGGCCTAGAGATAAATACTGCAGAAGAGAGGGGTACCCCAGGCCCAACGGCAGGGCGAGAAAATAATGGGAAAGTAAAAAATAAACAGCATGCGAAGAAAATAAGTGAAACTAAGGAACATGCGAGAGGTTTAAAATATAGTAAAAAACGAGAAATAGTGGTTCATTGTGGAGCAGTGGAAATGCCAAGGAATTGTTTACGTGTTATTAATGGGTATGTCAAAAAGGCTAAGCCCGGAAGGTATATTATGAATAAAACAATTCTCGCGAATGGTATTTATGTCGCCGAATCAGTTGTGGATATCAAGTCAAATGGTTTTGTCCCTGTAATGCTTTTGAACGTCTCGGAGGACGTGGTATATATAAGCGACAATGCGATGTTAAGTACGATTGAAGAAATTGACGACATGGAAATTGAACACGAGATTTACATGTCTACCGTGCACGAAGCTGTGCGAGATGCAAATTTGTGCGATGCCCACGATAATGCGGATCTACCCGAAGTCGACAGTGTTAATGGTGGAAGTTTCAATGCCATCTCTGGTAAAGACGTTGGGGTAGTATCTGTAGAAACGAGGCATTGTAGTAACGATAATCGTGTTGATGAAGTAGGAATTAATGCACACAAAGATGTTGTACCAGAAGGAGGTAGTAACGAGAGACGTCCTCTGACGTGTGACGATGTAAATTGTGAAAATGATGATGCTAAACCATTACTGATAAATTTATTAAACGATTTTAGAGACGTAATTACTCTCGAAGGCGAAAATATTGCAGTCACGAATGTCATGCGACATGCTATTGAATTAAAACCTGATGCTCCAGTACTTAACATCCCTCCATATCGAATTCCACATAAGTATCAAAACGAATTGTTGCAAGCCAATAAACAGATGTTGAATCAAGGAATAATTGAACCATCGAGTTCTGAATACAATTTTCCTTTAATTGTTGTTAAAAAGAAGTCGGGCGAGATACGTCCCGTGATTGATTTCCGCGAACTCAATATAATAATTATCAAGGAATGTTACCCCATCCCACGCATAGACGAAGTACTTTACTCTCTAGGTGGTAATAGCATTTTTACAAGTCTCGACCTCCGCTCTGCCTTTCATCAGGTCGAGTTGGAAGAAAAATGCCGTAAATTCACCGCGTTCAGTATCGGTTACGAGAAATTTCAGTTCAAGAGGTTGCCATTCGGGTTATCCTCGAGTCCATCAGTTTTCCAAAGAATCATTTCTTCTTTTCTTACAAATATCATCGATAAATTATGTTTTGTGTTCCTTGATGATATACTAGTATTTTCCAAATCCATGAACCAACATCTGAAAGATTTACAGAGTGTTTTTGAGAAGCTACGTGGTGGAAATTTATCACTTAAACTTGAAAAATGTCATTTCCTAAAAAGCTCAATTGAATATCTTGGACACATCGTGTCGGCAGACGGAATTCGATGCAAAGAATCAGAGAAGCTTCAAAAATTTCCGATTCCGAGAAATGTGAAGGAATTGCAAAGTTTTTTAGGTGTAGCAAACTACTTTAGGACGCATATCCCAATGTTTGGTTCAATTTCATATCCACTTTATCAGTTATTACGAAAAAACGTTGAATTTATCTGGACGCCTGAATGTCAGAAAGCTTTTGAGAAAATAAAATCTGTTTTGACATCAGATACCGTTTTACGGCATCCTGATTTCAGTAAGCCCTTCCATGTATTTACTGATGCATCTAATTTTGGTATCGGTGCGGTACTTTTGCAACACGATAATGACTCAAATAAATCTATGAAGGCTATTGCTTAATACAGTAAAAGTCTAAACTCAACACAAAAGCGCTATTCAACGACGAAAAAAGAGTTCTTCGCCATTGTAAGCGCGCTGAAAGCATTAAAATATCTCATTCTTGGATATCCGATCTATCTCTACACTGATCACAAACCTTTACAGCCCTTGTTTTTCAAAAAGCTTTCTGACGATTCGGCTATGTCTAGATGGTGTCTAACAGTTCAATCCTTCGAACCCGTAGTAAAATATTTCCCCGGGAAACAGAATCTAATTGCAGATTGCCTAAGTAGATTACCCGAGCATTTAACTATTTCTGATCTTGAAGAATGCTCAGAGTTCGATGAGGTTGACGCCTTCGCAGTAACTACACGCCGTGGTGCACTGACCGCCGACGTAGACGAAACAGACGCGACGCCCTCTAATCAAGTGGCGCCAGAGGCGACTGAAAAACCCCGACTGACCGACTACGTACCTAAGTTAAAAGACGTATCATGGACTTTAGACGAATTTCGAAATGAGCAACAACTAGACCCATTCTGTTCTGAGGTTAAAGACGCATTACTATCTAGTAGACAATCTACGATCCCTGACTTACAAAAATACTTAATTCTGAACGACATACTTTATAGACGACGACAAATAGACTCTAGGGAAAGTACTATTCTCACTTCGGTTATACCGACATCGCTAATGAACAAGGCGGTGCTCAGTATACATTCCTTATATCATACTGATGCCACGCATACGTTGTTTAAATTTAAGTTGCGTTATTTTCATTTATTAGAGAAGAGTATCATACGTAAATTTGTCAAAATGTGTGATGTATGCAAAATTCTTAAAGCCAGCAGTACTGTACCTATTAAAATATTAGACGCTCCCATCGCTAAAGAACCGTTCGAGGTGGTATCAATGGACTTTCTTGGTCCTCTACCTGTCACAGATCAGCGGAATAAATATATTTTAATTATCATTGACTTATTCTCGCGTTACTGTAAGCTTTACGCGACAGCAGATCGATTAGCAGATACAGTTGTTTCTTGTCTTGACAGCTGCTTCTCAACCTTTGGCTATCCTAAAACACTTCTAAGTGACCAAGCTCTTGAATTTAAATCTGCGGCAGTTAAAAAATTCTCTCAAATTCATTGTATTGCGAAAAAAGAGGTCCTCCCTTGGAGTCCTCACAGTAACGCTATTGTTGAACGAAATAATCGCAAAATTACGAATTTATTAAAATTATATATTAACTCTTTAGCGCATACCGAATGGGATCAGTGTCTCAACGGCACAGAGAACGCGATAAACAATAGTTTAAAAACCACATTGGGGGATACACCCTCGTTCATTGTTTTCAATCGCGATACGTGTCCGAGCTTTAGCGCCATAACTTTCGAACCAAATTACAGTCACGACACGAACGTGGATATAATAAAAATTCGAGCTCAAGAAGCTGCCCGCATTGTTGAAAACGTTAGAGCTACAATAATAAATAACACCAGTGAAAGAACCATGTATCACAACCTTCGACGCAAAAATAAAAATTTTGAACTCGGTGACCGTGTATTATTGCGCAATCACATGCGAAAAAACAAACTAGATCTCGCCTGGAATGGGCCGGGAATTATCAAAAAAATTAACTGAAATTACGTAGAAATCAAAATTGGTAATAAAACATTTAGGAGTAATAAAAATCATGTACTACCTTTACGTAAAAAGTGTTGACTGAAAACTATGCGACTTACGACTGACGATGTTACTATGTTCACATAATACTATTGTGTGATTCTTGCTTCGATGTTAATTTTACGTATATTTTTAATTGGAACTTTCCTTATATAACCTTATGTATTTACCTTACATTTTCGTTTCGTTTTTGGTGTACCGTAGTTTTTACGTGCGTGATTGAGTATGTACACATTTCATTTTACCACCAAGGTTTACATCTGCCCGAGAGCCTTGCACGGTTCAATAACCTCCAGTGTTTACAAACGAGGCCCCTCATTGCTGTGGGAGCGAAGGCTGGCTCCCGAGTTGTTTTTGAGCGCCGTCGCCCGATTTGTTTTGCAATTAGGTGTGCCGCTGTCGAAACCGTGTGGGATCTGCTGCGTGCAGATATGCTGTTTGTTCTTTTCATTGCAGCTGTCACCAGCTGTCACCATTGGTTCCTTTCATTAAATTGACGTAAAAATACCTGATTACATTTTTTAAATTGTGTGGCCATGCTAATTTGATCTGTATTTGTTTCCGATTTCAGACTGCGCACGCATCGCCACCTGACCTTCAAGATGGGGAACAGACTTACGCATGTCTCGGTGGAGGCTCTAACCAATGCGTTAGAGCACCACCAGGGACGTGTTTCCAAGGACTGGATTGCGGCGAACGCTTTAGTCGACATCCTACCGGATCGCGTTACTGATTTAGGATTCCTTTTCCTTTTCCCAGCGACCTTGGCGATAGGAGTCTGTCTCTTTTACTTTCGTCGTGAACTGAATTTGCTAGCAGACAGGTTCCGTTCTGAGGACGCGTTGCTTCGACGTCAGCTGCTCAGGTCAAGCACTGCCGAGCCGCAGTTACGTCACCCACAGGCGACGAACGAGGTGTAGGCGACGGCGTGGAATGTTTTTGAAACGATGAGGTTGTTACACTCGCGCGTCGTTTAGCGACACTATTTTTCCTCATGCATTATAAACGGACATAGTGTTATTTAGATTTAACATATACCTCAGGAATTAGTTATAAGGTTTTCTTATACCCTTCGAATTTTAGCGATGATGCTCGAAAATGATATCATATTCACGTACACGAAAATGTATAAATTAGTTTCCGATTACAGTAGATAATTTCATGCGATAAATTTTGTCAACAAATTTTCAGTGGCAATGCGTTGTAATTCACTTATGCGTATTTCTTATTATCCTTAACGAATGTATTGTTCTAAATTGCATTATTTCTTACTTATGTTTGAGTGATTATAATTTGGTTGTTGTTTCAACGATGCGATTTTCCATTTTCGTTTTCTTCATGTTTAGCAATTGACCTGTATAGCGTGCAACAATGTTTACGAAAATTGCGACTTCATGGCGACTGTTGATGAAACTAAAATACGTATATTCTTGCGTTGTTTACAAAAAGAAAATATTTTTCATTATCTTCATGCGTAATGTGTGCACCTTTGTTTTCGATTTTTGGGGGAATCAGATATTTTTTTACGAATTTCCTTAATTTTGTTTACGATGATGCCTACATGATTTGATGATGAGGCTGTTCGTTAATACATGATATTTTTTTTCTTACGTTCTACATTTCCGGTAGTATTATCCTTTTGGTGGTACGCTGATAGTATCATCTTGCGTTGTTGATCAACTTTGGAAGACGTGTTTTGATTTTGGAAAGGATGTTTTTCTGTTTAGAAATTTTTATTGTTATTGTTTTCATACCCGATAACTCATTTGGCTTCCGAAATATGTTCTTCAAATGCAGTTTTCACTTTACTTTTTGTTGGTGGGGGTTAATTGCCAAACTTCACTTTGCGTACCTAAGTCGAATTACAATTGAAGCGGTTACTCAGATACTCAGTTATTTTTCTTCTTGATGAGTTTGGTACCAATTTTTCTCTTGTTCGGATTGACGTTCGGGAATAGACGACTGTTCAAATATACAGTATGCATTCTTTCAATTTCGATTGAATCGGATTACTTTCTACGATGATGTTGATGATTTAAATTGATAGCAGTTTCGATAAACATTTTCATGCGCGTATATATGTAAAATTTTTTTTACAAGTGATATTGTTTTCATAATAACCAAACTCTGTGGTTGTCAACGAAGTTGTCCGTAGCATATTCATGCGGCGTTTAATTTTTATGTGTAACGATTCCCAGTTGTTTAGTTCCTTCTTCTGCGTACGAAACGAAATTTTTTTTGAATAAATATTGCCTGATTGCCTTAATCCTTAACGAATATTTCTGGAAAGGTTTCTTTTTTCATGTTCAACGATTATTTTTTTAGCGTTTATTGTCGATATGTTGCTGACGTGTTCCTACACTGAAAAGTTAGTTGAATCCTGGTTCCGAAAACCGTAGAGTTTTCTTTTACCGTTTTCGGATGCCGTTTATAGTTTTTAGTAACGGATTTTTTTTTTGTGTTGCGTTATTCACGTCTATGTTTCGGGACGTGTATTCTGTTATTAACTTAGGATTTTGCGTTAATAATGTGTAATTGAGCAGCGGCTCTTCCGTTTTTCTTGGTGGTGGGGGTGTGAATGATTTCATTTTTAACAATGTCCAGTCAATTTTAATTCGATGCGTTGTTTCTTTTCCTAAAATGATAGTTGTTTTGTTACACAGTACTTTTCAATTGGAGATATTTTACCTAGGATGTTTTTAGCTTCCTGTGTTAAAATTGTAAGTTACGATTCTTAAAACTTCAATTGATTGATTCTTATATTGGTAAATAACCAGGGCATGGGGGGAGGTGTATGCCGTCACAAGTGCGTACTCTCTCTGTGCATCTGTCCGTACGTATTCAGGTCAACGCCCTGGGTGGGTACCGCCGCAGTGCGTATGCTGACCTAAGCAAATATGATGTATATAAGGTAGTGCGGAGCCCCCTTGGGGCGCATTTGGTCCTGCTGTCCCTCTCACCAAGTACACGTTGAAAGTCTACTCGTCTACTTACTACCCCCCCTGAGAACGGCATAACTGAACCTATCCTGATAATATGTCAAACATAAAGAAAACCGTGGACCTGTGAGATTTTTTCATCAAAATTACTTATCAAACTTCAACATAACATATTCCAACCTAACCTATCCTAAGGTAATTAGCATATCTTAACCTATCCTATCTTGACCTATGCTATTCTAACCTATCCAAACCTAACTTAACCAATGTCATCATTAGGCTAGGTGGACCCGTGAGAAAATTTGATCAACATTTACAAACAAATTCTAACATAACATATTCTAACATAAGCCATCCTAACATGGTATATCCTAACCAATCCTATGCCAACCGAAGCTTTCCTGATATGTTAAGGCAAGCGTACCCCTTCAGGAAGATTTTCTTTAAAATTGAGCCTAGAGCTATGAAATTTGGTATTCTGATAGGAAATGCAATTTGGAATCACTTGTATTCAGTGAAAAAAAATTGATTTTCTGTAAAGAAAACGAGATATTCATAGAAAATGAGATAGTAGGGGGGTTTTTCAAAATGCATCTCCTCCAACAGTTTTTGAGTAAAAGTGATGATTTTAGTGTCATTGGGTGCGAAAATACTTGCACTTTCTGAAAACTTAAATGGAATTATCAAACTCTTAGTTCGAAATGAAAAAATATAAAAAAATTTGAAAGTATATCTTTTATGGAAAAAATTTTGTAATTTATGACATCACATCTTTTAATCAGAATGAATTTTGAATTTCCATTTCAGTTTTTGGAATGCCCACATTTTTCCGCATCCAATGATACCAAAAACATTACTGTAGCTCAAAAACAGTAGGAGATGCATTTTAAAACCCAGAGTCTGAATTTTTCAGTATTAGGTAAACAAAGATATGTAAACAATCTTAATTAGAATTTTTAAAAAAAAATTGGTTCAGGTTAGACCCCTGAAATCATTATACAGTAGTAAAAACATATAGAAGATGAGATAGCAACGATGCTCTGTGAAGAAAATGCCAAGAGGGAGGTGTAACATGATGAAATACCACTTCCCCCTCCCCCCCCCCCATACTTTAAACCCCCGTAGCGGGCGAACGAGTGAACGTACAAACCTGATGTTTTGTCACAGGATGTACCTGACATTTTAACCTTCCCAATAGTAGCTAAAAAATCACTATCTCTAGAAAATTCGAAATTCGGGAGGTATGCTCCCCTTAAACACAAAAAACCGTTGACCCATGGAAAAATGTCATCAATATTAGGTAACCTGTGTTAATCTATCCTAAACTAACCTATTCTATCCTATCCTTACTCAACATAATCTATCCTAACCTATCCTATCATGTTCTATCCTATCTTACTCTAATACCAATAATGATATGTGAAGCGTAAAAAAACATGGACCCATGGAAAAAACTTCGTCAGCATTAACTAACCTAACCTATCCAAACCTAACCTATAACATATCCTAACCTACCCTAACCAAACCAATCCTGATAGTATGCCAATGAAAAAAATATGAACCGAGAAAAAATTCCATCAACATTACCTAACAAATTTCAACAACACATATTATTACCTATGCTATCCTATCGTAACATATTCTGACCTATCTTTTCTTGACCTATGCTAACCCAACCTTTCATGATAATACAGTATGTCAAACATAGAAAAGATGGACCCGTGAAAAAATTCGGTCATCATTACCCAACCTATGCTAACCTATATTATCTTAATCTCTACAATCCCACCCTAACCTATCCTAACCTAACTTAACCAATTTCATCGTTGGGCTAGATGGTGATGAAGTGATAAAGTTTGGTCAACATTACACTAAAATTCTAACATAACATATTAACATAGCCCATCCCAACATAGTATATACTAACTTATCCTACACTAACCGATA
Organism: Morinoia aosen; assembly: GCA_030386875.1. Taxonomy (NCBI): domain Eukaryota; kingdom Metazoa; phylum Arthropoda; class Malacostraca; order Amphipoda; family Talitridae; genus Morinoia; species Morinoia aosen. The sequence goes on along the minus strand of CM059576.1, from coordinate 14,596,980 downwards.
CTTTTCTGATAATACATCAAACATTAAAATTCGTTGGCCCGTGAAAAAATATCATCATTACGTAACCTATGCTAACCTATCCTAACCTACCTTACCCTATCCTAATCCTACCTATCCTAACCTAACTTGAGGCAACCGTCTAGTCAGAAGTCCAAAATTGGCAGAATTTTTTTTACTGCTTAATTCGGTAGAGCAATGCACAATTGATGAGCAGTAAAAAATTTGGAAGCATCTGAAGCATCTGAGGCGAGTAAACGAAGGGAGAAGAAGCGGCGGGGAAGGGTCGCATGACGTGTCAGCGCTCGTGTGCCAAATTATTCCACTTAGATATTGCTCACCGACTGTTCATTTCTAAAGACATGTATTTATCACTCAGTCTTCAAGAGCTTTTACGATTAGACAACGTTGATCTCGGTATCTCCCACAGAGCTCCTCCCCCCCCCCTTCTGTGCCATAGACATAAATAGGACTGCTGGCCATGCAGCTGTTCAGTGTAAGATGAAAGCCGACGCAAGTATGATGTCAAACGACTTGCTGAAGCTGCCTTTCAAGCTCAGTAGCTGGACTGCATCTGCTAAGCTTAGTTAGGATCGAAGCGCTCCTTTCCGGTGCACCTAAGCTTTGCGTCCCCCCTGATCCTCATGCTTGGTACCTGGCCCCTGGTACCACTTGTGGTACCGGTTTCAACAAGGAACCACAAAATACTACGATGAAAGATTGCCAAAGTCAAGAAAATATTTTAGAATTGCTTTCATAACATTACCTGCGCTGATTTCTTAGTAATATAGCTTGAAAATGAAAAAACCTGTTTTCTGTACTAAAATGCATTTTATGAAGAACTCAAATGTCAATATTCAAGCCACTTCTTCTCAGAAACTAGTGATCGTAGAGCAATGCTGTTGGTATCATTGGATGCGCAAAGAGTTGCTGCATAAAGAGTCAGAGGATCTCATTGAATGTCATAATGGTGTCTTAGTTACATTAAAAAATCTACGGAAAAATGAATCACTCTTTGATTTTTTTTTTAAAAACACCATAACAACTAAACTATTATGAATTTTAAAATAATCCTTTGACTCATTCAGCAACCCTTTGTGCATCTAATGAGATACTTAAATCATTACTCCATGTTAGTGATTTTTTGAGAAGAAGTGGCTTGAAAAATTTCCATTTCCCTGCCCACTTTCTCCCATTATCTCCGCCATTATAGCGAAAATGGAAAAAAGTGTTAGATGCAGCCCCTATTTATTTTCCAAAATACATACGTATGCCAAATTTCATAGATCTAGATACCATACAAAAAACGGGACGGCTATTTTCTTGATTCTGACTAGACGGTCCCCTTAAACAATGTCATCGTTAAGCTAGTGGGACCCAAGAAAAAAATGGGTTAACATTTCCTAAGAAATTCAAATATAACATTCTAACCTAAACCATCCTAACCTAACATATCCTACTGTCCTATTGCAACCAAAGCTATTCTGATATGTCAAAAATGAAGAAAACATGGACCCATGGAAAAACTTCATCACCACCTAACGTATGCTAAAATAAATAAAACTATAAGAAAAAAATTAAAATTTGGAAAGGACAAAAAATGAGTAAATAAAATTGATTGAATAAAAAAATTGAAACAAAATATATATATAAAATAAATACAAAAAAAAACATATCAAAATATATACACACAGACATATAAATATATATATAAATACAAAAATATAAAATTTACAAAAAATTTAAAAAATACCAGAAAAATAAATTAATTGTGAATAAATAAATAAAAAAATAACAAATCCTAAGAAATCAAATACACGAACAATTTTCCATGAACTACCAAATTAAAAAAATAAACATTAAAAATTTAACATATTAAAAAATATAACAAATAAAAAATTGACAATAACAAAATTAAGAAATAAAACTGAAAAAATGAATTGAAAAAATATGAAAAAAAATTTGTGAAATTGGAAAATGAATAAAAACCATGATAAACAAATAATTATACAACCCTAACCTAATTTAACCTATCCTATATTGATTAAATGTCAAACGTATTAATGCATGTATATGATATCTTTTAATGAAACTCTCAGAAATTTGGTATCTATGATACCACAAACTTGGATGTGAGCGTTACCCACAAACTTAGTTTTAGTAGTATTAATGTATAGAATATGGATTACTCTATTCATATCATTAATATCATTTCTATGTGAAATGCTAGGAGGACCCCCATCAAATATCCTGAGACTTTCATGTACAAAATTGCTTTGGACACTATCGCTGAGATATGCAACACTATCACTGTAATTATGTAGCTTCATGCACAAGTATCTTCTAAAATGCACTCTCTAAATAGACCTTAAACATATATATTACTGTAATAATGCATCTCCATGCAAATTTATTTTAAATGCACTCAAAAAAGTCATAGCATCAAAAAAGGGCCAAAAAATGTGATACAAAAATGCTCCACTCATAATATCAGTCCTTGTAAGATGTCAGACTACGCTTTTACCCCAAGCCACTTTTGCATTACTCAGAATTAAGAATGTATTGATTGATGCAATCTCTGCTTTAACAAATGTTCTAGAGGCAATACACAATGCCAATAAGGAAGCCAATATGTCAGTCAGCAAATGAAATTTGCAAAGCTTGGGTTAGGCTGCAAGCATCCCTTTCTATCTGCTCTGTGATTCAGCAAGTTTCTCACTGCTTCTGTATTTTATTGACTAAACAAGATTCATAGCTACATAAGGAAACAAATTGAGTGGAGCATTATTATTAAATCCAGTGCATGATTCAAATGTTCTTTAATTTTATATCAACAAATATAATTATAATAAGATGGGAGTGCTGAATCATAGGGTATGAAAATTTCCACTTGAACTTGCTCTTAAAAACCTCTCTTAAGCACTAAACTGAATTAAATACTTCAAACAAGGAAAATCATTGAATTATTTGTTGTTAACCAAAAGGATTTATTCAGTGAGAATAAAATAATACAAAATTACCAAATTATAGTGACAAAATATTCTTAAGCTCAGAAACTGATCATCAAAAAATAGGTTTGCTATTTTCCAAGACAAATTAAATTCGAGTATACAGATTTTTTACTATTAAACAGAATTTTTTTTTTGAGTTATTACCTGACTAAAAGCTTTCACTCCTGAAATTACACCTACCTCAGATGCACTTTTTTCAATATTATCTTCCCAAATAAGTCCTCCAGATAATTTCATCTACTTTTAGCTTGTAAGGCCTCGTGTTTCTTCTTGGCCATTGAGTTCTGTTTGCGGTGAGTGAAGCAGCGGCCTTACTTGTATACTCCTCCTGCGGTTGGTATTGGTGATACGCAGTGGAGGAGCTGGAACTTTTTATTGAATAAATTTATAATGAGACATATTACGATAACCGATCATAAATGACTAGAATCGAGGTTTGAGGGGTAACTAGAGTAGAGCACTGCAAATTATAAAATGAAATCTAAGAAAACCACATTATTTCATGATGAATGCTTGTAATAATTCATGGCCTTTTACACTTAATTCCATAAAAAATTGACTCTTTCAACATATAAGTAGTGATGCACCGATGTATCGGTATCGGCAGTATCGGCCATTTTTAGTGGTATCGGTATCGGTATCGGCCAAATCCGGCCGATACTTTACCGATACTTTTCAAAAATACGTATTTTATCATTGAAATGAAGGTCATAAATCATGAAAGTAAAAGTATTTACCCTAATAATACCCGTTGTGTGTTTATTTGTACATTTATTTGGTGTCTTCGTTGTGTGAGTTTGCGCTATCATGGATATCGAATTCCTCAGTGTAACATTAATAGATGGCGTTTCCATGCATTTAAATATTTCACATTTTATCAGGATAGGTTTTGTTAGGATAAGATAGGTTACCTTAGATCAGGATAGGCTATGTTAGCACAGGTTAGGTGATACTGTCAGAATTTTTTGTCGGGTCCGCCTAGCCTTAACGATGACATTGTCCATGGAATCTCCACGGGTCCTGGTACTATCTAATAATGCCCTTGGTTTATTTGGAGTCCGCTTCTTCCATTTTCTTTGTCACGCTCATGAGGAGAGTTATAGTGACCGTATCTGCAATACGAGTTTCACCAGTGCGTAAGTACAAGAATATTTTCCATCACGAGCGCTGTTAGGATGAATACATTCGTTGGGTTGGGTAGCGTCTAGCAATTCAAAATCGACATCTGGAAAATTTGTTCAAGAAAGTTGGCGAATCCCTCATTTTTGACGGGCTGTGCACATTTGTAATCAAATAAAGAGCCTTTTCATACCTAGTAAATTAGATAGCTAACTGTTGAATTATAGCGTTTAATCAGGCCCGCTAATTGAATTCACTTCTTTGAATTCCCGATGAGTCACGGTCATAACTAAAAGCTATGTAGCATGAATAGTTAAACCCTGTAACGACATAAAATTATTATACCTTTACGACTAAACCTTTATAGTTTGACCTAATGTCTATATTTAAAGTATGTGACAGGCGAACAAAAACCAAACCAATTTAATAAAGTTGAAGGTGCATTTGAAATTTTTTGTGAATTTAATGTAGAAATTGCCGAAAATTCTATGTTAATTTAGCTTGTAAATAACCAAATATTACGAAGCTAATAATTTATTTTAACTTAGCATGCATATCACCGTTCATTACGAATCTTGCATTTTTCTTCTATGTTAAGATGTTTGAACAATTCACGAACAATCTTATAGTTGAATACATCTGAACGGGTCAGTTGATTGCTTTCATCGCAACTTGATGAATTTAAAAACGAGGAAAATTCCAAGGAACTTAATCATATTTACTAGGAATACGTTTCGGAGTCCAGCTCCATCTTCAGTTCGTAAAATTAAAATTCATTATGACTACAATGAAAGAAAAAATAAAATGCCGGATACAGTCATTAAAGAAAATCACGAAAACAAAAAAATCAAAACATGTCTCAGAGAAAATAAAATTGACATGATCTACTTCCAATTTACGATGGGTAGGAACTGTCAGAATTGTTGAGGGCCAGTTTTCGTTTAAAAATATGTAGCGACTCTGAAATTCTGTGGTCACATGTAGTTGAAGCCGAATCTAAGATTTTGAAGTCCGCAGAGGATATCGGTTCGTTGCATTTTACTGCGTGATTACGTACGAATTGTGCGAATTGATTCCCTGTGCGGAAGCTTCAACCCCGATGTTCGGCTATTTTGATGTAAAAATTTTGTGCCGTAATGTCGACGAACGATGATGTGCACTGCACACAACTGTAAGAATAAATCAGAAAGGCTCTTTCTCCATCAAAAGCGTATCCTTGTACCAGAATTGTATAATTTCATAGTTGCTTCATTTTTCCGGTACAAGGATACGCTTCCGATGGAGATGCGAACCTCGATTTCTGATTTATTTTTAACAGTTATACAGTTGTGTGCAGTGCACATCATCGTACGTCGGCATGACGTCAGGAAATTTTTATAACAGAATGGTCGAACATTGGGGTCGAAGCTTCCACGCGGGGAACTAATTAGCTTACTCTTCACACTCCGCGGTACGTAATCACGCCGTAAAATGAAACTAAATCTTAGATTCGGCTTAAACTACATGTGACCTCATAATTTTAGAGTCGCTACCTATTTATAAACGAAAACCGGCCCTCAACAATTCTGATAGTTTCTACCCATTACAAATTGTAACTAAATAGTAATCATTTCGATTTTAGTTTTTCTTGGACATGTTTTAATTTTATTTTTATTTTCTTGAAATCCTTTAATGACTGTATCTAGCATTTTGCTTTATCTTTTATTGCAGACATAATGATTTGTAAATTTACGAACTGATGATGGATCTGGACTCCGAAACGTATTCCTAATAAATTTTATGAAGTTCCTTGAAATTATCGTTTTTAAATTCCTCATCTAATAGATGGTTGCATGTTTGCGGATATTTTCGGTTTCGGGGCTTATCGAATTTTACTATTTTCTTTCGCCAAAGAATGTACTCGTATTTGGTGTGAATAACACGAAAATGACAATCCTTTTTTGGAGAAACTATTGTTTTGGTCCACTTTTGGAGCCAGTTGCTATTATAGCTAGTCTACATCACGTTGCAATACGATTAGAAACACAAATCTACTGAATGGATTTCATTTTGTTGTTTTCTCAACAATTTAGTTAACATAGCAAGAGTATTTTATTTTTCACAATCGGAAACTTTTTGTCAATATTTTTGTGTTATTAGATTTGTCAGCAAATAATTTCACTATAACTCCCATGTAGGAGTTATAATGGTTTTATTTAATACAAGTGTGCACGGCCCGCCAAAAATGGGATTCAATACTTTTCATCAACGAATTTTCAAGATGTAGATGATAAGCAAATACAGTATATCCATCCTAACAGTTGTTGGGATACAATTGAAATGCAATTGAAATGCATATATGAGCTAAACCAACACAACAAAAGTCAGCAACCGGCGATCGGAAGGACGCTGAGCGGGCTGAGGGATCTTGGAAGGAGAAGGGAGGCGTACGTTGGGGGTAGCCGCTGTGTAAGAAGCTAGCTCGGAAAATTACACATAGTATTACACAAGGACAACTTGATTGTGTAGTAGAGAAAAACTATGTATTAAAATTAATTACCAACGAGAAAGGGAACTGTGGAAAATATGAACCTGAGCAGAATATGTTAGAGGGAAATGCGCGTGGCAATACCAAGTTTGTGACGCAAGGGGACACGTCAGAGGTGACGCGTTAGAAGCACCCAATCGCGAGATGCCACGTCACTAACAATTTGAGCGGGCATCCCGCACCATCTACAATGAGCGTCCTTTGTGCGGCGGGGGTATTTAAGCAGAGCAAGCGCGGGGACCGGGCTATTTGACCGGTGTAGTGGCAAGGATGTAGGCTTCCTGACGGCTAGAGGGGAGGCGGGTTTGGGACAGCTGGCCTACGCGGCTGCTGAGATAGCGGAGACGTGGACTGTGAACGCCTAACATCCGAGGGCCTGTAGCGACACAACCGGCTGAGCGTTCGCAACCTTGAGGCGGGCAGCCAGCCTGGTATTCAACGCTAATGAAGCCTGGAGGCTGTGTTCGAACCTCGACACGCCAACGACAGGGTATTTACTCCAGTTGTAATAGTGAAGAATGAAGGGAAGAAGAGGCACGCCGAACAGTGCAGATCTTTGTTTGGCGCGCAGAAAGTGTTATGAATGTAGGCATCAAGTGCAAATTTACAAGGAGGTCTTCCTTATAAGGTATGCCGTGTGATAAGCAGGATTGATGTCATGTAGCGAATTTTTCTCCGTTTGTCTATGTAACATCATTATGCCGGATAAAACTATCATGTCGCAGATCATTAACATCTTGCCTGAGGGCTCTGGTGCGAAAATGAGTGTTGCGATAAAAACATGTTTACTTGTGCCAATTTCCCTGTGTCAGCTCCATGTGTTCACTCAAAATTAGTTGCGATAAAAAGATGTTTACTTGTGCCAATTTCCCTGTGTCAGCTCCATGTGTTCACTCAAAAATAAATGTGTTTAATCTTGAGGCTCATTATTCTCCATGCTTATATATATGGATAACGTGCGAGCACAAAGGTGTACATTATATTTATCAGTGGAGGTTGTAAGCCCTCATACGTTACGTGCTTAACCGGCATTGTTTCGTGACAGCAAAAAAAAAAATATATGGAGTGCACTGTGCAAGCCGAAATCTGTGTATTAACATGGAGAATTTTCTTAAATACTTTACTTGCCAAAATTCTTAAAAATTGTTGTGATGAGCTCTCAAGAAGGGATTTGAATAATTTTTCAGCCATTTCGCAAATAGTTATCCAGTATTGTTTCGCTTGCTCTCTGTAGTCCCATTTTTCAGATTCAATATTGAATTCTTGGCTCAAATTTGTCATGACATTTAGTGGGTCAGTTAAATACCTCTTTTTATTGAATTATTTTATTTCTTGGACTTGCAAAACCATCCAAAGTCTTGCCAAATGCTGAAGTGCAGTCATCATGATTAAATTCTTTCATTCTTCAGGGGAAAAATTACAATTAAAATGTGTTATGAGTTGAAGTAATCGTTGTGCAGTAATAAATGAAATCGGCCGCATTTTTGCGCTTGAATTTTTGTGAGATGCTCTCTTAAACAGTGAATTTGGTCGAACAAGTGCCCGATATTAAACCGATGTTTCTTCCTGTACCTTTTTTTGTAAATGTAATGGGAGGTTAATAAGCTCATATCAACAGTGTTACATATGTTGCTCAATTATCGGGCTGTCGAATCTTCTGAGCATATTTTTGAGTATTGAGAAACCATCATTTTTTTTTGAGTGTTGTTAGAATTTGTCTGAGTGCATTGGAAGATGAAAGCAGTAACATTTTGTTGTGCAGGGACTGGCTCTCGAATTTTTCTTTTTCTTTGATAACCTCTTGTTCATGTGTGGGATAGGAACTGTCGGTGTGCATCAATTGATAAGATCTGCCGCAGTTTAATGAGACACGTAAAAGAATTGTGCATAGCACAGGGTGAGCACGACATCTATGCGAAGAGCATGAGTAATCATTCATTATATAAAAATATTTTTTTTGTGTGTAACGCTCTCTTAAATGATAAATTCGTTCGAACAAGTGCTCTATGTTAAAAGTGTGTGTCTTTACGTGCCATTTCCCCTGGTCCTTTTGAGTGCAGTTTAATTTTGAAGTAAAGTTCTAGCATGAAGGCTCAGACCACCGATGTTCGAACCTACAGCAGGGCCATAAAACGGCAGTCCTCTTGGATGCAGATAGACGGCTCAGAGCAGCTCATAGATCTTGCTGAATTTTGTTCCCCAAATTCGAGTGGCAGTAGTGATGTTGAACACGGTTGAAATTTAGATACAGTAATCCAGCATGACTTTCTCAAATTCTGAAGTGCTGCACTCGAAATTGATTTTCAATTGTTCATTTATTCGGCAGTTAGAAAATGACATTTGAGTGTCATTATAGTGAGGATATAATCAGCATGAAGTGAAACAATGGGATCCGATGCATTTGCTGAGCGAGTAATCGTGCTGAGCTGTGTCGTGCATATGTGTTTCATAAAAATTTCCAGTATGCTGTTTTTCTTATTGAATGTTTCCAGGATGTCTTCACCTATTACCATTTACGAACTTTAGGTTTAGAACGATGGCCCCGGATTTTATGCCTTAATTTTTAGTGAAACCTGATTGTCTCAGTTGAAGCTTTGAGACCAATTTGACTTTTGCAGTGTTTTATGGAATTGGTAAAGAATTTTATGCGCTGTCGTGTGAATATGCTTCCATAGTAATTTCTGACAAGCCTTAGCAACGTGAGGCATATCTTTGTTAATGATATTTGAGACCTAAATTCCACAATTTATATTTTCTGACCCACGGTGGTAGAATTTTCCTTAAAAATCAAATCTTCTTGCTGTGTAATACAGGGTAGTTCAATGTATGTTTCTATGTGTGCTGGTTTCCGGGCCCTTTCAGTCGAGTTTAATATTTAAAGTAAAATTCCAGCATAAAGGCATGCCGCTGTGAGTAAGACCGTGCGAGTAGGCTGTTAGAGTCATAAAAATTGAAGCTCTCCTTTCTGCAGCCAGACCTTCCTGAGTTCTCGTTGATATGAACGTGAATTAGTGTGCAGGTTTTGGGTTGTATTACACGTTGCCATTAAATTTTCTACACGTTATGAGAGAAGTATACACTCGGGAGTTTTGATCATTTTTGCAGTGAATTTCGCCCGTACCTTGAGTAACAATGGTGGAGCTACTGAGTGTGTTTTATTTTGGGAGCATGTAAAGGCCATCATAATAATTTCGAGTTCTGAGGTGCAGCCATTATCCTTTAATTTTAATTAAAATCACAGTCGAATGCTAGTGTGTCTTGAACTCTATCTGTGTGCTTTGAGAGAATTAATTCTGCTGCATTTTGATAGAATAATATTTTAGCAAGAACTTTCTCGACGATGTGTTGGGTGAAAATTTTGTGCGGTGAATTTGAATGTAGCTGTGATTGATCCACCAATTGCATTTGCTAAATTTTTGTGTAGAAATAGAAATAGGTGGCGCAGGAGGTTAATGCCTTGATTTTAGGGAAAATCGCCTTCGCCAGAATATCTGAAGACAAGTTTTGAAGCGTCTTAAGAACTCAGTTTCATGGGAGCTGCTGGTTAACGTAAACATAAATTTTTGTTTAACGTAACGTTAACGTCTAACGCAATTCACATTTTTATTTGCTAATCTTGAGTACTTTAACTATAAAAATTTTTTAACATTTCTGATGGGAGTGATGGAATTGTTTCGAAATTCAATTTTTCTCGCTATCATAGACAGAGAAAGATTACCTTTCCCAGTCGTAGGAGTAAATTGAGTTAAGGGACGGAGTGTAGGATTATCGATAATTTAGTATAGTGGGTTTTAAGAATGCGTGTGGAATCTCTGAGATGCTACGCAGCTAATTCTTGACATAGTTTAGTTACTTACTTAGAAACATATGAATGCCGCCTACACATGTGTCAATTGAAGTAAACCCCGTCCTTTGTCATGATTTCTCCGTAAAAAACAGTATGATGCTAAACTCCAGAATTGAAAAGTGAACATTTGAATTTGTGTTAATAAGTGATAGCATCAATTATATGGTGCCACATTGTTGATGTGTGAGATGAATAGTTGATGCAGCGACGGACCTAAGTTCTAATTAATGGTGTTTCAGTATGGGGCTTTCTCAAATTTTTTTTGGCACAAAATCCTAGCTGTGTTATGCTCCAGTTTCTTCAAATTCAAGAAAAATATAATTTTGAAAATGTCGACCGTGTTAGGCGTATTAATTTAAAGGTAATTCAATCTCAGCTTCTTCTAGTTGGGAAGGAATATTATTTTAAGTGTACTTAGTTTTGGACTGCACACGTGGAGTGGCCAATGACAATTTTTTTTCACTGCGTCTGCAAGTGGGTTATTTAATGAAGCTTTCATATAATTTTTGGATGTGAAGCAGGATTTTATTGGAGCCTGAATCTACGCCCCTAGGTGCGTTTATTCACCCGGCCGTAATGGAAATCACAAGTTGCGAGGTCAAATTGATGATTAAATGCATTCGTCCACCATGATCTATGTGTGAATTCATGTTCAGTGGAAACTTTATTTGAATCTTCCCATATATATTTTTTTTAATGATGGTAACAATATCGGTAACGTACGTAATTCCAAGCGAATTGCGATGTTATATCGAGGATGTGTCCACATAATTGTATTGGAAAATTTGGCGCATTGGAATATGCTATTTTCTACGATGAAAATATACAATATATTGAATTGAAGCCTTGATTTTGTTGGAAATTTTTTAGTAATGAATGATAGTTGAGTACTGTAATGAATAAACGGGAATTTTGTGCTAATGTGTGTGCTAGAGATGGAGGATGCGAAGCGGAGAGGAGACGTGTGTAAGTTTTATCACTGTCCTGATCCCAGGGCCATAAAAATTCTTGTTCGTCGAGGCTCATCTTTTATGGATCGAGTGTGGTACCACTTGAGAGTAAAAAGGAGGACATGACAACAGGATATAGATAGAAATGTGTCTGGAAATATGACGACTTAAAATTAAAAGATGCGTAGTACTGCAAATGACAGGAATTTCTTCGAAAAATATAGCTCGTTTTCTGTGCTCTGTCTTTGCGAGTTGTATGTTTACGGAAAATTTCATATGCCATTCCTTTATCAGCTAATGAGAGTACAAGAGCGAATAATGAAATCGTTTTCAATGTCGGGATTGTCTGGAAGGTCAGACTCTAGGCAGGCTTGGCAAGGAATACGTAGGATGATTGGTATTCGGGTTCACTGCAGACGTTGTAAATAGATAACACATGACACGAAACTTGAGGATGTTTAGTTGTACAAAAGAAATGTGACTTATTCCTGGGTGGCGAGATTACATGAAGGTATATTCGCTCGGTGTGTTTTTTGCGTTTTCTTACTGAAGCAGAATCCCGTGAATCTTGGTGTACTGGGAACGTTACATTTTATTTTAAGTGTTATAGAATAAGAACTGTTCCTTAATTCTGAATCTCCCATGCGCGTTGCCAGGAACTTTGCTTCTTTCCACCTGGTGAACGGTGTGTGAGGGAACGAGAATAGGAACTGCGATTTTGACCTACATTTGCAGTGGCACAACTGAGAAAAATAAAAGCATATCCTATTTTCTGAGGTTGAGTGACTGCGATGTTTACCGGATTTAGACTACCTGATTGACGTACTAACTTTTGGATACAATTTAGTGTGAGTTGTCGCTGCGTTCATGTGTCGAAGTTTTGGTGTTTCCTTCGCATAGGGATGTTCCAGGCACTCAAACTGTTCGTACTCCAACATCGACGGATATGCTAATTTAATTTTCTTAGTATAATAGTTATGTTAAGGTGATACAACACTCTCTCCGTCATTGAATGGAAAACATACTGCAGGCTCCCGAGTTATGTAAATACATTGATAATGTCATGCAATTCAACGACGTCTCTTCGAGTGGAATGACATGATATGAATAAAGGCTAAACTGTCTCAAGGGCTGGCAAATCAGGTAATTAGGATGTGATTGTATTTTCTCATGATTTTGTGGGTGCGGACGAGTAATCAGATCGCCTAAACTGCAGTGCACGGCAGTGTGGCGTAAGTCTGATGAAATGTTAACACTCTATTTCTATTTTCTTTGAGTAAGAGCACACGGGATATCGGCCAACCTGGTAAATCTCTCGTTGTGCATATGTTATTTCATGTGTGTACATGTTTAGGAAGTTAGGTGAAAGTAAATGAGCAGTGACACCGTCGAAGCATTCTTGACTTTGTCTGTAGTTCATTATGGATACCTGCACTTATTAATTTATTTGAAACTCTTGTGATCTCACTTCTGCCCAGTCAGGGTAGGCTTGGAAAGATTCACGAGAAGTGAATAATTAATTAAGAGGAACCAAACTGTACGATGTCTATCGATCACCTAAGTGACAATGTTAGATGGTAAATCGTAGGTGGAAGTTGATCTCTGAAAATATGTATGTTACCCTGGAAAGCAAATGAAGGGCTGACGAGCCCAGCTTACGAGCTCCGACGATGGAATAAATCTACAGAATTTTCCGCGAAGACGCGAGGTCTAATTTTCCGCGTAAACCGCGACGCAAGGATGGTTTCCAACGAACTTTTCCGCGCAGATAGCGTGACGCAAGGATAGAGTGGATTGGATGAATCTACAATTAAAGATTAGTAGGTTACAAATCCTGATGAACCAGGGGGCCCCCCTTTGATGATAACGTTTGCCGAGGAAATGTAATGATGATTTGAGGATGATAACAATAATGATGCACCACTGCTTGGAAGGAGAACGAGCTGAGGATAAATAAGAAGATATTCAACGTTGAAACATTGCCCAAAATTTAGAGAGAAGTGGTTAGGCGGCTTATAAGCGCGATAATGTTTGCCTTGTAATGAACACGCCTATTAAACAATCTCTAATGTCGTTGGTGTGCCGAAGGCAAGCCGGAAAATAAGATAAGTTTGATATGTGTGTTTCAATATTAAATGTCATGTGTGTTTCAATATTAAATGTCATATGTGTTTTACAATATTCTTGTGTCTATTTGCTCGATATGTGTGTTATGTTAGCTGTGTTTTCATCCGAGCCCTAGGATGTTTCTTTTCGATGTGATTTTTGGACGCGATGTGTGTTTGATTAACGTCAAACGTCTATGTTTATCAATGTCAGCGTGCGTCAAGAACATAATAGTTATGTTCATTTCTGCGGATATGCAAAGTACGGATGGAAGTCAACGACCTTATATAAATTTGATATTGTCATAAGAAAATTTGAACCGTAGGCTCAAATTTTGCGAAGGGCGCGGGGATGTTGGGATACAATTGAAATGCAATTGAAATGCATATATGAGCTAAACCGACACAACAAAAGTCAGCAACCGGCGATCGGAAGGACGCTGAGCGGGCTGAGGGATCTTGGAAGGAAAAGGGAGGCGTACGTTGGGGGTAGCCGCTGTGTAAGAAGCTAGCTCGGAAAATTACACATAGTATTACACAAGGACAACTTGATTGTGTAGTAGAGAAAAACTATGTATTAAAATTAATTACCAACGAGAAAGGAAACTGTGGAAAATATGAACCTGAGCAGAATATGTTAGAGGGAAATGCGCGTGGCAATACCAAGTTTGTGACGCAAGGGGACACGTCAGAGGTGACGCGTTAGAAGCACCCAATCGCGAGATGCCACGTCACTAACAATTTGAGCGGGCATCCCGCACCATCTACAATGAGCGTCCTTTGTGCGGCGGGGGTATTTAAGCAGAGCAAGCGCGGGGACCGGGCTATTTGACCGGTGTAGTGGCAAGGATGTAGGCTTCCTGACGGCTAGAGGGGAGGCGGGTTTGGGACAGCTGGCCTACGCGGCTGCTGAGATAGCGGAGACGTGGACTGTGAACGCCTAACATCCGAGGGCCTGTAGCGACACAACCGGCTGAGCGTTCGCAACCTTGAGGCGGGCAGCCAGCCTGGTATTCAACGCTAATGAAGAAGCCTGGAGGCTGTGTTCGAACCTCGACAGGCCAACGACAGGGTATTTACTCCAGTTGTAATAGTGAAGAATGAAGGGAAGAAGAGGCACGCCGAACAGTGCAGATCTTGGTTTGGCGCGCAGAAAGTGTTATGAATGTAGGCATCAAGTGCAAATTTACAAGGAGGTCTTCCTTATAAGGAATGCCGTGTGATAAGCAGGATTGATGTCATGTAGCGAATTTTTCTCCGTTTGTCTATGTAACATCATTATGCCGGATAAAACTATCATGTCGCAGATCATTAACATCTTGCCTGAGGGCTCTGGTGCGAAAATGAGTGTTGCGATAAAAACATGTTTACTTGTGCCAATTTCCCTGTGTCAGCTCCATGTGTTCACTCAAAATTAGTTGCGATAAAAAGATGTTTACTTGTGCCAATTTCCCTGTGTCAGCTCCATGTGTTCACTCAAAAATAAATGTGTTTAATCTTGAGGCTCATTATTCTCCATGCTTATATATATGGATAACGTGCGAGCACAAAGGTGTACATTATATTTATCAGTGGAGGTTGTAAGCCCTCATACGTTACGTGCTTAACCGGCATTGTTTCGTGACACAGTACCCGTGATGAAAAATATTTTTGTACTTGCGCACCGTTGAAACTCGTATCACAGATACGGCCATTATAAATATCCTTATGAGCGTGGCAGAGAAATGGAAGAAACAGACACCAAACAAATACAGTATATCCATCCTAACAGTACGCGTGATTAAAAATATTTTTGTACTTGTGCAATGTTGAAACTCGTATCACAGATACGGCCATTATAAATATCCTTATAAGCGTGGCAGAGAAATGGAAGAAACAGACACCAAACAAATAAACCAAGAGCAAGGGTATTATTAGGTAGCAGCATGACCCATGGGAATGCCGAGGACAATGTCATCGTTAAGCTAGATGGACCCATGGAAAAATTCCGTCAAAATTATCTAACATATGCTATCCTAATTCTATGTCGTGACTCGCACAGCCGCAGAGCACGTTCACGACGCAAAGGCCTAGCGATCGTCATTACATGGCAGCAACTGCGGTTCTCGTAGGCCCTACACCACTAATGCGTTGTCCACTGTTGCATATACGTAGAACGGAAAGTTGGGTAGGTTTAAAATGTACATGCTGAGCACATATGCACAAGAACACACAAAGCTCTCTTGAATCGGAGTTCCCCTTCGGTGACAAATCACCATTACTCAAAAATGATTACTTCGGGCACAGCTATTCTCAAAATTACTATATTGAATTTAATGTCTTAATTATTCAATATGGCCTGAAAGCTGCACAAAAGCGACATGGTTAGGAAAATGCGCAAATTATGGTGATCAAAACAACCTATCCAATACTACTAACCTATCCGGATAAAATTTCAAACCTATCATTGCATGTATACAGACGATCTTTCAATGTTACACTGAGGAATTCGGTATCCATGATGCCGCAAACTCAGACATCCTATGTTTCTTAAGAAGCGGACACCGAACTAATACATAAACTAACATACAACGGGTATTATAAGGTTAGATGATTGTAAAAGTATCGGTATCGGTAGTAGTATCGGTCAAAGTATCGGTATTTTCAAGTATCGGAGTATCGGTATCGGCCAAAAAAATGGTATCGGTACATCACTACATATAAGGAGAACATATGCATTACATCATTATAATTTTTAGCATAAAAAACAATTATTTGATTTTTACAGAGTTCAAAAAGTAATATTGAATCTATTATCACAGCAAAAAAAAGTTTTCTCTATTCCATCAAACGAATTTCCATTTTGCACAACATGCTTGTCACATAAGCATTGAGTTATCAACCTAATGAGCAAATTTAATTGATAAAATAATTTTAGGATCTTATTGAGATACCAAATTTAATGACCTAAAATTATTCTTATCAACAAAGCAGTAGCATATAGAAATTTGCTTCTCAAGCCAACAGCATAAGATTCAAAGCAAAAAGTCACTTTATGTATGGTAAACTAAAATTAGTTTCACCAATGTGTAAAAATGATAATTCAAAAACTGTTAACACAAAAATTATACAAAAAATTCAGTAAAATATTAAATTTTCCAGCCAAGTTGCTAAGATGCATGTACTACATTAAACTTGAAATTAAAAAATTACAAAATGAAGAGCTGCATTTTTCTATATTTAACATTTGAAATGAGTGGGCTTAATTCTGTTTGGAAAAAATAATTCACATCTAAATGCCAAAGATTACACGTTTGATAATACGCCCAATTGTTTGATAATACAAATAAACATCTGCCAGAAGCTGTTTCTGCTCAAGTAGCAACAAGAGTTTGATAAAGCAAAGAACCAGAGCACCAGTTATGCAAGTTTACTACAGAAATAATCCCTGTCTCACAAGTCTCTTCTTCAACACAATGTTCAAATTTATACTCTCCACGCATCTCTATCACAAATAACATTTTATTTCATTGAAGAGTAGATCAATCATAGTTATCATTATTTTCTACAAAAAGCCAATACTACTTGTTCTGAACCATGAACATGCATCAAAGAAAGAGACATGTAAGATAAATTATTTCATCAATGGATTCAGAAATAATTAAATAACTAAGGAAACATAAGACAAAAGGGTGAAAATATAAAATAATTTTATTAAGAGCAAAAAGATCCAATGCAACAGACTGCTTTTTTACTAATAGTAATTTTCTCATCACTTTCAACCACAAATGCTTGCTTCAATGTTCTAATGTTAGTGACAACACACAGTACTGCAAATGGCAATGCTTGCTAGTTGGCAAATAAAAGTTTTGAGGCTAGGGTGATATTGTATGCATTTTTCTATCTGCATTTCTTGCAAATTATTAATTTTACTCATCTTTACAAATCCCAGCTATATTAGGAAACTAACAGGGTAGAACATTACCATCAAATTCAGTGTAAGAAAATTCAAATGTCTTGCATTTGATGATGAATCAGTTTGTACTACAATGCTTCCACAATTTGGTATTTACAGAGATAATAATACAAGGTTGAAATAGAAAGTAGCCATTAAATGTTACTGTTAAAAACACTATGATCATTTAGCTGACCTCAATCCATAAAAAGTTGAGAATCCTTCAATTTTATGCCATTCAATAACCTTGTGGCGCTTCTTCAACAAGATTGATTCTATTCTTTCCCAATAAAAACCCTTTCAGGAGACAGTGTATGGCAACACTTGTCACCCAGTTGTATAAGCTAAGTCAACTTTCAACTTAGTTAAATTCATGAAAGCGGTGTGTCCACTAAATACAATTAGTTGATTGTTTATTGTACTGTCTTGTTCAAACTTCAGAACTTTGTTTCAGACGTATAATTAGGAAAAAGGATTTTATCATTTATTTCATTGCATTTTTTGTTTCAGACTAGGTAAATTAACCTGAAAAATTCCACTAAATTTCTAGTTTCGTCTGCATAGTTACAACCCGTGAGAACCCCTGTTAAGGGCGAGTTTGATTTTTCATTGTTTTAAGTTAATCAAGATCTCTGAGCATCAATATCCAGTATATCATTGTGTAATTTCATGTTTAATGTTACATACTTCACTTTGTTACTAGTAAATTGTAATGCCTTACAATATATAAAATAAATGATAGAATATGATCTTTTCAGGTTTTGGTTTACGGACAAAGCTCAAGTCTAAGCACTTATTAACCTGCCTGGCTTGTTGTGAAAAGAACTTAACCCCCACAACCTCATAATTTAAAAGTATCAAATTTACATTTTCCAGAGACCAAATAATTATTGGCATATAAAATTTTCATCAGAAAAAAGATTTGATGTTTTCAGAACAAGTTGAATATAGAGGAGAAGCAATCTAATTTTTTAATTGAATAGAGAAATTCTAGAACTTTTTATTCTTGTTTAAATTTTAATATTAGATCTTGCTTTCAAACATACCATGTTAACTTTTCTTCCATGCAGTTCCCTATCATTCAGTCTATATTTCGTATCCTCTTACAATCTTATTGAAGTCTACTTCTGATACATTGCAAAAATCAGTTAGCAAAAGTTCAAAAATTTTTTAGAAAAATAGAACTTTTTAAAACCCAGCTTTATTGAATACATATCACAGATATTCTATCAAAAATATATTTCATCCACTAATCATTCTGCATTCATCAACTATATTAGCATACTTTAAGACAGCTTTCATCATTGCCTCAAAAACAGATTACACTATTGTCATTTTTTGAAAGTTTCCACAGTTATTTTTAGGCCTCCTTGGGACAAGCACATAATTCATTCAGAAGCACTACCAACTTTCAAACCTTTGATTTAGTCATGCAATGGTATTTTTACTAAAATAACCAGGCACTGCTCATCTTATTCCTGTGAGTTTCATCAGCATTGAAGCCATCAATTTATTTCAAGTTCCATGAAATAATGCATTAAAATTTTAGCCTCTTGACAAATTTCAAACATTTTTAGTTATTTTTTCCTCAACTTATTGACCGTTACTACATCATACAGCTAATAATTTTGATAATTCTCCAAAAGTTTTGAACCCGCACCATTAATTTTCAAACAAACAGCTGATTCTTCTGTGTATACACTCTATCATAGCAAGGAAGTGTATAATCCTGTCAATCTCTTTACATGCATAGTTTTTAAGTTTCCTGGCCACAAGATTGCACTAGTATTCTTCCATAGACTAACCACAACTTTCTCATATGAAACATTCTAAAATAAGGCATCAGCGAGCAGAATGTTATTTATATAAAACATTTTTAAATGGATTCCTTCAGTGATTCTTACAATCGGAATTTTTAATTTTGGTGGATGACATAAAATACATATTGACCCTCTAAATTACCGTTGTAAAAATTATCACTGTGGAGTGTGGACCACAGTTTAACCTACCTCCACATATCAAATTTGGTAAATAATACCCACTCAGATGTGATATCTGGCCACAATGTTATTCCATTTTATCCAATGTAGCCTACACATGTCTGTATAATGCTGAAGAGAATACACATAGAATTTGAACTCCGAGTTGTCTTCTTTGAAGTTGTTCCTTGAGTTTACTATGAAATTAACCTGAGTTAGGCTACTACTATAACCTGAGTTTTCCATAAAATTTCTATTGAAAATTAAAAAACAGTTCATTTTTACGTTTTTAAAGTCTTCTTTCCTTAAAAGTTATTGTTTCTGAATAATTTTTTTATGATTACAGGGATGAAACTGTCATTTTAGGAGGTAGGTTTTTTCTTACCTTTTAATTTTCTATGTATGTATTTTTTTCTTATATTCATTTAAATCATTTTCAATATATATGTATATTAATATATGTGTTCACGTATGTAGGTTACATCTGACCTTCAAAGAGCACATCACTCATAGTAGTTCTAAATTATCAAAATCCATCGGAATCCTAAATAAAGTTAAAAATTTTCTGCTTGAAACAGCTTTACAAATGCTCTACCAAACGCTCATTTCTCCATACTTGCAATACGGAATAGAAGCATGGCACAGAACTGATAAAAATAAAACCAACAAAATTTTTACTCTGCAGAAAAGAGCTGTCAGAGCGGTAAAAAACCTAGAATATAATGCTCACACAAATGATTCTTTAAAAAATTTACAAATACTTAAACTTTCGGATCTCTACAAAATCTCCATCTGTAATTTCATTTACAAAACATTAAGAAATGATGGCGACAATAGCCTAAGACAATTATTGACGACGCAAACTGGTCACCACGACCATTTAACCCGAAATGTAAGTAAATTCATGCTTCCTTATTATTCAAAGGCCCGGTTTTCTTCTTCTTCTCGAGGTGAGGGATGGTCTATCCCTCTTAAAGCCGCTGGTCTTGCAAAGAGAACCGTTGGACCTGGGAGCTTATTATCAAAGTTCTTCATCCACAGGTTTCTTCTTCCTTATTGGTTGAGTTTACAGAAAGCAGAAAAGTCTGCATTACAAGTACAGTAGTTTTGTACAGCTCCTCTAACATCATAACACAAAAGCGATTAGTCTTCCAACACACAGTAACAAATTTTTTATCAGGCCTCTATTCTGAGGACATTTATCTACCTTACAATATAGATAACCTGCCAGTACTTTTCAGGAAAGTACCCAGGGAACTAAATATTCTTTTCTCAATGCTAATAGGATAATTTCCTCCTCCTAATACATTTTTCAGATTAAATTCAACCTCCATACTTTCAATACACACCTTAAACCCGAATCTCTGTGGACTATACTTCACACAATGTAATATATAAAGGGGGATGGTCTCAGGGACATCGCAGCAGTCACAGTTTGGAGTAGGGCTCATATTAAAACGAAACAAATGGGCCTGTACACCTGCATGTCCCACTCTCAATCGGCTAATAGCACTTTCAACAATACGGGATGTTCCCCTTGGGTGAATTAGCATTCTAGGTTGATCAAAAAGATTCTTAAGAAAATGACCTTTGTTAGATGTCTCGACTTGAAGGCGCCACTGGGTGCACCACAGTTTGAGGAACTGTTCCTTTAATTCTGTAAGATGCTCTTCATAATGCAACCTAGTCCAGGCAGATTTGTTGTTATTGAGGCCCAGGTTAGCACATTTATCAGCAACTTCATTACCTTTTATGCCAGAGTGACCAGGGACCCATTGCAGATGTACAGGTTGTGGTAAACTCAATAATAGATGTTGTATTTCATAACAGAAACCCCTATAAGCATCAATGTGATTATTCAACATAAGCTGGAGTGCTGTCTGAGAATCACTCAATACAACATAAGGTACATCCTGATTTGGCAAACTTTGAATGTACTTCAATGCTTGGAGAATGGCAAAAAGCTCTGCACGAAGGACTGAGTGAGAGCTGTTGATAAGCCAAGTAGTACACATACCCACAGATGGAACATACATGGCAGCAGAGACTGACCCAATAGCAGTCTTAGACCCATCAGTGTAAATCTTTTCACACGAACCATATACATCACCCAAGTACTGATCAAAAGCACAGTTGACAATATTTGGGGGAAGGAGTTTTACATTTTGAATATCAAGCGAGATATTATTTTCAAAATTGGTAATGGCAGGTAGTGTCAAACGGCTGAACTTACTGGATTTTGGAGACAATCTTATATTTCTACTCTCCAAAATGTTATTCAATCTTAAGGCTATTGGACTCCCACCAGGTCTGCAAAATAATTTCAAATGCGCAGAAATTGAGTACATTTCGGAAGAATCACATTGTTTTCTAAGGCACCACTTTAGGAAGAGATACTGGAAATAAAGTTCCAGAGGCATAATATACGCCTCAACCTCAAGAGACATTATAGGTGTTGTTGCGCGCACACCCAAGATACGTCGCAAGGCGGAGTTCTGCAAGGTTTTTAGCATAGGCATATGTTTCTTGTTGAAGTTAGGAAAGATGACTGACCCATATGAAATTTTACTGCGAATAAATGATATGTACACTCTTCTCAGGAGCAATTGTGATGATCCCCATTTGGCACTGGAAAGTGCTCTCATCACATTCAATCGCTTTTGACATTCTGTGCGAATGTGCTTCACATGACTATGGAGTGATAACTTAGGTGAGTCAAAAATAACCCCTAGAACTTTCTGATTTTCTATGTGAGTCAGAAGCACATTTGATAGTCTCAGGTTAACATAATGATTACTCCTCCTGTTATGAAATAGTTGGTATTTACATTTAAGGGGATTGACTGCAAGTTTCCATTTTGACAGCCATCTACTAAATGCATTCAAAAAGGTCTGCATGGCACCTCTAAGTTCTTCTGTAGACTTAGCAGAGCACAGCAACGTGATATCATCTGCATAAGACACAACCTTTACTTTTTCCCCACTGGGTAAATCATGCAACATTACATTGAACAGAGTAGGGCTGAGAACAGCACCCTGTGGTAATCCACACTTTAGTTTCTTAGGTTGAGAATAGGTTGAACCAATCCTAACCTTGACAGAACGATTTTGAAGATAAGATTGTACCACTGAACAGTCCTGATATCACACTTAAGTTTGGTTAACTTGTATAAAAGGCCCTCATGCCAGACACAGTCATATGCACTATCTAAATCAATATAGACTGCAACACAAAACAATTTATTTTTCAAAGACTCCCTTATGAAATTATTAATAAGCACAAGAGCATCGCAGGTTGACCTTCCTTGTCGAAATCCAATTTGGTACATGGAAAAGATTTGTTTAGATTCCAGAAAATGATTTAGTCTCTTTTTAATGACTCTCTCCATTAATTTGGCTATACAAGGTAGTAAGGTGATAGGTCGATAGCCTTGCACCCCTGTGTAGTCTTTATTAGATTTTTTTATAGGACATATTATTCCTAGTTTCCACAAGGAAGGCACAATACCTGTAAAGAAGCTTGCATTAAATTGGATTAACAGTCTGCTCAAGAAGCTCTCAGGCAATTTCTTCAACATCAAATATGAAATACCATCACTCCCTGGACTGGTTTGCTTCAACCCATGGAAGGCTTTGAAGATTTCAGATAAAGTGATTGGGGAATTATATTCATTTTCTTCAATGGGTAGCTTTTTAATTTCTTTAACTGTATTTGAAACCAGAGCTGGAAAGGCTCCATCACAAGCAATCTCATGTCTGGTGAAATGTTCCAAAAACATTTCAGCCTTTGTAGCACAGGAAGAGTGCAATGCTCCCAAAGGGAAGTGCTGATTAGGCATAGCTGATCCATTCATACCACGAATAGCTCTCCAAACTTTGGTGATGCTGGTGTCAACATTTAATGAGCCAACAAATGACTTCCAGCTGTCTGCTTTTTTCTTTTTGATCAGGTGCTTAGCACAAGATTCTGCAGCTTGATACAAGTGCAAATTGTGAGCATTAGGTGTGCGAGCAAGGACATTTTTTGCTTTGCGTCTCCTAGCTACAGCAGCTGCGCACTCAGAGTCCCACCATGGAGTGGCTCGGTGACATCTCTGTTTTCCAGAGGTTTTTGGGATAAACTTTGTAGAGGCATCATAAATATTTTGAATCAGAGTGGAATTTATTTCTTCAGCTGAAGCAGGGTAAACAATGTTGCATTTTAGTTGGTCCAAATAGGCAATCCAGGCATTACAGTTAGCCTTTTCTACTATCCAACGTTTTGGACAGCTCATCTCTGATTTATGCAAAATTGTGCCAAAATTGCACTCAATTGGAAAGTGGTCGCTACCCAAATCAGCACCTCTACATAGCACTCCTCTGGTAAGAAGAGTATGTGATGATATGCAAAGATCCAGGGTTGAAGCAGTGCCAGTTCTTTTGTCAATGTATGTTGGGAGGTCAGGAGGATTTAATATCCCCATGGGATGGGAATCTATAAATTGCTCAATGCTACATCCTGTAAAATTATGTCTCTCTCTAACGTCCCACAAGGGAGAATGAGCATTATAGTCTCCAATCATGATACAATTGTTTAAAAGTTGTGAATAATAGTGAACAAATTCCTCTAATAGAACATTTTCATTAGGATTGTATATATTACATAAGTCAAAAGCTCCCAGCACTGCACTTATTCTAACAGACATGATCTCTAATTTACCACCAGGAAAAGCATTCAATTTATTGCATGAGTATGAAATATCATTCCTAATAAGAATGCACAGACCACCCCTTTGGGCCGTATCGCGATGCAACCAAACAGCCTGATAACCCACAAACTTGGGTTCACACAAATGTAACCAAGTTTCACATAAACAGACTATATCAGGCTTTTTAGTATAAACATAAAGTTTAAGCTCTGACAGCTTACTCACTAAACCATTACAATTAAATTGAATTAACATAAATTGACTTTCTCTACAGTTTTGCCGCTTCAAATTTTGATTGGTAAGGACAAACTTATTTTTCATTTCTTGTGGGAATTTATCTGGGAGTTGCTCCAACGTGTCAAGGACTTCTGTCTTGAGTCTGGCTGAACTTCTGCAGGTCCTTTGGGCATGTTGGAGAGCTTCCCTTGTTTTTTTCCTGTAGCCTTATTTTTTTGATTAGCTGCAGACTGTTGATAGGGGCTTGTGCTTGATTTGGCTCTGCTGCATGATGAAGTTCATTTAGAAGTGTTTCACCAGTTTTGGGGCCAAAATGGTTGCGGGCCATTCCTATCAGAAGCAGGTCTCGTTGTTTCTTACTTTCTTTCATCAGGTTTGCAGAGAGAGCTTCAAAGAGGAATTTGCTAATTTTAGAAAAAATAGCCTCTACTGCTGCTTGCACTGCTTCTTGACACTTTTCAACAATTGTTTTTTGTAGCTTCTCTGATATAACTTGTTCTATGTTGGAAAAAGCTGATGGCTGTATGGGAGGCTCTGTGCTATGGAGGTCACTATGTAAGGTAGTTTTGTACAGAGTCTCTGCATAAGTGCTTCTCCTCCCTGGGGCTCTCCGCGGCAGATAATACGACCCTTGTGTCTGGTGGACATCTGCTTCCACCTCTATAGTTGTCAGTCCTCTGTAAGTGCCTTCTTGTGGAGATTCTTGTGATAGTTCTTGTCCTGTAGAGTTCATTGCCAGTTGATCTTGCGCTCGATTACCATGTTGGCTTCCTGAAGTAGGATTACTAGTCCCTGCTGTAGGCAGTGGTCTTTGGTTATATTTTGCATTTTTTTGCTGCACTATTTCCCTTCGGGCATCATTGAAGCTTAAGCCGTCTTGCTGGAGTGAACGAATTTTCAGTGCATCTTGTGTTATGGGGCAATCTCTCGAGCTTGCCACATGAGACCCTTTACAATTGGCACATCTTGGAATTACATTGGATAAACAGTCTTCTTTCAGATGATTTTCACTGCAAACTAAGCATCTGATGGAAGCAGTACAGCCACTGGCAAAGTGTCCATACCTTTGGCACCGATAACACCTGAGTGGGGGTTGCTCAAATGGCCTGACTTTGAATCTCATAAATCCAACTTTGATTGTCTGTGGCAGTTCAGTTCCACAAAATGATACCTTGACAGATAATGAGGGCTCTTTTCTCCCTTGAGTGAATCGCTGAAGACGATGCATGGCTAAAATTGGAGCACTCTCACAAGAAGCAGATGCCCGAACCTCTTCAAGGTCAGCATCTTGATCAATTGGACCAACGACTCCCCAGACAGTATCTTTTTTATCTGTAGCTGGTATATGACATTTAACAGCAAATTTTCCTACATTGGTAACTTGTAGGAGCTGTTGTTTCTCAGTGAGGTTAGGTTGACAAAATTCAACTGCTACCAAATTTCTGCGCTTATTCACTCGAACATCCTTGACTACCTCATAGTTGAGGATTTCTTTCAATCCTTTTGAAAGGGCAATTGGGTCATATGTAAACTTTTTTGCAAGAGAGCCAATGAGATTGTTATTACTGTCTACTAGTTGTGTAATGATCACAGTTGTTTCACTGCCCATTGACCCCTGGGTTTTATTGGTAGGGAAGTTCACTTCTGATTTTTTTGTTGCTTCTGTCAGCAGCTAAGCGTTTCTTGCTGAGTTCAGTGGCAGAGTCTGATGAAGTTGAGTCATTATTGTTTCTCAACCTTTTGGATCTTCTATTTTTTGGGAACCAAGATCCTTCAATAACGCAATCTGAAGTCTCCCTCAGTTGGGTCATTTCGACCTCGGTGACTGTTGCATTTCCGACGGCCGGGTTGCTGCTCTTTCCATTGACGGTAGTCTCACTCACGATTTGTTTCCCTGCCACAGAGATTTTGCTCTCGTCACCACTGGACTCCATCAGGGCCTCATATCTGTTGGCCGTTGGCTGGGACATTTTAGTAGTAGAGGCGAGGTAACCCTCCTACACGGAGGGTCACTCAAAAGGTTACTTCTTTGGATCTTGAAATTAAATTTGCGATTTGTTAGTTTTGATGCACTTTAGAACGAGGCGTAACCACGATGATGAGGATTATCAGCAACATTACTTACAACCACCACCGATCGCAGCGACACACGGACTGAAAAAGGCCCGGTCGCAACACAATATACTATTCGTTGGAACTAAAACTTGGAACTCTACACCTGCGGAGATCCGTAAATGTAATTCGTACAAAGTATTCAAAAGACATTTTGAGTCTCACTTCCTATCCGAACACTAGTAGTGAAAGATCACCATGTCAAATCTTGCCTCCTATATGTGACTAATGATAATGTAATAATGTAACTTGCTTTGGGTAACATAACCGATCTTCAGTCTGCTCTTGAATCGTTTTATTGAACATTCTGTTAAATATAGCCGATTAGACCTATATTGTAAAATACAGCATAAAATATCTAGTTAATTATCTCATTGATCATTCTAATGCAAAACTAGGTTAAGTGAACTAGGTTAAACATTATTGTACACCTTAGAATAACGTGATGATAGGATACCCTAGAAGTCGCTGAACTTGTTCGGGCCCACAGGTAGCTATACTCAAATTTGACCATTGTACTAGACTTAAGAGTCATTCTACCTCTGTATCACCTGTGGTAAATAAATTGTTTAAATTTTTTAAATTGTTCACGTCAGCTGTACCATAGATGTTAACTAACAATTATCCCCACCATCACCAGCTAAAACGTCTCATTACTCATGGCTAAACGATGCAACTTTGAACATTCAGGCAGTAAGATGTGCAGGAAAATGGCAGCGTGCTGGCAGAAATTAATCACAGGTTGGTGTCCAGGAAGTCAAACAGCTCAACCATTAGCCTTACTCAACCAAACAGCTCCCACGCATCTCGTACCCCGTCGTATGTATAGAAAATTATCCTTCCCGTATTATCCTACCTTTCCCCACGCTATGCGATACGCTGTAAGGAGAGACAATAGGCTGTGAAAATCTTTAGTGTCCGAGCTGGGCACATTTCACGGGTGAATAGATAATTGGTTTTGTCACCTTAAATTTATCTATGTGAATTCGACAGGCGGAAATATTGGACAAGATATTGCAAAATATTAACAAAATTGAGAATTCGGTCTATGACAAGTTTCAATAAATTAATTTTAGTTTGCATTTTTCATCGCATTTTAGCATTTTGCACACAAAATCTGAGAAACTTTTGGTCAATATTGAATATAATGTTGTCAACGAATTTCTTAATTTCGTAGGTATAGATGAGTAATATAGTCGATTATAAGACATTTCACACGAATGACATTCTGCCTGGCGATGCGTTATTTTCGAATTATTCAACTTTGAAGCTGGCTTGTGCGCGCCATGGAAGCACGCGGGGCTAGCGTAATTTAATTAATAACGGAAGCTAACCCCCTATTACAAGCGTAAAGAGGTTGGGTCGTGAGGGGCAGGCACAGTTCTTTTAGTGAAAATTATTAATAAAAGTTTCGAGTGACGTTTGTTTACATCGACGGCAAGGTGGCTGCCACCATGGCGCCAACCGGCTGACGATGGCGGCAGCCATCTGCAAGTCGATGTAAACAAACGTCACTAGAAAGCTTTAATTATAATTTTCACTAAAAGAACTGTTGCTACCCCTCACGACCTAACCTCTTTACGTTTGTAATAGGGGTTAGCTTCCATTTTCATTGCTAAAACAATGACTGTTTTTGCGTTAAAAGGGCCATTCAGGAGCGCCGTTCGTATAACTTCAAACTTAAATAACTCAAAAACTAAGCATTTCTGGGCACATTGTCATTCATGTAAAACGTCTTAAAATTGACTATATTACCCATCTATACCTACGAAATTATGAAATTCGTTGACAACATTTTATTCAATATTGACCAAACTTATTTCCGCTCCTCATGGTTTACTAAATTATTTTAGTATTGAGTTACTATAGGTTTCAATTCCACTGGTGTCGTGTTGATGCTGAGTGGATCTGAAAACATAAGTGAAAAACTACCCCAGATGAATTTCGATAGCTATATTTCAAAATAATTTAGTTAGGTATGAATTTTCACACGATTTAGTGTGAAATAATTATAAAATACGGTAGAAAATGGAAACACGAAATAACTTCATAAAAATTTTAGCAGATTGAATTTCCAATTATGTTGACGTTTTGCAACCACCGGACATATATATATCCACTTATCGAATTCATATTTCTAAAGTTGAGGTAGAACACAGCCAATTTTTGAGTGTTAACACGGTTATAACTTGTTAAGTCTGAGTATTTTTAGAGCCTTCTCTGCCTCCCAAAGGTGTAGATCTTCAATGGAAATTGCGCCGTTGTTGAGTTAAAGGAGATCGTTGTCTTCAATTAAGCTAAAAATGCACTGTAGAAAGCTGATTTCTTGAGTTAGACGGTAGGTGAAAACTCGACATCCTATTCCCAAGATTTAGTTAGGATAGTATCTTTGGTCAGGAGTGAAAAGGCAAAGAGTTTTTTATTTTTAAGTTTACGGGAACCATTTCCATGGCAATTGGGTCCAAAAGTCGATTCTCCCGATTTTTTTTTATTGCTTTAGGCCCTAAATGAGTTTGAGATATGTCCCCGAATGTCTGTAAAAATATCAGGAACGTATCCCAGACCTAACGTCCCCCCCGGGGGGGGTAGGGCATCCCTCTTACGGACCTTTTTTTCATTTTTGAACCTAGAGCAATTAAATTTGGTATACTGATAGGAAATGCAATTTTGAATCATTTATCTTTAATGACGAAATGCGATTTTCTTGAAAAGAAAATGGGAAATCATAGAAAACGACATTTTTGGGGGGGTTTTCTAAATGCTGCTCCTCCTACAGTTTTTGAGCTACAGTAATGATTTTAGTATCATTGAATGCAGAATAACGTGGACAAAAAAAATCACAAATTTTCAATTTTTTTCATTTAATCTTTTTAATATATTTCATCATTCATATTCCTCATCCCCATCCGAATATTTTTTTTATTATTGAACTTAGAGCAATGAAATTTGGTGTACTGATAGGAAATGCAATTTAGAATCATTTATCATTTATGACAAAATGCGATTTTCTTGAAAAGAAAATGGAAAATCATAGAAAACGACATTTTTGGGTTTTTTTTCTAAATGCTGCTCCTCCTACAGTTTTTGAGCTACAGTAATGATTTTGGTATCATTGGATGCAGAATAACGTGGACATTCCAAAAACTGGAATGCTTTTCCTCAAATTTCCAATATAAAGTTTTAAAAAATTAAAAAAAAAATCAAAATATTCTCAACAACATTCAAATTTATGACGTCATAACTTTGAAACAAGAATGAATTTTGAAAAACTACTCAATATATTGTAAAGCCTTTGTTTTTTTGCATCCAATGATACCAAAATCATCACTGTAGCTCAAAAACTGTAGGAGGAGAAGCATTTTTTTTCTTAAAAATAGGTTTTATAAAAAAAGTAACTTATCAAGACGTTTGTCGTTATTACTCCGAAGTTTACAAAGCTTGAGCAATGCGGTTTGTTGCATTTGAAAGTGACATATGTGCTCTATCTAAATTACAGAGGGATTTCCAAAATTTTTTCTGTAAAGATTTCCGTAGACTTTTTTACCCTAAAATTAAACCTTTTGCTCTGACCCTTACAATGAAAAATTCATAAAAATTCTCATTGAAATGATTCAAAAAATCCCTCTGTAATTTAGATAGAGCCAACGTTTGACTTTCAAACGCAACAAACCGCATTGCTCTAGCTTTGTAAATTTCGAAGTAATAATGAATAATATATGTATATATATAATTTGACTTTTTTTTAAATTTTCTATGGCCTTATGAAAAATTTTTCTTAAACAAAAGTTGTTATTTATGTGGAGATCTAGTAGTCTGCAAATTTTCATAGACGTAAGTCCGATAGAAAAAAAGTGGACCCTCGTTTGGGAATGGTTCCCTCAAAGTCCAGAATAAATAAATTTATGGCACGAACGAAATTCCCGCTCTCGACCCCCACGCCGCCGGACTTCCACTTCCTTACTGCGAAAAAAAGACGAGAACACAAGCATTAGTTGCGACGTACACGGATTACAATCGATGAGCAACAGCTGATTACCATTGGCTCAGCACTGATCCGCTAGTCTGAATTAAGTTACCCTAAGCAAATAATAAAATTACTCTAGAGAAAGCGTCAACCTTTGGTTTCTGAACTATTACGGCCAAGTAAGTTAGAAGGGCAAACCGTTAAAGGCAATTAGAAAATAATTAAGGTAGAGTCTATTAAATGAATGGAGTCGTCTCCCATACGGCTAGAGCGAAAATTCCTCTTAATGACTGCGGTACATAAAGTAGGTCCAGGCTACCTATGCACTCACCTATACAGGTCGTCAGGAGGAGCGCCGAAATTGCTCTCGCTATCCTCCGCGTCCCCAGCTCCAAGTCCATCCCATATCAAAGATCTACAAGATCATGTTCTCATGGATAGCGTCTGGGTGGAACTCAGAAATATGCCTTGGGGCATTTACTGAAGGATTCTTGCCAAGACGACCTCCCCAAGGTCCCGAATCTTCTCTGGATAGGTGAAGAGAAGTTTGAAGACAGAAGCCACAAGAAGAAGCTCCAAAACCCACTCCAATCGCTGCAAAAGATGACTTCTCGTAGCTTTAAAAAGGGTAGAGAACATCCGCCAAGCAACTGGCTGATCCTGCCACTCTAAAAGTCAAATCTGTTTTGCAGTAGCAATTTATATAGGAGTATAAATAGGACGCGCGTTAATTTCAGAAGGTGCAGTCGCTCCTGAGTTAAATTTCTTAGTATGGAGGTCATCTCTGATGGTATGATTTTTCTTTTAAGTCGGTTAGCTAGATAGACCCGGACGCTACTTTTTGTCAGACCCAAGGGTGACGCTTTCTTAGAATTTGGAAGGCGATAAATAAACAATGAAAGACATTTTATAGAAAATTTAGAACATCCTAAATACAAACCGTTAGTCAATGTCTGCCAGCACGCCGCCATGTTTCTACGTAGCTTACTTTCTGATTGTTCAAAATTGCATCGTTTGCCCAGTTTTATTCATTGCGCCGCTCACGAAACATACATAGAATATTTAATTATGAATAAATTTACATAACATAACCTAATTCGCAATAGCTGCTGCTCTCTCAATCAATGCGTTTAACCGAAGTGGCTCTCATGTAAAAATTAGTGAATAACACTGGGTCACTTTAGCGGTAGGTAATGTGACATTGTAGCTGATGGAAGTGGGGTTATTGTTGGTTGAGCGTAGTACAGGTGCCGTGAACACAACACCTGCAGACGCAGTAGCTAGTGACAGGCAACACCTGCAGACGCAGGAAGTATATAGTGGCAGGCAACACCTGCACACGCAGTGACTACTGGCAGCCGCAGTAAGCTGTATAGGAAAATTTCGGCGTGCTGGCAGTAACTGACCACAGACTTGTATTCAGAAAGTCAAGTTTCTTTACCCAAATTACTCTAACCCAAGCGAATATCTTTTTAATCGCTCCTTTAACCCTAGCAGAGACCACTCCTCTCATAGAGCTAATGCTCAACAAGTACATCGAGTAATCCACCCATCGTTTATGCGAGTCTAACCCGACTCTCAAAATAGTTTATATCACTCTAAACCCAGTCAAAGAAGAAATCGAAATTTTGCAGCAGTTGACGCTGAGACTAATTTACCAAATGTTATTTCGTAGGATGGAATAATAAACATGAAAGATTCTTTATTTATTAAAGTCCAAATTTTACAAGAAGAAAATTTATGCAAATTTTGTTTTCGATGTTATTCATTAATTTCTAATTGGGCTAATTTATTTTTCAAAGTGTTTGGATTGGTTCAGGAATGAACCGGTAACTAATTCATTTTCTTGTGGAGTTATTCGATCATGAGAGAAATGTTCCGTAGGACAACAAGCCGCCTCTCATTAAAAATAAAAAAAGAAAATAAATTTATTACGAATAAAGTTGGAGCAAAAATGATAGTACCATAATTGGTTTTTAAAATATCTCAAAGTTAATAAACTTAGATGATACACACGCACGAGTATTGCAATACCCATGTCACTAGTCGAAAAGAAATGATTGAGGGCAATGTACTCATAATGTTGCTTAATATACGTTAAATGATACATGTAATTATTATTATAAGAGATAACACAATCTCATGGACGTTGCATTTTCATTGTGGGATGAAAACACTTTTGACAGTTTACATGAACATGACATAAAACTTTTAAATTCTTGACGCCAGGAAATAATATTAGAATTTCATATTTCGGCAGATGTTTACAAATGTAATTTCAAGGAAGCATGAAAATATATATAAGCATGAGAACCACGAAAATTACAATTTTTGTATTTCTAGTTAAAATATTTGCAATACATATGCGTTCTACAAAAATGCTGTGCGATGAACTGAAATGTAGGATAATGAGCAAAGAAAATTCGTGACAACTTTTTCAGTATTTGTTGCTGCTTACAATTTCTAATGAAATATTGTACCGATGTTAAATGAAATATTGTAACGAAAAGATCATTGGTTGATAAGCATCTCATTTATCATATGTGGGTGATCGCGCAATATATATACATGTATATTTTTATAAATGCTTTACAATAATGAAGTTAAAATGAAGTACTCCGAAGTAACACACACACCTATCTACGCACACATAGCGTGCACACGTACACATATACACATGTAAGCATGTGCGCAAACATCAGCGTAAACTAGCAAGTATACACTAGCATTTCCATCGAGGGAAACAGAGAAAATATCTTTTATCACGACATGAATTCTTAAAATTTCCGTACTGAAAATAATGGCACAAAACAGTCTACCTGAGTCAGAAACATGAAAACGATTGTTCTACATAGGTTCCCAAGCACAGAAAATTTCCAGAAGTACGTGTGGCCTAGGTGCGGTTGTTATAATACACTCCAGAGCGTAACGGAACATATGATAATTTGCACTACACTAGCCTACCAAGAGCATTTTTGGACGTGAACACGAAAGGAAATATGAGTGTCCCATAAGGAATTCTTATTAGAAAAAAATCATATTGCCTTTGAAATATGGTGCAGTATGTCTGCAATTGATAAACATACATAAGTACCATGACGGTCTAGTTTGATGCTTGCACAAAAACGAAGAGGCAACACATAAAATGCATCCTGTGGCTGGTTTATTTAGTTTAAATAGAGCTTGTTAATTCATGAAATCAATAAAGATATTGAACTTTGTGGATTGAAAACATGACATTTTACATTTACAAGACATATAATCTTTGTGGATGCTATATGCATTATTTTTACTTCCCATCTTTTTTACTATGTAAATCAGTTCTCTAACGTTTTCTGTGAATATGAACATTAAAATTTTGGTGCTGTGTAGGCACGGAGCTACAACCCTGTACCTACACCAGCACCATAACAACAAATACCATAACGTAACAATAAGTACAAAAAGGTAGTGCATTTGTATTTACATTTAAGGAAATGGAAGAAGCGATATAGCATCAGCAGGGGAAGTCAGCATTTGTTGTTCAGTTGAATTGGAAAGTAAAATGAAAATTTCATCAATTCGATTCCGGCGACTGACCATGAAAATAAATCAGCTTACCTTCAAGGTTATTCATTTGAACGTTTTATTAATTCAGTGTGAACGTAGATGAATTTGCTTATTGATGCGATGAAAACAAATTTGATTAGCATTCAAAACTTTAGAATTTATTAATAATCGAAATAACAATCAATGTCAGGTTATTATTTCCACTTCCTGAATAAATATACGGCAATTGAAGTGGGATGAAGCATTCGCCATAGGCACTAAGAGAGTTGTTAAAAAACTAAACTAACTAATGTTACGGCCGCACGCGGCGCCTGTCCTTGTCAATATTTTGTACGGCACGTCTAGTTGTGTAGAAGTTACTAGATGCTGAATTGCTCAGTTTTGATAAAAATATCTGCAACGTTGAGTACGCTATGTCATATGTGATAATTGACTTCAAAGCACTCACCTGAGGTCAATTTACGTAAGCACGCCGCCATTTTTACTAAGCAGCTTACTGCCTGAATATAGAAAATTGCATCGTTTAGCCGCAGGTAATGAGACATTAGGTGATGGTGGTGGGGAAATTGATGTGAACACATCTGCAGACGCAGAAACTAGTGGCAAACAACACCTGCAGACGCAGAAACTAGTGGCAGACAACACCTGCAGACGCAGTAACTAGTGGCAGACAACAACACCTGCAGACGCAGTAACTAGTGGCAGACAACACCTACAGACGCAGAAACTAGTGGCAGACAACACCTGCAGACGCAGTAACTAGTGGCAGACAACAACACCTGCAGACGCAGTAACTAGTGGCAGACAACAACACCTGCCGACGCAGTAACTAGTGGCAGACAACAACACCTGCAGACGCAGTAACTAGTGGCAGACAACAACACCTGCAGACGCAGTAACTAGTGGCAGACAACACCTGCAGACGCAGTAACTAGTGGCAGACAACAACACCTGCAGACGCAGTAACTAGTGGCACACAAAAACACCTGCAAACGCGGTAACTAGTGGCACACAACAACACCTGCAGACGCAGTAACTAGTGGCAGACAACAACACCTGCAGACGCAGTAACTAGTGGCAGAAAACAACACCTGCAGACGCAGTAACTAGTGACAGGCAATAACACCTGCAAACGCAGTAACTAGTGGCAGACAACAACAACTGCAGACACAGTAACTAGTGGCAGACAACAACACCTGCAGACGCAGTAACTAGTGGCAGACAACAACACCTGCAGACGCAGTAACTAGTGGCAGACAACAACACCACCAGTCCAGGACACACCAACACGGACGCTACACTCCCCCCTCGCTGTAGCGCGTGTGAACTGGTTTTTGATTAGCCGACATCGGCTTACAAAATTGATGTTATTTATGTACGTGTAGTGTGTTGTACCTAGAATTACGTGATCAAAATTTTGTTGCTCAAATTTGACGTAGTATAATTTGAGAAAACTTTTTATGGGTAGTTACACGATTCAAAAACTAATGATATCGTTGAACTCAATCATAAGTTATTATCCTAAATTAGTTTTCTATTTGATAAAAAATCTGAGCTCTGTGACACTAAAATTAAGCATACAGTACTGAAATAATTGTTTCATGTTTCGAAGGATAACTATGGAAATTTGATGTCCGCATTGTACTGATATGATATTTTGGTTCTCCTCTCATCGCCCGTCATTTCGCTCTATCATGATTAGTGTTATTATCATTGTATTTTTGGTGTCATTGTAATACATGAACACATGTTTAGGACATTCGTTACTCCAAATTTCCCGTCTTAGGATCACCAAGCTCCTGTTTAGGTGCACCGGTCTCAAGACGACCTAAAACGCGATGCTAAATATTATGTTGTTGGCTGGGGCAACTATGAGGAAAGAATTTTGGGGCAAATTTGTGTACATTGCTACTGATGATATTAATTGATAAATCGTTACTTACACGCCAATATTAAAGGCTAGAGAGGAACCAGCAACACATCATAATAAATATACAAAGTAACATCAACAACAAGAACTACAACAACAACAAAACAGTCAAGACATCAACATTCCCCTCTAAGGAACACAAGACAACACGAAAGCTTCCTTCCATTCAATAACAACACAGATGAACATACACCCAACTCACTCACTCTGAAAAATAGTAGAGTTGCTCTCGTAGGTTTTTAGAAGTAAACTGACCAAATTTTGTTGAAAGTGACAATAAAAAAACAATAGTGAAATTTGAAATGAGTTTTACTCAATTTTTTATAATGAATACAGATTTAATTAATCACTAAGTGCATTAAAATTCCTGATTATTTTTTTTGTTTAATGTACTTACCTAATGTCAAATGACGCTTTTGTTACAGTATGAATTATTATATTGTAAAATTTGTTTGGAATTCTGCATCCAAACTTGGCGGTGAAGTCGAAGAAAGGTTACAGCGTTGGTGTTGGACAACTGAGGGACTTTCACTGAAGGGGTGTTTACACTAGGGGAAATTTCGGCCGTGAGGCGCGACTCGTGTAGACGAGGCTCACCACTGAGGCTCATATTTGTGTGTGTGAGCCCGAAGTTCCAAATTCGCTCTGATCGAGTTCATGAGGCGCGACGCACGTGAGCCTCTGCTTAAGGCCCTATTACACGGTGCAACAATTGCTCCAAAAAGCAGCGACGGATGCTTTTGAGAGCAACGGACTGCAGTTGCAGGGCGTGTTTTGGGTATCGCGCTTTATCAAAAACTTCGTGCACCTCAGAGCGACGGAGCAGTGGTCGACTGTGCGTCGTAGTGTGAGGATGTCTTCGACACCATCTCCGACTGGTTCATCATGGTCTCGATCCGCTATACAATTGATGATAGAAGGCTTTCATCAATGTCCTATGCTATGGAATGTAAGTACATGCTACGTAAAGAATAATATATCATTTTAAAGTTACATAGTTAGTCAATTCCGGTAATTGCTGTTCAAAAAAGGCGGGAAATTTCCATTTACCATAAACACGTAATACGTTTCACTTTTAAATGCTGTCACTTCTCAAATATAGTTGGATGTTTGTCAGGTGTAATTTTATGATAAAATAAAGTGGATTAAAATTTCAGAAGTTGAAACCATTAGTACATACTTTGTTTACGTGTTGTGTATCGCGATGTTTTGTAGATTTTTTTCCAATACTTGAAAATCATTACGACGGGGTTTCAGAATACTTTAGTAAGGCGTTCTTTGTCTTTTTTTCTTTCGTTTCAACTATTAATTAAGGAATTTTCTAGTAGGATTTAAATTATTTCTAAGTTGTTAGCCATCTTTTTGTGTAAATCAAATTCAAGAGATTATATTTTGACTGTCACTCTCAATGACACAATTAGCCCCCGACACGGCTATAGTTCGCCTCGTGTGGTTGTCTATTAATTAAACACTATATTAAGAAATGTCTTAAAATCGAATGTGTTATGTATCTCATGAAATAACTTTATTGAAAATAAACGTTTTTTCTTTCTTTTTCAAATACCACAAGTTGTGTTAAGAAACATAAACGACATTATGTATACCTAGATGCGCAGTTATAGTGTTTCTTATTAACTGTTTCTGCAGAAAATTCGGAACCATGATAAGCTGTCAATGATATTTTCAATTTTATTTCCAGATTTCGAACCCTCAGTACAAAAATCGTACGGCCAGGTACGAAGCGCTACGAAAAATCAAAGACAGCCTTACTGAATTTGATGTGACCATAGAAGCCATCCAGAAAAAATGGAGAAACATCACCACCTGCTACAAGCGAGACAGGAAAAAGACGATGGACTCTATGAAGTCAGGTAACTTAATGTGCATTCCCTATACTTTTCTATCATAAGTAGAGGGTATAAAAGAGGCAATACTAACTAGGATTTAATGATCAGACTATTTATTGTGTTCAAACTTGAACCTAACTATAACAGTACAGAAAATGAATGAACTTACTTAAATAAGTAGCTGTTTCTTTTCTCAAGTTTTATGTTATATAAAAAACAACTAGTTATATTAATAAACGAATATAAGCTGTCAAAGAGGACCAGAAAATTTGTCACAATATTATAATGTTCTTAATAATGCAGTCGAAATTGATTCTTATGCATTCAAAATTAATTTTACAGAAGTTAATTATGCTTTACAGTGATTAAATTTAATCAGTTAGTTTTATGACCCTTCAACGACATCCATTTCTTTTTGAAAAGTAGTGAATAAAGACAATAAATAGTTCCGGTATGATATCCACAGTGTTTTAAATTCTACAAACCTTTGTATCCTATGTATTTCTTGTTTCGAATTTCTCTTATTCAATAAAAATTGTAAAATATCTACGCTACGATGTTGTACATAGTGCATAAGATTGAAATTATATTTCCTAAAAACGTTTCAATAAGAAAATAACACCATGCTTGCCAGAGATTTTTACAAACTAATTTCTAATGAAAATTCAGTTGTCTCTTATTTCATGAAGAACAATCTTCTTCACAACGTTTGAAATGTGCCACCTTGCCATAAATGTTGATCTATAATGCAGGAAAAAAAGCAAGAGGATCCACAAAGGAGAAATTACGGACTGTCGGAAAAACCTATGATAAAACACGAGAATCAACTTACTGCTTTCTTAAACGATGTACGATTTGCTTACAAATAATAACAGAATAACCTTTTGTAATAAATGTTTTCCTTATCTTTAGACAAATAATGTCCATCTTTAATAATTGATTTCAATGTACGGGAGATTTCACAGTATACCAGAATATTCACGGCAGATATACCATAGCAGAAAACCGACGGTAGATGTACTATGCCGGCAAACAATAAATAATAATAGGACATTCGAAGGTGCAAAATAGGAACTGAGTTTTGCATACGTTCTTAATGTTTTTAATGTAATTAGAAAATAATTCTAATGCTTATTTCAGGTGCAGGAGCGACGGAAACATATAGGTCGAAGCTGTGGTATTATGACATGCTCCATTTTCTGGCGGGCGACATAAACCCAAGAGCTTCGATCTCAAACTTGGAGCATTTGGAGAAAGAGGTAAGCATAAAATTTAAAATAAGTGTAAGCTATAATTATATACGCAATCATTTGCAGCATCAAAACTATTAGTTATCGTTTTTTAATCTAAATAGCTATTGTTCGTTTAGATATATGGTTGATGTTAATATTTTCATTTTCATTATTTACTTTGGTTTCTAAAGAATACATTATGTAGCTCTGACTAAGATGCCAACAAAGCTTCAATGCATCCTGTCGGCTTGCCAAGGAACGCTGCCTGAGTTGTTGAAGTACCATGTCAGTGTCTGGCGAACTGTTTTAGCCGCATCGCAGGTTTTCCCTCCGGCTCTGGGTCCCATAGGCATCAACTCGTGAGATTCGGTTCCTGATGTTGCCGATGAAATTCCCTCCGGCTCTGGGTCCCAGAGGCATCAACTCGTGAGATTCGGTTCCTGATGTTGCCGATGAAAGGGAAACTGGCGCATCGCTGTACCCAGCCGAATTTTCCGTTAGAAGGAAATTATGTAGGGCAACAGAAGCCAACACAATTTTTTCAACTTTGTTTGGATGAAGGTTAATGGGGGCCAAAAATACTCTGAATCTATTCGCTAGGATACCGAAAGAGTTTTCCACAGTCCTTCTGGCTCGTGAAAGCCTGTAGGAAAATATCCGATGTTCTTGCGTTTGGTTTCGGAAGGGGTATGGTTTCATTAAATACGGTTTCAGTGGAAATGCATCGTCTCCCAGAAACACGTACGGAACAGGAATGTCTGTGCCTGGTAAATTTTCTTCAGGAGGAATATCAAGAGTCGAGTTCTCGATGGCTGACTTCAAACTGCAAGCATCCAAAACTCCCCCATCAGAAATCCTTCCATTTGTCCCCACATCTACGTAAACGAATTTGTAGGAAGCATCAACGACAGCGAGAAGAACAATGCTGTGGGTTGATTTGTAGTTGTAATAGTAGGATCCACTACCTGCCGGAGGTCGGATTTGTATGTGCTTCCCATCTATTGCTCCCAACACATTTGGGAAATTCCATCTCCGATGGAAATCAGCTACAATGTTCCTCCATTCATTAGCCGTTCTAGGAATCTGGAAAGAGATTTAAGAAATATTTTAAAAAGTAATTAAGATAAGTTTCCAACATGTAGGTAATGACGACGGTACAACATTTAGCATCGATGATTCCTAATCCCGCAGGAATGTAAAAAACAATTTAGGCACTAAATTTTATTTCTATTGTTGCAACATCATAGAAGTAATGTTTCGTTTCTAATTATGAATAATTTGCATTGACAGATTGATGATGATCTTCAGAACATCGTAACTGAGATGGGGATCCCTGTAGTCGATGAAGGGAGTGTTGAATGCATTCCCGACACCTGCTCGCTTGAGGGGACTGCGCCTTCCACTCAGCCCCTAGAACCAGCCTCTGCAGCTGAGTAGAAGTCACAGCCCTCGACTAGTACTCAGCAGGAGGAGCTGCCCTCAACATTTCCAGCACCGTTTGCAGCGGCAAAATCCCGAAAAAGAAGAAGGAGTTCTCCTTCTCCCGCCTCCAAATTATTAGAAAAAGCCGTTGACTCACTAGAGGCCTACCGAGCCTCGAAAGCTGTGGCAGCTCCGAAACCGGAACACACGGAATTTTCTGAAATGGTTAGGAAAGAGCTCGAAACGATGAGCAAGCCGAGTTGCATACTCGCAAAAAGACTGATTAGCGAGGTATTATTTTTAGGGAATTATGACTTGATAAATGTAAATACGTGTGTTCATAAAAATTCCCCATAAGAAGTACATTTCATTTGTATTTATCATGTGAACATCCTGGTTTTTTATAAGCTTCAAATTACGGACAACATATTGTATTTGAGAAAACCAATATGTTGTCAAATACAATATGTTGTAAGTAAAATAAAGCTTCTAAAAGACCAGAATGTTCACATCAACTGTGAACATATCCCAGTACTTCTTATGTATACTTTGGAAGGTTTTTGTTTCATAAAAAGGAATTTTTATTTTGAAAGGTTGACTTCTGTTTTCTTTGTTCATTAAACTGTTGTTTTATAATGGTGTCATTATTAAAACCTTATCACTTACTAGCACTTATAGCTGCCTTTGAATGAATATGTCCCAAGTATACGATCGAATCCCCTTTCTCCTAATTATGGAAGTTCGGATAGAAATAGGATTGAAGTTATCATGGCACAAATGTGAAGTATTTACGTTTTTAGTATCTGATTCATATTTTTTAATTTTAATTAAATGATATGAAAAACTTAAATATTCCGTTAACGATCGAATTAATTCAACCAAATATTAGTTATAATACTCGTTTCAGGGAATAATACGTTAGTTCACGTATCGACATGTTTTTCCTCAGATATCCAGGAACTGTTCAAAAAGGGAATACATTTTAACACAAATTTGATAAAAAGCATTAATGCTCTGAACAGTGCAAGTACATAATATTTTGTAATTCATAATCTCATTTAAACAAAGGCGAATTGACAACACTGCAATAATACTTATTAACTTACCTTGACGTATTCTGCCTTCAACGCTTCATAAATGGCTTCACAAGTTTCAGGAATTATCGATGACAGACTCGGCTGGGAAATTCTCGTTGCAAATTTCAATGATGAATAGTTGCTGCCGTTAGCAAGAAAGATAAGCGTTGCTTCTAGTCTTTCTCCAGGTGAGATACTGTCTCGCATCAAAGTTTTCTCCTTTTCTATGTATGGGGAAACCAATCGCAAAAGATGAGTAAATAA
The DNA here is from genome assembly GCA_030386875.1 of Morinoia aosen. Lineage (NCBI taxonomy): Eukaryota > Metazoa > Arthropoda > Malacostraca > Amphipoda > Talitridae > Morinoia > Morinoia aosen. Next base: position 14,555,191 of record CM059576.1, on the reverse strand, counting down.
CTCTGGGGTTAAGCGTAGGTAATTACGGAAAAGATTTTCATCTTCACAACTCAATTCATTAAAAATAGTATTGTAACTGCTACGTTCTTTTCTCTGAAGCCACGGCTTGACCCACACTTCTCGTTCTTTCCTTTTTTCTCTTTTCTCTTCTTCTACAACACAAGCTGCAGCAGCAGTCACAGCTTCGAGCAAACACTCCTCTTCACTGTCCAATGCCGCAGCCATTGCGAACGACAACCTTCCTCTGAAACTGGCAACGTCACACTGGTTGCATTGTCTGATAGCGCACCCACAAGTTGCGTCCTTTCAGTAGCCGTAGTCGAGGCAAAATGTTGCACCGTGTAATAGGGCCTTTAGTCTCTTTCCATCAGGTAAAGAACCTGATGTTGTGGCCACCTGATCGGCCAGAAAATTTACTGAATTTAATACGATTACTTCATTCAGTAAATGTATTGGCAGATCAGATCGCTCCAACATCAGATTCTATACACGCAGTGTTGGGCAGTTGCGCCGCAACAAGTTACGGCCGCAATGGCGATCGCAACTTTTTCTGTTGCGGTTGAGCCGCAACAATTTTTGGAAAGTGGCGAATCTGTTGGGATCGCAACAATTTTCGACGTTTCAGGCCGCAACTCGCAACCGCAACATCCCGATGGTGATTTAATTTTTAAAATAACTTCAATAAAGTTTAATACGCGTTTCATTCTCGTTTGAAACTAAACCGTACAGGGTACAACCCGTCTGGCGACTGTTAATTATTAGCATTAGGCGATACAGTGATACACATACTTTGCTTACAGTATATAAGTATATTTAATGTAACTCATTACAGTATATAACGGATGTTATTAGGAATGATGTGAGTTGTAAGTGTAAAATTACCTGTTATACGGCAAATATACATAGCTAGATGTTGCGATCTGCCATTGCACTTCGCAATGACGATTCTATCTTGGCGTCCTCTCTGCATCAACATTTTAAGCTAAAATGGCTTAACGATGTACAGAGAGTGGAGGTAATAACAAAACGACTAACTCCCCATCTAAATAACAGATCGGAAAATGGTATTTCAGCTAAGAGCAGTGCCGAGGACGTAGATGACGAAGATGACTTCTTCAACGTCGTAATGATATCGGATGATAACAAAAAGAAGAAAAGTTCGTTGAGACAAGTCAATGATTGGCTGAAACAGGCAGTAATCAACAGAACTAGCCACCCTGATGTTCACTGAGCGATGTTTCTTTCAAGTGAATTTGTCGCTTCGTTCAACCCGTTTAACACGCCAATTCCATCGAGCCCTGCGGTCGAATGACTGTTCTCCTTAGGTAAAGAAATTTTGTGACCACGACGTGATCGGCTTTCAGGCAAACATTTTGAAACGTTAACATTTTTGAAAGGCAACGTTGATCGTCATTACATTGCATTGACATTGTCACATTGAGATCATGAACCAGTATTAAATAATAACAGAGGAACAACAAAAGCAGAGGAATATCATATATTACAGGAGCATATATGCATGGTTTTTCTTTATGCGTCATACAGGCTGTTCAAACCTTTTGCACTTCTCTGTTTTCTAATTTCTTTGCTATACATAAGGAACTCCCATCAAAATATAGCTACTAGCTAGGTTCCTTTTCAATTTTATTGTTAGAAAACGGAATTCATTTTATTGTTCATGCTAAATGTACAAATGAAACTTTTCTTTCTTTCTCTTTTTTTTTGCAATATATATACGGAACTCGTATGAAAATATTACTAGCTAGGTACTTTTTCAACCTTATAATTATAAGGAAATAGAATTCGTTTTATTTTTCACGCTATATTTACAAATGAAACGTTTCTTTCAGTATCTTGATATTTCATTCAATTCTAGTCCACACATTTGCTCGATCTATTAATCTTTTCAGTACAACATGCACTATTTTGAATTTCTTGATATTATTTTATTCATAGCAATATATACGTAAAATAATTTAAATAATATTTAATTGAAATTATATTTAAATACTTAAAAAGTTGCGGTTGCAATCGCAACTTTGGTTTTTCCAAAGTTGCTGTTGCGGTTGCGTCGCAACTTTTTTTGTGGTGTTGCGGTTGCGGTTGCGCCGCAACATTTTATAAGTTGCAGGCCCAACACTGTTTACACGATATGAAGAGTTGAATGCTTTGCGTTCGACCGCCCAAGTGTCCGAACAGTTGAATATTATCAATTTATGATTCATGTTTATTTCACATAATGTATTATTGATAAGCAACCAATTTCATGTTATCCCCAGCAGTTAGCTTTTCCATCCTAGTTTTCATGTTAACTGGGTTAATTATTTATACTATTGCTGAAGATGCATAACGAATGGAATAGAGACATATTTTGTGTATGTATCATTGGATAAATTCCTTCTGCGTTTTTATGTTGGTGTTATACGGGTTTTTGGTGTGTGTTGTACGATGAAGTTGTGGGACAGAGAGAAATAAAGGAAAACTATCTAGTATCTAGATACATTTTGGGGTATCTGTGACCAGCTCCGCTCTGAGGTAATGCACCCTAAACACACACCTGGTTGCTAAAGAAACATTTTGTTCCTGCTGTTCTTCTTAAAACAAAGTTCAGTGTAAAGGCATTCAGAACACAGTCATAACACTATTCGGTTCATTAGCGCCCACGGTGCCTTTAATAATTACTAAAGCAAGTTTAACGTTTTATTACCAAGGTAGAGCTTCAGCTTTTCATTGAGACCAACTCATTTTTACTGTTTACTTGCAGTAAATTTTCAATTTTAAGAGTAACTAAACTATAAAATATACTAAGTTAAGAAGGAAGTTTACGAACAAGATAAAAGGTGAAGAAGAAAATCAGAGGTGCTGGCAACCACGCAGTGAAGCGAAAAAAGGTCCATTAACAAACGAATATTTTTTTCCAACAAAAAACTCCTACCCAACTCTCAGCTCGGGACCTCACATAATACCCCTGGGAGTGCTAATTCTTGTAGTGCTCTTGAGGATACCGTTAACAGTTCATCACGGGTAATTCTAACCGTACTAGGACGGGTAATGACTGACCGTCAACGACGGTACGACCAAGCATTGAAACTTTACAACAAGTTCAACGCTTCGTCGTACCGCCGTGGCCGGTCATCTATGCCCCATCGTTACCCCGTGAAGAGTTTGATTACCCTAAAATGGGGTAATTACTCTGCTCGTGGAAACACTGATACAAGTACACCTAGCCTCATAATTATAATGAACTTTGTGGATCGAAAAAATTTGTGACATGTAAGAAATACATACTGTCGCAACTCCAGCCTTGCTTCCCATTTTAAGTCCCTTGCAAGTTCATTAATATCTTGCCATCGGGGACTAGGTCGTTAATTTACCCTAAACTGACCTAAAGAACTAAAACGCTAATTAAATATGACAAGCGGGCAATGATTGGGGTGCTTCACCTTCCTGGCAGCAAAAGTTAATATCGAACAACCATAAAATGTTCGTTTGTTTGTTGCGAGCTTATCCGAAGCCACTGCTGCGGATTCGAAGCGTCCTTGAAGTTGCGGCTCTCGCGGGCCTGCCACTTCAGTGAGAGTTCATCTACGAGGTCGGATGCACGTGAGCCTTGCGTGCGACGACTTCTACCGGCCCTGCATCTGGGTATCTAAACCCCCGGATAGCCGGCTACCAGTGGAGAATGTTCCCTGAACAATTTCTTCGAAGCTTCAGGTGAGCACTCTTCTTTTATTGTCAAGCTTGTCATTATCTTAATTATCTCGGTTCAGAAAAGACTATGTTAAATGCCAGGTAAAACTGGAAGTTGACGCTTCTTGCCGGTAAGCGTGACAATACATTGACCTAGTAGTTTTGTATTTCTCGACATCAAGGAACATGATCAGAATTGTTTGTTGAGGCAGATACTCAAAAATATCAGTTTGAGTGAGCATAAAAAATGAAAAAAGTGAGTTTACCGCTTTGTAGTGAACTTGCAGCCTCATACCAGTCAAAATTTATAAATTATTAAAACGTCCATCTAAAAATCCAATAACAGCATTATAATCACTCTCATAATTTTTAGAGTGAGAAATTTACTCAACATTACCCATATTCTATTAAAAGTGTGTACCAAAAAATATGTCTCTTGAGAATTCAGTTTCAAAAAGTAAGAGACCTCTCAGCACGGTAAACATAAGACAGGTAAGTCCACTTGAAAGGGGACAGCTGCTCGAAACCGTTAGACAAGCCAGCCAATAGGAGACGTTTGAGCTGACGCGTCACCACACCCATACCACGTGACCCACACCACACTCGCGGCAGCGATGCCCTGGCTGCCGTACGTATGATTGAACCATGGCAGGAACTGCCGGGTTTCCGCACATACGTATTGAAAAATATTTTAATAGTCTGGAAACTATGATACTGAATAACTTTGATAATCTCGTATGCAATGCTTAATAGCCACGTAATAATTAAAATTTGTGTGCATACTGAGCAAAACCTTCATGTTTATCAATGCAAAGCTCCGTTTGGGATTTGCATACTCATTGCAATTCTAAAATTCAGATGTTTTTTTCCGAGTGTTTAAAGGATAAATCAAATGAAAGTCCTTATGATGTTGCTTTATATTTTAGAAAGAAACACAGAGTTCATAGTTCGTCAACGTAAATCAACCACAGGATTAAATTAGTCTGGCAAACAATGCTTTCCGCTTCAAGAATAATTATTATTATTAAATAAGAAAGTTTTAGCCTCCCTTAATTGCACGACAAAGATGTTCTAAGAGAGGAAGGAGGAAGGCACTATTTAGTATGGAGTTGAGGGAACGCGGAATCTATGCACAAGGTGCACAGAAACAGGAAGCTAAGAAAGAAGTTCATGAAACGAGAAAAAGTTGAAGAAAGTAGTAGGTGCAGAAAAACAGGACAGCAGTGAACCGAAAAAAGATGGTCCGTAACAAAACAAAAACCTATTTTACTACAACAACAGGAAGCCTACCTAACCTTTAGCTCGGGCCCTCACATAGTCCCCTTGGGAGTGCTGATTCCCATAGATACAATATACCTGTATCGCCCTGAGGAGTTTCGCTTCAAGAAAGTCTTCAATTCTTTTAGAATACTTGTTGAACGATATGCATAGGAAGCAGGATTAGTTTTTTACGATGTCCATCATCTTTAATGCACATTCATTTCAGAATATATATATATATATATATATATATATATAAGAATAGGCTCCTGAAGTACAAATCTTTCTCTTGCACCTCTTTCATATATATATATATATATATATATATACATATATAATATATATATATATATATACATATATATATATGTATATATTACAGGCCTCGTATAAATTCAAATTATAAATTATAAGAATAGGCTCCCGAAGTACAAATCTTTCTCTTGCACCTCTTTCATAATCTGCTGTGCTGTCTTTCTCTTACTTACCGATTTTTTCAGACGATTTTTGAATAATCACCGCTACGTCATATTGCGTTATAAAGAACGTGTTAGCTTAGATTATTTAATTTTCTAATTGCTCTGTACATGATCAACGTCCAAATAGTTGAAAATTTGAAAAACGAGCATTGTTGAACTAAAAGTATAGCTTTGAGTAACTCCAGGAATATTGGCAGTATTGCTGTAGTCATTCCAGTAGCTACACTTTTCCCAGTTAAAATTCCTCAATACAGTAAAACATGCATATTACATGGAAAAAGTAGCCTTACATCCATATTTGTTCGATGAATACATTATTGTAGCAATTACATATTGAACACTACGTCCTTTAATTAATAAATATACACATATATATATATAAATATATATATTCAGTAATTACCGGTATGAGGGCCTGCACGATTTGAGGGACGTTTTCAGCACGAAATGAAGTACCGACCTCACGATATCAAGTACCCCTAAGAATATTCCTAAAAACAGGATTTAGTGGGCTCCTCATTTTACGGTTACTCGCGTAGTATACTAGTAGAGTAAACGTAGTAAACAGAACTTCATAACAAGATGAACTCTCAGGGTAACTTTTACTATACTCCAATATGAAACATAGCGAGAACCCTAATCAATTCATTCTGTTAAAGAGGAAAAACTAAGACAAAGATAAGAGCTAGATTAAGTTATGGCACTTTTCAAACAATGTAAAATTTAGAAATCCTGAGTTCAACGCACTGACTAGGTCGCGCCCGCCAAAAAATGTATGCGCTAATATCAGTACATTTTGAATTGTTACTTCCCTAGCGTTTAAGATATATTATTTTGGTCGTAAAGTGCAAAATAAAAGAACATCTATTCTCTCATTGGTGATAAAGAAGCCTGACGCTAACACATCAACTAATGAATGTTAGAGATTTCATCACATATGCAGCACTTTTTTTGTTTGCCTCCGAAATTTTTCCTGTCAAATAAGACATACAAGTATAATGCTTCATCAATACCGATTTTTTTCCAGTTGCGGTGGTGATAATTAGATAATTTTTAAATATTAAACGCTTAACAAAACTGCATTGCGACATCTGGCAACTCAATGTAGTTAGATGATCTTACGACTTCTGGCAATTAGATGAACTGGGGAGTCCAGGGCTGCCACTCATACATATTTAATAGATAGATCTAGGTGTTTTTGCTCAAGCCTGGATGTAAAATTTGGAATCTAGATAATAGCTACAAATCTAGGTATTTTTTTCAGTGTGCTAGATATTTTCTAGCTAGAATTACAATCAAGCCATGTATATGATATATTACTGTAAATTCGATTTAGGAATTCACTCTAATGGTTGGTGACAACTTCCTTCTCATTATATATGTTAATTTGCTTAACCAAATTGTCATTTTGCTTAACCAAATTGACATTTTTATCATGTTATGTTCAGTTCATTAACCACACCAAGACGGCTATTTCAATGTTTTTGTGCTGCCATAGTGTAACTTCTAATTGTGATAGAACGGTTCATTAGTGGAAGCATAGTCTCCAATTGCAAAACTAGTGATGTCAAAAATCATGGAATAAAATGCATATACATTATAAAATGTATTGTGGCCTCATTTAAACGAAACTGACCGATGATAAGGCAATAATGAGTTCAGTTTATCGTTGGATGGAGGCAATGTTATTTTAATCATGAAATTACTTCGTGTATCATTTGTATGCTGAAATCATGCATCTAATAAAGTGGAATCAACTTACTCAGTAATTGTAAAATTATTAAAAGTGATGCAGAAAGAGTTGTGACAGCCTTGAAACAATTGTTGATAAGTAGGAATTTGAGCATTGATAATCGCAATGCAAGCAATAGAGACTGACAATACGAATGTCATTGTTGGCATCAATAATGGAGTTTGTGCCAAGTTCAAACAAGAAAATTTATATTTAACATTGATGATATGTGTATACCACTCATTCCAGCTATATTTATGTCCTAGACTTCTGGTGAATGTTTCCAGAATTTTTGATCGCAGAAACTCATAATTTGCTTGCGAAATTTTCTTAGACCATGCCAATTCAATTACCTTTAAATATAAGTTAATATTGGTTTACATCCAGTGAAAATTCCACCAGCTTGCAAAACACGGTTGTTGTCCATTCAACCTACTGTAAAAAAAATTGTTGTTCAATGGCAGGATTTGAGAACGCATTTCGAGTTTGCAAGGCAAAGTAAAAATGCTATCCTGCTGATATGTTATTCGAAATATATTCTGATGAGAAAAATCTTGCACTATCATCAAAACACGCAACGTTAACTATCGCATGATGAACTAATAACACTACTTTACGTTCTATGAATGTTGAACACGTTTTACCTCTCAGAAAAATAAAGAAAACTTAATTCGTTCCGATTTATATTTATTTTGATAAATCAGCCTATATGACATGACAATATTTGAAACACTCAGTTTACATAGAAGACAAATGAACGTGAAAAACAATATCAGGTGGCGATGGAAAACCGAGATCGAGAATTTTTTTGCTCAAAAAAGTCAGCAAACATAGAATTTACAAAAAGCGTTTCGAAAAAATTAGAGGCATAGCAAGAGACCTAACAATGTAGTACCCGCGGGGAGCTAGTGTCATACGGCGCACGAGAGGAAGACTGAAAGCAGTTTTCAGCACACGTACATTCAAATGTTTGCGGTCTCGTTCTCTGACAATAATTAATAATAATTGTTTACGCTAAGAAAATAAGCTTAACAGCGATCCGACTAAATGCATTACTTTGCAATGGTAGAGAAATGCATTTCTTACACGTATTAGAATTTTTAAACTTGAAATTCAAGAAAAGAAATCAGATACGTTCTAGAGCATTATAACGGATGCATATATGATCTTCAAAGAACATGTTGCACTTATCAGTACTATGTTATTAAAATCCGCTGAAAAACAACACAGGAAAAATAATAACAATCTTAGTACAGTAAAAGAGGTTGTGCATAAAGACAATTAATGGCACCAAACTGAACAGGAAGAATGCAACCGTAGTAATTAACTAACTATTGTTAAAAACCAATCTTGGTATATGCAGGTTAGTTTTAGTAGCTAGAGGAGTGATATACCATTCAAAGTTATCCACCATAAATTAATCAGGAATCAAACATTATAATTATTCAAAATGAATTTTGTCGGGTTTCGTTCCAGTCCTTAAACAAACACCGACGTCTTTGCATTTGTAAATAAAAATAAAAATTTGCATCTAAGACAATAACGTCAGCCTAGATGGCTATTATTTCAGTGCGTATTTAATCGATTAATCGGAGAAGAAACTACAAGTGTACATAAACCGCGTCAAATGAATGAGTAGGGAAAGCAGCACACGCAGCACTTCTAGCTTTTATATCTATAGCAAACGTCATATACGAGATCGAATAAAGTTTTAAATCATAAAATGAAAATAACGTTTGGACATCCTCAACGTAGTACAGCGAGAACCCTTGCATTTATAATAAACCCTCAAATTTATTCCTTCGTCATAATGAAGCAGACAATAAACTTGAAATAAGGAATGATTACTACTCGTTAGGTGCTCTGTCATGCGGATCAGTAATAATAATAATAATAATAATAAGTTTAGGGTTACGTTTCCACCAGGGTCGCCAGCAACTTGCAACTATGGACCCCCCTAGCTTCAGCTAGGTAATCACACATCGGCTAGGCGATCACATTATGAGCAACGAGACTTGCTACAGACAACTGGATTGATGTTAGTATTATCAGTTCGTGTGGTGTCGAACACTCATTTCAGCGCACATCGGAAATAAGGTAAGTAGTATGACTGTTGGACTCTGAGAGGTCCACAAGTGTGCAGTTCCGTATGCTTGGCATCCGATGACGATAGCTAGCTTGCAGTAATTTGGCAGGGGCACGTATAATTCATATGAGGTCGTACGCGTTGATTCTGTGAAGGTGCGGATCAGTAGTATATTTCACATCAGTTCACGTGCATGCTAATGCTGGAGACAGTTATCTGCCGGTTCAATGAAACATCCTAACACTTCAGTAAATCGAAATACAAAATGAAATATTGAAACATGGTATATGTAACAACGTCTACCCTTTTACATTATACTGTAGACTAAGCATATCATAAAGAGTAACAAATTACAATTAAGTGATTGATAGTCCTCGCTAGTTACTCAGCCATGCGAATCCTTCGTATATTAGGTTCACATGTACTTAACACATCTGTAACACGCACTCCACTTGGAAAAGTAAAATATATATGGTAACACTGAATGACCATGGAGGTACAGGATCGCTTTTTCCCCTTTTTTAATCATACACACTCATTTTAAATTATTGCAATTTGAAACTCTGCATTTAGAGTTGAAACAACTGTTCAGTTGACGTAAGAATTGAAGAAAGGAACAGTGAACGATCGTACGTTGAAAACGTATTTAAGGAGAATTAAAGAGCGTCAAACACGATAGCGAAAATGCAATAGCCAGAAAACTCTTTTGATCATGCAAACACTGAGAATTGGCAAGAAATGTGTGGCACACGCACAGGATATGTTGTTGGGGACTAGTTCAATTTCAGTTCCGGCTAGGATTCATTGAGTCAAGTTGTCCTCGTACCTTTAGTCTTTTCAAACGTCATATACATTATGTGGTGAGTGCCTGCAGTGGGCATCAATTGTACATGGCATCGAGCCTGTGCAGAAAAATTGGTCTTAAACTGATTCCGCTGCGAGCAAATGTAAAAACCGGTCCTGTTGATGAAGCTTACAACAATGTCCGCACTTGGCCCGTTACGCGAGAAGACACGCATCATTTTCTTCAACAAATTGCTCTAAAATCACCTTTGAGACTAACTTCACATTTTATCTCCTGTGTCAGAAACTCCCATGATCTGAATGAAGAAATTGAATACTCTAATGATTATTCAAAACAGCAAAATGAGTTGAATGATTATTCTAAGTTGACCGCCTATCCACGTGAAACCTCCAGCAGCATAAACCGATGTTTGCCTTCATATAACAAACCCTCTCCTCCCCTCTCCTCCCGATGTTTGCCCTCATATAACAAGCCCTCTCCTGCATCCGCCACAAACAACTGCGGAGTGCCTACAAAAAATAGGTTTTCATTGCTATCCAATGCTGATGAAGAGGATGAAAAGCCCCTCTCAGACACGAGTATAAATCAACATCCAATCACATACTCGGAAGCAGTAAAATCAATAGGAAGAGAGAAATCGCTGCAAAATTGCAGTCGACAATCGATGGAAAATCCACTACCCAACGGTATGCACAATCATCATCAGAAAAATATAATTGACACGAGCATTTCTCAGTTCTCTGCAAGTCCCCATACGAGAAATCACCACAGAACAGGAATTCAGAGCCAGAAAAACGTAAATTCCCCGCACCTCTCAGAACCTCTTAATGATGAAAAAAGTGCGAAAAAAAACGTCTCCAGCCCCATTTGTGAACGCATGAATTCCACAATGGATGAATTGAAACGATCATGGAACATAAAACTGATTCCCACCAAAGCCGATGGACACTGCCTCCTCCACGCAGTAGCTCAACTACTTACAAAACAACCAGCATCAAAATGGAATTACAATTCCCTAAAGGCTGCAATCAAAACAGAGAGTAAAGCAAACTACAGCACATATGCTAAGTTTTTTGACAAGAACAGTGGCGACATGCAAAACCTCATAGATAATTACATTAACGAAAAACATTTTGACCAAGCTGCTGTAGACCTTATACCACTAATCATTTCAAATGTGACAGGCCAAAAACTTCTCGTCCTGGATGAAAAAGATCATTGTGTTTTGAAAATATCAGTCGTTCCCATTTCAGAGTTATCAAATAATAACCCTCCACTACTGCTCCATCGTAAAAACGATCACTACAGTGCTCTTGTCACACAAGGCAAAAATCAGACCGGGGTTACCTCATCTTGACAAAGTGCCGCTGCCCAGCCAAATAGTAGACTTTCTTACATAGCAGATGCTGGGCCAAACACCCTGGGCAACTTAGACAAAATCGATAAATCCCCTGAAGATAGTAGAGATAGTAGTAACCTCGCTACCTTTAAAAAGAGTGCTAATATAGGTAAAATCAAAATTAAGCATGTAAATGCTCGAAGCCTGAATGGTAAATTGGATGAAATCAGAGTAATGTTGGTCACTGAAAAAATTGACATTTTGTGTGTCTCAGAAACATGGTTTGATTCACGAACCCAAAGTTCATTTTTTAACATTCCTGATTACGTGTTGTACCGCTACGATGGCGCTAAAACCAGCCGAGGTAGTGGATCTTGTATTTTTGTAAAAGAAATGTACTCAACATCTTCACTACTAGTGAATAAAGTTTGCGAAGGCATTGAAATGGTTTGGTTAGAAGTGCAAATAAATAAACACAAATCAATAATCATTGGCAGCCTTTACCGGCACCCATCGTCTCCCCTAAATCGAACACTAGATTTCATTGAGGAAACCTTCAAAGAAATCCTTCAGGCAAAAAGATCATTCTTTGCTTTCGGAGATTTCAATGTTGACCTAACGGATAAAAACAATCAGCTAAGCAAACTATTGTATAAACTAAGCTTATCACAAATGGTCAAAGAACCGACTCGCATCACTAAAATCTCTGCAACTCTCCTCGATCTAGCAATCACAAATAATCCCACCGCAATACTTAGTACAGTAATATCACCTTCTATTTCCGATCACCACTCTATAGAATGTGAAATTAATATTGCGAAGGAAAGACAAAAATACCGCTTAATGACCTATCGCTCGAAAAGGCACTATTCAGCAGAACTATTTCAAGAAAAACTACTCGATAGGTCTACCGAATTCCAGAAAATGATGCAATCTGACGATGTTGATATCCAAGTGTCAATTTTCAACGGGAACTTCACAGCAGCTCTCGACGAATGTGCACCTTACGTCACCAAAAAAACCAAGCCAAAACGAACTGTTTGGATCACTGACGAAGTTAAAGAGATGAGCAGAATAAAGAAAGCTAACTTGCGAGAGTACAAAAACAATAGATCAAACAGTACCTTATACAAGAGATATAAAGAACATGAAAAAATTCTTCGAAAAAAAATCACTGAAGCGAAACAAACTCACTTCCACCAGGCACTGATAACGGCTAAAAATAACCCGAAGCGAACTTGGGAAATCATTAGTGAGGTAGCCCCATATAAAAATTTAGATCGCATAAGTAATTTTGAAAATCCCTTGGCAACAGCCACGGATTTCAACACATTCTTTTCAAAAGTAGGGGCTCAAGTTTTCAGTGAGGTGTGTACCAATCCAGATGAAACGACAATTGAAAATTCATGCCCCACTGCACCCTCGAGGACTGATGTCAAGTGGAGACCACGCCCTGTCGATTTACCAGAGTTACGAAACATCTTATACTCACTAAAAAACACAAAGGCAGTTGGACATGATGGTATCAGTCTTCAATATATCAAAGACAGTTTCCCTGTTACAGCACCATGGATTCGTCTGATAATTAATACATCAATAGTAACCAATACGTTTCCAAACCAATGGAAACACTCCATTATTAGACCGTTGCACAAAAGTGGTGACCTAAATACAGCATCAAACTACAGGCCCATCAGTCTTTTGCCTGTCATGTCCAAACTACTGGAGAAAGTGGTGACAAATCAACTGTCATTTCACCTGGACGAGTCAAATTTACTCCACCAAAATCAATATGCCTATAGAAGAAATACTAGCACTCAAGACGCTCTGCTCAATATATCTGAAAAAATATACAGTGACATCGATCAAAAGAATGTAACACTCTTGCTACTACTCGATCTCTCTAAGGCGTTCGATAGCGTCCAACATGAAAGACTTCTACGTAAAATACTGAACTTGGGAATAGACACGCAATGGTTTGAAAGTTACTTGTCAAATCGATCTCATGCAGTCCGCATAGAAAACAAATTGTCCCCATTCATTCAAAACAATTTTGGTGTTCCCCAAGGATCCATTCTTGGTCCGCTACTGTTTTCTATTTTCATTAATGATTTCCCTCCAATGCCTTCTAACACACGGATCTCTATGTATGCAGATGATGTTCAAATTGCAATAACAAGTTCTGTATCGGAAATACCACAGACGCAAATTAAAGCCGAAACTTTACTGACTAGCCTGAAATCATGGTACGACCGAAATGGTCTCAAATTAAATGCTAACAAAACACAATGCATCATTTTTGGATCCAAAGATGCAATTAAAAAAACTTCAGATCTTACTCTTGCAGTTGGAAATGATAAAATTAATGCATCAGAAAAAGTTAAAAATCTAGGTATCTGGTTCGATAGAAATATGTCCTTCAAATCTCACGTTGAGACTACTTGCAACAAAATCTACGGAACTTTAATGTTTTTTCATCGAATAAAAAGTATGCTAGACGAAAAATCCAGATTATTAGCCATTCAATCCCTTGTGTTATCGCGCATTGACTACTGCAGCCTAGTATGGGGAGACTTACCTCAATACCTTCAAAGGGACTTACAAAAATGCATGAATTTTGCAGCCAAGGTGGTATGCAACGGTAATTTCAAAAGACGTGATCACGTAACCCCTCTCCTCAATAAACTCGGCTGGATCCCTATCCAAGAAAGGCTCCTCATGCAGAAGGCCCAATACGTATTCTCCTCGTTATATCTTCCTCAGAGCAATGCTGAGATAGTGCGTTTCCATCCACCCACTGTAACCAATCAAAAACCGAACAGAAACAATAATGTCTTAGTCAACTATCGTTCATCTCACTTAGGGCAGAAGGCTCTGTCCATATCAGGCGCCTTACTGTGGAACAAACTTCCCCTGAGTATTAAAGTCCCTCAAAGACCGAGAGAATTTAAAGCCAAAATAACTCGTCATCTTGTGTCTCAATAATAATCCTTAGTTACAGAACATACTGAATGAGTACTGACGAATCTCATTTACCTGGTATCTCCATTGCTGAACAATCTCCCTCGCTCATTGTGTTATAATTCAAGACATCAAACAACAGTTTTGAAGTATGCGTAGGTATTATGATTTGACCGCCTATACGTTGTCATTTGCAAACATGCTTACTTGTATATGTGTGTACGTATATAGGTGTATGTGCGCATATGGGTGTGTATATGTGCACGTACAACTGTGTGCACTAGAGTAGATGAACCAGTCGAAGGTGCATTTTATGTCATTCCTCTCCGTTTCTGTGCAAGCATCAAACTAGACCGTCATGGTACCTATGTGTGTGTGTGTTGATCAATTACAGACATTCTGCACCATATTACAAAGATAATGTATTTTTTCTAATATGAAATTGTAAAGCATCCATGTAAAAAAAAAATAAATTCGTTGTGTGATCATCCATTTATACTGCAGTAATATACTTATTCGGCCTATAGTTATATGCTTATAATAATGTGATACCTATGTTTGTTTATCAATTGACGACAATTTGCGCCATATTTCAAAGATAATGTGATTTTTTTTTTCTAATATGAAACCATTATAGGACATTAAGGTTTTCTTTCTTATTCACGTCCCACAATCGTTTTCATGTTTCTGACTTAAGTAGACTGTTTTGTGCCACTATTTTTAGTACGAAATTTTATAAAATTCATGCTATAATAAAAGATATTTTCTCCGTTTCCCTCGATTGGAATTCTGGTTTATACTGACTAGTTTACGCTAATATTTGCGCACATGCTTACTTGTGTAAATGTGTACGTGTCCACGCTATGCGTATGACACTCTGTAGAATGCGTATGTATTGCCTCGATGTATAGAAATGCATTTGCGTATGCTTACGAGTCAGGTGTAAATATGTGCGTGGGTATATGTGTGCATGTGTATGTGTAAATATTTACATGTATACGTGCATATATGTGTGTACTAGACTGACAACTAGCATTTTTACTAGAGATAATGGTCTTTTTTTCAGTGCACTCTCAACTTGTAACATTACCTAACTCGTCATATCTTTAGTATTGTAAAGCATTCATGTAAAAACTATACATTTGTTGTGCGATCATCCATTTATATTTAAATAAAATGCTTGTTAACTAATGACCGTTATGTTAAAATTGTTGAATCAGAAATACAAAACCTATAATCTTCTTGGTCCCCTTGCTTATATGTACACACGTGTGTGTCCATGTTAACGAAACCGGTGTTTTTCGTAACCTGGGCACACACATGGCCGTAAAACGCGTGTATATATATGTGTGTGTGTGTGTATGTGTGTGAGTGTGTGTATGGATATATGCACACATGCATACGTATATGTACATATGTGTGTATGTGGGTATATATTTATATATATTTTTCTTTTTTTTATGCTTCCTCAAAATGACACTTGTAAACATTGACCGAAACAAGCGATTTCATATATTATTTCCTGGCGTCAAGAATTGCGAAGTCTTATGTCATGTACATGTAAACTGTCAAAAGTGTTTTCACCCCACAATGAAAATGCATCGTCCATGAAATTGTGTTATCTCTTACAATTTTCATTACATGTATTATCAGATGTAGATTAAGCTAGATTAGGAGTTCATTGCCCTCAATCATTTCTTTTGACTAGTGACACGAGTTTTTCAATACTCGTGTGTGTGTATCATCTAAGTGTATTAATTTTAAGATATTTTAAAAACCAATGATGGTACTTTTGTACCATCTCTATTGGAAATAAACCATTTTTTTTTCTTTTTTATGTGTACATATATGTGTATATATTTACATGTATGTGTGCACATATGTGTGTACTAAACTGACAACTAGCATTTTACTAGAGATAATAGTCATTTTCTGTTCACTCTCAACTTGTAACATTACCTAACTCGTCATCTCTTTATTATTGCAAAGCATTCATGTACCAACTAGACATTTGTTGTACGATCATCCATTTATATTTAAATAAAATGCTTATTAACTAACGACCGTTATGTTAAAATTGTTGAATTAGAAATACAAAACTTATAATCTTCTTGGTCCTCATGCTTATGCGTACATATATATATATATGTATCTGTATGTGTGTGTGTATGTATGTATGTATGTATATGTGTACGTATATATATGTATATGGATTTGTATTTATATATTTTTTTTTTTTTCATGCTTCCTTAAAATGACACTTTTGAACATTTGCCGAAACAAGCGATTCATATATTATTTCCTAGCATCAATAATTGCGAAGTTTTATGTCATGTACATGTAAACTGTCAAAAGTTTTTTCACCCCACAATGAAAATGCATCGTCCATGAATTTGCGTTATCTCTTATAATTATCATTACATGTATTGTCAAATGTAGATTAAGCAAGATTAGGAGTACATTGCCCTCAATCATTTATTTTCGACTAGTGACACGAGTTTTTCAATACTCGTGTGTGTGTATCATCTAAGTGTATTAATTTTAAGATATTTAAAAACCAATGATTGTAATATTGTACAATCTCTATTGGAAATAAAGTTTTTTCTTTCTTTCTTTCTTTCTTTCAACTGCCTACTATTGAAAATTTTCAGACGAACCACTTTATACTGGTTCTCAAGGGACAGATGTTCTATCGTCTGCATATTGTTTTCGTAAAAGGAATTTATATATTTTTTCCTTGCTTGGAAGCCTTCCCTGGGCCCCCGAGCGATCCAGTGTTATTTCTGGGCTGAAGGCAGTCTCAATATTCATCGTATCTTCTGTAGACCATCGGAGTCTAAGCGATTTAGACTGTTTCACGGAAGAGGGAGGCGGTGATCTTGCATCATATAACTTTCTCCGGGCAGTTGGCTTTCGTTTCTTTGTTAGTTGATGAGCTTCATCAGAGGAAGTTCCGCTGTCGCTGCCAATTAAGTCCACGGAATTTGAATCTGACGATGATCTTGATTTCAAATCGAATGCAGTAACTTCATCGTCAGTTTCGCTAGACGATGAGGATGCAAGTACGGATGCGGATGACTGACTCGAATTGTAATCAGAGCACTCCATTGCATCATTCCTCGTGTTTTTGTTAGTTTGTTCACCACGGTTGAGGCTCGTATTGGCCTCGGGTTCGTCAGAGTCAGAAGATTGAGATTTGTCGATGGCGTGTAAGGCTAGCCCAGGCTCTAGTACATTGCCCAAAGCAGGGCATTGATGTATGTTCTTGTTAATATTTGCCGAATGGCCGAGGAAACTGTAAAATTTCTCCCTCTCAGCGGGGTTCACATCAAACTGGGCGTATAGGGTACTCACCCTGTGCCTATTTTTGGTCGCTGTTATTGTGGTTGGAACTCCAGCACTAAGGCTGCTAGAAGAAATTTCTACAGTTCCATCAACAGCTGACAAAGAACCGCCCGTGGCTGTAAATAGCGAGGGGTTTTGTTCATTGACGCCGGCGGCAGCACGTGCTGCGGGACTGCGAATATAGTTAAGGGCTGGAATGGCTGTTTTCGGATGATTAGGTTAATAGTTAGTTTAAGCCTCCCTATCCTCAACAAATGAGATCAAGAGAGGAAGGAAGAAGGCACCATTTAGTATTGAGTTAAGGGAATGCGGAATCTATGCAAAAAAGGCATAGAAACAGTAAGATGAGAAAGAAGCTCATGAAACAAGATCACAGTTGAAGAAGAAACTAGTAGGTGCTGAAAAAACAGGACAGCAGTGTACCGAAAAAAGATGGTCCGTGACAAAATAAAAAACTTATTCTATTTCAACAAAAAGAAGGCCTCCCTAAACTTTAGCTCGGGACCTCACATAATCCCCCTGGGAGCGCCAATTCCCATAGATACAATAGTTGTATCCCCCTGAAAGGAAGCTTTACAAGTAGGACATATGACTATTTCTTTGATTTTTTATTTGCTTTCTTTTCCGTAATTATCTTTTTGCCAGTCTCAAGTTCATTTCCGACGTTGCCTCAACATTATATTCATAAGTTCCGTGTTTGCAGATTTTGGCACAGTGGGCTTAACTTGGCCAAGTCTTGCACTTCACTTGTGTGTTCTTTGACGTCCCAGTCTTGTGAATAGGCAGGAACAAAACGGACACGGACGTTGGGGCTCTGTTAAGGGAGGAAGTATGACGAGTTAGACGTTTTGATGACTGTTATAATAAATATGGGAATACATACGAGCCTGACCGAATCATAGAGTTTCAAAAATGGAATGATATTATTTAGTTAAGTTAGTAAATGACCTTATTAAGCGAAATAAATCATCTTATTGAAAGGAATGAATCATAGGAATGATTTAGGGAACTATCTACCCAAAAAAATGCCACTGTTAAATCATTATCAATTCTGCCTTGTTTAGCTCATGGTAAAGAGACTTTTCTTAGGAATCAAACGATGTGCTCTGCTGCCTTACATATGTGTTCGTTCGTCAGCTACAGCTGGCGAAAGACCAATTAAATGCGCACTTGCAAGGCCAAACAGGTGAAGAGTCTCAGGCTCTCATGAAAACTTGAACTTATTGTCGTTGAAAATGCTACTCCCAGTTTTCGAGGTACAGGAATGACAGTCATACTATTCGATAGGGACTTAAAAAGAACCATGGAAGCATTTGAGTAGATTTTTGAATGAAGATTTATCAACACTTTGACTGTGACGTGCGCCACCGGTGGTACACGGAGGTAATTTTCAGAATGCTACTGACCTGCCAGTAGTCGCAAACACAATTTTCATAAATATTTAATCAAAGCGAAATGAGGGCACGATCTAGTTCGTGTTTGGTATTTTCCAAATAGCTTACTACAATTGGCATTAAATTTGAGTTTGATGTTGTACTTAATATTTTGTAGTCGCAGTCTAAGTGTTAAGAAAATTGTTTGAGAAATAAACAGAATATATTTGATAGGAGAGCAATGTTTGAAAAAATATTTCAAAAATTCAAAGAATCTAACAGTCGCTATTACGCTGCAATATTTCTTTAGGTAATACATTTAGCAATCTATAAAACATAATGCCGGTTTTGTACCTTCAAAATTGTAGGAGTATCATTTTCCGAATATCCATTTTTATCGCTTTATTCTGAGAAAATAAAGTTTTTGAAACAATTATAAAAACACCGAACAAAAATCGCTGCATGATTCCACACGTGTTGTGAAAATTTCAGAAAAATCAGTCGCGAAATGACAACTTTCTTGGATAGACGGTAAATTTGGTGGTTTGAAAAAAAAATGGAAAAAATGTAAATTTGGTGGTTAAGACGGCGGATAACAAATTCAAATGTTCGAGACGCAAAGATAAAGTCTCCGTTCGCAAAAACTATTGAGTCCTACCCTTGATGGCCAGACTAAGTTTCGTTGAAAGTTGTCTACCCACTTGTGTACGTACTTTACATAATCGTTGATCACTTCTAAAGAGCGCTAGTACGAGTTATAGTTGGAACATAAAAAGCCTTGTGTCCCTTCTCCCTCTTATGACGATAGTGATACTTAGATAGCATTTAACAGAAAATTAACACTATCATTAGAATTTGAATTAGATAGAATTATACATTGAAATTGCAACGATCGAAAATGAGCAAATAGAGATTAATAAATTTAAATTAAGTGAACTTACGCTTAGATGTTCTCTGATAAAGAGATGTCTACGGGACCGGTCCGACGACCGCTCCTGAAACTTGTGGGGAATTTCCATCACTCACTTCTGTGCTCGAAATCTGCGAATCACTCCCGCGCTCGAAATCTGCAATAAAATGAAAGTGATGCGCATATAACGCAAAATAATGTAGGTCTACATAAATATGTTATGGTCTGATAATGCCGCTTAGATTAGATTAGTTGATAGTTTTAGCCGCCCTACCCAGCAACAAATGCGAGAGGAAGGAGGAAGGCACCATTTAATATGGAGTTGTGGAAACGCGAAATCTACGCAGAAAAAGCATAAAAACAGTAAGTTGTGAAAGAAGATTATAAAACAAGACCTAAGTTGAAGAAGAAAGTAGTAGGTGCTGAAGAACAGGACAGCAGTGAACCGGAAAAAAGTGGTCCTTAACATAACAAAAATAAAACATTTTATTTCAACAAAAAGAAGGCCTACCTACCTACCTAACTCTCAGCTGAGTCCCTCACCTTGTCCCCCTGGGAGCGCTAATTCTTATAGATACAATACTTGTATCCCCCCGAGGGGCTACCTGCCGCTTCTGGGTGTATAGCCTCGTAGTTCACGTCATTGGAAAATGAGAATTTTTTATGTTGCGCAAATGCCAACTGAGATGGATTATTCTTCTGCGACAAGTAGAATAGTAAAGAGTAGTAATAAGAAGAACTTGAAATAAATTAGGTAAAGTGATTAATAATAGTTTTCGTCATGATTAAAGCCCGGACTTTTGCCATAAATGCCTAAAATGCCTAAAGAGCCATATGTGCATATAATGCCATAAATGCCTTCATAACGCCATAAATGCCTTCATAATGCCATAAACGTCTATTTATGCTGCTTGTGTAAGATTTATTATTTCTAGAATATTGTAACCCAACATAACTAGTATATACCATCAGTAAAAATTCCTAAAGAGAAAAAGTAATCGGGAGCTGCATGTAATTGGTTATTTGGAAGTGACCGCATATACGGTTCGAGTTGCGGGTGATAACATCATTGTACGGAGCGATGTGAGCGAAGTGTGCGAGGCTTCGCCCAGAGCAAAGCGTGTGTTAATAACGCGGTCGTTGATAGGTTAAGTTAGTTGTTTTAAGGTTTCCGGTTATCATATGACGATGTGTCAACGATCGTAAGGTGTGACGTTTTTACGTTAGCCGGATTTACTGTGTTTTTTACGGTGGTCGTTGTTACATGAATCCAAATAATAACCCTAACGGAAATTTGATGATTAATGTGTTCCCAGTTGATTTTGTCACATGTGTTTTTAAACTTTTTTTCACTCTCCCCATTTTTTTCACTCTCCCCATCTTTCAAGATTACTGCTACTAACTAGTATAAAATTAGTTCAATTGCCATCCATTCAATGCCTAAAGCTAAACAAACAGATGCAGCCAAGATTCTTGGTTACATAGCAGAATACGGCGAAAATGATTTTCTTGCGTTGCAAACAATATATTATGCTGCAATGAATGCAAGACACTGAGAAATGTGAAAAAATATATTTTGCGCACCAACCCTACGGTCTAAGCGGCACCGACAAGACGACCTGGAAGTCGACACTTCACAACCTTCTGGAAGTGCGGCCAGTTTTGCTAACGCGTCTACTGTTCAGTATTCGCCTAACTTGGACCGTACGTTTAAAGAGGACTTGTGCAAGACTTTCATTGATGCTAACATACCCTTGGGGAAATTGACCAATGAAAGACAGATTATTTCTCGAAGAATATTTCGGAAAGAGCATCCAAAATAAATGAACTCTGAGATAATACTATGTACTCGTAGATAAAACTACTCTAAAACCATAGATAAAATAAATAAAAATTCGTGATAAAAACATCTCAATTTCAATTGATGAAACTACTGATCCACTGGGAAGACATTTAGTGAATATGATTGTAGGTACCTTAGTAGCGTCAGATGAACAAAGCATGCATTTACTAACAACAGAGTCTATTTCGTCAACCAACAGTTCAAATATATCCTAGGTATTCACCACTTCTGTTGCAATACTATGGCGGGATGGCATCAAGTATAACAAAGTACTTCTATTTGTTACGGGTGCCACTTCGTACATGAAGAAAACAGTTAGAACTTTGCAGGTTCTGTTTCCTCGCATGATCCATTTTACGTGTTAAGTGCATGGATTTCATAGAATATCCGAAGAAGTTCGCTCGCTGTTTCAACCTGTGGACAGTTTGATTGCAAATGGCAAGAAAATTTTTCAAGTCGCTTCACATTCGTGAATATGCCCCAAGCCTGAGCGTACCCCCACAACCAATTATCACGAGACGGGGAACGTGGTTATCAGCTGTTTTTATTATTCTTCCTACTTCGAAGCTCTACAAGACATCTTCAACACTTTGGATACTGAAGACGTTGCCTCCATACGCATTGTTCAGGAATTGATATGTAATTCTAGTTTGCAGAACGATCTCTCTTTCATCGAAACACACTTTCAAACGCTACCGCAAACCATGCAAGCGCTAGAAAAAAGGAACATTCCGCTGCATTATGCTTTAGATTTGGTTGATAACACTGTAGAAAAATTGAGGAGCACTCCCGTAGAAAAAGGCAAACACATAGCTAAAAAATACCATAATGTTTTTATTCTAATGTTAGCCTACGACAGATGAAAGATATTGCACACGTCCTTAACGGAACAAATGTTCAATGCGTTGTTAATCTTTCACCGAGCGATGCAGCATGTTTCAAATTCTCCCCCGTAACATCTGTCAAAGTTGAAAGATCATTCTCGAAACTTGAGCATATATTCTCGGATCGACAGTTGAGTTTGACCTGTGAAAACGTAAAGATGCTTGTAACAGTGACGAATAACAATGTATTATAAAAGTTTTTGGTTGTATCTATAAACAATGTTTATGTATTTTCAATGTTGTTGAAGTTAAAGTTATGTTACACGCTACTATAAAGTTCATTCCATGTTACAAAATAATATTTGTATTACATATGTATAATGAATTTCAATTGTTAAAAATGTTTTCTCGTGAACAGTGCAGTAAATACAATACATTTAATTCGTTTAATTCTTTCCCTTTCATACCTTAAAACACATTTTTACGATAGTGCAGAACCGGCTGATTATCAGGGAAAGCATGACTTGTTCAATTTCAAATAGCCTGCATTGCATGTCTCAAATGCCTACGAAACTGCCATAAATGCCCATGGATAGTGCCATAAATGCCTACAAATACTGCCATAAGCGCCTATGGTTAAGTGCCAAAAGTGCCTATGTTTTAGTGCCATAAATGCCTTTTTATAAGTGCCTAAACGTCCGGGCTCTAGTCATAATGGGTGTAGAAAAGGTGTCGGGACTAACGAAATCGGTCATGTGGGAAAGAATAGTGCATTATTAACATCGTTAATATCCACTTTTAAAAGGCCAAAATAATTACAATTTAACGTAATGTCTTACTTAGAAACGATTCAACGGGAGCATGTTATTTATGCAAAATATATCCTAAATCAATGTACTTTATATAAAAGAGTAGTATCGTAACTGACCTGTTGTTACAGGAGCACCAAGGATCTGAGGTTCTCGACGAGGTGATGGTTCGTCCTCATCAAGAGGGATGGGTAGTGGTGAACCTGAGGTGTTTAAATAATTAGTACGATGGCGAGAAGTGAACATATTTCATCCACATGGATGCATACAAATGTGTAGATGCTATGGACATATCTTTCCTCCGCATGAATGATAATTTATTGGTCATGACCTTACCACTGTAATGGTACTCGCTGGGATTCGAGCTACCAGTTTGAAGTTACTTATAAAATTGAAACACGAGATGATATATGGTGCATGATAAATGCCCACGTAATAGGACATAGGTAAGTTCATGATAAAAGTAATATTATACTTTTACCATGAACTTACATTAAATTTCTGTGCGCTAATTGCCGTACTCCGCGAAGACTTCGTGGACTTGCATACTTGCATTATGTCTTTGGAAGAGTAGAAAAAATGAAATTTCTCTCCTTTGCACATACCAAGGCGAATGCGGGTGTTGCATAGTTTTTGCTTGCATGGATGTATTTAATGTAGCAGTTTGCAGCAGCTGCAACGATCCTGGAGAGGTATTGTATTTGTTGACTGATTGATTATAAGAAAGTTTTAGCCTCCCTTTACCTCGACAAAGATGTTCAAAGAAAGGAAGGAGGAAGGCACCATTTAGTATGGAGTTAAGGGAACGCAGAATCTATGCAAAAGGTGCACAGAAACAGTAAGGAAAAAGTTCAAGAAGCAAGAATTATTATTATTATTATTATTATTATTATATAAGAAAGTTTTAGCCTCCCTTAATTGAACGACAAAGATGTTCTAAGAGAGGAAGGAGGAAGGCACCATTTAGTATGGAGTTGAGGGAACGCAGAATCTATGCACAAGGTGCACAGAAACAGGAAGCTAAGAAAGAAGTTCATGAAACAAGAAAAAGTTGAAGAAGAAAGAAGTAGGTGATGAAAAACAGGACAGCAGTGAACCGAAAAAAGATGGTCCGTAACAAAACAAAAACCTATTCTATTTCAACAAAAGGAAGCCTACCTAACCTTTAGCTCAGGCCCTCACATAGTCCTCCTGGGAGCGCTAATTCCCATAGATACAATACCTGTATCCCCCTGAGGGGCAAGAAGCAAGAAAAAAGTTGAAGAAAGTAGTAGGTGTTGAAAACAGACAGGAGTGAACCGAAAAAAGATGGTCCGTAACAAAATGAAAGCCTATCCTATTTCAATAAAAAATGCCTATCTCTCAGCTCGGGCCCGCACATCTTTTCCCCCTGGGAGTGCTACTTCCCATAGATACAATAGTTACATCCCCTGAGGGGTAACTTTGTTGATTAAAGATTTCATTGCCATAATGGCTAAGTGAAACACATTTGGAGGGCAAATATGCAGAGTGTCCTAACCCATCAGAGGTCAAAACTGGAGATTGGATTTAGTGATAATTTCACCTCATAGTGACGTAGCTGTCTTTCAGGCGCAGAGTGGCCTAGTTCCTAGTTCAGTTCCTAGTTAGTAACTTAGCTAGTAAAGCCAATTTAGCAACCCTACGGTAAACAATACGTCTCTAACTTCAGTTTCCTATAATTCTATGTTTTGTGGGTTATGACACTGGAAATTTACCCTCCGTTTGAAGATACATAGTTAATATTAATAAAGGGCTCATTTGAAGAAATATTGAACAGGTCAGTACATTGTAACTTATGTTAATTACACGTTACCTTTACCATGCTTTACTGTGATGCACGGCGAATCAACGAGCACATCATGATCTTCTTGTACACGCCGAGACTTTCTGTATCGCCGACTGTTGCGGTCCATCGTTGACCAGTCATGGAATTTGCCCAAGGTTAACAAAATCTGCAAAATTTTTGAGGTTCAGTTCATGCATTTATTTCAGAATAAGTTGCATTATTATTTTGAACAATATAATATATTTTTCCAGTGGGGTATAATTAATTTATTATTTTTTCACACTGAATAGCAAAATTATGGCATTGATAGTTTCTCACTGTGGTAGTAGGTGAATTTTTCATATATTTATATGTCAAAAAAAAATGAAACTTCTCTTCTTTCCTAATTCACAATGTCTATATGAAGTAACGGTTATTATACTATGTGAAATGTTTCATAGAATTATATTTTCATTTCTACCAACAAGGATCAGAATATTTTCAACCATTCAAGTTGATTTCCAAATTCTGGGTAGTTACAACCTAATCTAACAAATTGTTTACAACCTTGGACGTGAAATGAATGTGTTAATCATTCATCAGATGGCTATAATTCTGCAAGCAAAATATTAAAATATAATAGCATGATGTTACAACAATGAATGAGATTACTCAGTTT
Organism: Morinoia aosen; assembly: GCA_030386875.1. NCBI lineage: Eukaryota > Metazoa > Arthropoda > Malacostraca > Amphipoda > Talitridae > Morinoia > Morinoia aosen. The sequence goes on along the minus strand of CM059576.1, from coordinate 14,529,270 downwards.
ATAATTTAAGATAAAATAGAAATTAGCTATATAGGAAATCTAGTGATTTTTCATTTCAAAATGATGCAACTGTGTTACTACGTTTTACGTCCTTTGGCAGCAAAAAATTACAGCCTACTTTTTACTAAATAGATCTTGTCCAAATGCCCAGATGTAAGTAATTGGCCAATGATGAGTATTTTGAGTCAATAAAAGACGCAATAACATAGGTTAAAAACAATTCAGAGTTTGTTAATACCTAAAATATAGAATCAAATACCTAGTACTAAATACAGCAACCAACGCATAATGCAAAAATATTATGCAAATTCTATATGTACTCCTTCCTAAATGGAGTTCAACAAATGTTGGGCAAAGACCGTGTCTTAACATCTTTCAACTATCAGAGCAACAGTTCATTATATGCAAAAAAATAAACTGACTAGAAATCTAGTACACACACGGGGATTGTTAGATACCCTTACAGAATATTTTCCTACACTACAACAAATGTCTGGTTCTGGGAGAACTAAATTTTTAGAAATCTTCATACTCTTTAAACATTTGTACATTCCTTTTCAATTTTTAGTGCATTAGTCCACTTCATAATTTTTAACTACCTCAACAAGTAAAGTAAACCCCCTGAGGCAAAGTTGAATATTTTTTACTACTTTACTACCTGGTGGACTAAGTGTTATAGCCTTTTATATATTATTTGATTTTTAAACATAGTAAATTGATTTTCACATATTTAGATTGTTATATAAAATTGAATGTTAATATGAATTTTATTTGAGGGGATTTGTTGGTTCAGATGGATAATGGAGAGCTAAATCCTGAAAAATGAAATTATAGTTACCAAGTTAATAAATTTATTATAAGAAACATTTGCATGGTGACAAAATAACCATTTGTGGAGTTTTTAGCTTAATTGCTGAAGTGAATCTAAGATTTTCTATAATACTTATCATGTTAATATAGTGTATTTCATTAGATTTCATAAATGTTGAATGAATATTACATCAATCTAGAGAGTGAAGCAATACACAAGGGTAATCATGAGTGAGAACTGATATTTTTATATGTTTCTATACCTAGAATACAGAATATTTTTGCAAGTAAGGTTGGAAATGATTCTTCATGCTACTTTATAACCATTATTCAGAAGGAAGTGATGGTTTATAACAGAGATCTATCAATGTATTATTCTAAATATTTCTTTTCAATTTTTTCAATAAATCATAACGTTCTTTGTTGTTCATTCTGAAATCATTGATCATTGTCTGTATATAATATTAATATATGTTTAAGAAGTTAATATATTTGCAATATATGATGAATGTTTACTTTCAACATTTCAATACTCATTGATCAGGACATAGCTTACGAGGTATTATTTTGCTAATATGGTAAATTAGATCACCACCCATGATTTGTTTGATTTTAGTGTCGATAAGAGCAATAATATTTTGAATTAGTACTAATTATATTAAATAAGGTTGTAAAAAGTGAGGTATTTGTGAAGGAGAGGACAATAATCTATATCCCCAATATTTGCTGCTTGATTATTGGTAATTAGATGGAAATGAAAAATTTTTCATCTATGCCCTTTCTGTTAAAAATGAGTATTTAATAAGTTATAGCTGTAGGTTACCCGCCACAATTCTATTCTTTGTAGCATAGGGAAAATCTATTTAAGGGGAGGAATCTTAATGGACTCTCCCTTCTGGCGGCTGCAATGCGCTTGAATTATTGTTACTTTAGGTTACTTTAGTTTAGATTAGTTCAGTAACGTTACATAACGTCATTACTATAACTCGTTAAATACTCATTTGCGACGGAAAGTGCATAGATGAAAAAAATTTATTTTGATTTAGTAACCTATATCCAAGCACCAAAAACTGGAAAATCGATTATTGTCTTCTTCACAAATACCGAGGTTTTAATTAGGCTCAAGATGTTTATAAATGTACTTCATTTTGTTTAAATTATGTTATTTTGATATGAAGGAAAAATCGAGAGAAATATGCTATGTTGATATAAGCAGGAGGTGAAATTTTATACTGCAAGTTTTTATAAATTATAAATAAATTATATAAATTTGTAAATCAAGTTGCTTGTTGGTAACTTTAGTCAAGAAAAATTCTCCATGAAACAATTCTGCAAAAGTATAACAAAATTGCTATTAAAGCCATTGCTAATAGAATTTAAATTTGTTGCAGGTATTATTTTGTTATCTATAACGGCTAATTTTGTAGGTGGATTTTTAATTGTTTAACTATATCAATTTCTTATTTGATTGCATAAAGTCATGATGTAGAACCATTCATGACTTATTCACTTTTCAATTCAAGTTTTATCATAGTTATATCATGGCATATAGTTATTTGAATTCCTTGCCTAAGATGATATGAACATGGGCTTCCTATTTCTTTCAATAAATTGTGATAATAGATCACGCTACACGATTAATTTACATACATTAAAATGTGCACAACTGTATGTAAACTTTAGCTGACATTCTGCTGAGTTCAACTACATTCAGATGAATTATGTAACTATATTAACAACATTACAATATGGGTAAATGGTAAGAAAAATAACTGAAAAATAATGCACTCTCAATTCACAACAGATTACATATATATGTTAACCACTTTAACTTAAAGAGATCATAACCTGATAATAAATAAAGCATTCAATTACTTCAATGAAGATAAATTTATAAATTTTAATTAGTAATGATCAAGGAGTTGCTAATCATAACACATTTGTATAATATGTAAATAATTTGTCTATTTATCTAGAAAACTATGATTAATTTTTTATTCCATATTTCAAAATCCATACAAAAACATCTTGTAGGCAGGAACTCCCTACATTGATACAGTATTCAAAAATGTTTGATGAATGATTTTTGAAATGAAATTAATCTTCACAACACAGAATTTAAAATTCAAAGTCTAGGAAGCAATGAATAAGTCAAGTAAATTGCAAGAATAATGATTTTGGCATTGATCAAATTAATATTATCTAACTTTAAATGGACAATATTTATTTTATGTCAGGCAAGGAAATTAATAATTTGGGGGCAAATAATCAATAAAGGAACACATTTAATAACCTTTTACACGAATGACATTCTGCTCGCTGATGCGTTATTTTTGAATAATTGTACTTTGAAGTTGGCGCCGGCGCGCGCGCGCGCGAGCCGTTATTTAGTTAATAAGGGTAGTTAACCCCCTATTACAAACGTAAAGAGGTTGGGTCGTGAGGGTTAGCCACAGTTCTTATAGCGAAAATTATAAATAAAGCTTCTAACCCACCCATTAGGGTGACGACCGCAATCTTGTTTACATCAAATCCAAGATGGCGGCGCCCATAATGGTCGTTTGCCTGACATAAAGTAAATATTGACCCTTTAAATTTTCAATTTAATTACTGCAATGCAGATACACTTAATTAAATGGTTTTGATCTTAGTACCGTCTAGAAGTACAAACGATCATTAAAAACGTTTTTTAGAATTCATTCTACAACACAGAATTCTAAATTCAAGCCCTAATTGCATGACTAATGAGTTTATAGTTTGATCATCAAGTTAGAGTTAACTAATTTAAAATGAAGGGTGTTCAATTAATGAGGAGAAATTTATTTACAGGCATTTAAGATTACGTTTCAAATAGTGTAAATGACTTGTGTATTCCTCACCTGTTATGCTCGAATACTGAATGACACAGACATATTAGGTAAAATTTAGTTCACTTTTATATTGAAATTCACCTACAATCTCAGTCTGATGACTCTGATCTGTTCTGGACCAGGGTTGCCACTTTTGTCTGTGCTAAAATATTTAGAATCGTTTTCAAATATAGCTAGAAATAGCTAGATTCAATAAAACATAATCTAGAAAAATAGCTAAACACAAAAATGAATAACTCTCAATAAGTACTGTGACTATACTATCTGTATCACATTAATCCAGTTGATTCAGTCCAAAGTAGGTAGATTCAACTATATTCTAGTAGGTAGATTCAACATTTGGTTTGCCATCTCTCTAAGGCTCATCTTTTTTCAGTTTGCTGCTGTCATGTTTTTCAGCACCTACTACTTTTTCAACATTACTGAAATATATTATTGTAACGCCCAACAGTTTTTAACTGAAAAATCATTTGATTCGTCCAATAACAAACTAAATTTGGTATTTAGCTCTTCCTCAAAATGAGGACAGAGCACATTCTGAATAATATTCGAGCACTTAGTGCAATGCATTTTCATGTGACCTTGAGTGTAGTGATGTACTGATGTATCGGTATCGGCAGTATCGGTCATTTTTACTGGTATCAGTATCGGCAAAATCCGGCTGACACTTCACCGATACTTACCAATAATACTTATTTTATCATATAAATGATGGTCATCAATCAGGAAAGTAAAAATATAATCAAATTAAGAGCCTATTCATACCTAGTAAATCAGTTAACTAACTGTTGAATTACAGCGTTTAATCAGGCCCAGTAACTGAATTTACCAATTTGAATTCCCGATGAGTCACGTACGGTCAGTAAGTGAAAGCTATGTAGCATGAATACTTTATGAAATTTAAATACTTTCACAGCTAAAGTCGATATAGTTTGACCATATTTCCATATCTTAAATACTGTGACAGGCTAAGTTTCGGTATTTTCACGGGAGTCACAGTATCCACACAAGCTGACAACTGAGGAACTGATCACTGATGTACCCGCGTCCCGACTAATCCCAAGTCCTACTAACTCCCGCGCGGAATCTGTCACACAGACTCAAGTAACTAAACGAGTAACGATCGACGCTCAAACAACGCTTGAACGCCTTTCAAACATTGAATATACGGTCTCAACTGTTGTCATATTTAACGCTTTTCAGCTTCCAACTCATTACTGATGCTTTTAGCTAGAACTATCTAGGGTATTTTAAAAACTATCTAGATTTATAGCTATTAGCTAGAATACCAAATTCGATATCTAGATTGAACGAAAACTATCTAGATCTAGCTATTTTATAGCTAGAGTGGCAACTATGTTCTGGACGCCTTACACCGACTGTTTTTCGCGCCAATGAATACACAATTTCTTTTTCTTCTTCGGTGATCCAGAACGAAATTAAAGTCGATGGCCAAATTTTCGACCAGTCACGCGAACGATCATATGCATGTTCTCTTACATCCTAGAAGCAGGGTCAATTTCTCCAGACTCTAGATTCTGATCTAATGGATCTGGAAACATGAAATTTGTCTCAATTTAAAGCTAACACTTTCCTCTAGCCTTTACAATCACTCAAATTTTTTTCTCAGTCTAGATGAGAGCAGAACTCTTCGGAAAAGAAGTTAGAAAAATGTAAAAAATTTCGCTATTCATTTCATTTGAGTAGAAAGCATTCGAATGGTAATGTTTGAGTGAGATGGTAACTGGTAAGGAATCCAGTACATATGTTCTGTTCCAGACATAAAACAAATTATATAATTTCTCCTGTCATTATATCAAACGATGTGTGCTTAATTCAGGATTTATTGGTTGAAGTAATTACCCTTCAAAAATCATATATAAATGTACAGACGCAATACAAATATAATTATAAAAATTTTTGAAATAAACGTGAAAGCATCGAAATGATGGTGAATAATGACTTCAGCTCGGTACAATTCAATCGTAATATAGGAGGAAACTGATGACTCAACTTTCTCGAAAAAATTCAAGCCCGTATTCTCCTATTTCTTGGTGTTTATTTTATTTCGTCGCTTAAAATGGTACGCATATCCATTGAATGCAAGTGAGATTTCGGTTCAACATAGAGTTCGCGAGAGTCGAAAGTGCAATGTGTGTTGTAACTCTCAAAAATATCGTGCAACCGTAGAGATTTCTTCTAAGCAAGAAGTTACATAATTAAAATGACATGCCAACTAAAAAATTTAAATCTCTCCCGTCGTACAGTATAGAAAGTATAGAGGCCCATCACAATTTTTTTAGCAAAAACACTTAACTTCTTTAGACTTTACCAAGAAAGAAGTGTTTTTCGATTATTTGAAAAAAGTTGCGAAGCATTGAAATTCTAGATTCAAAGAATTCTAATCGTAAGAACAGATTGGGTTCTGATTTTATTAAGACCTACCTTACCTGAGAATACGTTGACCTCTGGCGTAATTTTGATCACCTGTTTACAGTAGATATGGAAAGAAAAGAAGAAGAGTTTACATATCTAATAAAGGCGATATGAAAAATATCATTCGTTTTTGAAATATCTCGAAGTAAGGATTCTAAGCTGACACTTGCATGGGTTTTATAATACCCATGTCACTAGCTGAAACAGAGGATTGAGAACAATGGATTCTTTCAGTCTTAATCTAGGTTTGATAATATATATAGCTACAATTTGAAAGCAGAAATTCCAGAGACAATGCATTTTTGAAAGCACTTTTTTAGTGTACACTTACATCGAAATTTGACCTCAGGAATTTGCGATACAAGGAATTATTTATCGAGTGATTCTAGCGCGGTGATTTCTAGTCCTGAGTTCGAGTCTCGCGAACTCCTCGTAAATTTATTTAAGGAATTATTTTTGGGAGTAAAACTGGTGAATTAATATAATTTTACGTCCAAGACTATGAGACCGACATCCAGTACTATGTTTCCACTTCCATGTAGCAACTAGTATGCCAACCAAGGAGCTCGGAGAAAACATATTTAATCACACGAAAAATTAAGGATATTTTCATGCTAATAATTATGGTACAAAAGAGTCAATCTGAGTCAGAAACATGAAAAGGAAAGTTCTACAACGGCAACCCTAATAACACACCTGCTGTTATACGTGAAATCAACTCCCTAGATAAGGTTATGATGATATGCTAACGAGCCTAAAAAATGATTAACTGTATCACACAAGCAAAACGAAAAAAAAACATTTTACGACTACGTGATGCGGAGGAAAAACATCATTGCCCTATAAAGTTGACGCTTTTGATGAAACAATGTGTTTAACTGTAATAAATATTGTGCAAAAACACTAAACCATCAATCAAAAGCAAGAAAACACAGAATTCGAGTGACATGAACAAAAATTTTCGAAATCTCTAATTGAACAGTATTGAAAGTGAAGAAATCTCACTCTTTCTTTCTCTTTCCATGTCTTTCTCTCTCTCTTTTTGTGTCTTTGTTCGCCAGGGTAGTTGTGCACCGGGAAAGAAAAAATTAAGTACAGAAGTTTTCTTCGCCGTCACCAACAGCCGAACTTTCACTACAGCAGCTCAATTATTAATTTCTACTTCGTTTAATCTCAACATCATTGGAGGCTACTAGGAAATTTAACTCTCGTATTGATGCAAATGAAAATCTTATCTACAACCCACCTCCTTTTAGCTCCTTCCTTTTTTTCGTATCCGTATTGCAAAAAGGGATTCTTTATTCCAATCAATCACGCTTAATACCTATCATATTTTATATTGTTTTTGCAAATACCTACCATACCTACCTACCATGCAAATACCTACCAATATAACTACCATAAGGACGGGTACACCCGGTCAATTCGGTTCCCATTTCCGACACCTGGCTAGAGAGAAGAATTGTGGCTGAGTTTTCCCTTTTCCCTGCGGGGAGAAATCATCGGACGACACTGCAAGGATTCGTACTGCCGGCACCTTTCCGTGTGGGGCAAGTTCTTAACCACTCGGTCACGGTGGCCTTCTCGAAAAGTTATCAAACCACAGAGGTGTATTTACGTGAAATTTCCTTCACTGGGCCTTCAACTACTTTGGGAGCTATCATGAAACCTATTGTTGCCTGCCATCCAACTAAGAACCTATGTGTGTTCAGGCCTTCGCCGGAAAATTAATTTTGTTTTTCACGTTCTACGCATTTATGTGATTTATTTTCTATACATACGCAGTCATATTCATTTCTCTTGTTCAACAAGGTATGTGCAAGACTTTCCGATTATCCTCAGGTTTCTCTGAAGCAATATTTACATGAATAGCTCTGTGGCGGAACATAGGAAAAACCCAGAGGTGAATTTTCCTACGTTATTTTACTACTGGAATACAAGACCCGGTAAAAATCACAGGGTTCTATAGTTTCCTTACGTCTCAAGATATGGATGACAAACAAAAATATCCATCCTAATAGTACTCAAGATTTTAATGTTCTTGTAATTGCGCACTGGTGAAACTCGTATCATAGGAAGGGTCATTTACCATTCTTTAAAAGCGTACATCATATTCTCGTCTCGTGTTCATTCTAGCGCGACCTTCTCTGACCCGGTTGTCATGTGACCTCAGGCAGTCCGTGCGCCTTCCATAGGGTCTGGTGCTGCGTCTTGGAGATGAGAGAGTATTCTGAAATCATATTATTTAACTTCTATTTTCACGGATTGTTCCGTGAAATCTATCGGTCGTTCCTGTCAAGTGTCAACTGTCGTTCCCGTCGAGTGTCAACTGTCGTTCCCGTCGAGTGTCAACTGTCGTTCCCGTCGAGTGTCAACTGTCGTTCCCGTCGAGTGTCAACTGTCGTTCCCGTCGAGTGTCAACTGTCGTTCCCGTCGAGTGTCAACTGTCGTTCCCGTCGAGTGTCAACTGTCGTTCCCGTCGAGTGTCAACTGTCGTTCCCGTCGAGTGTCAACTGTCGTTCCCGTCGAGTGTCAACTGTCGTTCCCGTCGAGTGTCAACTGTCGTTCCCGTCGAGTGTCAACTGTCGTTCCCGTCGAGTGTCAACTGTCGTTCCCGTCGAGTGTCAACTGTCGTTCCCGTCGAGTGTCAACTGTCGTTCCCGTCGAGTGTCAACTGTCGTTCCCGTCGAGTGTCAACTGTCGTTCCCGTCGAGTGTCAACTGTCGTTCCCGTCGAGTGTCAACTGTCGTTCCCGTCGAGTGTCAACTGTCGTTCCCGTCGAGTGTCAACTGTCGTTCCCGTCGAGTGTCAACTGTCGTTCCCGTCGAGTGTCAACTGTCGTTCCCGTCGAGTGTCAACTGTCGTTCCCGTCGAGTGTCAACTGTCGTTCCCGTCGAGTGTCAACTGTCGTTCCCGTCGAGTGTCAACTGTCGTTCCCGTCGAGTGTCAACTGTCGTTCCCGTCGAGTGTCAACTGTCGTTCCCGTCGAGTGTCAACTGTCGTTCCCGTCGAGTGTCAACTGTCGTTCCCGTCGAGTGTCAACTGTCGTTCCCGTCGAGTGTCAACTGTCGTTCCCGTCGAGTGTCAACTGTCGTTCCCGTCGAGTGTCAACTGTCGTTCCCGTCGAGTGTCAACTGTCGTTCCCGTCGAGTGTCAACTGTCGTTCCCGTCGAGTGTCAACTGTCGTTCCCGTCGAGTGTCAACTGTCGTTCCCGTCGAGTGTCAACTGTCGTTCCCGTCGAGTGTCAACTGTCGTTCCCGTCGAGTGTCAACTGTCGTTCCCGTCGAGTGTCAACTGTCGTTCCCGTCGAGTGTCAACTGTCGTTCCCGTCGAGTGTCAACTGTCGTTCCCGTCGAGTGTCAACTGTCGTTCCCGTCGAGTGTCAACTGTCGTTCCCGTCGAGTGTCAACTGTCGTTCCCGTCGAGTGTCAACTGTCGTTCCCGTCGAGTGTCAACTGTCGTTCCCGTCGAGTGTCAACTGTCGTTCCCGTCGAGTGTCAACTGTCGTTCCCGTCGAGTGTCAACTGTCGTTCCCGTCGAGTGTCAACTGTCGTTCCCGTCGAGTGTCAACTGTCGTTCCCGTCGAGTGTCAACTGTCGTTCCCGTCGAGTGTCAACTGTCGTTCCCGTCGAGTGTCAACTGTCGTTCCCGTCGAGTGTCAACTGTCGTTCCCGTCGAGTGTCAACTGTCGTTCCCGTCGAGTGTCAACTGTCGTTCCCGTCGAGTGTCAACTGTCGTTCCCGTCGAGTGTCAACTGTCGTTCCCGTCGAGTGTCAACTGTCGTTCCCGTCGAGTGTCAACTGTCGTTCCCGTCGAGTGTCAACTGTCGTTCCCGTCGAGTGTCAACTGTCGTTCCCGTCGAGTGTCAACTGTCGTTCCCGTCGAGTGTCAACTGTCGTTCCCGTCGAGTGTCAACTGTCGTTCCCGTCGAGTGTCAACTGTCGTTCCCGTCGAGTGTCAACTGTCGTTCCCGTCGAGTGTCAACTGTCGTTCCCGTCGAGTGTCAACTGTCGTTCCCGTCGAGTGTCAACTGTCGTTCCTGTCAAATCGTTCTTCTAATAAAATTCGTAGAACTTGTGCATAGTTATTCCCCTGACCTGAGTCACCCTGAACCTTTTACATTGGCGACCTTGCCAGGGGGCTCGTTATGATGGTCAGGGAAGTGCACTAAGTTCGAGATCTCTCCTCTGCACAGAATCATTGCTTTCAACAAGTCTTTCAACTACTTGTCGAACCGTACCGAGCTAAATGCTGGTACACCTTCTTTCGGTTCTTTCGTCCGTGGTCCTAAACTCCAAATTGCTAGCGTGGCAGACTTGATAAAAGAAGCAGAGAGCTTGGGACTGAAGGGCTCAGAAATAGCTAAGTACGTAACAGAGCAGCAAGCGCACGCACGTGCTGAGCGAGCCCAAGAACGTGAGTTAGAAGCGGAACGTTTGAAGAGAGAAGGAGAAAGACGACACCGAGTTGGAAAGAGAGCGCTTGCGGCTGCAGCATGAATTAGACCTGGCTCGCCTGAATTGTGGCGGGGCAAATTTTGTGCCTCCGTCGAATGCATCCGTAAGGGTAGAAAAACCACGATTCCCTACCTACCGTGATGGTGAAGATTTATCGTCGTTCTTTATTCGCTTCGAACGAGTGTGCCAGTTGTTGGGGTTAGAACGACAGTCCTATGCCGTCCGCCTCGGAAGCACTCTGGGTGGTAAGGCTGCAGAAATCTACTCCTCATTACCTGCCGAAGTAACGTCAGACTAAGACAGGCTAAAGGGCGCTTTGTTGCTGGGTTTTAATAAAATTCCCGACACGTATAGAACAGACTTTCGTTCAGCGAAGTGGTCTCCTGGCGAAACCTACCAGCAATTTGTAGTAAGTCTAGGTCGTAAATTAGACTATTGGATAGAATCAACGAAAACTCCGGAAACCTACCAGGACCTGCGAGATTTCATCATTAAAGATCAGCTGTTGTCATCAGTAACTCCAGAACTGCGTATGCATCTGAAAGAAAAGGGAATGATGAGTTTGACTCAGACCACCGAATGTGCGGGCAACTGGACTACGGCGCGCAGTCAACAGACGATAGCCAAGTCATCTCCACGTACGAATGCACAAGCATCGGCTCCGACATCACCTGTGACAGATCCTGAGCCACCACGGGCGTCACAGCATATAGTCACTCCCTATGGCCGCAGCTGGAAGGTTATGAAACCAGTTAGGTGTCATAATTGTGGAGTTTTGGGTCACTACAGATCTCAGTGTCCGACTTTGTTTATAGAGAAGAACGCTTCTCGTGATTCAAATTTTCCAGTGAAATATTGTAGTCAGACTAAAATTGACCAGAGGTATTTGTCATGCGGTACCGTTAATGGAGTTAACGTATCGACGATTTTGAGAGATACTGGGCGTACTTGTGTAATTGTATCGTCAGAAGTTCTTCCGGACTTAGACTTGTCTAATTCTCCCACAATTTCTCTCTCTGATTATTTGGGTAACGTGTCGGAATTCCCGCTATCGAAATGCTACTTGAAATGTGATTTTTATGATGGTTGGGTAATGGCGGCTATTGCTCCGATTAAGTGTTGTAGCGTATTAGTAGGAAATGTTGATGGAGTCAGAGACGCAAGTGATAAAAAGCTTTCACGCCCCTCTGGTTGTATAAACAAGGTACTTGCGGTCACTAGGTCTCAGGCTAGAGTTAAAACCATTCACCCGTTCGTACTACCCGAGATTAAATCCATTGATCTTTCCCATAGTGAATTTCTGGAAAATCAAAAACTTGCAGTTCCCTTGCACCGTTGTGGGATAAAGCTAAAAGGGGAGAAATTTTGAAATGTAAAGATGGCACCGAATTCACTTTTATTGTTAAAGACTCTGTTCTCTACCGACACTGTGTGAAGTCGTCGACCTTTAAATCAGTAGGTACATTGAAATTGGTCTTGCCGATAGTGTGTCGTTCGGTAGTGCTTCATGCAGCTCGTGAAAATCCGTTAGCTGGGCACTTCTCTCATTCTAAAACGTTAGCGAAGATTTTGTCAGAATATTTTTTGGCCAGGAGTAACCGCGGATGTGCGAGCTTATTGCAGGTCCTGTGATAATTGTCAGCGCATGTCCCAGCGTCGCACAAAGCCCGTGCCTCTTGTGAAAATGCCAATTATGGAGACTCCATTTTCCCGAATCTCAATGGACATCGTTGGTCCGCTGACGCCAGCTTCATCCGACGGGCACAAATATATTCTTACCGTCATCGACTGGGCCCCTGGTTTTCCCGAAGCAGTCCCCCTGAAACATATCGATAGCATATCTGTGGCAGAGGCATTGTTAACCATCTTTTCAAGAGTTGGAATTCCGGAAACAATTCTGTCAGATCAAGGAACGAATTTCACGAGTGCCTTGATGGGAGAGCTACACAAGTTGCTCGGGGTAAAGCCAATTTTCAGCTCCGTTTACCATAGTCAAGGGAACGGACGACAGGAGCGCGTTCATTCCACTCTGAAAAACTGCCTCAAGAAGTTGTGCGAGAAGAAGCCTCGAGAATGGCACCGGTATCTGACCGCCACACTATTCGCTCTGCGCGATATGCCAAGTGACAGAACTGGCTTTTCGGCGTTCGAGCTCCTGTACGGCCGGCAGGTGAGGGGGCAAATTTGTGTGCTACGCGACCTTTGGGTCAATAAATCGGCTCCGGTGGAACAGCGGAACAGCTTTCAATACATTACAGAATTAAGGGACACCCTGGAAGAAACTGCTAAGTTGGCAGCGAGCAATGCTAAAGTCTCCCAGTCAAGATTCAGCACCTACTTCGACCTGAAAGCCAAAAATCGAAGCTTGGACGAGGGCGACGAGGCGTTAATTCTTCTCCCAGACTGCCATAACAAGCTGCTGATGAGCTGGAGAGGCCCATACAAGGTAGTAAAGCGACTTAATAAGGTAAATTACCTGCTCGACTGTGATGGAGTGTCAAAAACTTATCATATCAATCTGTTGAAGCAATATATTAGACGGGCTAGGGTCGAAAATGCATCTGCCCCTAGCGAGAGTAGAGATGTCATCTCACTAGTTCAGTCAGGAATATTTTTCTGTGCTTGTGCCCCTGTTATAGATGAAAAATTGTTCTCCTCTTTTACCGAGGCTACTCCTCAGACGTTAGAGTTGAAAAAAGACCTGTCGATTGAGTTGCCGCTAACAGCTGTGTCGAACGAGAACGTATCCTTTAATATTTCACCTTCGTTAAATCCTTGTGAACGGAAAGAGCTTGATTTTAGAATTTCCTTCTGTATTATTTAATAATCTGACATACCTGGTCACACTAAAACTGTGGTGCATAAGATAGACTTGACTAAGTCCGCACCTATTCGAGCTAGTGTATATCCGGTACCGGTGCATCTGCGCGAAGTTTTCGGTAGGGAGGTTGATAAATTATTAGAACTAGGAATAATTCAACGGTCCCCCTCAGACTTCTGCTCCCCAGTAGTTCTGGTCAAGAAAACTGATGGTTCTTATAGATTGACCGTAGACTACCGCATGTTGAATAGTGTCAGTAAGGTAGATGCTGAGCCTGCGTTTCAGTTAGAAGAAGACTTCCACAAGTTTGGAGGGAGTAAATACTATTCAGAGTTAGACGTGACCAAAGCCTACCACCAGGTGGAACTAGATGAACTTTCTCGCCCACTTATTGCTTTTTCAACCAGCCGCGGGCTAATGGAATACAAAAGAATGCCTTTCGGCTTAGTTTCGGCTTGCGCTACATACGCGCGTCTAATGAGAATAGTATTGAGCGGTTTAGCTGATGTATCATTTTATTCTGATATACTCGAAAGATCTTAAATCTCACCTAGCTGTCTTGAAACAAGTACTGGGTAGACTGAAAGAACATGGTCTTACTGCCCAACCAAGCAAGTGCAAATTCGCTTTTGCGTCAATTGGCTGAGCACGGTTTCTCTCCCCAAAAGACTAAGGTGTTTGCTATGTCGAATGCTCCGCCTCCTCGCACTAAAAAAGCACTGAGGTCATTTCTGGGATTAATTTCGTTCTACCGAAAGTTTGTGCCTAATCTGGCGGAAGTGACAGCACCTCTCTCAGATCTTCTCAAAAAAAATGTGTGAACCTTTGATTTATGATGCTGAACTTTTAGAGAACTTCGAACGGGCTCGAAACTCCCTGGTTGCTGAACCGGTGTTGAAATTACCGGATCTAAATAAAACATTTGTAGTGCGTTCCGACAGCTCAGCCGTCGCACTGGGAGCGGTGCTCCTTCAGTATACAGACGACTGTCCCTTTCCAGTGGCGTACGCCAGTCGAAAGATTACTGAAGCTGAGCGTAGGTTTTCTACTATTGAAAGAAAATGCCTGGCGATAGTTTTCGCCGTACAAAAATTTTCCGTGTACTTACTAGGAAAAAAATTCTTTCTTGAAGTCGACCACAGACCCTTAGTGTGCTTGAGCAAAATGAAGAATTTGAATATGCGCTTAGCCCGCTGGTCACTTATTTTGCAACCTTAGGACTACTCAGTAGTTTATCTACCAGGTAAAGAAAATGTTGGCGCAGACTATCTCTCGCGTATGTTCGACTAAGTAAACGTGACCTGTGTAACTTTTATATTTCTGCGAGTATTTGTGTGTGCCTTGTACTTCTAAGCTTAGATGTTATTTAAAACTATGTTTCGATTGATGTTTGACTAGACTTAAGAGTGTTGTAACTTTTTATACGATGTACGCGGTTAACTTTTGTTCATGAACAAAATTGTCTTTCGTAGGGAGGTATGTAAAAGCGTACATCATATTCTCGTCTCGTGTTCATTCTAGCGCGACCTTCTCTGACCCGGTTGTCATGTGACCTCAGGCAGTCCGTGCGCCACTCCATAGGGTCTGGTGCTGCGTCTGGCAGAGGAGAGAATATTCCGAAATCATATTATTTAACTTCTATTTTCACGTATTGTTCCGTGAAATCTATCGGTCGTTCCTGTCAAGTGCTAACTGTCGTTCCTGTCAAGTGTTAACTGTCGTTCCTGTCAAATCGTTTTTCTAATAAAATTCGTAGAACTTGGGCATAGTTATTCCCCTGACTTGAGTCATCCTGAACCTTTTACACATTCTTATGTGCGCCACA
The DNA here is from genome assembly GCA_030386875.1 of Morinoia aosen. NCBI lineage: Eukaryota > Metazoa > Arthropoda > Malacostraca > Amphipoda > Talitridae > Morinoia > Morinoia aosen. The sequence goes on along the minus strand of CM059576.1, from coordinate 14,514,050 downwards.
TAGAGACGGATAAATCAAGCAAACAACAACTGTGTATCATTATTTACTAGTGTACATGATACGTCAAAAATGACTGCTTTCGATATTTTCATTTGACACAATATATACATCCTAATACGAGTAGTACAGTCAATTAAAATATTCTTCAAATCACAGATTCCGTTTTTAAGCATCCTAAACACTTTGACTGCAGTTGGTGAAACTGAAGTTGAATATTCAATTCAAATTTAAAGTTAATTGTAATCAGATATTTTGAAAATTCAACTCGATCATCCTCTCATTAGGTTCAAATAAGTTTCTTCGAAAAGTGTGTGACTTCTGGTCGTCCCGCAGCATTATGAAAATTGCCTCCGTGGATAACGGTGGCACACGTTGTGGTCAGAAGGTTATGAGCATGACAAAGAGACGGGCCAACCAACTAACCAAAAACACCTGAGAGTAAGTGCAGACACATAGGCCCGTTGCAATATCACAGGACAAATTACGAACCAAAAAGTGAAAAAATCACTATGATAATAAGAGCCGCGTCCGGCCGTCCGTGTGATCCCCTCTTTTAATCGATAGCTTTGATAGCAACAAGGATATAGCTGAAAGAAATACAGGAAATTATTCTTTTGTATTTTTTTTCAGTGGCGATTCAAATCCCATTCACTTGCATTATGGCATCCAGAATACGCAATCGGCTTATTTTTACAAATAGAAATTTTCTTTGGAGCTTTCCCTGTTTAAATTCATGGTGTTAATTTTATATTTTTAATTGATAATGCAAAAAGAAATATTTTAAATTCGTTTGACCAGAAAGCTGGCTGCCACTTAGTATTAGGCCCAAAATTTTGGAACATGATTTATTGTTTTCAAAATTGTGATTTTCTTGAAAAGCTTCGAAGAGATAATAGACGACATTTCAGAATAAAATTCCGGCAAAAGAGACCACCATGGATAGAAATGTATCCAACCGCAAGAGAGAAGGAGAAAGACTTCGACAGCTAGAAAAACGCAGAATACAATCGGATGAACAACGCGAAATGGCAAGACGAAGCAATGCTGCTCGCCAACGAGATGCTAAATTGACCCTTGAACGGCGTTTGGTAACTCTACGGAATTGTTTGATGGGCACTTGTGTCGGGCCGTGTGTACTAGTATTTATAAACAGAGGTACGGGGCCTTTATTACATAAGGATGGAATATTATCAGCCAAGAAGTATCTGAAAGAAATTGCGGTATCGTTTTTTTTGCGATATACTGCATTTTATTACCAACATTAGATTCAATTTTCACGCTCTATTTTTTAACGCATGCACAAGTAAGCGGATGCTAAATTTTTTATTTAATTTAAATGGAATCTATGATACCAACCAACCACGCAGATTTTCATTGTAATAACGTTGGAGAAATTACTCACGAGAAGTTTATTTATAAATTCATACACGCCTTGCATTTGATTCTGAAGTGATGACATATTTCTTCATGTAATTTTTGATTCAATGCAGAATTCTTTGGGAAAAGACAAAAATTATTGCAACAAGGATTCAGGCACGAACCTTGAACGATGAATCATCGGCTGCTTCTAGAAATGATTCAGAGTCCTACTTCGAGCTCGAATATAACACTGAAGGTATTTGGGAAAAAAATAATGAAGTGTTTGAGACTCGAAGTAATGAGGGCTATGAATCACCTCTAAGGTCAGAATAGAAACTTCCATCGTAAAAAAGAACTGCCGAAGAAAATTTCAATTATTTCTTGGAAAGTAAAAGAAATCATTCTTATATTCTTAAAACAAGATTTTGGTTTGTGCTAAATAATTGTAGTCCTAACAGTATGTTTGAACTAGGACATGAGAGTAAAAAGGCTCTTCTGACTGGCATAGAGAACGTAGAGATTGGCTGCGTTGTGAACGTTTATGAAAGAAAAACATCGCAACACCAGTTTTGCAGAAGATGCCGTTTTCAGCTTGCGTCACATGGATTATGCCATGCCATGGCACAATCCACGGCTTGTTTTAAGCGATGCGTCACTTGGATTATGTTTTCTTAGTCACTTGTATTTAAATGCATGTACCAAAATCAAACTACCGCAACGAAGGGTGCGCATTTTTTTCGTGCATTTCTCCAAATCATTTGTTTCGACAATTAGCATGGGTATTGCGATAACCATGTATGAATAGCAATTGTAGATTTCTGTGTTAAGTTATTTTAGCTTCTATTGTAATGGCGGTGTTTGTATATAAGTAAACGATTTTGTCTTTTATTTCATAAGTACGCACTATCGAAAGTATTTTTAAACTTAGCGTTTCGAGGATTGTGTTTTTAATTTCAAGGATTAATTTTTTAAAATTAATCCAGGTCAAGTTCAAGTTAACCAAAGTCGAGTTCGATTTAATTCAAGTCAAGTTCAAATTAATCCAAGTCTAATTCATTTTAATCCATAACAAGTTCAAATTAGTGCAAGTCAAAGCCTAATGGGTGAAAAAGTTGAATTTCACGCATTTAAATCTCTATTTAAGTATAAATAAATCCTCGATACTACTATGCGTAACAAGAAGTTACCTCTTGAACATAAATTTTTGAATGGATGCATTCTGTCATTAATGTGAAAATTTTGAACAACTGTAATGAGTAGGCCTAGTATGATTCGAAGTTTTTATAATCATTTGTAATTATCACGTCGCTCAAATGTATGAATCACACTCGATCTGCCTCTTGATGCTGGATACTTGGTTCATTTTGAGACAGCTTTTCTTTAAATTTCATTACCGGTGGAAATTTTATGTATTCCTTCCTGATATGAAAACCGATTGTCTTGCTCATCACACCCAATAGGTACATATATAACACAAAAGAGGCCGAAATTACAGAGCGACTATGTCAATTCTGAACTCAACTTAAGGTTGGATTAATTTGAACTTGACTTCAATTAAATTCAACTTGACTGGAGTTAAATTGAACTTGACTTGGATTCATTTTAAGTAAAAAAGGTGCATATTGACGTATGATTTCGTTTGAGCATGTTTGCCCCTCATTCTTAATTTTGATAACGATAATTTCACTTGGTTAATTTGTCTTGTAAGTGCAATAGTTTAGAAATTAATGTTGGCACAAAACGAGGTTAATCGAGAAAATTGACCGACCATTGAGGGGCTACGAGAGCGTCGCTCTCTGCCCCACACGGGGGCGTCAAAAATATTTTCAAGTACGTAAAAATGTTGTTTTCGCCACGAGAATTAATTTGGTACCAATTTCAAGATTGTACGTCTTATAATTTAGAAATTACTCTATTTGTCCTGGTAATTCAGAGGTTCTTTCGAAGTCTTAGATCGGATCTCGAAAATGGCTAGCCGGTAATTCACGCAAAGGAAATTTATATATGTTTTTATTTGAAAGTTCAGTGCTAGTGTGGGCTGAGAGCACACTAGCACTCAGTAATTTATATAATAATATTAAATAATAACTAGGTAATAAATATAAGTAACTAAAAAACATAATCCTCGTAACGCATACGTGTAAAACACTCTCGTTAGGGCGCACTTGTATTGGAATATGAGCAAACCAACACAGGAACTGGTGATTGGAGGATTTAATGTTAGGAGTAGGTTGGACAGATTTAAATTATTTTGCGTCTAAGATTATGAGGTCGACATTCAGAATGATTTTTTTTTAGTTCTTAAGTATCGATTAGTTTACCAAAATAATGAGCTCGAAGTGAATAACATGTTTTATCCCAAGACAAATTTAAAAAAATTACAAACTACGCTGATAATACTGTCACAAAAGAGTTCACTGGAGATAGGGAAATAAGGATGGTTGTACAATGGAAACCAAAACATTTGCACCATAGCTGGAACAGAGCAAAAAGTTGAATACCGAAAATAGAGTTGTGATAATAAACTCAACAGCGTGAGAAAACGGAAGTTGGGACGTCACGACTAACAAGAACATTTTATGAGGAAGATAGGGAAATAAAAATGAAAAAAGGGAAGAAAACTGTACACACTTGATCCAAAAGTGTTTCCGTATTTTGGACGCAGAGAAGCTATGTGAATCATTGTATCGCCAAAGTAATTAGATGAGTTCGTAATAGGCCTAATCAAGTAGCGTATAGGTTCGGCCAAGAGAAGTAGAGAAAGCAAAATGAAAGGCAGAAACAAGGATAATGAATCTCTGATTATGAAACACAGCAATTGACTGATATTTAAAACAGTAGTTCCTGGATTTAGAAGAAAACGAAACGAGAGAGGTATAAAAAATATCATAAAGAGGGGACACTAATGAAAATGCAGTTGTTCAGTCCAAAGCATGCGCGGTTTATGGGGGTAGGAGAACCTTGCTCTCTGTCATCCTTCCAGGAAGAGTATGAGAGTTTTATTATACACTCACCGTTGCAAAATGAGTTGATGTTTAAAATGAAACCAATTTCAAATTTTTAGGTGCAATAGTTTATAAATAAATGATGGCGGAAAATGAGGTTAATCGAGAAAATCGGCCGACCATTGCGAGCGTATGAAAATTTCCATCCATGCCTCGCCGAAAAACGTTTGAGAGTTATATTATACACTCTCCGTTGCAAAATGAATTGATGTTTAAAATAAAACCAATTTCAAATTTTTAGGCGCAATAGTTTAGAAATAAATGATGGCGGAAAGTGAGGTCAATCGAGAAAATTGGCCGACCATTGCGAGGGGAGGAAAACTTCCATCCATGCCTCGCCAAGAAACGTTTGAGAGTTATATTATACACTCTCCGTTGCAAAATGAATTGATGTTTAAAATGAAACCAATTTCAATTTTTTAGGTGCAATAGTTTAGAAATAAATGATGGCGGAAAGTGAGGTTAATCGAGAAAATCGGCCGACCATTGCGAGGGGAGGAAAACTTCCATCCATGCCTCGCCAAGAAACGTTTGAAAGTTATATTATACACTCTCCGTTGCAAAATGAATTGATGTTTAAAATGAAACTAATTTCAATTTTTTAGGTGCAATAGCTTAGAAATAAATGATGGCGAAAGTGAGGTCAATCGAGAAAATCGGCCGACCATTGCGAGGGGAGGAAAACTTCCATCCATGCGCCAAGAAACGTTTGAGAGTTATATTATACACTCTCCGTTGCAAAATGAATTGATGTTTAAAATGAAACCAATTTCAAATTTTTAGGTGCAATAGTTTAGAAATAAATGATGGCGGAAAGTGATGTTAATCGAGAATATCGGCCGACTATTGAGGGGTCACGAGAGCCACGCTTCCTGCCGCTCACGGGGGCTTAATTTGAGAAGGAAATTCATAAAACAATATGATAGTTCAGGAAAAAATTCAGATACGCTTAAAACAGGACAGCAGTGAGCCGATAAGGGATAGTACATTAGAAAAAAACTTGCTATCAACACATAGGTAATTAACGTGAAGCTCGGGACCGTATAGCTTTATCATGAGAACGCTAATTCCAATAGATCCAATAGTTGTCTCCCCTTTAAGAAATTATGCTGTTAATGCATAATTTTCATAATTTAATGCATAATTCAACTCATTTAAATTCATCTGGCCAAGTTATATTTTGATCATTACTGAAAGCCATGATACACACAACCAAGACTGCGTGAGAATACTACAGTTGGCACTCATGCAAACCAGTAATCTATACAGGCTTCTGACGTGTTTTATCATAGTTATGGTACTGCTTTTCTATCACAATCAGTATAATAATTCATAAAATTTTTGTATACATATATGTATCTAGCATAGCTAGTGCGAAAGGTAAGGAATGTAATATAGTAAGTAAAATATTACAAGAAGATATTGTAATTTCCTAGAGTATCGAGATGGAGTGTTAAACTGCCAAACACTAGCGTTCGTTGTAATATCTGATTATAATGATTTATTGCAGGTTACCTTTCATATCATACTGCAGTATCTGCTTTCTAAGTATTTGTGTTGTTTATAAATGAGTGATAAATAATAACTGTATAACGAACATATGAATTAATAAACCTTAGTCATACCATATACTTCCAAAATTGGCGCGACTGGCATCTGTTCTGTGGTGGTACTGAGGTGGTGGGAGAGGGGTGGGTGGTGTAGAAATCTGAAGGCATTACAGTGTGCGCGCTTTGTCAAATAGCTATTTCGTCGAGACGGCTTATAAAGGGGAGATTTGATGATATTATTGTTATTTTTTCATGTTTAGAGTTCACTTCCTTCTATTTATTCTGTTTTTCAATAATAAAATATCATGAGGTCAAATGCACTATTAAGTGGCCGGCCTACACTCAATCAAGTTCTTGGCTGTTATGAAATGCTGTTCAGATCACTCTTCCCAAGCATTACAAATCGTCCGATAGATGAAATCACAAATGCACGAATATGTGGCCGTTGCTCGTAAAAGTTATCATAACTATTAAACAAAGGATATTATTTCCTCGAGACGGCTTGCAAGGGTAGAAATTGATGTCATTATTATTATTCTTGCACGTTTAGAGTTCAAATCATTCAAAAATATTCTGTTTTTAAATGATAAAACATAGAAAAATTATAAATGAACGAACTTGTGGCCGTTGCTCCTAAAAAATTCTCATTAACTATTTAACAAAGGATATTATTTCGTCGAGACGGCTTGTAAAAGGAGAAATTGATGACAATATTATAATTCTTCCATGTTTAGAGTCGACTTCATTCAAAAATATTATGTTTTTCAAGATAAAATATCACATGGACAAATGCACGATGAAGTGGCCTAAACTCCCAATCGAGTTCTTGGTGGTTATGAAGTGCTGTTCACATCAGTTTTCCACAGCAGTACAATTCGTCAGATGGAAAAATTAAAAATGCGCGAATCTGCGGCCGTTGTTCCTAAAAGTTATTATAACTTTTTAACAAAGGATGTTATTTCGTCGAGACGGCTTGTACGGGTAGAAATCGATGACAATATTAAAATTCTTTCACGTTTAGAGTATGCTTCATTCAAAAATTTTATGTATTTTAATGATAAAATATCATGAGCTCAAAAGCACGATTGAGTGGACTTACATACAACCTCTTAAATATAAGAGGATGTTAATTTTTAACTAAGGATGTTCTTTTGTCGGGACTGTTTTCATGAATAGAAATTGATGACAATATTATTATCCATTTACTTTTAGAGCTAAATTCAAATTCAATTATACATTTTTTAGCTAATGAAAATCAAAATGGGACGCGCAGAAAGCCTTCTACTGGCAGGGTCCTTCAAAAAGGGCTTCATATTCTCCCAGAGGCCGACAGATCGTGAATTTCTGTATATATACATATATATATAACTATATATATACACATGTATATATATGTGTACAGACATATACGGCACACATCCTATAATATACCATTAGCTTCAGTTAATTATACATATAAATGAATAATAATAATAATCTCAGTTAACAACAACTTCGGTCATAGACTATTTAGTTGTCCCTTTGGCATTTCTACCAAAGTTGCTGTGCTGTTGTAAGGTGATACGCTGAGGTTATGAGTGTCTTCCATCTTTCTCCGCTATCTATACAGATTACTTCAATTACGACGTTGTTGTTCGCATATTCCATCTTACTCAGTCAAGTGCGATACAACTCAATACAATACACTTTTCACCAAAAAAAAAACTCATGTCTGACTTCAACAATAGCTGGCCTAACACAAAGTATGCACTCCTTTCGTCAGGCCACAACAATTCTCCAGAACTTCACCCCCATTCGTTACACAGTAATATAGCATTACATGAATGACGATAACTACCGTTTAGCATGAGCCACCCGAAAAGGAGCCGTCATGGACATTCTAAAACTTATCACTTCTTAAAACTTATCACATTCTCTTTGCCCATCATCATAAGGATTCAATCACCATATGAACAAAGATTGAGGCCAATATAGCTGAAACTCGTAATTTTTACCTGAAGAACCAGGGTACATGGATGCAATGGAACAATGAATGTGGATGGATTGAAGCTAGGACCCCAAAGTTGGGGTTCCAGCTCCCACCCTCACTTTGGCTGAGCGTCTTACCCGCGCTGGAACCCTTTCTCAACTCTGCGTTGAGGAGCGCAGTACGCTCGGCCATTTCGGTTCTAAACTGTGCCGCAGAACATACCAACTGCTACAAGACTAAGACATATGCAAACCTTAATACAAACATTAAAACACAACCTCGCCACTCTTGAACTGGTTGGGTCCACTCAGATTTAACATCATATATTCCCTAATACATTCACTTTTTTAACAAATTCCATTACTTTATGAATAAGTCCCACATCAGATAATAAGTTGGCCACACTTATGTTTCCTCCTGCCACCGCTTAGAAATTACAAATCTCATTTCCTTTCCTGTTGGACACAACAAATTTTTAGACTTCAGCTGTAACCAGACGCTTGAAACGTAAAGTACACATTTTGTGAAATCTACCCTGCAGAATTGAAATCTCTTAGAAATACCTTTCCATTATAACACCAACAACGTGAAGAGAACTCTCAAAGAAATGATGCTATAAATATAAAAATAACACCAATCGCTATACATATACAGGGTGGGCCAGAAGTAACCGAGCCTTTTAATTTGCTAATACAAGGAAAACTATGAACGCTAGGGAGTTGAAACTTGTTTAATTTGAAAGACTAACATTTTTATGGTTTGTCAAGGCTAAATTTTAAATACGTTCGAATGAGTGCCACGACTGTTTTAGACAAATTATAAAGCTCTTTCCTTTGTCGTTTCCATAACGCTCCTTAGTGTATCAGGCGAGAGTTGAGCTATTTCATATAAAATTTTGTTTTCAAGTTCTTGTAAATTTGTTAAATTGGCTACATTAACTCGCGACTTACGGGAGACCCACAAGAAAAAGTCGCATGGGGACAAATCTGGAGAACAAAGAGACCAGGTTATGTTACCAAATCGTAAAATTAAGTTATTTGGAAAGCACTCTCCCAACAATACCCTTTCTCTTCCTGTTAATAACAATAGTGTTGTTAACCTATAAAAAAATTTTTATTCTAATAAATCAATTTCAACTTCCTAGCGTTCATAGTTTTACTTATATTATCAAATTAGAAGAGTAAGTTACTTCTGGCCGATCCTGAAAAACCAAGAGAAAATTAGCATGGGCTGGACAATTTTGGAACACATTACAGCTACTACCACACCTTAAAAGTACTGTCGTTGCTAAAATCAGAAATTGTGAAGAGATAAAAATGAATGCTAAAAAGAAGTTAAAACATTAACACGCAAGTTGGAAAGTGAAAATAACATTTTTGAAACTTGCAAAGCCCTAGGAACTCTTAGAGCGTGATTTACGATATTAAAAATTTATGTCTATATTTTACGCAACGTTGATTCGAGATCAGATGTTAGGTTAAAGGCTCCCTAAACGCAACAAAGACGTTCGAAATAGAGGAAGGAAGAAGGGACTGTTAAATATGGAATTAAGGAAACGCGGAATCTATGCACAAGGTGCATTGAAACTGTACGTTCAGAAAGAAGTTCATGAAACAAGATAAAAGTTTAATGAAAAAGTAGTTGTAGTAGTAGTAATAGCAGCAGCAGCAGCTGAGAAACAGGACAACAGTGAACCAAAAAAAAGATTGTCCATCCCATAATAATAAATTTATTTCAACCAACAAAGCCTACCTAACTCGCTACTCGGGACCTCACATATTCCTCCTAGGATCGCCAATTCCCTTGGATACAGAAGTTGTACCCCTTTTATGATGAACTGTACATATATTGGATCCGGGTCATATCGGTCTAACCAAAATGGGACAATTTGTAGTAGTAGTAGTAGCTAGCGCTTCAGTTACTCAAACTATGTCACACCGAAGGTCACATAATTTAACTCGTACCAGACTTCCAAATCACCACACAAGATGAACATCACTATTATTTGCAACATCAACATTATATGAGCATCGTGGTTATAATTGCAACTCAAGATTACAAGTGTCTCCCCATTAAAATTTGTTCACAACACTGTACAGTCGAATGCACTGGGCATCAAAACCCCGTAGTGGGGTTTCAGCTGCCCACCCATTTATGGCCGGACGACTTACCCGCGCTGAAACCCCCGAGGTACCAACGTAGCTCGCCCGGCCATATTACAGTTTCTTCATCTTCAAACTTCTAAGACGATATGACGTCTGGCTATAATGCGTTACAGTGCGGCTTCACGTTAAATCTCTTTAAACAGTGCAACATGGAATACGAGGGTTAGTCAAAAAGTTTTCAGACAATTGCCATAACTTTGTACTGAACAGAGGTTTACAAGTTGAAACCTGTCCTTAGAGTTTCCTTGATAACTTGCAGCTGTCTCATCAGTCTGTGTCAGGTCAACATCGAGAGAGGTTGCATCTCAAAATAGTAATTTTCAACCTTTCAAATGGCAAATTTTGAGATCAGAGCTAACATCAAATTTTAAACTAAACTAAATTGGAATTGGAAACCTGTTGAAATCATCGAAGCTTTGCTAACAGCAGGTTTATGGAGATTCTGCACCATGTAGAGCAGTCGTTTATGATTGGATTGAACGCTCTAAAAAAAGAAGAGTCCAACTTGATTACGACCCATAAGGAGGAAGGCTCACAACAGCAACAAATGAAAACATCTCTCTCGTACAGAACCTACTGGAACAAGCTCCTCCTCCCCCCAATTTTATCAGGAAGGCATTTACAGGTGGAAACATAAATTACAAAAGTGTATAGACCACAATGGAGCGTAAGTAGAAAAATAAAAGTAATGAGTTATTAAATAAAGAAATTATGGCATTTGTCTGAGAACTTTTTGACTAGGCCTACCCCTCGTATCCCCCTGGGATAGCTAATTTCCCTTGACACAGTAGTTGTGTCTCCCTGATGATTAATTATATATTGGGTCCTAAACCCCTTGACACCAATTAGTAATGTGACCTACTTCAAGTCTTCTGGTAGCTTAATAATCGCATAATAGAATTCTAAGAAAATATAATAAATTTAGGGATGAGTTTCCACCAGGGTCACCAGCAATTTGCAACTATGGACCCCCCTAGCTTAAACTAGGTAATCATGAATTGAGCTAGCTGAACCCCCCAAGTGGGGGTCCCAGCAGCCCTCCCTCTCTTTGGCCGAGCGTCTTACCCGTGCTGGAACCCCCTCATAAGATGAGAGTGGTAGCACAGAACGCCCGGCCGCTTACTTGGAATACTCTCTGTTGTTGTGGAGCTGATCTTTCATGAACACACGTCGGTTATAGGGCTTCCAGGGAGCTCTTTCATAGTATACTGTTTGTGGTGAGCGTAACAGTTGATTACGGCAGATGGTTTAAGGCATAGATGCTTTCCACGGGATTGGTTGGACGATTTATATGAGATCATATGCGTTGATTTTCCGGAGATATTCTAGGAGTTCGGCAATAGGAGCTTCATACCCCAACACGTCCTTGATAGAAGGAGGTGGGCTGCTGTTATCCGCGAATAGGCTGATGTAACGACGTCTTGCGTGATGTAAGGCTGGGCAGTCTAAAATTACATGGTACACGGTAAGGCGGGAACGTAGGCAGAGAGGACAGCCGGGTGGAGGCTCTTGTACTGCGCTGTTCATCAGGTATCCATGGGTAAGGTGTGTTTGGCCACATCTGAGACGGTTAAGAATGACTTCATTTTTTTGGGATAGTTCGTTCTTTTTGTGGGGATACGGGTCAGGTTGGATGTTCAGTAAAAAATTCCCCTCTTGTTGCCAGTTTTCTTTCCACCGGGTATTGATTTTGCAAGCGATAATTGGGTACCAGTCTCGATAAAAGAGCATTACACTTTCCGCAGGGCGAAGTGCGGCACTTTTTGCAAGCTTGTCGACTGCCTCGTTGCCGTCTATACCCACATGACTCGGAATACAGCACAATTTAACAGTTTTGCGGTATTTGAATATGTCATCAATTTGGTGTTTGAGGATTCGTACAAGAGGATGGGACGTGCGTGCGTTTCGCAGTGATGTCAGAGCGCTTAGAGAGTCTGAATAGATAACGAACTTATCCCCACTGTGGTTGCGAATGATTTTCAATGCCAGTTCAAGTGCGTGTAGTTCCGCAGTGAATATTGATGCAGCGCTGGGGAGAGATATTGTCCTTCTTGTTCCGCTACACTCCGCCGCAGCACCGACTCGATCGTCGTACTTAGAGCCGTCCGTAAATATCGGTATGTATCCTCGGTATTCCTCCCGTCGCAGCCTCTGGTATTCCTGGACGTATAAGGCTGGGTGGGTGAATTCTTTCTTGTAGAAGGTTAGGTCCTGGTTCACGTCTGCTGGGATAGTATTCCATGTGGGTACATCGACGTTTTGCAATCGGTACGAGAACGAGGGCTTTATCCGCAGTTGGTCAAGCTGAAGGTTTTCAATTAGTTCGTGGGTGCGAACAGCGAAAGACGGCGTGAGCTGCTTGTTTACAAACAGTCTCCTGTTGGTAGGTGGTATAGCCAAATTGCGGGCTGGGTTGGACAAGTGGCTTCTTATTTTCAAGTAGTATTTCAGCGAAAGTTGCTCTCTTCGTAGCTGGAGGGGCATTTCGCCGGAGATGACTTGTAGACTGGGAATAGGTGTTGATTTGAATGCTCCCGTTGCAAATCGTAGGCAGTCGTTTACAATGGGGTCCAGAAGTTTGAGTGTTGATGTTGCAGCGGAGCTGTACACGATGCAGCCATAGTCCAGTTTAGATCGGACGAATACTCTGTACAAGTGGAGTAGAGTGTTCTGGTCTCCATCCCAGTCGTGGGAATAGATTGATTTGATTATGTTGAAGTTCTTCTTGCAGCTTGATTTGATGTTGTTGATATGGGTTTTCCAGGTCAATTTTCGGTCCCACGTGAGCCCAAGAAACTTAACTTCGTCCACAAATTCGATGGTTTTGTTGCTGATTTTCAGGGTAGGTGGCACTTGAAGGCCTGGAAGGGAGGTAAAATGGACAGCCTTAGATTTATCCATCGAGAAGGAAAATCCATTTTTGCGTCCACAGTGCCACTCTGTTGATGCATTCTTGAAGTTTGGCTTCAATGATGCTGATGTCACTGTGTCGGTAGCCAAGTTGGAAATCGTCTACATATAGTGATGCATGGAAACGTGGGTCTTTAGGGATCTGTGAAGCTATTTCGTTGATTTTGATAATGAAGAGGGTAACGGAAAGAACTGAACCCTGTGGGACCCCTTCTTCCTGAGGGCACGGATTGGATAGGTGGTTATTTACTCGTACCCTGAAAGTACGGTCCCGTAAAAACTCTTGGATATATAGAGGCAGTCTTCCCCGGAGATGTAGATGATGGAGGTCTTGCATAATGCCGTAGTTCCAGGTGGTATCATATGCCTTTTTGAGGTCGAAGAAGACACTAACGAAGTGTTCATTGTGGACAAAGGAGTTTCTGATAATGGTTTCGAGACGGATTAGGTGGTCAACGGTGGACCTGTCCCGGCGACCCCCGCACTGGATATTGCTGAGGTGGCCGTGCATATCGCAATAGTCGATGAGTCTATTGTTGATGAGGCGTTCCAGAACCTTCCCGATGCAGCTCGTGAGCGCAATTGGCCTGTAGTTGTGAGGCGAATGTGGCGTCTTTCCAGGTTTTTGAAAAGGGATTATTACTGCTTCTCTCCAGGTAGGCGGGTAATACGAATGAAGCCATAATTTGTTGTAGAGAGACAGTAAGTTTCGTTTACCAATTTCTGGAAGGTGCTTAAGCATTTGGTATAAAATTCCATCTGCACTAGGTGATGTATTTTTCGTAGTCTCCAAGGCAGAATCCAGTTCGGCGAGGGAGAATGCGATGTTGTATGTTTCGTTGTTGTCCGATGAGAAGTCCAATTGGTTAGTTTCTGCACGTTGTTTTCTTCGTAAAAATTCCTGAGGGTAATTCGTCGCACTGCTAACTGAGCTAAATGTTTCTGCTAATTTGTTTGCTATTTCTGGAACGGTAGAGTAGCTTATATTATTTTCTTGTAATATTGACAACTGTCTTTGAGGTCTGCCTTTAATTTTTCTGATGTTTTCATAAATACGGGTCATTGGCGTGTTCTTCGTAAATGTGCTGGTGAATGCTGCCCATGCCTTCCGCTTCTCCTCTCGCAGGTTTCTGTGGATGGCCCTGGCTCTTTTCCAGCGTAGGGCATTTTGTGCAGATTTTGTTTGCCTGAATTTTTGATAGAGGCGTTCGCGGTTGGTGTGTGTTTGTGTCAGCTGCGCGCTCCAGTAGGGCTTCGGAAAGAATTTTGTGAGTTCTATGGTTGGAATACAATCGTTTGCAACTGCTGTTAAAGTGTCGATAAAGGTGCTGAGAGCTTCAGAGCATGTATGCTCGTCAGAGATTTCAAGTTTTTCCCAGTTTTGGTGAGCCTCGTAAGACGTCCAGTCTGCTTTTTTGTTGTTCCACATTGAGCGTTTCTGATCGTTACGTTGTGCATTAATTAGTCGTACTATGATGGGAATATGGTCGCTGTCTTCCGGAGATCTACAAGTCTCCCATACCAAGTCCACACTCAGACGAGGAGATGCCAGGGTTAGGTCAATGGCGGACTCAGAGTTGTAAGAAACTCGTGTGTGTGCTCCTGTGTTGAGGAGAGTTAGGTTATGTTGGTCTATAAATTCTTCAATTATCCGGCCACGGGCATCTGTGGTTTCACAACCCCAAGTTGTACTATAGCTGTTGAAGTCCCCCATCAAAATGATTGGCGGAGGTAGTTGTTTTATTAGTTCGTTCATTATTTCCTGGGTTATGGGGTGGCTTCTTGAGGTGTACAGCGACGCAAATGTTATCCGTCGAGTGATGTGGGCAGTGGCTGCGATGACCTGGATGGCAGAAGTTATGGTGACTTCTTGGAATGGAATTGACTCATGAATAAGCAGTCCGGCTCCTCCATGAGGCGTGACGTTAAAGTGGCCATGTTTGGTAAGTAGATTGTAATGGGGTATGGAAAAATTTGAGCTGTGCCAAAGTTTAGTTTCTTGGAGAGCAACAATATATGGGTTATGCAAGTTAATTAGTTCTAAAAGTTCGCTCTTTTTGGCTCGAGCACCCTGGCAGTTCCACTGTAGGATGCAGATTCCGTTATTCATTTTGATTTCCTTTGACTTCTTTTTGGTACTGGTTATAAATTCTTCTGGTTTCGCTTCTAACGGTCGGGTTGTTCTCACTTGTAATTTCGCTGTCGCTCATTGCCGAGTCGTAATCTGGTGTAATTTGTACTGGGGTAGAAAATATTTCTCCTGTGCTTGGATCAGCGTAGACTGCTTCCGCTACCTGCTTTTTTCCTGATGGTTTTTCGTTGCTTTCAGAGTTTTTTCTTTTCCTTTGCGTACCGTCTGAGAGCTGAGAGGGCACTAGTGGAAGAGCTGGAGGAGCTGTCCCCACTTGTTTAGTCGGTGTTGGAGGTTGTCGGCTGGGTGTTTGTGCAGCGGTAGATGTTACGGCAGAAGCGTAGTTCCTGTGATATTGGTGTTGTTCACTCTCCAGCTTTTGTCTTGCTTGCACTCTGCTCAGTTTGTATTTGTGCTGGATTGCAAGGATTTCCTGTTGGTACTTGAATTCAATGCATTTATAGGAGCCTGCAAAGTGGTCTTTGCCGCAGTTGTGGCATTCTATCTTGATGCTCGTGCATTCACCGGAATCGTGGTTTACGTTGTTGCATCTCGCGCATATCGTTTCAGACCTGGTGCATCGTTTCTGGGTGTGGTTATACTCCAGACATTTCTTGCAGAACATGGGGCGTGGCACGTATGGAAATACCTTGGTTAGTGATTGTTATCTAAGAAAAATTTGCCCCTCTTCATTTCAACAGAAGTGCTCCGTGTTTTCCATCATTAAAAATGGAAAGTTATAGTTAGATACACATTTGTAAAAATCGGCCATGCACTGCTGTACCCCAGAATACTTTGAGGACATACGAATTAAATTCAACTTAATAAAGTAAACGCAATAATTTATGTTTTGTTCAACGCTCTTGTAGCGCTGCAGGACTATGCATGATGCACGGGTCATACCAGTCTTGCCAAAATGGGACACTTTAGAGACCAAGTTTCATCGAGGGAAAAACTTAATTGTTCGTTATTTTGTCCCTACTTAACCTACTACTACTTAACCGTCAGCTCGAGATCTCATATGCTCCTTATTAGAGCACAAATTCACACAGGTAAAATACTTGTATCCCCCCAGGGGTGCCTTTAAGTTGAAGTTATTGTGATAACAATTTAGCGTTGAAGAATTATTCCTTCAACAACATATATATATTTTCATTTCCACACACGTACGGCCTCTCACTTTTTCTGGTTCAAAATTTTTTTGTTTTTTCCATACTTCCCTTGCACATAACTGGAGACATTTCCTCTTCTTATCCCTATTTTTCTTGCTAATGGGCTGAGGGTCCTCTTTCTTCTGTTTCGGAACCTGAAAGGCAAAAAAAAATTAACAAACTCAGAACAAAACAGCATTTCTGTGATGTAGGTGCAATTCATCATCACAGTGAGAAAAGTTGGAACTTGGAAGAGATTTCTGTGTGATGAAGGGAGACTTGTAGTAAGAACGGGATGAAAAGGATGACTATAAATTGTAAACCGTGAAATGGTGAGCAGGACCAAAAATGTACACCAGGAAATGCAAATGAATCCGAAATTCCCCGAAAACAAGCAGGAGAAAGGATGGGAATGAGAAGGATTAGGTTAGATTATTGGTTTGTTTGAACCTCCCTATCCTCAACAAATGAGATCCAAAGAGAGGAAGGAAGAAGGCACCATTTAGTAAGGAGTTAAAGGAACGCTGAACCTGTGCAGAAAGGGCATAGAAACACTAAGTTGAGAAAGAAGTTAATGAAACGAGATCAAAGTTGAAGTAGAAAGTAGTAAGTGCTGAAAAACAGGACAACAGTGAACCGAAAAAAGATGGTCATTTAACATAACCAAACATTAAATTTCAACAAAAAGACGGCCTACTTAAATCTAAGCTCGGGCCCTCACATTGTCCCCATGGGAGCGCTAATTCCCATGGATACAAAAGTTGTCTCCCCCTGAAGGGGAATATGAGGAGGGAGACATGGAAAGATAGAAAGAAAGGAAATGGAAAGGAAAAGGACATACATCTTTCTAACAAACACTGTAGCAAGTTGATAGGAGTTATGTTATATGAAGCTTTTCACTACCCAAAAATTAGCATAACATCATGAATAATAAAACACTCCTCTCAAAGCAAGCCTAAATTTTACAAAATAAATAATTTAACATCTCACATGTAAACTCAACATAATTCGCCTGAAATTCTAAATATATATATACAAACCATCACCTGAACCATGCTGACTATCATTGTGCCATTTATTTTTCCATTCTGACTAGAGTTCAATCATCTTACCTTCAGAAAGAAGCCTAAGGTGTCTCTCTCAGCTGATGATCAGAGTCTTGCAATTGCAGGCAAAAAGGGATACGGATGAGAAACTCCACGGGGGTCTTCATAAACCTTAAGATGGAGACGAACATTTTGGGGTTTCTGCAGTAGACGAGCCTTGTGGTAAATGTTAAAGCTTCCATAATGCACTTTGCAATGCCAGTATCTATTACTGCCAATCATGAATTAGAAGAATAAATATTGTCAAAAAGGGTCCCACCATTGCAAGTATTTGTGATATAATGTTGAAATTTTTATACAAAACAGGAGTCCTTTTCTTTCTAACAGCATTTTTTCTGCCATTTCTTGTTTTTTGATGTCCTTATCACCCTCATGGGGCATGAAAATAAATTCCTTCAACAAGATGGGTCATAAAATGCCTTGATATTTTCTGCACTAGACATTCATCAAAATTCAGATCTGGTTGACCCAGGGTTCTTGACAGCTTTTATTAGTTCCAGATGGGGAAGTTGTAGAGATGCTTTAAAAAATTAAACTTCTTCTTGTTACACTTTCAGGAGTTACAGAAGTTAGGATGTCATAGTAACATCATAAACAGTCTGGCAAGCTTCAATGCTTGCCAATATTGGAGATTGAGAGGCTCTCTTTTAAGGTGCTCATGAAGTTGAGCATGCTTACTTAGTTACTGTCTGAGAAGTAGAATATTTTTGACACCTTGTGAATTACCCAACTTAGTTGACCATTATTTGAACAGGCAATGTAAACTCATGTCCAACTGAAGTGGGTATATGGCATGATGCAGCATTTATTAAAGGTGAAACATTCCCAGGGCAGTGACTGGCAAGTAGCATACATTAACTTGACCACACTCTTCCTGTTGGACAATGAGATAGAATTAAGACAAGGTACAGGAAGTTGGTAGAATCATCCATCATGAATAATATTATTTGCTCCTACGGCCGTAATAACAAAATTTTGATACTTCTGATACCAAAACTTATTACAATCATAAAATTAATTGGACTGTAACAATAAACATACTACAACAACAATGTGTAATAACTGATCTGTACATGCCTCTTGATTGAAGCATTTCTGTTTCAGCTGGGAAATTTATTTTTCCCTACTCGAAATTGGAAGCAAAGAGGGCTGAGATTATTTGAAGACTGCAAAAGCCTAACAAATCTTTTTCATTCACATGAATAGTAGGATGTAATCTCATGACCCATAAGATTGGTTTCCAGTGTTCCTCAATCACTCAATCCATTACTAAATTCTTTCCATTCCAGCTTGTCATTTCATCTTGAGAGATTTTTAATAATATACTCATAGATTTTTAATAATATTCTCAAATTCTCCCACTTTCCCCTACCCTAATTATATTTTAGAACATACATCAGGCAGTCAATGTAAATGCAAAACTCATTTTCACCCATATATACTGTGGCATTACTCTCTCTTTTGGGTATTTGAGAAGGAGAGGACCATAATCGATTTTCCAATCTTTGCTGCCTAAACGTAGTTGATATGATGAAGCAAACAATTTTTCTTCTATGCACTTTTCGTCGTGAATTAGTATTCAACATGTTATAGCGGTATGTTAATTTTTGTCTTTGATGACTGGAATGCGCTCGAATAAACAGCTACTAATCGATTTTTGAATTTTTTGTCCATAAATCATGGCAATAACATCAAAATAAACTACTTTTCTACTGTACACTTTTTGCGGCCGATGAGTATTTTACGAGTTAAAGCGGTAGGTTTAGTTTCATGTTCCATACAGCAGAAACCGTTGCACGCTTGAGCTGTTAAGTACGTTTGGGTACTTTGAAATTTAGCAATAGCAAACCCCGCGAAGCCTGAACCCACTTCTAGGATCTTTTAGCTAACAACACAATAAAGGTTATCACCCATAAACAACAAGTTATGGCGGTAAGGTAATTTTTGCTTTTGATGGCTGAAATGGGCTTGATCATTCAAACGCATCGATAGGGAAAGTCCATTGTAGTCTTCCCCTCTGATCAATATACTTCCGCTTCACACATTAGAGTTGCGGTAAGTAATTTACACCTATAACTCGATAAACACTCATTATTGACGGAAAGTGCATAGAAGAAAAACTGTTTATTCAGATCTAATTAGATATGTTTAGGCACCAAAAAGTGGAAAATAGATTATGGTCCTCTCCTTCACATTTACTCTCTCTAGTTTCTATCATCCATTTAACATAGTCAATTGCTCTTTTCAATCCCTTTTTCTTCTATATCACCTCAATATAGACAATAAAAATTTGTGATTTTAAAAAATGGGTAAAAGTGTAGCGTTGGTCAGTAATCGATTTTTCAGTTCTTAGTGCCTAAACATAGTTAATTAGATCCAAATAAACAAGTTTTCTTCTATGCACTTTCTGTCGGAAATGGGTATTATAAGAGTTATAGCGGTGAATGCCCTACCGCAACTCTAGTGTTTGAAGCAGTAAGTAATTCATCGAACGCGTCGTATGGCAGCACTGCAATGGACGCTTCCTTCCGACGCACTCGAATGCTCGAGCACGTTTCCGCCATCTAAGACGAAAGTGAACATAATGCTATAATTCTTTTTTTTGGGGCTGATAATTTCTATCGGGTTATTAACTAAAAGATCCTAGAAGTTGGTTCAGGCTCCGCAAGCTCCTCGGGGAGAGCTATTAAAAAATTACGAAGTATTCAAGCGTACTCTAACAGCTCAATCGCGCAAGAAATAAAATCCACCGCTCTAACTCTCAAAATATATACTTATTTGTCGCAAAAAGTGTATAGAAGAAAAGTAGTTTATTTTGATGTTATTGCCATGATTCAAGCAACAAATTCGAAAATTGATTAGTAGCTGTTTATTTGATCGCATTCGTCATCAGAGACGAAAATTAACCTACCGCTATAACTCGTAAAATACTCATTACCGACGGAAAGTGCATAGAAGAAAACTTGTATACTTCGATCTAATGAAGTATGTTTAGGCAACAAAAAGTGGAAAATCGATTACTGACCAACGCTACACATTTACCTAAAAATTGTCCCACTAAGATCAATCACCATATACATCTTTCCTTCAAGCATAGCCACATTAAAATTCAGATCCATAGACATCTCTACAAGCCAGCAATATTATTGCATTCAAACATAAACTTGCATTTAAAATGCTTTTCATATATCAAAGGCTGTGTGGTTTTGATACTAATAACAACAAATATACATTTATAGGCTAACACATTTCAATATTTTCTTATTATAAGAAAACATCCCCACAACCTAGTTCTTTATTCTTGCTATAAATCTCCTACAATTGATAATTTAAATCAATACAACTAACTAAACATTTGGCACTTGTTCATCTAAAATTGTAGTTGTGAAGTTACTTCAATAATGAAACTTAAAATTAAAAATCTATGACACATGCTATCTGCGTGGAATTGTCATTTATTTGAAGAATTAGTTTCTTATCAACACTTCTGATTTTGGTAAATGTGTAGTGCTTGGCAGTAATCCATTTTCAAGTTTTTGGTGCCTATACATAGTTAATTAGGTTAAAATAAAGAAGTTTTCTTCTTTGCACTTTCCGTCGCAATTGAGTATTTAATGAGTTATAGCGGTAGGTTTAGTTTTGCCTTTGATGACAAATGCGCTCGAATGAACAGCTACTCATCGATTTTTTAATTTTTGTTGCTTGAATCACGGTAATAACATATATTTCAATTACTTTTCTTCCATACACTTTCTGGGACAAATGAGTATTTTACGAGTTAGAGCGGTAGGTTTAGTTTCGTATTTGATAACTAGCGCGTTGGAAGCGAGACTCCATTGCAGTGTTGCCATTCGACGCGGTCAATGAATTACTTGCAGCTTCAAACAATTGAGTTGCCGTAACAAAATTTGCTGCTATAACTTGTAAAATACTCATTTACAATGGGAAGTGCATAGAAGAAACCTTGCTTATTTCTATCTAATTAACTACGTTTAGGCACCCAAAAGTGAAAAATTGATTAATACCCAAGGCTACACATTTACCCAGGTCTTTGTCAAAATCTGTCGTCAATATTGATTTCAGGTGCCTCACGGAAATTAATAATTCCGTTCCAAACAATAACTAAAGGAACATATTTAAAAGCGTTTTACACATATGTAATTCTGCTCGCTGATGCGTTATTTATGAATTATTCAACTTTGAAGTTGGCTTTTGCGCTCTAAAGGAAGCAAGCCTGCCAAGCGGAATATTCATAATGGAAGCTAACCCCCTAGCACATATGTAAACAGGTTGGGTCGTGAGGGGGAGCCACAGTTCTTCTGGTGAAAATTAAAAATAAAGGTTCTAACCCACCCATTAGGATGACGTCTGCAATTACGTTTACACCGTACCGGGCGACCATACCGGGTGGCCGTCATTTTTGATGGCAGCCATCTTTCTACGATGGCAGCCACCTCTCAACTGATTGTTTCTCTGTACAACATGAACAGTATAATAGTTGAATCAGTAAAATATCGCATCAGCGAGCAGAATGACATTCATGTAAAACGCTTCTAGGTAACCTTTATTTATAATTTTCACTAGAAGAACTGTGGCTCCCCCTCACGACCCAACCTATTTACGTTTGTCATAGGGGGTTAGCTTCCGTTGCGCTCGCTTCCTTTAGCGCGCGAAAGCCAATTTAGAAGTAAAATAATTCAAAAATAACGCATCCGCGAGCAGAATGACATTCATGTAAAACGCTTTTTAATGTATTTCTTTAGTGATTGTTTGGAACGGAATTATTAATTTCTGTGAGGCACCTAAAATCAATATTGACCAAATCTGCATTTAAATTGGTAAATCTGACGGAAATTAAAATAATAGATTTCATAAATTTCAACGCCTAAACATAGTTAATTTAATGAAATTAAATAAGTTTTCTTCTATGCACTTTCCGTCTGAAATGAGTATTTTATTAGTTATAGCGGTAAATTACTAATAAAACTCCAGTGTTTGAAGCGGAAAAAAATTTATTGATCCCGCAGAATAGCAACACTGCAATGGAGTTTGCATCAAAGACAAAACCAAACCTACCACTATCCCACGTTAAATACTAATTTGACAAACAAAGTGTACACAAGAAAAGTAGTTTATTTCAATGTTATTACCATGATTCAAACAACAAAAATTTGAAAATCAATGAGTAGCTGTTTATTCAAGCGCATTTGTCATCAAAGACGAAACTAAACCCACCGCTATAACTCGTAAAGTACTCATTTCAGACGGAAAGTGCATAGAAGAAAACTTGTTTATTTTGTCACGAAACAATACTGGTTAAGCACGTAACGTATGAGGGCTTACAACCTCCACTGATAAATATAATGTACACCTTTGTGCTCGCACGTTATCCATATATATAAGCATGGAGAATAATGAGCCTCAAGATTAAACATGTTTATTTTTGAGTGAACACATGGAGCTGCCACAGGGACATTATATTATCGCAACACTCATTTCGCACCAGAGCCCTCAGGCAAGATGTTAATGATCTGCGACATGATAGTTTTATCCGGCATAATGATATGCTACATAGACAAACGGCGAAGATTCAAACACATTCTAATTAAGATGAACACGTTGATTGAATATGACACATGAAATGAGAGATTCAGGCTAGAAAATTATTGAACGGCAGCGAACGATCACATGATTTAACGCAAATCAGCCTCTCTTGGCAATTGTCCACCCCGGAGATTCACGCACAAACAACATGAAATTAGAAACATACACATGAACATCCTAGCTAGCACAATTCATATTAAACACTGCGCGCCAAACAAAGATCTGCACTGTTCGGCGTGCCTCTTCTTCCCTTCATTTTTCACAATTCCAACTGGAGTAAATACCCTGTCGTTGGCCTGTCAAGGCTCGAACACAGCCTCCAGGCTTCGTCATCAGCGTTGAATACCAGGCTGGATGCCTGCTTCAATGTTGCGAACGCTCAGCCGGTTGTGTCGCTACAGGCCCTCGGATGTTAGGCGTTCCCAGCCCACGTCTCCGCTATCTCAGCTGCCGCGTAAGCCAGCTTTCCCAACCCGCCTGTGCAAATAATAAGCGGGGTTGAGTCATCTATTCCCCGAGACATGAATGTTATGTCCCCCTTTAAGAATTTACTCGAAGCTTCCACTGACAACGTGGCTATTCCTGACATGATGAATTAATTTTCCCCCCTTTTTACAAGAACAAATCACAAGCGCCCTTTTTGAGAACAAGGTCGAATGAGTAAATGAAAATGCTATGAACTAGTAGGCATTCTACTCCCCGCTTGAGAAAAATCTACAAGTTCAAGCCTTGTGAGAAGTCATATCACGTGAACAATTCTAGAATGATTTGAAATCAAACCCACAGAATTAATTTGTACCCGAATTTTGACTGTAACAAATGAAATCACCCCACCTAAGCCAATAAAGCTTACACGCCCCGGTTGTAATATGGTATTTGAAAAATACAAAGACGCTCCTAGCACAGAACACAGAATATCATCTCACCTCCCCTCTGGCCGTCAGGAAGCCTACATCCTGGCCACTACACCGGTCAAATAGGCCGGTCCCCGCGCTTGCTCTGCTTAAATACCCCCGCCGCACAAAGGACGCTCATTGTAGATGGTGCGGGATGCCCGCTCAAATTGTTAGTGACGTGGCATCTCGCCATTGGGTGTTTCTAGCGCGTCACCTCTGACGTGTCCCCTGCGTCACACAACTTAGTATTTCTACGCGCATTTCCCTCTGACATATTCTTCTGCGATGCCTATTTTCCATAGTACCCCTACTCGTTGGTAATTAATTTTAATACATAGTTTTTCTCTACTACACAATCAAGTTGTCCTTGTGTAATACTATGTGTAATTTTCCGAGCTAGCTTCTTACACAGCGGCTACCCCCAACGTACGCCTCCCTTCTCCTTCCAAGATCCCTCAGCCCGCTCAGCGTCCTTCCGATCGCCGGCTGCTGACTTTTGTTGTATCGGTTTAGCTTATATATGCATTTCAATTGCATTTCAATTGTATCCTAACATCCCCGCGCCCTTCGCAAAATTTGAGCCAACGGTTCAAATTTTCTTATGACAATATCAAATTTATATAAGGTCGTTCCATCCGTACTTTGCATATCCGCAGAAATGAACATAACAATTATGTTGTTGACGCACGCTGACATTGCTAAACATAGACGTATGACGTTAATCAAACACACATCGCGTCCAAAAATCACATCGAAAAGAAACATCCTAGGGCTCGGAGGAAAACACAGCTAACACAACACACATATCGAGCAAATAGACACAAGAATATTGAAACACACACATGACATTTAATATTGAAACACACATATGACATTTAATATTGAAACACACATATGACATTTAATATTGAAACACACATATCAAATTAATCTTATTTTCCGGCTTGCCTACGGCATATATACCAACGACATTAGAGATTGTTTAATAGGCGTGTTCATTACAAGGCAAACATTATCGCGCTTATAAGCCGCCTAACCACTTCTCTCTAAATTTTGGGCAATGTTTCAACGTTGAATATCTTCTTATTTATCCTCAGCTCGTTCTCCTTCCAAGCAGTGGTGCATCATTATTGTTATCATCCTCAAATCATCATCAGCATTATTATTACATTTCCTCGGCAAACGTTATCATCAAAGGGGGGCCCCTTTGGTTCATCAGGATTTGTAACCTACTAATATTCCGTTGTCGATTCAATCAATGTTCTCCATCCTTGCGTCACGCTATCTGCGCGGAACATATTTGTTGACATCATCCTTCGTCACGTTACACGCGGAAAATTAGACATCGCGTTCCCGCGGAAAACTGTAGATTCCATCGTCGGAGCTCGTAAGCTGGGCTCGTCAGCCCTTCATTTGCTTTCCAGGGTAACATACATATTTTCAGAGATCAACTTCCACCTACGATTTACCATCTAACATTGTCACTTAGGTGATCGATAGACATCGTACAGTTTGGTTCCTCTTAATTAATTATTCACTTCTCGTGAATCTTTCCAAGCCTACCCTGACTGGGCAGAAGTGAGATCACAAGAGTTTCAAATAAATTAATAAGTGCAGGCATCCATAATGAACTACAGACAAAGTTAAGAATGCTTCGACGGTGTCACTGCTCATTTACTTTCACCTAACTTCCTAAACATGTACACACATGAAATAACATATGCACAACGAGAGATTTACCAGGTTGGCCGATATCCCGTGTGCTCTTACTCAAAGAAAATAGAAATAGAGTGTTAACATTTCATCAGACTTACGCCACACTGCCGTGCACTGCAGTTTAGGCGATCTGATTACTCGTCCGCACCCACAAAATCATGAGAAAATTACAATCACATCCTAATTACCTGATTTGCCAGCCCTTGAGACAGTTTAGCCTTTATTCATATCATGTCATTCCACTCGAAGAGACGTCGTTGAATTGCATGACATTATCAATGTATTTACATAACTCGGGAGCCTGCAGTATGTTTTCCATTCAATGACGGAGAGAGTGTTGTATCACCTTAACATAACTATTATACTAAGAAAATTAAATTAGCATATCCGTCGATGTTGGAGTACGAACAGTTTGAGGGCCTGCAACATCCCTATGCGAAGAAAACACCAAAACTTCGACACATGAACGCAGCGACAACTCACACTAAATTGTATCCAAAGTTAGTACGTCAATCAGGTAGTCTAAATCCGGTAAACATCGCAGTCACTCAAACTCAGAAAATAGGATATGCTTTACTTCTAGTTGTGCCACTGCAAATGTAGGTCAAAATCGCAGTTCCTATTCTCGTTCCCTCACACACCGTTCACCAGGTGGAAAGAAGCAAAGTTCCTGGCAACGCGCATAGGAGATTCAGAATTAAGGAACAGTTCTTATTCTATAACACTTAAAATAAAATGTAACGTTCCCAGTACACCAAGATTCACGGGATTCCGCTTCAGTAAGAAAACGCAAAAAACACACCGAGCGAATATACCTTCATGAAATCTCGCCACCCAGGAATAAGTCACATTTCTTTTGTGCAACTAAACATACTACAGTTTCGTGTCATGTGTTATCTATTTACAACGTCTGCAGTGAACCCGAATATCAATCATCCTACGTATTCCTTGCCAAGCCTGCCTAGAGTCTGACCTTCCAGACAATCCTGACATAGGAAACGATTTATTATTCGCTCTTGTACTTTCATTAGCTGATAAAGGAATGGCATATGAAATTTTCCGCAAACATACAACTCGCAAAGACAGAGCACAGAAAACGAGCTATATTTTCTCGAATAAATTCCTGCCATTTGCAGTACTACGCATCTTTTAATTTTAAGTCGTCATATTTCCAGACACATTTCTATCTATATCCTGTTGTCATGTCCTCCTTTTTTTTTACTCTCAAGTAGTACCACACTCGATCCATGAAAGATGAGCCTCGACGAACAAGAATTTTTATGGCCCTGGGATCAGGACAGTGATAAAACTTACACATGTCTCCTCTCCGCTTCGCATCCTCCATCTCTAGCACACACATTAGCACAAAATTCCCGTTTATTCATTACAGTACTCAACTATCATTCATTACTAAAGATTTTCCAACAAAATCAAGGCTTCAATTCAATATATTGTATATTTTCATCGTAGAAAATAGCATATTCCAATGAGCCAAATTTTTCAAAACAATTATGTGGACACATCCTCGATATAACATCGCAATTCGCTTGGAATTACGTACGTTACCGATATCGTTACCATCCTTTTTTTTTTTTATTAAAAAATATATATGAAGATTCAAATAAAGTTTTCTACTGAACATGAGTTCACACATAGATCATGGCGGACGAATGCATTTAATCATCAATCTGATATCGCAACTTGTGATTTCTATTACGACCGGGTGAATAAACGCACCTAGGGGCGTAGATTCAGGCTCCAACAAATCCTGTTTCACATCCAAAATTATATGAAAGCTTCATTAAACAACCCACTTTAAGACGTAGAAAAATACAGACCTGAATTCAATGTACGGTTCAGTAGATAAATGAAAATTCCTTCCTCGCCTATCTTCACTTACTTAGTCAAAAGAAATTGGCATCGACAACTCCACGTGTCCAGTCTAAAACTAAGTACACTTAAAATAATATTCCTTCCCAACTAGAAGAAGCTGAGATTGAATTACCTTTAAATTAATACGCCTAACACGGTCGACATTTTCAAAATTATATTTTTCTTGAATTTGAAGAAACTGGAGCATAACACAGCTAGGATTTTGTGCCAAAAAAATTTGAGAAAGCCCCATACTGGAACACCATTAATTAGAACTTAGGTCCGTCGCTGCCTCAACTATTCATCTCACACATCAACAATGTGGCACCATATAATTGATGCTATCACTTATTAACACAAATTCAAATGTTCAATTTTCAATTCTGGAGTTTAGCATCATACTGTTTTTACGGAGAAATCATGACAAAGGACGGGGTTTACTTCAATTGACACATGTGTAGGCGGCATTCATATGTTTCTAAGTAAGTAACTAAACTATGTCAAGAATTAGCCGCGTAGCATCTCAGAGATTCCACACGCATTCTTAAAATCCACTATACTAAATTATCGATAATCCTACACTCCGTCACTTAACTCAATTTACTCCTACGATTGGGAAAGGTAATGTTTCTCTATCTATGATAGCGAGAAAAATTGAATTTCGAAACAATTCCATCACTCACATCAGAAATGTTAAAAAAAATTTTATAGTTAAAGTACTCAAGATTAGCGAATAAAAATGTGAATTGCGTTAGACGTTAACGTTACGTTAAACAAAAATTTATGTTTACGTTAACCAGCAGCTCCCATGAAACTGAGTTCTTAAGACGCTTCAAAACTTGTCTTAATTCAAATGTTCTGACGAAGGCGATTTTTCCCTAAAATCAAGGCATTAACCTCCTGCGCCACCCATTTCTATTTCTACACAAAAATTTAGCAAATGCAATTGGTGGATCAATCATAGCTACATTCAAATTCACCGCAACAAATTTCACCCAACACATCGTCGAGAAAGTTCTTGCTAAATTGTTATTCTATCAAAAATGCAGCAGAATTAATTCTCTCAAAGCACACAGTTAGAGTTCAAGACACACTGGCATTCGACTGTGATTTTAATTAAAATTAAAGGATAATGGCTGCACCTCAGAACTCGAAATTATTATGATGGCCTTTACATGCTCCCAAAATAAAACACACTCAGAAGCTCCAACATTGTTACTCAAGGTACGGGCGAAATTCACTGCAAAAATGATCTAAACTCCCGAGTGTATACTTCTCTCATAACGTGTAGAAAACTTAATGGCAACGTGTAATACAACCCAAAACCTGCACACTAATTCACGTTCATATCAACGAGAAACTCAGAAGGTCTGGCCGCAGCAAG
Organism: Morinoia aosen; assembly: GCA_030386875.1. Lineage (NCBI taxonomy): Eukaryota > Metazoa > Arthropoda > Malacostraca > Amphipoda > Talitridae > Morinoia > Morinoia aosen. Next base: position 14,485,232 of record CM059576.1, on the reverse strand, counting down.
GAGAGCTTCAATTTTTTATGACTCTAACAGCCGACTCGCACGGTCTTACTCACAGCGGCATGAGCCTTTATGCTGGAATTTTACTTTAAATATTAAACTCCACTGAAAGGGCCCGGAAACCAGCCCACATAGAAACATACATTGAACTACCCTGTATTACACAGCAAGAAAATTTGATTTTAAGGAAAATTCTACCACCGTGGGTCAGAAAATATAAATTGTGGAATTTAGGTCTCAAATATCATTAACAAAGATATGCCTCACGTTGCTAAGGCTTGTCAGAAATTACTATGGAAACATATTCACACGACAGCGCATAAAATTCTTTACCAATTCCATAAAACACTGCAAAAGTCAAATTGGTCTCAAAGCTTCAACTGAGACAATCAGGTTTCACTAAAAATTAAGGCATAAAATCCGGGGCCATAGTTCTAAACCTAAAGTTCGTAAATGGTAATAGGTGAAGACATCCTGGAAACATTCAATGAGAAAAACAGCATACTGGAAATTTTTATGAAACACATATGCACGACACAGTTCAGCACGATTACTCGCTCAGCAAATGCATCGGATCCCATTGTTTCACTTCATGCTGATTATATCCTCACCATAATGACACTCAAATGTCATTTTCTAACTGCCGAATAAATGAACAATTGAAAATCAATTTCGAGTGCAGCACTTCAGAATTTGAGAAAGTCATGCTGGATTACTGTATCTAAATTTCAACTGTGTTCAACATCACTACTGCCACTCAAATTTGGGGAACAAAATTCAGCAAGATCTATGAGCTGCTCTGAGCCGTCTACCTGCATCCAAGAGGACTGCCGTTTTATGGCCCTGCTGTAGGTTCGAACATCGGTGGTCTGAGCCTTCATGCTAGAATTTTACTTCAAAATTAAACTGCACTCAAAAGGACCAGGGGAAATGGCACGTAAAGACACACACATTTAACACAGAGCACTTGTTCGAATGAATTTATCATTTAAGAGAGCGTTACACACACAAAAAAAATATTTTTAGATAATGAATGATTACTCATGCTCTTCGCATAGATGTCGGGCTCACCCTGTGCTATGCACAATTCTTTTACGTGTCTCATCAAATTGCGGCAGATCTTATCAATTGATGCATACCGACAGTTCCTATCCCACACATGAACAAGAGGTTATCAAAGAAAAAGAAAAATTCGAGAGCCAGTCCCTGCACAACAAAATGTTACTGCTTTCATCTTCCAATGCACTCAGACAAGTTCTAACAACACTCAAAAAAAATGATGGTTTCTCAATACTCAAAATATGCTCAGAAGATTCGACAGCCCGATAATTGAGCAACATATGTAACACTGTTGATATGAGCTTATTAACTTCCCATTACATTTACAAAAAAAAAGGTACAGGAAGAAACATCGGTTTAATATCGGGCACTTGTTCGACCAAATTCACTGTTTAAGAGAGCATCACACAAAAATTCAAGAGCAAAAAAAATGCGGCCGATTTCATTTATTAATGCACAACGATTACTTCCACTCATAACACATTTTAATTGTAATTTTTCCCTTGAAGAATGAAAGAATTTAATCATGATGACTGCACTTCAGCATTTGGCAAGACTTTGGATGGTTTTGCAAGTCCAAGAAATAAAATAATTCAATAAAAGAAGTATTTAACTGACACACTAAATGTCATGACAAATTTGAGCCAAGAATTCAATATTGAATCTGAAAAATGGGACTACAGAGAGCAAGCGAAACATAATACTGGATAATTATTTGCGAAATGGCTGGAAAATTATTCAAATCCCTTCTTGAGAGCTCATCACAACAATTTTTAAGAATTTTGGCAAGTAAAGTATTTAAGAAAATTCTCCATGTTAATATACAGATTTCGGCTTGCACAGTGCACTCCATATATTTTTGCTGTCACGAAACAATGCTGGTTAAGCACGTAACGTATGAGGGCTTACAACCTCCACTGATAAATATAATGTACACCTTTGTGCTCGCACGTTATCCATACATATAAGCATGGAGAATAATGAGCCTCAAGATTAAACATGTTTATTTTTGAGTGAACACATGGAGCTGCCACAGGGACATTATATTATCGCAACACTCATTTCGCACCAGAGCCCTCAGGCAAGATGTTAATGATCTGCGACATGATAGTTTTATCCGGCATAATGATATGCTACATAGACAAACAGCGAAGATTCAAACACATTCTAATTAAGATGAACACGTTGATTGAATATGATACATGAAATGAGAGATTCAGGCTAGAAAATTATTGAACGCCAGCGAACGATCACATGATTTAACGCAAATCAGCCTCTCTTGGCAATTGTCCACCCCGGAGATTCACGCACAAACAACATGAAATTAGAAACATACACATGAACATCCTAGCTAGCACAATTCATATTAAACACTGCGCGCCAAACAAAGATCTGCACTGTTCGGTGTGCCTCTTCTTCCCTTCATTCTTCACAATTCCAACTGGAGTAAATACCCTGTCGTTGGCCTGTCAAGGCTCGAACACAGCCTCCAGGCTTCGTCATTAGCGTTGAATACCAGGCTGGATGCCTGCTTCAATGTTGCGTGTCTGTAAGTTTAGAACGTATTCCCTTTTCAAATGCTCATATTGATCCTGTAGAGACGCAGTGTCGTCCTTTACACTCTTCCAGTGTGCTTTCGGCCACACCATTTGAGGTGGTTTTGACTTTCTCGTTTCGCCCCAGCAATCTTGAAAATGTTACGGTTGGCATTGTACATCGGTCCCTCTCATCTATTTTGAATCCGGTAAATTTTTCTGTGCCAAAGCTTGTAATATACGAATTTTAAATTTTTCCGTTATTGTAAAATCGTTCATTTCATCCATACCAGGTATTTTAGCTTAATAGTTGATACAAAACAATGTAAAACTGCCTATAACATCAACCTAGCAGTCAAAGATGCAAATTAATTTTGGATCTACCCGTTGTACCTTCAACCTTTAATCCCTCATTTCACTAGTTCCAACGTTCGCAAGCTCAAATTTCAATATGGAAATGCACCAACTTGAGTGTTCTTAACAACGCATCACATATGCAATGTTTTCCTAACCCCTTGAAATAAAATCCAGTGTTAAAATCAGACCAACACAAGGGAGAGAATGCATTTATCTACGTACTTTTCTCCTAATTATTTGTTCCAAAACTTAACCGATAGAAATATTACGATCCTCATGTATTTGATATCAACACAATAGAAGGAATGCATTTTCTTTGTACTTTTCTCCCAACCATTTGTTTCAAAATCAATCAATATAAATATTACGACCCTCATGTATTCGATCTCAAGTCATGGTCTTAACTTTAAGATACTCGTAAATACTCTTCGCTCATATTGAAGCTTTTTGAACATGCGACGGAGTTCATTAGCAATTTTTTTTGTGTATATCGGTGTTCCAGCTGTGTAGCAAATATTACAGGCTCGTGATCCAATAACACGCACCCTAACAAGAGTATTTTCAGCTATGTGTCACAGGCATTTTGTGTTCTTAGTGACTCACTTTTCATCTTGCATTTCCAAACCCAAATCAATCACCGCAAAGAGAGAGAGCGGATGTCAAATGTGAGGGTATCTTAGTACATACTTTCTCTACTTCGATCTCGTTGAAACATTTGAAAAGGCCTCGGATCTGACGAATGTCATAACTTTGAAAATCATCATTTTAATCTTCTTATTCTGGTCTCGAATTGCTGTCGTAAGATTTGTGTGATAAACTCTTCTTACCTTTTTATTCTCGTGAATATACTACGACAACACTAATTTCAAATAGTTAACTTTTGCAAGGTTCCACCTATGTTGAAAATATTACATCTAGCGATGTAAAACAATACTTTTCATGTCTTTAACCCCGATGTACTCTTTGCGAAAGTACTATTTGCGCAAGTAAGAAATATCATAACCATCTTGTGTATTGTTATAGCAAATATAATCGTTGGGACACCTTGCATAAGGATGAAAGATCGGATGTGGGCTTTCACCGGATGTAAGATATAAACAAATGTAGGCGTAACCAAATGTAGAGGCATGACCGGATGCGGGGCATCACCGGAGGAGGGAGTGAAGTGTTGTCGGATGGGCGAAAGGAATTCCTGGATTTTGGAGTTGATAATTTATTAGAAAAATAATACGCTCCATTTCCATTTCCGGGCACCACAGATGAAGTACTAGAAATTGTGGAAAGCAACCTCATTCCGCTGCGTGGAACAAACAGTTGTGATGCTCATTTTGTTCGACCGGAGTAAGCAAGATCAATATTAGAATGACTTAACGAACGTAAAATAAGATAAATTTTCAATCCCTAGCAAAAACTTCAGAAATTGAAACTTAGAAATTGAAACACAGAAACCGAAACTTAGTGCCGCCCTCCAAATGCAAACGATCCTCTTATACATATCAATGATTATTTTTTATTAACTTGTGCTTCTCCTTAAATCCTGTGTCGACAACCATCATGTGTATTACGATAACCAAGTATGAATAGCAATTAAGGATCTAAATCATATGTTCCAACACTTAACATGGATACTACGATAACCATGTACAAATAGCAATTAAGGGTTTCTATGCTAAGGTATTCGAATGCATTTTTCGCTTTCATTTTTCAATACTTGTGCGTACTAATTAATGAAAGTGTTTTTCAAATGAACGTCGCGAGGATTGTGCTCTCCTAGTTCAAAATCAGATCAGGCAAGGAAAGGAACTCAATTTTGTTGTACTTTTCTATCAATCATTTTGTTTCAACATTTTACACGGGTATTACGATACCAATGTGTTATAATCATTTAAGGATGTTAATGTTAAGGTGTTTTAAAAACCAATGTATCGACATTTCATGTTTGTACTTTATTGGAAATAAAATGTTTTTCTTTCTTTCTTTCTTTCTGCGAACGCTCAGCCGGTTGTGTCGCTACAGGCCCTCGGATGTTAGGCGTTCCCAGCCTACGTCTCCGCTATCTCAGCTGCCGCGTAGGCCAGCTTTCCCAACCCGCCTGTGCAAATAATAAGCGGGGTTGAGTCATCTATTCCCCGAGACATGAATGTTATGTCCCCCTTTAAGAATTTACTCGAAGCTTCCACTGACAACGTGGCTATTCCTGACATGATGAATTAATTTTCTCCCCTTTTTACAAGAACAAATCACAAGCGCCCTTTTTGAGAACAAGGTCGAATGAGTAAATGAAAATGCTATGAACTAGTAGGCATTCTACTCCCCGCTTGAGAAAAATCTACAAGTTCAAGCCTTGTGAGAAGTCATATCACGTGAACAATTCTAGAATGATTTGAAATCAAACCCACAGAATTAATTTGTACCCGAATTTTGACTGTAACAAATGAAATCACCCCACCTAAGCCAATAAAGCTTACACGCCCCGGTTGTAATATGGTATTTGAAAAATACAAAGACGCTCCTAGCACAGAACACAGAATATCATCTCACCTCCCCTCTGGCCGTCAGGAAGCCTACATCCTTGCCACTACACCGGTCAAATAGGCCGGTCCCCGCGCTTGCTCTCTTAAATACCCCCGCCGCACAAAGGACGCTCATTGTAGATGGTGCGGGATGCCCGCTCAAATTGTTAGTGACGTGGCATCTCGCCATTGGGTGTTTCTAGCGCGTCACCTCTGACGTGTCCCCTGCGTCACACAACTCAGTATTTCTACGCGCATTTCCCTCTGACATATTCTTCTGCGATGCCTATTTTCCATAGTACCCCTACTCGTTGGTAATTAATTTTAATACATAGTTTTTCTCTACTACACAATCAAGTTGTCCTTGTGTAATACTATGTGTAATTTTCCGAGCTAGCTTCTTACACAGCGGCTACCCCCAACGTACGCCTCCCTTCTCCTTCCAAGATCCCTCAGCCCGCTCAGCGTCCTTCCGATCGCCGGCTGCTGACTTTTGTTGTATCGGTTTAGCTTATATATGCATTTCAATTGCATTTCAATTGTATCCTAACAATTTTGAATACATTAATTAGGTTTAGGCACCAAAAAGTGTAAAATTGATTACTGTCATTTCCTTCAGGTTAACCTTTAAATTTAGTTTAATCTAACTTCGTATTAATTATTGCAAAATTATTTTCTACACAATTTTTTGCAATTTGTGGTGTGATAGGCTACATGTCTTTCTGTTCAAATGAAATCTGATTTTAGTATTTTACTGCTACAAATCTACAAATTTAGCACTTCATTTAGAACTAACTTAGTTACAATTTGAAGTAATGTGATAATTCAGCCTTGTAATGCATAGGTGGTTTTATTGTTGATCAATTTTTGATAGTCTTTCCATCTTTGCCAAGTATCCAGATTGTGATCAATAATTATAATTGAACTAATAAACAATTCTGGTTACTATCATTGATAAGTCACTCAATAAAGTGGAATTTTGAAAAATTCATAAAAAAGAAATAGACAAGACATTTATAATCGTTAAATTCACGCAAATTGGCATACCAGCTGACTAAAATATCATCTTCAACCACCCTTTCAATTGGTACGGATAATTACAATTTATGAAGAAATGTTTTAAAACATAATTAATTAAGCACTTCTAATAAAAATCTGCCTGGCATCATTTCTTCCATTGTAGCGTAGCAACGTATTCAGAAAAACTTTCAACTAATTAAATTATACTACCATAAATCCAAAAACCATTTGAAATGCCCCCCACAAATTTCCAATAAATTGCCATATAACGAACTAGGTATAAAAAATTTTAAATTTCACACCTAAACTTTCAAGCTACAGTGAATAACTATGAGGCAAAAACCTTGCACCAGTTTCTAGATATACGTAGATTTTGTTTTAAAATCTAGTCGCCATTGCGCCCGATTCAATGGCCGCCAATGTGGTCTTGTTGTTGTTCAACTTGTCGTACAGCTGACTCGATAATGTCACATATTGTCGCCAGGTGGCGTTTCTCTTCATCTGGGTTGCTATTCGTTCTAGGCCCGTGACGTCACCACACCAAGGGCCCTTTCGAGAAATTACTTGAATGCTCCTACCTGTCTTATGTTTACCGTGCCTCTCAGAAACGCACCGTAGCAACACCCGTCGCCAACAAGCTCACTTTTACAAAATCACTTGGTGTGTGTGCGTTTCACGTGTTCCTTGTCTCCACGGGTGAGATTCTTAATTACTTTAGTCCGTGTTCTCTGGTGCTTACGGTTAAATATTGTGCTTACATTTGTTTTTGTGATTGTGCCAGGTTTGTAAATACTGTAGTTTATGTCATCCCGTATGTCACGAGCATTGTGTTCATTTATGTTCCTATGGCTGGCGTCACTATCCCTGCCTCAACTTCTCATAAGTCAAGATCTTGTCTTCATTAACTCCTTGTGCTTTAAGAGTAAGAAGATAGGATTGTTATTCCATTGTGCCTAGTATTATTATTTTTGATGGCTTAGGAAGCATTGAGCTTATGCTAACCTTTGCTAAATCACTTTAACTTTGGTTCCATCTTGACCTTACCTTTTACTAGTGTACCATTCTTATATGTATCGTCTGGTAACTCAATTTTTATTTTATATTCTTGCCATTTTTAGGTTCCATTATATTCAATTATTATTTGGCAACTAAAATGCCTGATGTGTTGGAGCAGCAAATATTTTGGTGAAGCCAGATTTGAGATATCACAGCCTATTGTTTTCACTGATGCTGAGATCTCTACATCGTGCGTCCTTGTAGATAAAGACCCATTTTCAGTGTAAATACTTCAGAATCATGCTTCATACGAAGCCAGTAATTCTTTAATTTTGAAAGTAGTTAGGTGTTAAGCTGGAGTAGTGTAGTCTGGCTCACGGGAATTTTAGAGAGATAGAGGCCTCACCTTTTCTCATATATGATGTCTAAGACTCCCTTAATTTTGAATTGCCTCAGTGTGTAGCCTTTTCATTTTTGTTACCTTCAGCTTTAAGTTGACTATCACACGCAGTTGTCACGGTGCGGTCCCTATTTGATTCTCGGGACGTCGTGTAGTGATAACTTTTAGAAATTGATTTTTGCCCAACTAGACATTGTTTGTCAGAGGGTATAATAGTAATAGTATTCAGGAGTTGTTATATACCCATATGGAGATATAACATTAGTACACCCCATCAAGACACAAATAACACATCAATAGACAAATGCAATGACACATCACATCAGGTAAATAATCCACTCACCTCTTAGATACCCTACAACTTAGATACTCAAATGCCAGACATGTGGCTAGCGAGAGTAGAGCGGAGATAGCTTGGAATATATAGAATAGAGTAGAATAGAATTAGTAGTAGGTAGTTAGAGAATGACTTAGAGGTAGAACTTAGCCGTCCGATATACTCTATATTTACACTTGCAGTCAGCATGAACTGTTTAGCTGGCTACAAGCAATCGGAAACTGACTGTGAGTGTTGCTCTCACGAGCGTTGCCAACTTTAGGTCTCTCTAACTAGAACTTACACTACTTGCTATATTACAGGAGTAAACCTGATTCAGTTGGATTGGGTGATTTTTGGTTTATTTCTGAAAAGTTTCTGAATATTCTAGAGTACCAATTCCCAAATTTCACTCCAAAAATACCCTAGTTCCCTGGGTTGGAGTATAAGTTCAACCTGCAAATTCCTGTTGTCATTATGCTGCAAATTCCCCTCGCACACATTGTCATTTTTAGGGTCGATTGCCAGAGGCGGTTTTCCAGTCCCAACCTCGAAGTGATCGAGTAACCCACGGTGTTACGCGGGTTACTCGATCCGTCAAAAACAGTGTTTCCAAAGGTGATCCGTTGCCGAGATTGCTTCTAGAAACACAGGTTAGTGTCAATCGAGTAACTTTCTCTGGAACCTCGTTTTGAAAAGGATTATGACCGGGTTGGGTTATGACGTCACAAATGTTTACCAACAAAGCCAATGGCGGGAGTTTGCTAATGGAGTGTCATATGCGCAGTTACATATAAATGAGTGATCTTATAGGATAAAATTGAAAGATGAATCCATAGTTTTTCGTATGTTATCATATTGTGTGAAGTTTTTAGCACTAGAATGGAAAATTATTTGAAACTAACGTTAAATACGTTTACAAACAATGTTCATTTTATGCCATTTAATGCACGAGCAAGGAAAAAAACTAAAATCCAAATTGAAATATTTCCCTTTGTACAAAAACTGAGCATGTAGGTAATTGTTTTTATTGTAAGAATTCTATAGTTATTTATACTTCATTGATATGAATTAAGTTTGTAAATTCCTTTTTACTCAGTTATTTCAGAACCAATTTTTTCCTATTGGTTTGTGTTAGCGTGGTACTAGATAAAAGCGTCTTCTTATTCATTGTTTATTCTTCTCTCACAATGGATAATGATGTCATGTAAGTATTCAAGTTTTGCTATGTGTGCACAGTTTTGTAGAAGTGTTTTTTTGAAATGTAATTGGTGGTAGATTTACATTGTAAACACATCTACACGCAGTATAATTTAGCCTAGCTTAGATTGTAACTAAATTGGAAATGATGTGTGAATATTGTATAATATTTATAAGGCTGAATATTTATTCAATAAGGATTTTATTATTATACTGCTTGCTTATTTATACCTGGATTTATTTTCAGTTTCTTTCTTAATAACAATTTAGTCACCTAGTTAAGTGTGGAACATCTTTGTTTCAAGTTCTTTATCCTTTAAATAGAAGATCCATTTAGACTAAAAGTCAGCTTCATTGGAGCTTAGAAATTTCATTGGTAAATGTGGAGGTGAGGACCATAATTGCATGTCGGATTGAAACACTACAATGAACTCAACCTTCTGATGCACTTGATCATTCCTGCCATCTAAGACGAAAGTGAACATTCCGTAATAATTTCTTGTTTTTGGGTGATAATTTCTATTGTGTTATTAACTAAAGCTTCCTTAAAGTGGGTTCAGGCTCCGTAGCATCAGCGGGACCGGCAAATAATAAATTTCAAAGTACCCAAACATACTTTTTCCCAAACTAAACCTGCCGCTATAACTCGTAAAATACTTATTTTGGACGGAAAGTGCATGGAAGGAAAATTGTTCATTTACATCAAATTAGCTATGTTTAGGCACTGAAAAGTAAGAAATGTATTATGGTCCTCTCCTCCACATTTACCATTTTATTAAACTACTATGTAGTGTGCACGGCCCGCCAAAAATGACAGGACTCAATACCTTTATTGAACAAATTTTCCATACTTGGACGACTAATAAAAATATCTATCAGTACCCGTGATGAAAAATATTATTGCACTTGTGCACTGGTGAAACTCATATCACAAATACGGTCATCATGGCTATCTTCATAAGCATCACAGAGAAATGGAAGAAGCAAACTCAAAACAAATAAACCATGGGTGTTGTTAGGTAGTAACAGGACCCGTGGAAATTCCCCGGGCCCGTGGAAATTCCTAGGTGGACCCGTGGAAATATTCTCGCAATTTTACTTAACCTATGCTAATCTATCCTAATCCAACCAAGCGTATCCTAAACAAACATATCCTGATACAATTCAAACATATGAATGCATGTAAAGACCATCTTTTCATGTTATACTGAGGGATTTGGTATCCACGATACCGCAAACCCAGACAACCCATGTTTCCTTGAGAAGCGGACACCAAACAGATATATAAATAAACTCACAACGGGTATTATAAGGGGAAATTTTAAAACATATTTCATCTCATTTTTTCAGTCCATTGAACCATATAAATCGATAATTGCATTCATGCTGAGTATAGCTTGACACTATTATTATTCCTTGAAAGTTAATTCTTAGCTTTAAGAATACTACCAAGTTCATAAAGAAATGTTTCCTCCTTATTATTTCTTCATTAAATAGTTGAAGTAAGGTTCACTGCTCATTTTTGCAAATTTTGAAGTCCATTTTGAGAAATTTGCAATTATTTTTCACTCAGAACAGAATTTCTAGATAGGTAACCAAAATTAATCAAATAGTTGAGTCATAATATAGAAAAAATAAAAACTTTTATCATTAATAAACTCTTCAACTTAACTCAAACTTTATTCTGTTCAGACATGATGCTGTCTCAAGTTCTTTGCAGACAGCAAAAATACTCATAAATGTGTCTGGTCAATGCTTGTAGAATATTCAGCTGAATAAAAGTATTTTCACAGTAATGAGAAATATATTTCACAAAACTTGACATGTGGTCAGCTATTATCAATCCAGTAATAGTTATTTAGCATTATTTTGGACTGTTGAAGAACAGTGGCATTCAGTCATTGCTAGTTTTACCCTTTAACACTTCATCTGAGATGTGCGCCCTCAGTGGTACACGGAGGTAATTGTCATACTGCTGCTGACCAACCAATAGTCCCAAACTCAATTTTCATAAATATTTAATCAATGCTAATTGAAGGCATGATCCAGTTCATGCTTGGTATTTTACACATGGCTTACTACAATTGACTTTAAATTTGAGTTTGGTGTTGGACTTGATATTTAGTTGCCACAGCCAGAGTGTTAACATATTATTTTTGTACTTGTATAACTGTTATTACAACCACTATTGCTAAGCTGGCTCTGACATATGATTGTCACTAATATCAGGATGAAAAATGAACTTCCACTTGATGGTAAATTTCAAATAACATATAAAAAACAAATTCAACAAGAAATACTAAGTTTTGAGGCTAAGTTTGAAAGAAAAAGGACTAAATAGTCCTGTTGAGTGTTGAAGGGTTAATAAAACAAACTGTGTTAGTAATAAGATTAGCAGGCAAGTTTCATTAACAAATTCTGTTCAAAAATTAGTTAAGAAATATTTTTGTTCCTGGTTTTATTGAGAGTAAAAAAAGCCTTTAGGGGCACATTCTCACTATTTTTAGCTGGTTATCTTGTTCTTGATAGGAGAGCTTATTTAGTATGTATTGCAGACTGTTGTCTATCACAACAATTATTTTCAAAAGCCTGTCAGAAATTCATTTTATGAGGCTTCCTTTTGGGTTGTAGAATTACTCCTAAATTTGCTAAAGCAGGCTAATTTTGTAGAATTTGTGAAAGATGAGCAGAAAAAATAAAGGTATAAGAAAAACCTCTATAAAATAAAATTCATATCCTTTCCTTTTAAAAAATTACTCAAAAAGAATTTTAGTTGACTGAAAAATAATGTCAAATGAAGCATCACACACAATGATCCTCATTCTTTTCATGAGCTAATGTTCCCTGTAACTTATTACATACATTGTGTCTCAGTGAAGCATTGCAAAATAAGGAAAACTAATTCAAGTCAGCTTGCTGCTGAAATGTATTTAAACAAAGAATGTTGAATTTTTATACAGAATAATAAATAGTATCAAAGTGTTAATGAAAGTGGCAATGGTCATTTTTATCACATGCATTTGATGTTCTTTTATGAATGGAAATTTTAACTTAATTAGCTTGGTATCTAAGGCTATACCACTTTCTATTTCAGGTACTATCAGTGTTCAAGCTGTGAATATATATCACAATCCATTGAAGAGGTCCAATGTCATCTGCTAGAGGTTCACAAGGATACTGAACAAGTAGCAAGTGGATATCTTTAAGTTGATGTGTTAGGTAAGTGTTTTATATGGATTAAAGGATATATTCCATTGTTGTGTTTATGGAAAACTATTGCTCTTCAAGTGAAAAGGTTGTTAGTTTGATGTCAGAAGTTATACAAATCATTTATCATGACAAAGACAACAAACAGCCTTGAAATTGAGCATGTACGTGTGGCATAATTGGGCTGTAGTTAACACTTTGTCAATTTCAGCTCAACAGAAGTTTTGACGACCAGATGAGAATAATAATAAAAATATCACTAGAAATATTAATTGCAACTGAATAATAATATCAATTTGTAGTATTTCAAAGTTTTCTTTTTTGAGTCACCATTTTGAGAGTTCATTAATTTTGATTGCATCCACTTCTGAAAAGGAGTCCACTATTGATACATGAGCATAGAAGGGTTTTGATTATAGAAGTAGAGAAAGCAAATTTTATTGTTTAAATCCTCAAAATTAGTATATGATAAAAAAATGTAAATTCGAGTAAACTTATGCACTGCTATTTTTTACAGTCATGCAATGGTGCAAGTGCGTTGGTCTTTATCAGGATCAACCTAGAAGAATTGATTTGTCTCGGTCCTGAGTATGCCACTTTCTCCTGAATATTATTCATTCTAAGTTAAATTAATTTTTACAGGGGAATCTACAGCAAGTTCATCTAGCAAACTCAAAGAAATTCATGCAGCAAAGGGTTCCACACTCTCCACTTCAAAGCAACAGGGAATATCTGCGCAGCTTCAGGCTCAGCACTGCAGAGTAAACGCCCAACATGCTGTACAGCAAAGAGGTTTGTTGCAAGGATAGGGTACTGAGTTGATGTGTTCTCTTGTTCATATTTTTGCTTGTGTTCATTTATTGCTCTTTGAGATTTAGACCTGATTATCATTTTACCTCATTTACGAATGTAATTAACCTTGCACTGTTTTTAAGATGCTATAATGAAGGAAAGTACCATATAGCAAATTATATAAATTTAGCAATTTTTCGGGATTGATAATATTCCTTATATGTGATGGGATGTACATATGCTTATTGTGAGTGTTGTTAACATCAATTTCCCTTCAAAAATAGATGCTTCTCATTTGCAGTTCCAGCATACCCCTTGTAGATTTGATAGTACATACTAGTACAATGTTTTTTAAGGGTTTCTTGTAATAAACCATATTTTTAGTTGCTTATAAAAGGGCTTTTTTCAGTGCTGAAGGGCTGTCCTGTGTGACTGATGCCTGCAGGTGATGGAATTGATACTAGATCTGGTATTTATTCATTAATTTCTTGTTTTATTGAGCAGCTTGCCATCACTGTTGAAAGAACTTCTTAAATCCGATTGGTCATTCAAGTTGTGTAATAGTATTCGATGGATATCCATGGCTGTGAAAGATATTCGACTGCTTTACAACATACTATCTCTAAGATGTAAACAGAAAACCTTCATGTTTCTTCACAAACTGTTTCCATGTCATCTCAGTCTCTATAAGTTCAAGTTGCTGAAGTATATGTTTCTTTATCACGCTATGTTTTCACCTTGGCGCTCCTAAGTGGTCACGAATCAGGTCCACTTTACGCACTCAAATGGTCTTAATAAGCCCTCGTCTGAACATGCATGCTCCTCCAACATGTTTCAATGAAACCTTTTGTTGGTTCTTTTACTGAGGTTTGTCTCAATTACTTGCGTTTGTTCTTAGGTTGTAGAACATTTTTATTCAAGTACTTCTTCAGTTAAATAATACTTTTTAGATACCTTAGTTTGATGGGATAGATTACTCTTTTTTATTAAAAAAACAGTAAGAAAATGGTCTTTGTACTGTTGTATTACACTTCGCCATTACACTTTTTACTCTTGAATTCACTCTCACGTCGCATTTCTAATTTTCTTCATTTCTTGGGTACCAACTTCATGTTATTGGGATTGATGTAAACTTATTTAATTTCTATTGTTCATTTTTTGCACCAATGATTATCGAGAATTACACTACCAGGAGCTGTTCTGATGGAGGAAAGCTTTCTAGCGCATGAGCCCCTGCCAGCATCTCAGGAGCTGCAGTTACAGTATGGGGTCAATTTCCAGCCGTTAGATCATGACCTTCAAAGCCTTCAATCCTCTAAAGGTGTGTTATTTGTTGTTATGCCAGAGGTAGGGTGATATAATTATCCCCACTATGCATGGTAACAATTACTGTTTGGTATTCAATTTCATTGAATGTGGGTACAGGGAGATTGGTAGGTTTTACTCAAGGACTAGGGAGCGCATGCAATGTACTGAATTTTTATATATGTATTGACACGTTGTGCTTTCATTACTGATGTTAACCTTACTTATCCAAATAATTTGAATTGTGCTTGTTCAGAGGCGATGCACTTGCTGCTGATGTAAGATTTCAACTGCATTTCTTGGGTCATTGTGTTCCTATAATTATTCTTTCAATGCAATGAAGATATTTTTCCTGCTCTTCAGTCTTTTCTTGTGAGAGATTTAAGCTAGTTGATCACGTGTACATATGAAATTCCAGAACCTTCAGTGTCATGGACGGAAAGCCAGGTGAAAAGCTTTTGCATCTCAATAGAAGAACACAAGCATCTTCTAGATGACAAGAACACCAAAAACAAGAAAGTATGGGAATACATAGCTCGCGATCTGAATCAAGTAAGTAGTTAAAATTCATTTTTTTATTCCTCTAGCTCTCAACTTGTCTGGCCGCAGCCTTAGTATGCGCCGATGTTCATGGTATAAAAAGTAGTCTTAGTGTACTGCAGAAGTGAGTGCTTAGGTAATTATTGAACTATTCAACACATTTGCATTTGAGGCTGGTCTAAATGACTGTCGTAACTATCGACTGTGTCATTCGCTGATGAGTGTAAAAGTGTACTTTTCTTACAACTTTCAGGTTGAATTTGCGATTATAACTAGGGATAATCTTCCCGTAATTAAAGTGATACACCAGTATTGATTGAATCGGCCATATGAGCATGAGCAGCTGTTTATAAGAGACATGTGTCCAGGGCCCACTCAGTGCTACTGTCGTAAAATATGTTGATGAAATTAATAAACTATCTTAGAAGCAAAGAGGGTACCAGTCAAAAAATATTTAAAAACACATCTGAAATTTTTATGTAATCAAAGGGCAGTACGCAACAACATAGTTAAAACAATTGAACTAGGAAGATTTTTCTCAGTCTTCTTGCCCTTAGGTCAAGGTGTTAATTACGTTTTGAGTTAATGAGTTAAATGAATCACATGAACTTCGCTCGTAGAGACTTTCCTCTGCCCTTCCACAGTAGCAAATTTTCAGTAGCTAATATGTTCAAACATTTCATGTCTTACATGCTTGAACTGCTGAGATTTCAAGTTGAAAAACGCTTGTGTAGTTTGAAATTGTATTGGTATATGTTTGAAGATCAGGAATAAATAGTGAAGCCTTACTGTAGTAGTGCATTTTAAGAACGTGAATTGGAAACCGAACACTGCTGAGCATCAAGCTTGTCTCATTTCTTACTGATTTTCATATGCTTTATTGAGGTAAAAATTGCTGCATTTTCCATCAGTTACGCTCAAAAGGAGTTCCTTAGGCTTGTTGAAACACAATGCTCAAACTTGCTTAATTGAACTTTCACTTAGTAATAAGCTTAGGAGCTGAAGTAATTGAAAGTAAGTCATTCATTACCGGAAGTGTTAACATATGCTAATTCTGCCAGCGAGATTATTGTTTTATTAATCTCAGCTGTACTTAGACGGAATAATTTTTCGATTGTAGGAAAATAAAATAAATTAAATTATTTTACAGCAGTCTACGGTTGGAAGCGTGTCGGGTGAGCAATGCTCCAACAAATATAAGAATATGCTGCGCGCCTTCAAAACTTTTGTCAGCAATTGTAAGGCAACCGGGGCGAGCAGCCAACGTGAATTGCGAAAACCTCAATGCCAGTGGCATCGACATCATCTGCATCTGGCTCATCAGCAGGAGAGCCATCGACTGCTCCCGAGGATCTGGTGGAGGTGGAGGTGACTGATGTTGACGACGGAGAAAATTGGCCTGAGCAGACCTCAACTGCCTCGGAAAGAGTGAATAAGAAAAAGTCTTTGAAACCAATGCGCCATAATGAATTTTTAAGAAATTATTTGGAGGGCCAAGCTGCTCGTCAGCAGAAAGTAATTGAAGTCTTTGACAAGGCTGTTGAGGTTCAAGCCGAATTTAAATCATTGATGGAACAAATGGTAAAACATATGTCCGGTGAAAGCAAAGGCCAGAAACGAAAAAGAAATGAGAGCGAGAGTGATTAGGTTTCCATCATGAATTTCTTTAACTGGGCATGTTTGTTACTTTCCATTCATTATAATGTATCGCAATTGCAAGAAAAGGAGTAATATTAGACATGAGTAACATTCATGTAACGGATTTTTAATTTTAAGAGAGGTTTTTTCCTGTGATTACTGGCATTTATTATAGTAGAAGTTACAGCTGCTACTGCCATTTTTTTCTTTCATTTCGATGCAATGTATGGAAATAATTACCCTCAATGTCCAATCATTATAGTTGGTCATAAATTAAGCAGAATAATTTTGTGATAGTATTTTCACAATGAGTCGTAATTTTAAGAACAGGAATTTCCTTTGAAGATGCGTAATTATTACAATGCTTCTTAAAATTAGAGCTCGTTGTTGTTAAAGAGAAAAAAATAACAGCAAATGTTTATTTTTAAAATATTTTGAAAAGGAAATTGCTGTGCTTCATTCTGTTAAACGATAGTGGTGTTCAGTTAGAGAAAGGGAAGGATGCTCTGAAAATTTGAATTCATCATTTTGCGCCTCCAATGCAATAAATAAATTTACTATGATGCCTGGTATTTAGTAGAATGCATTAATAATGTCTTGAAAAATTATGTGGAATTGAGTACAAATGTTTATAACGAATTCAAAATTTTCTGTCTGGTAGGTTAAAACTATGAATTAATCTAAGCTATCTGACATCAACTTTGTGGCTTGCCTGTAAATTTATGGATGCGTTATTTCGAGTCGGAATTTTAAACGGAAACAATTTATATAGCATTTGAACAATGAATACAAAGCATCAAAGCAAAATTGAGAGGAACTCTGCTTTGATTATTTCCATTCTTTACCATGCATTATAATTTTAAGAGAGGACCTGTGCTGTGATCCAAGAAATAGTAATAAGAAAATGCTTCAGTAGGTCTTAGGAACAATGTATTTTTACTGATAGAGAGAAGTATAGCTTTACAAAATTTGTTACTATATTGTGAGTTTAGAATATCACAACGAGAAGTTAGCATTTTATTTCCAAATATGGATATATATGTTTATACCCTAGCGTAGGACCACTCAGGGTTGTTGTATATATGGGAATTAACACTCTCAGGGGGAAATGTGTGAGGGCCTGAGCTGAGAGTTAGGTTGGCCTTTTTGTTGAAATATTATGTATTTTTCTATCTTAACGACTACCATTTTCGTTTCACTGGTGTCTTGTTTTTCAGCTCCTACTATTTTTTTCTCAACTTACTGTTTCCATGCATCTTGTGCATAGATTCCGCATTCCCATACATCCATTCTAAATGGTGCCTTCCTCTCTTCAATCTGCTCTATATTTTTTAGCGGTAATGGAGGCTTAAACCAACCTATAATCTAATCTGAAAATCTAACCTACGCGTAGGATGGGTAACGAGCAAACTTTGATTTGGTTTGATCATCCCATGCGATAGACTGGCACCTTTAATTAAGTGTACAGTTGAACTTTGTGATAAAAAGCCCCTAAAGGTCTATTTTGTGTTCACTTAGCTTCTTTCAGTTCTGTTGCCTACCTCGCTATTTCTTCTTTGTCCTTTTCAAAATTATTTCGATGCGGAGGGTATCCTGTGCAAGAAAACACTTCGTGGGTTGACTGTGTTTTTTGGTCCAAACTAGAAATCCCTTTTATTTACTTTGGTCAGATTGCCTTTATTGTAGATAATGAATCTTGAATTAATAATGCTAGTACTAACAATATCATAACGAGTGATAATTCTGATCGTATAAGTTTCTTCTTCTATTTACAGAGATTAAAGTATCTGAAACAAAATTTACACAGATTTCCAGCCGCATTGCCAGTTACAATGGACCCTCGAGTTATGCATGCATCATCTTTTGCGGACGTAAACTTGAATGAATAAATTTTAGTCTCATTTAGACTACTAATGCTAGGCTCGTTTGAACAGATTTTGTACATTAAAGCTGAGATTTTCTTGAAATTCATAACTTGAGGATCGACTGCAATGATTCTATTGTTTCCATTCCTTTATGCATCGTTCAACCGATTGCTCTTCACCCACTGTTATTAATTATTCAATTATTCTTGCAGTAAATACTGGGAAGTCACATTTTCTTTTATTCCTTATGCATACTTCATTGCAACAGCGCGTTATGTCATGAAGTATGTTTCCACAATCACGGTCATAGTGAAGACCTAGCAGTTAGCTGGACCATGAAAAAAAATACACTATGATCTCCTTTATTGATAGGAAAACATGAGCATATGATAATCATTGATGCCAACAATCTTCTTTTTGAGAAAATGCATTCCAAATAACAAAAAGTACTTTGACAGAGATACGGAAAATCCTTAATAACTTTATTCCATTTGATTGCTAGAAGGTATTACGTATGGTTATTTTAATAATTGACAAAGACTTAACGCTCCCCTCACTTCTATACTCAGAAATAGAAAGCGAGAGGAGTTGCAACTTAATGATAAAACCCGCGCAACACTTTTCTGTGTGAAGCTTGCAATCTCTTTACATTAGAACCTTTGTATACCTCTACTGATATTTATGCAGGCCTGTAACATGTGATTTCATTTCTACGCTCACACTAATCAACAGTGTGACAAATGAGAAAGCACACTGCTGCTCATCAAACGGACTGATTCACACGTCCTTTGTTCCATTAATATTCAAACTTGTACAAATATAATAAACAGATCACATTAATACCACTGATCTTCATTTCAATCAATCTTTTCAAGTTAAAAAATCAGTCTTACAAGTATCGCTTTTTAAGGCGTACACAGACATTTTGTAACGCAATAAGTTTTCTACCAAAGCAGTCCTTGTACTCGAATTAAGTTACGACTGTTGTTGACATGACATGTTATTTAAATTTCGGATTTTCATACTAATGAAGTCTCAACACCATTTAAAATTTTCTACCAGAAAATTTCCATTGATTTTTTGTATTTCTCCATCACTGTTGCGCAAACATTTGGTAGCTTGTTATCTTCTCCACATAGTACATATAATATTTCATGTGAAACTCAACTATCTGACATTACTCAAAATTTCTTAATCTCTGCACAACCTA
Organism: Morinoia aosen; assembly: GCA_030386875.1. Taxonomy (NCBI): domain Eukaryota; kingdom Metazoa; phylum Arthropoda; class Malacostraca; order Amphipoda; family Talitridae; genus Morinoia; species Morinoia aosen. The sequence goes on along the minus strand of CM059576.1, from coordinate 14,465,282 downwards.
CTCTAACTCATCAACTTACAAAAATTCTACTTCTAGTTCACCCCAGTAATTCACACAGAACATTTCTCATGTCAAAATGGATAGTGTTATCCCCTACCAACATGTGCAATTCTTTTATTCAGCATGTGGAATCAGACAAAGTGCCTGACTTTACTTGAATGACACTGTCATACACTCTACTCATATAAAGTCTATAACATTCAACTATACTACCAATCATACTGCTGTACATACTTGGAAAACATGCTTCAATCCATAACTGTTCATGTTTACTTATTTGAAATATCAACTCCTTATTCACCAAATAATACTCATGTTATACACACAACACAATCTGGTTTAATATTTAACGGTTTATGCATTGACAAATAGTAAATATGTGGTACGCAACTTCAAAATTAAAGACAATACAAAGTAGCCATGGAAACGTTTTCAATTTTCTTAACTTATATCAAATCTGATTTGCATAATTTATAAGTAGGTACTAAAAGTTGAGGAAAAATTTGCTGCAATAAGAATGATGAGAATACATATACACATTAAACCTTGATGTCTATCCAAATTCATAGAATAATTACAAAGAATCAGGAATAAAATTTCGTTTTTGTCGCTCAGTCTCGCCTTCAATTACGAGTTCATCTCTCGGTTCATCATCACTTATACTTGGACAGTGACTTAATGCAAAATTGTGAAGGATGCAGCAAGCATGAATGATGGGTGCAGCATGTTCAATGTTGACTTCCAAGTACTGGAGAACTCTAAACCTGTTCTTCAGGTATCCAAATGCATTTTCAATTACTTGTCTGGATTGGGAAAGCTTAGTATTGAAATTTATCTCACGTTGTGTTAGGCGACCATTGTCTCTGAAAGGTGTCATCACATTCAAATGCAATGAAAATGCAGAGTCACCAATGATGTGCAAATTTTTGCTAGGAAAGAAATCATTTGGATAGTTCTTTATGTTTTGATCAAAATTAGTCATATCCAATGCACGTTGGTCATGTACACTTCCTATGCCTGTAGCCACCATCGTGAATCGTTTTTCTGCATCACACACAGCAAGCAACAATACTGTGTGAACAAACTTTCGACTGTTGTAATCTTTCTGAACAGTTTCAGGCACTCTAAAGGCCCCCACACACTACACGCGCCACGAGCCGAACCGCGAGCAGAGCCTGAGGCTCACGCAAGCCTGCTTGGCTCGGCTCGGGTTTTCTGCCTCCCCACACATTACACGAACCGAGCATTAGTTTGCAAGTGTTTTTCTAGAGACAACATGGACTTCTCCGATTCCGATTCAGATGACCGATTAGAGATTGCAATTTGCTTAAGCGCTAAATAACCTCGAAAAAGGTCTAAATGGTGCAAGTCTTGGTTATTGAAGAGGGGAGAACTGTCTCATGGTATAAGACATTTAAATGTATAAGACATTTAAAAACCAATGATTGTAATATTGTACAATCTCTATTGGAAATAAAGTTTTTTTTCATGGCCAGTTAATTCAGGAATTGAGACTAGAGCCTCGAGACTACGCTAATTGCTTGAGAATGGATGAATCAATGTACTTGGAATTGCTATCAATGATGACCCCATTTATAAAAAGGAAGAATTCATTGTTGAGAAACCAAGACCAAGACACCATATGCTTCGTTTTTTTATACTTTGTTTGAATAGTCTTGACTTTTCACTTTCCACAGACGAGAATAACTCCGAAAAAGTTCAATAAATTCTACAAAAAACCTTTCTTATCCATATTGAGCGCAGGCTCGGCTCGTGCAAATTTACCACCACACACTACCCGGGCCGAGCCGCAAGCCAGGCCAAATATCTGGAAGTGACAGATCAGCACGAGCCGAGCCACGAGCCTGATTGCGGGGCTCGTGGCTCGGCTCGACATGCCCACACACTACACGAACTGGCTCGGGGCTCGGCTTGTTTGCCTAGGCTCGGCTCGTGGCGAGTGTAGTGTATGGGGGCCTTAACCTTAATATGCGTTCCATCAATGGCTCCAACAGTGCCTGGAAAATTTCCAATTGCTTCAAATCCTCTTCGTTTCTCTTCAAGATTCAGGGGCCAAGATATTTTTAAGGCTTGGGTAGTGTTAATTATATTCACTATTCTATAAAACAACTTGTTCACCTGGCCAGAAGAGCAACCAAATTGCAATGCAGTCTCTCTAAAAGTGTTTTTTGAAGCGAGATACCACAACACCATTAGGAGAGCCTCTGAAAATGTCATTTGGTGCATAGGACCAAGCTTGTTAGGGTAGTCATATGTCGGAGAGCATCTTAAAATATTTTCTAGCTCGTAAAATGCTTGCTTACTGATTCTGATGTGCTTAAAAAATTCCAAGTCATCCATCTCCAGCAATTTCTCTGCGAATGATTGGTCAAAGCATCTCTCCTGCCTGCAAAAAAAAATCCATGATTAATTCTCTCATAAATCTACTTGTCTAAATAACTCACATTAAGAATACTTTACAGTATGTCTACTAGGTAGTAAAAATATGCCTCAGAGGTCTACTTTACCCTTCAAGGTAATATAAAAAATTATGAAGTGAGATAATTCACTGAAATTTAAAGTAATATACATATGTTTCATATGTGTAAAGAGTATAAAGATTTTAGAAAATTACTCTCATAATCATAAATTTGTTGCACTTTAGGGGAAATATACCTATCAGGGGATCTGACAATTTCCTGGTGACTACTAGCTCCCAGTAAGTTTATTTTTTCACTGATGGTGAACAGTAGCTCTCATAATTTAAAAGATGTTAAGACAGGTCCTTTGCCAAACAGGGCAAAGGCCCTGTCTTAACATCTTTCAATTAATGAGAGCAACTGTTCATCATTCGTAAAAAAATAAATTTACTGAAAAAAGTGTGTACATTAAGAATTTTGGTGATTTTTTTTTGCAATTATGCATTGGTTGCTTTATCTAGTATTCAATATGTTATTTATTATTTTCAGTATCAAGAACTTGAAAATTTTCTGAACCTTTGTTATTGCAATAATTATTGACTAAAACTACTCATTGTAGGCAGATTACTTACATCTGGACATTTGGACAACATTCATAATATTAAAATAGGTAGTAAATTTTTGCTGTTGAAGGTGGTAAAATGTGGAAGTGAAGTATCAGTAGACATCTTTCTTTATTTCATACACATTAATATATTACTAGCTTTCAATAGAATTGAGAGCTGTCAACTAGGTTATTAAATAGTTATTTGATGGCCTATAGGGTAACTCTACTCAATTCCTTTACCAATAACAAAAGTAACCCTTTAACGCCCACATTTTAATACTCATATTACTGTTATAACAACCACTATCACTAAACCGACAATGGCATAATGTAGTCACTGTTATCAAGATGGGGAAGGAACTGTCACTCGGCAGTGAAGTTCAAAGGACACATTAGTGAACAAATTAAATAAGAAATACAATATATTATTGTTATTTTTGAAAGAGGACTGTATAGTCCACTTGGGCGTTAAAGGGTCAAGTTCACTCAGGGTAAAAATATTTCTTTCAATAAGCTTTCTAACAATTGCATATAACTGCTAATCTTGTATTACCTGTTAATCTCTCCATCATCAGCTGTAAAAAGCACTTCATGTGCAAAAGGAAAATTGTTCATGACTGACTGTAGGTTACTAAACATAACCGTTGAACCAGCAATGGCTGAGACTAGAATTTTATCTTGTTCATCTGTCATTTTCTAGGGAGAAAAAGACAATTCATGTTTTACAAAGAAAATGATCAACTGAATAAATTGCTTCACTGACATTAACCTATTGCTAGAATAGAACAGAGTATTAATAAATTTATTCTTCATAATCTTTGGAATAAGATTCATACAGAATTTACCTAGTTAGCACACTAACAATCAAGGAATTGTCATCAAAGCTCACTTTTTCAATAAAAAGACATTTACTCAATAAAAAGCTGATAATGTTGAATACAATATACACTGTGATATTTAACGTGAAGCTTTTTTTTTCACAGAGTAAACACTCAGTACACCGTGAAGTTATACATAAGCGCTTTCAATGGACGATCGGAAAAGTCACCTAACAATACCACTTCAACGCAACAATCATTACAAAATGCACTGTTTACGATATAATTTAATCATCGACAGGGATAAATGTCAGTGTAAAACAGAATGGTAATTATCACACACTTCAATTTAACATGCTTTATCAACTTCGATAAGAGGGAAAGCAAACAGCTGATTCGATGTTTGTTTACAAACAAAGCCTAAGTAACCCCAAAATCGTGTTCACAGTTGCGTTTTCGGATCTGGTTAAGAGTTACTCCGGTGAGAGTTACGCGGGTAACTCTCGGGGTTATGACTGGAAAACCGCCTCTGTCTCATCTTCCAGAGATTTATAAACTCTGGCTTTTAGATATCTTCAACCAAAGCCTACATACAGGTACCATACCTGAATCCTGGAAGACAGCTCTCATCATACCTATACCTAAGCCAAATAAGCCTCTGTCAGCTGTGAACTCCTTCCGCCCCATATCTTTACTTTCCTGTGTTGGCAAACTAATGGAGTCCCTTATAAACAGGCGCCTGAATTATGTGCTTGAGAAGAACAATACCTTCCGAAAAGCCCAAGGAGGCTTTAGAATCCGGATGTCGACTGTTGATCAGGTTGCTCGACTTGAGACAGCTGTGCGCCTGGCTTTGAGAACAAAGTCCATTGTCTTAATAGCCTTCTGTGATCTAACCAGTGCATTTGACACGGTGTGGCATAATGGACTCCTGTACAAACTCAGCTTGAGTGGAGTCGAGGGCAAGCTGCTTCGTTGGTTGCAGTCTTATCTTTCGAACAGATCTTTCAAGGTATTTTTTGAACGAGAGTATACTTCCTTAAAAAATATAAGCTCTGGCGTTCCCCAAGGGGCTATTCTCTCCCCCCTTCTTTTTAATGTAATGCTGAGAGACATCCCTATAGAGATGGGAATACAATCAATCGAATATGCTGACGATATCTCATTTTTTGCCTCTGACTGTGATATTAATGCTACGACCGCCAGACTCCAAGCTCAACTGAACTCCTTCTACAAATGGACCAAGCAGTGGGGCCTCAAGCTGAATCTTCAAAAAACTAAATGTATGTATTTCACTAATAAGAGAATTGCAACTCTCCCACTAAGGATCAATGGCCAAGAATTAGAATACGTACAACAGTTCCGATATCTTGGAGTAGTTTTGGATGCCCCACATCTTCGATGGGGACCACATATTGATAGCCTTAGAATATCTTGCTTGCCTATTGTAAATTTATTGCAGTCAATATCCCACAGACATTGGGGTGCAGATCGAGAAACGCTGCTCAAGCTGTACTCGCTATTGATTCGTAGCAGACTTGATTATGCTGCCCCTCTTTATGGAGTTGCAGCCCCCTCGAATCTAGCAAAATTAAACCCTATTCAAAACTCTAGCTTGCGAATTGCCACAGGCTGCAGGAAAACTACCCCTGTATCCTCTTTGGAAGTAGAAGCAAATGTGCCCCCACTCCAGCTACATCGAGAGCAAATTACCTGCTCATATTATTGCAGAATGATGCAGCTACCAATTGATACTAAAATGTTTCAGAACATGCAAACTCTCAGTCTATTAACCAATCGTGCATCCTCAAACTTGCACTCTTCTGCTACCTATGCTCAGACAATTTTTGCCAAACTACATCTCCCAATCCCCCGTCATGTTGCTTTGCCACTGGTCTCCCCTCTTCCACCGTGGTATAACACCAATGATTGCATTTTCACTGAGTTTTTACCAACTCCTGTCTCATCTCTGTCTTCTGTATCTGTTGGACAAGTCTTTCAAGACCTGCAACAAACAAAATTTGCACAGTTTTACCAGTATATACTGCTGGCTCTCGTGTAACTGAGCCAAACACCTCTGCATCAGCAGCTGTTGTAATCCCTGTAAAAAATGTATCACTAAATTGGAAACTAAGACCTCAGGTTCAAGTTCTGGAAACAGAACTCTTTGCTATCAACGAGGCACTAACATGGGTTCAGAATAACCTATTTGACCGCTAAAAAATAGTGATCTTTTCAGATTCTTTAAATTCGTTGTACCTAATTCAAGATCAAAACCTAAACGCTACATTCGTTTGGTTTTTAGCATTCAAGAAAAATTAATTTTGCTCTCCACTTCTCACGTTATTAAATTTCAGTTCATCCCTGGCCATAAAGAAATAGCAGGCAACGAAGCGGCGGACCTCTCTGCTAAAGAAGCCCATCTGCTCCGATATCGTACCATCACCCCTCCATCGAAGGAGGAAACTGTAAGTCTTGTGTGTAGTGCTCTTCACAGGCACTGGAACCTATCCTGGCTGACTACAGTCAGAGAATCTGGGAAAAGTCGGTTCTTGACCCAAGTAAGGGATTATATTGAGAACTGGCCTTGGGCCTTAAATAAATCTTGCACAGCTGAAGTTGCTCTGGCAAGGCTACGAGTGGGACATGCTGGTGTCAAATCCCACTTGGCTCGGTTTAACTTAGCAGATAGCCCCAACTGTGAATGTGGTGCTATTGAGAGCATAGACCACTTTCTCATGCATTGTCCAAATCA